>CM033470.1:279435685-280145685 GCA_019447015.1 Hymenochirus boettgeri
AGTCAGGAAGGAATTTTTTCCCCCTTCATAAATTTGGTGGGGTTTATTTGCCTTCCTCTGGATCAACAGTTAGGCAGGAAATGAGGATATTGCTAGATGGGTTGAACTGGATGGACGTATGTCTTTATTCAACCTCAAATACTATACTAATGCCCAAGTCTTGTGATTTATAAGCCTCACTAATCTCTGTATGGTCGAAGTGGTTACTGCTTCACCTTTTCTTAGACCATTTAGGAGAATAAACAAATTGTTTGATCTTCTGAACTGTTTCGTTCTCTGTAAGTAGATGAGAATGCATCTATAAACATCTAGTTTTTCCATATTAGAATCATCGGGAGATGCAGAGACAGATGAAAAAAACGGCAAGAAAATTGGTTGATTTATGTGGTATTTTGAAACAACTTTTGGAAGGAAATCTGTAACTGGATGAAAGATGATGGCATTTGGTAGAATATTCATGAACGGTGCTTCGATAGATAATGCTTTTAACTCGCATGCTCTCCTGCTGGATGTGAGGGCTATTAGAAGCACTAATTTTAAAGAAAGGTGATAAAGAGAAATTTCTTCGATAGGTTCGAATGGAGTCATTGTTAATGATTTTAAGACCAGTGGTAAGTCCCATTGCGGCCTGAGATCTTTTTTAGGAGGTCTAATCCTTAGTGCTGCTTGGATGAATCTTTTTACTAGCTCGTTTTGAGCAAACTTCACTCCGAGGGTAGCAGATAGGGCTGAAATCTGGACTTTCAAGGTGTTTAGACTAAGGCCTTTATCCAACCCTGCTTGAAGAAAATTCAGAATGTCGGGGATGGAGGGAGCCAAAGGATCTGTTTGGGTCTCAGAGGCCCAGGAAACAAAAGTTTCCCAAACATCTGAATATCTGGAAGAATTTGAGCTCTTCCTAGCTTTTAGTAATGTTTCCATTACCCTGTCTGAACATCCCTGTTGTGACAACTCCACGCTGCTAAATTTAGTATCTCGCGCCTGGGGTGAAGGATTTTCCCTTGGCATAGAAGATCTTTCCTGGGGGGAAGATGTAGCGGCCTTTCTATTGTCAGTCTCCTTAGAAGTGGATACCATGGCCTGCGTGGTCAATCTGGTATAATTGCCATAGATCTGAGTGTTGGAATACAAAATTTTCTTCAGGGGTATTGGGGGGAAAATGTAGGCACTGAGATTGTCCCAATCTTGATGGAGAGCATCCATAGCAAGAGCCTCCTTCTGATAATATCTGGAAAAAAAGTTCTGGACTTTCCTGTTGTGGGATGTGGCCATAAGATCTATTTCCGGAAGACCCCATTTGCTTGTTAGATAGAGAAAAATTTCTGTGTTCAGACTCCACTCGCCTTCGTTTACTTCTCTTCTGGAGAGGTAATCCGCAGTCTGGTTTTGATCTCCCGGAATGTGTAGATCCGTGATGTCCAATAGGTTTTGTTGAGAGCAGTGTAGAATTGGTGCTACTTCGTCCAGTAAGGCTTTGCTCTTGGTCCCCCCTTGTTTCTTTATGTAACTGGCTGCTGCAATATTGTCTGTTCTTATGCAGACTGGAGTTGCTGCTAAGAGAGATTGAAAAACTTTTAATGCTTGCCTTATCGCTCTCAGTTCCAGAATTGGGGATGGTAGATGCGATAGATCTTCTTCCCAAAGACCCTGCGTCCAAACATCCACTGTTTGGGCTCCCCAACCTTGTCCTGAGGCGTCTGTATACAGTTCGATCCACTGAGGTTCCGCCAGAGACGTGCCCAAATGCAGATTCGATGGTACTGTCCACCACCGGAGATATTCTTTGAATAGCTGGTTTAGGACAATTTCTTGGGACCAATTTTGTTGTTTCTTGTTACACCTGTCCAAGAAATACATCTGTAGTGGTCTGGCTTTCCATTTGGCCCATTTGACTAGACCAAATGTTGATACAATAGTCCCAACAGACTCATAAACACTCTGATATTCTTGTTTGCTGTAGAAGTACTTTTGTCATATCTATTACTTTTTTGATCTTTATTAGCGGTAACGAGATTAAAGATAGGTTTGTGTCTATATTTGCTCCCAGAAACATTAGGGTTTGAGTAGGCAATAGCTGGCTTTTTTGAAAATTTATCACCTTGCCGAATTCTTGCAGGGTTTGAAGAACTAGATTTCTTTTTATGATCAGGTCTTCTTGTGTTCTGGCTATAACAAGCAAATCGTCCAGATATTGGAAGATTTCCACATTTAATTTCCTCAAGTGGGCTACTACCACTATGAGGACTTTGGTGAAAGTCCAGGGTGACGTTGAAAGGCCGAACGGCAAACTTCGGAACTGGTAATGATGTTGATCTAGGGTGAACCTTAGAAATTGTTGGTGTTCTTTGGCTATAGGTATGTGAAGATATGCATCGGTGAGATCGATGTTGCACATCCAAAACTGATTAAATTTTCTTAGATCTAAGACTGGACGGAGGTCCCGATGCTTTTGTTACCAAAAAAAATGCTGTGAATAAAATCCTGTTCCTCTCTGCAAGTGAGGGACCTGTAATATGGCTTTCTTTGTTAACAACTTTTGAACATATTTGGATTGGTCCTCTGGAAGTTCTGTTTTGAAATAGAAATTTCTTCTTGGTTTGTGATGGAACTCTACCCGATACCCCCTCGAAATTATTGAAAGTACCCAAGAGTCTTTCGTGTTTTGTGCCCATATCTCTTTGAATTGTAAAAGCCTTGCCCCGACTGCAGAGACATGGGCATGCGCACCTTCATGTTGTTTTAGGGTTTTTAGGGGCTTTGAAGTTATTTTGTTTCCCCTCGAAAGAAACTAAATTGTCCCCCTTTCCAAGATTCTGGCCTGGAGTATTCCCTTCCAGGACGATAATTTTTAAAATCCACTCTTCTTCTAGAGAAGGTGTTGTCTGGCTGTTTGTTGGAATCTCTAAACCGTGTATTCCCTTGTGGTAAGAAGGGGCTCTTTCCACCTGAGGATTGCGATATTACATCCTCCAAAGCTTTACCGAAAAGTTTTTTCCCTTCAAAAGGAAGAAGACATAGAGAATTTTTGGATGGGGTGTCCGCAAACCAAGGTCTTAACCAGAGTGCACGTCTGACCGAAACTGACAAAGCCATTCCTCTTGCAGAAGTTTTCAACAGGTTTGCTGCGGACTCCAATCCAAACTTAGTGGCTAATCGAATATCTGGTATGGCTTTTAAGATTATTCTTCTTTCTGTTCCATTGTTTATGGAATCCTCGAGTTTGTCAATCTTGGTTGCTAATGATTTCATCACTGATGTTAAGGCCGTTGCTGCTTTCCAGGCAGCTCCTGCCGTGACATATGATTTTTTGGATTCCGCTTCAATGCGTTTATCCATGGGATGTCTCAGGGATGATGCATTATCTACGGCTAAAGCCGTTCTTTTTGACAATCGTGCAACAGGCGCGTCAACAGATGGTGCTTTATCAAATAAATCACAGAAATCCTGAGAAAAAGGGTAGAGTTTGTTGAACTTATTCTCCACAGGGTTTCTCCTGATCAACCTTTGCCATTCATCCTTCAGGATATCATTTATTTCCTGATGTACTGGAAAAACTGCTTGTTTCTTTTTGTGAAAAAGAATTGATGTTGCTGGAGGTTCCACCTCCTCAAATGCTAAGGTTCTTTTGACCATCTTTATTAGGGCTGGAATTTGCCTTAAATCAAAGCCTGAGTCTTTCGACTCAGGCTGATTTGTCAGAACCGCTTGAGGAGTCCGAAATAAAATGAGCATCTTCCGTCATTTGATTATAGTCGGACCTAGGGTTAACAGAGCGAGAAGCAGCTCTTTCCTTGAACCCTTCTGAGACTGCCTGAGTGATCCATCTCAGTATTTCTGGTTGATCAGGCTGCCCAGGTGGAGGAGCATCGGAAGAAGAATGGGCTCTGGAACATGATTCAAATGGGCGATGTCTTTTTTGACGTTCCTGAATCGCTGCACACTCCTTGCAATGACTTCTGCCTTCCTCAGCTGGATTACTGCAATCTCTGCAGATTCTTTCCTCCTCCGATAAAGATTCCACAGTTAGTTTACGTTTTGATCGCTCCTCAGAGTGACTCTTATGGCTGGAAAGACAAAAGAGAAATAAACAGTTAATACCTATACTAGGCATGATCAGGCTCTTTTCGCTGTGCTGGATGTATTTCACCTACCACCTCCCCTTTGAAGCGGTATCTTGTCTGGCAGCCGGCTCCATACCTCTGGAGAGACAGAGCATGCAGGCAAAGGGAGAAATCCGCTTTACTCAGCGTTTTTAAAAACAAAAATTTCCGGGGGTCGCGCAAACATGACGTCATCCCGTCTGCGCACGCGTGCGCGCGCGTCCCAGCACACAAACCCGGAAGTAGGAGCCGCGTGACAAAGGGGAGATCTAATGGTAGGTCCTTGCTAGAGAGGGCACAAGGCCATCACAGTAGCTGCCGGGCTTCAGCCAGAGAGAGCCTTGGAGAAAACTGTGGCTGGAAAGAGAAGCGATCCTGTCCTAACTTGCAGAAGAAAGAGACTGAGAAGGTAGGGGGAGGGACTCCTTTTAAGAGCTCTGTCTCTTTCTTCTGTCCAATGCAGAGGGGAACCCATATGTTTTTAATATGCTGCCGGGGGATGGCCAGGAAATAGCTGGTCTTTTCATTGGTGATGGATCTTCTAAACCAATGAAGGCAGAACACGCAACAATGGATTCATTTACAGGTAAGTCCTTTTTAATTTTTTTCGATCACACTTGCCCTTTATTCTTTATAAGGTTTCATTCACTTGCTTTTTAATGACCAGCCATCCTGCTTCTTTATTTAGCTCTTTAGAGTATTATCTTGTTGCTAGGTAAAGACACTAATCTCACCGAGTGCTCTCTTGCAGTCTATGTGTAGTCATCCACTAAAACCTTTTCATATCTGTATTAATTATCTGTTAATCTGCTGTGCTGTGAACCTGATTTCTTGTTTTGACATGAATATGCATCATGGCTTCTCACTTTAATTGCAGGGGACTCCTATACTTTCAAGTGTAGTGTGTTTCTTTAAATCATATAAGTGATGCTTTAATGATTAATCTCGCTTAATCCTTTAGTGGGGAACACACAGACTTTCATTAACATATTTTTTATGTTTATATTTTTAAAAAAGTTTTTGGATGTTATGGAGGAGGTCCGATTTGGACAAACAAACAGTCGGCGGTCAGTTGTGGCCACTGCAAAAAGAACCCATACAACAATTCAGCCCGACCAACTGAAACACTGAAGTGTTGGTCATCAGGCCGAATTATGAACATAGTAATTGCGTTTCACCATCCTTTTGATTTAGAGGAAGGCAAAAAAAAAGGGGGGGGATACTTTGTCAATCGGAAAGAATCCCTGGATCAACCAGAACTACAGTATATGTATTAATACCAGTAATTCTCAATATTATATAGTATCCCTGTACCAACCAGAACTACAGTATATGTATTAATACCAGTAATTCTCAATATTATATAGTATCCCTGTACCAACCAGAACTACAGTATATGTATTAATACCAGTAATTTTCAATATTATATAGTATCCGGTACCAACAAGAACTACAGCGATGGTATAATACCAGTAATTCTCAATTTATATAGTATCCCTGTACCAACCAGAACTACAGTATATGTATTAATACCAGTAATTTTCAATATAATCTATTATCCCCTGTACCAACCAAAACTACAGTATTGTAAGTAACATACCTTAATTGTTCAATCATTATATAGTATCCCGTACCAACCAGATCTACAGTATATATATTAATACCAGTAATTCTCAATATTATATAGTATCCCTATACCAACCAGAACTACAGTATATGTATTAATACCCGTAATTCTCAATATTATATAGTATCATTGTACCAACCAGAACTACAGTATATGTATTAATACCAGTAATTCTCAATGTTATATAGTATCCCTGTACAAACCAGAACTACAGTATATGTATTAATACAGGAAATTCTAAATATTATATAGTATCCCCGTACCAACCAGAACTACAGTATATGTATGAATACAGGTAATTCTCAATATTATATAGTATCCCTGTACCAACCAGAACTACAGTATATGTATTAATACCAGTAATTCTCAATATTATATAGTATCCCTGTACCAACCAGAACTACAGTATATGTATTAATACCAGTAATTCTCAATATATTTTAGTTTTTTCTTCTAATCTAGTCCACAAGTCCTCTGATATGAACTATTAGTGAACAATGCACCCAAGATATATCTGTTGTATTCAATTAGATCAACTGGACTTGAAATGTAGTTCTTGAAGACGTTTCGCTAGTCATCCGAAGAACGTCTTCAAGAACTACATTTCAAGTCCAGTTGATCTAATTGAATACAACAGATATACCATGACCTGGATGAATGAGAACCTTCACAAGCACAATGCACCCAAGAGTTTAATATATGGCCTTTATATATGCTTGTGAAGGTTCTCATTCACCCAGGTCATGGTATATCTGTTGTATTCAATTAGATCAACTGGACTTGAAGTTTAGTTCTTGAAGACGTTTCGCTAGTCATCCGACTGGCTTTCTCAATTCAGAATGACTTGTACAAGAATCTTTGGCAATTATGTACCCTGGAAAATCCCAATTAGCATATCTCAGCCAAGTGTTAAGGGTGTGATTGGATAGTGGCTAAGAGGTGTTATAAGAACGCCCAGAGTAAGGTGTCAAAACAGCATTGTACATGGGTGAGAAACTTGTCTAACAGGACCCTGACCCAGCCGGAAATGGAAGTCCTTGCTAAGGGCTTGAATTTTGCCATCACTCCTAAAGCCAGGATATTATAGCAGCCACAGAAGCCTCAATTCACAATAATAAGGTACTACAGAGTGAGGCAGAACAACTTTGCCTTAAGGTATCTGCAGCCTTAGCCAGTGCTAAAACTCCTTCATCTAACCTGACCACACAGGAAAGAAGAGCCTTAAAATCACTCAAGAAAGATTCCAGTATCACCATTCTACTGGCAGACAAGGGAAGATGCACAGTGGTACTCAACACCTCAGACTACCATGATAAGGTGACCATGCTCCTGGCCGATAACAACACATATGAGGCTTTATCAAGGGATCCCACCAGCCGTTACAAGAAAAGCATCATAGACTTACTACAACAGCTTCAAATGGATAAAGCCATTGATCGAGCAATGTATCATCGCCTCTACCCTGGTGAGGCACATCCATGCATATATGGACTCCCAAAGATACAAAAGGAAGGGGTACCACTAAGACCTATAGTCAGCAGCATCAGCTCTGTAACATACAAGGTAGCAAAATACCTAGCCAACATCTTAGGACCATTGGTGGGAAGTTCTAAGCATCACATCCAGAACTCTCAGGATTTCACCAACAAGATTGAAGATATAGTACTTGGTGCAGAAGAAACTATGGTGTCCTATGATGTGACATCTCTCTTCACCTGTATACCCACCAAGGAGGCTGTTGACATGGTGAGAAAATGGCTAGGCCAAGACTGCACTCTTACCAGCAGAACTGATCTCAATCCAGAACAGGTGTGTTCCTTACTGGACTTGTGCCTGAATACCACCTATTTCAAATACAAGGATAAGTTCTATAAGCAAAAACACGCATGTGCTATGGGATCTCCAGTTATACCCATTGTGGCCAACCTTTACATGGAGGAGGTAGAAAAACAGGCGCTTAATACCTTTAATGGCATAGCACCCAGCCACTGGTTCAGATATGTGGATGACACCTGGGTTAAAATCCACCAGAAGGAAGTACAAGCTTTCACAGAACACATCAATGCGGTAGACCAGAACATCAAATTTACAAGGGAAGAGGTACAAAACAACAAACTGGCTTTCTTGGACTGCTTGGTAGAAGTTAAGGAAAATGGTAAACTGGAAGCAGAGGTTTACAGAAAACCAACACACACAGATCAGTATTTGATGTTTGACTCCCACCACCCTTTAGATCACAAGCTGGGTGTCATTAGAACCCTGCAACACAGAGCTGAGAACATCCCCACTAGCACAGAGGCGAAGGCTAAAGAAATGAAACATCTCAGAGGAGCCCTTAAAACTTGTGGATATCCAGACTGGGCCTTTGTCAAAAGAAGTAGAAGGAAAGAAAAGAACACGAATACCAACAGTGAAGGAGAAAAGCAAGACAGGAGAAAGAACATGGTCATCCCATATGTAGCAGGAGTCTCTGAGAAATTAAGAAGAATTTTCAAAAAACACCATATCCCTGTCTGCTTTAAACCAAACAACACACTGAGGCAACAATTGGTACATCCAAAAGACCCAATACCGTAACACAAGAAAAGTGACATCATATAAGCAGTGCAGTGCAGTGAAGAATGCTCTGATTTGTATGTGGGGGAGACCAAACAGCAACTGCATCAATGTATGGCCCAGCACAGAAGAGCCAATTCCTCGGGTCAGGACTCAGCTGTGTACCTGCATCTTAAAGATAAAGGACATACCTTTGAAGATTGTAATGTTAACATATTGGCAAAGGAATGTGACAGGTTCAAGAGAGGTGTTAAGGAGGCCATTTATGTGAAAATAAAGAAACCAAGGCCTAAATAGAGGTGGGGGGGGGGTTCAACACCAACTGTTCGCCATGTACAATGCTGTTTTGACACCTTACTCTGGGAATTCTTATAACACCTCTTAGCCACTATCCAATCACACCCATAACACTTGGCTGTGATATGCTAATTGGGATTTTCCAGGGTACATAATTGCCAAAGATTCGTGTACAAGTCATTCTGAATTGAGAAAGCCAGTCGGATGACTAGCGAAACGTCTTCAAGAACTAAACTTCAAGTCCAGTTGATCTAATTGAATACAACAGATAGACCTTTATATATATTTGTATAAAGTGATTATATCCCCATGCAATGTCGCTTCTCTAATGTAAACAGCCCTAACTTACTCTAATCTGCCTGCATAGTCAAGCCCCTCCATTCCCTTTATTGTTTTAGTTGTCTTTCTCTGAACTTCTTACATTTTCAAGATGTCCTTTTTGTATATGGGATTCCAAAACTGCACTGCATATTCCAAATGAGGCCTTACCAGTGCCTTGTAAAGAGGGAGAATAATATCTTTCTCTCTTGAATCTATTCCCCTCTTTATACAAGACAATATCTTGCTAGCTCTAGCCATTGCTGTGTGGCATTGCTACAGCTAAGTCTGTTATCTACCAGAACCCCCAAATCTTTTTCCATTTGAGATTCACTTAACACACAGTTATTTATGGTGTCACAAGGATTGTTAAATCCCAAATGCATCACCTTACATTTATCAACATTGAATCTCACCTGCCATTCTGCTGCCCATTTTAATAATCTATCTAGGTCTGCTTCCAGCAATTGCACATCATTTGAAGTTTCCAAAGCTCTGCATAGTTTAGTGTCATCAGCAAACACAGAAACCTTGCTCTCAATAAAAAAGTAATTTATAAACAGATTAAAAGGTGTTGTATGGTGTTTACCCAGCTTAAAGGCTCGTACACACATGCGATTGCGGGTCCTGACCCACGATGTATATGTATGAACAAAAGTTTTGGCTGATAATCGGCCCGTGTATGCGCTTTATTGGGCGAAATGGTTGTTCGTTCAGAGATCCGCCAAGCCGGTCGTTGAACGATCCCCGAACGTACGACAGTTTGGCCGATAAAGCGCCTACACATGGGCACGTGTGTACAAGCCATTAATTTCATGCTACATGCAAAATGTATTGCAAAAAGTTTTGGAAATTATGCAGGCCATGCAAAATGTAACAACAGTTAGCATGGATTTTACACTTGGGTAATAGCATGATATGTTGCACGACCCTCGGCCAAACATGACGCACGGAAGATTATCGCCCAAAATGCCCGTTCTGCGGTAGTGGTCGGTGTCAGGGGTTATGGCTCGGTGCGCAAATTGTGCTTGTGTACGAGCCTTAAGATTGCCTCCTAGATTGAGTAATGTTCAGTAAGGTAGAGAAATGTTTAATCTTGCCTTTAGTATTAAATGTCTTTGACCCCACATCACTGGGAGGAGTAGTACATTTCTGGAAATTGTCCATTGCTTAATTCCTCATGGGCAGGGCAGGACTGGGCCAGAGGGCAGTGGGGTAATTTCCCCCTGAGACACTATTTGGGGCCATGGCTGCTGATGTGATATAATGTCACAAGGCTACATAAAAATTGGACTACCCTCCTAATGGTCCTAATTATGCCAAAGCTTCCTGGCTGCACCTTGATGATCCCCAATGTAGTGTACAGCGAGATTCCTTCAATTGCTGGCACTTAAATAGAGTTGGAAGAGTCAAACTCCTGACTGCTCTCCTGGAACGTGGTTCTAATGAACAGAACCGTGAGTGCAAATAAGTAAAGAAAACCAACTGTTCATTCAAGGAATAATCCCTATGCCATCTCAAGATAATAGTGGTGGCAGTGGAAGTTGCTGAGAACTGTCCAGGCCCCACACTTACACACAAAGTCCATTGTACATGCTCGACCAGCTATAATAGGGCACTACAATGTGTTTGCTCCCTAGTCCACAAGTTTCCATTCCCCTGACATTTTTGACAAAGCTAATTTTTTATTACTTTGTAGGGAGAAATATAAAGTAACAAAAATTGGGTTTGTCAAGAATTACACAGCAACTGTGTAACTGGAGACCTACAAGTGAATTTGCTGTTTATAAAATTATTACCCCCATGTTGTATTTTGCTCTGCTTGTGGTAACGCTATTTGCTTATTCTAACCACTGCTGAACATCTTTGACACACAGATAAGCAGAAATAATGATTCCAATGAGATTTGGGGAAAGGTGGAGCACAAGTATTTAATTAAATATACATCCCCTTATATTCAGTTAAATACAATTGAATAGCAAGCTGTATAGTAGGGTATAGTAGGGTATAGTATAGTATATAGTATAGTATATATATAGAGGTTGAATAAAGACATACATCCATTTAGTCCAGCCTACTTCGCACATCGCCTATACTACTTCCTCACATCGCCTATACTACCTCCTCACATCGCCTATACTACTACTGTCTGCCATGTACAATGCTGTTTTGACACCTTACTCTGGGCGTTCCTATAACACCTCTTAGCCACTATCCAATCACGCCCTTAACACTTGACTGTGATATGCTAATTGTTTTCTTAATAGATTAGCTTTCGGGAGCTAAGATAAGCTCCCAAAAGCTAATCTATTAAGAAAACTATTGTTAGTGCAAATAAAAAGAGTATCACATACTATACTTTCTCAGCTTTTTGTATGCTACAAGTGCATTAATACGGCTACAATCAATTTATCTTTAAAATATGACAGAGAGAATCTGCAAGATTCTGTTATTTTTTAAAGATCACACTACAGACAGTTCCGAGCTTCCTCCCTATATAACAGATAGGGGGAACACTTGTGACTGCACTGCTGACTCCGTCAGCTGTGGCCTATATTTTTTGTAAAGGGAGACAACCGCAGCCGAGGGAACTTTTCGGCCAGGTACAAGCAAATCCAAGGCTAACAGTGAACACTTGCAGGCCTTCAGGAACACTCGGAACGGTAGTATACACATTAGCTATAAAAGGCCCATCCCAACGGGATGGGCCTTTTAATGCTAATGTGTGTAACCAGCTTTACCCCCCATATTTTCATGCCTAAGATATCAAGACACTACTGGCTTACCTGCCAATGACCTTTCATAAATGACCTTTCATAAATGAGGTCATTTATGAAATGACCTTTCATAAATGACCTTTCATAAGTGACCTTTCATAAATGAGACAGAGCAGTTAGAAAACATTTTAGTATTAAAGGGTATGTCCACCCTTGAAATAATTTTTTTATATGTCATTCCCCCTGTCCCCCCAGCCCCAACCGCTCTATTTACTTTATTAGAAAATGCCACAAACTTTACTTACCTCCCCTCTTTCCTCCGCCGCACTGCAGGGCCTCTGCTGCGAGAAAATGCAAGCAGAGGGGTGGACCGGCAGTCGCGTCTGTGATTGGCTGAGCGGCAGCCAATCACGGACGCGGCTGCCGGGAGTTCATTGCGGTGGAGGAAAGAGGGGAGGTAAGTAAAGTTTGGGTCACTTTCTAATAAAGTAAATAGAGCGGTTGGGGATGGGGGGACAGGGGGAATGTTATAGCAAAAGGGTTTAATGGTAGGGGAGGGAATCCTAATCGGGAGGGAGAGGGAGGGGGAGAAGGGCTGCAGTACGCATGCCAAACTTCTCCCAGAGGTGAGACAGGAGTCCTATATGGACTCTGCTATCCTCCTGGTGGGCAGTTTTGGGACTTTGGGGGGGGACTACAGGAAACCAGATGGAGCTGGGATGTGAGGTAAGGATAAACTACACTACATGATGGGGCCAGTAGTGGGGGGGGGAGGGATTATAGTTTTGGGGGTGGACATGCCCTTTAATTGGAAATGAGAGCCAAAGAAGATACACAGGTTTTTGTTATTTGAAAATTGTACCAGGAAATTATAGAAATGATTTAGGCTCATTAATATTTTAGCTTGACTTCCCCTTTGCTTGAATATGTTTTACTTTGCTATAATTTATGATGTTTACATTAACTCACATGCAGCATTTTACTGTATGTAAACTAAAAAAACCTGTCTTCATTATTAGCATCAACCTTAGGCCTTCCCACACTAACAATGCACGGTAATACGCATGAAAATCACTGTCGCAATGCAGTGCGTTTCACGTGCATTTGCACTGCGATTTTCCCTATATTCTGTTATTGGAGCGCATGCGAACCGCAAAAAAAAAAAAAAATGTTGATTACATGGGATATTGGAGCACAGCTCATACAGTGTGGCCTAACACTTTGAAGTGCACTGGAATGATGGGAAGCAGGTACAGTATTCCATTATACTGGTAGCAAACTGGCAATTTCATTATATACTGGTAGCAAACTGGGAATTTCATCACATACTGGTGGCAAATTGGCAGTTTCATTACATACTGGTAGCAAACTGGCAATTTCATCACACTGGCAATTTCATTACATACTGGTAGCAAACTGGCAATTTCATCACATACTAGTTGCCAACTGGGAATTTTTAGCATATACTGGTAGCAAACTGGGAATTTCATCTCATACTGGTAGCAAACTTGAAATTTCATCATACAGTGGTAGCAAATTGAAATTTAATAATATACTGGTAGCAAACTGGCAATTTCATCACATAGAGCAATATAGTAATAGCCCCATTAGGCTTTTACCTACCCCATTTGCAGTGTGATCCACTCACTATAACAGGGCTGGCAGTGTCAGCATTTGGTAATGTGAACTCACTAGAGCAGAAAGGCACTACTTGGTATTTGGAATTCTGAGTATAAAAAACACTGTGCAATTTGCAGACTGTAGAAGTGCCTATCTGCCCTAGTGCACATTACAAAAAGCTGCCACTGCCTGTCCTGTTATAGTGAGTGGATTGGACTGCAGATGGGTAGGTAACAGCCTAATTGGACTATTACCTACTTATGTGCAGTGTAATTCAACTATGGCATTCTGGCACGTTTGGAACTGTGTGCATCAATGGCAGCAACTTAGCTACTTACAGTTATTATTGTTCACAGCTCCCACAGGCGAGAAGGTAAAGTGCAGGCAGAAGTAGCACAGGGGCGGCGTTTTCCCCAATAGTAGAACGGGGCTGCAGGATGACATCATCACACTGGCATGCACAGTGATGTCATCATGCATTATTCATAGTTCCCACCAGCTAGAAGGTAAAGTGCAAGCTGAAGTAGCGCAGGGGCGGCACTTTCAACTTTCACAATAGTACAATGTGGCTGCACAATGACGTCATCATACCGGCGTGCACAGAGACGTCAGCCGCAAAGTTGTACTGGGAAACCGGAGATTCGGGGCACTCCTATTAGATAGGTTTGTTAAAACATTTTTGGGGTACGTTGGCCAAAGGCCCGGGGCGGTGCGCCTCGAAGGGGGGGGGGGGGGGGGGGGGGGGGTGGGGGGGTGGGGGGGGGGGGGGGGGGGGGGGGGGGGGGGGGGGGGGTTTAGGCCGAAGTGTTAACATAGCGACCAGCTGGCCAAAAGACTGTTTGACCTCATTATTTCAGCAATCAGCACTAACGACCTACAGACAGTCAGTCATTTAGGACCTCAAATCACAACACCCAGAAACTTTCCGCTAACTAAGAACTTAACATTTCAGGGGCTGCAGGGTGGGGTTACCTTCTATGCAATACTTCCCAACATGTCTCCAATATCCCACATCGTAATAATCAAGAAACTATTTAAAATAGGGATAATCTTGTTTTACCCAATTAGAAAAAAAACAACAAATCAGATGCTGACAATCCTTCAGATAGATTATTCACTAAACACCTTAACTTGATTTTATCTTTACTGCCCTCCCTGACTGATGGCAATCTTCTATATCTGAAGGCAGTGCGTGGCTGAAGGGCACCTTATGCTTGTCACAAATCTATAAACACGGGCTCTGTCGAGGGATGTACTTTCGAAATTGCAGTTGCAATCAATCCGTTTTTAGAACTGGAAACCAT
Organism: Hymenochirus boettgeri; assembly: GCA_019447015.1. Lineage (NCBI taxonomy): Eukaryota > Metazoa > Chordata > Amphibia > Anura > Pipidae > Hymenochirus > Hymenochirus boettgeri. The sequence goes on from CM033470.1 coordinate 279,450,225, forward strand.
TTTATAGATTGAGGTCATTTTATAGGATTTGCCTTACAAATATAGATTTTGGATTTTATTCAATTTTTTATTTTTTTATTTTCAAAATACATTCGTTTTGAAATATATAATATAATTTTATTTATATAGAATTTAAAATAAGACTTTAAATTAAAATATTCAGTTGGGATCATATACATTTGTTTGGGTCAGGATGTGTTAAAGTTTGTTTCACTTTTAGCAGATATAGACACACAAGGTTGTGGGTCTGTTGGTAGGAGACAGTTTTGTTTTGTCTATAGGGCTATAAATAGTTACTTTGTATGTTTGTATGTTTTTATTTGTATTATATCATGACCATGGTTTTGTTTGTCCTTTGACCGTGACTACTTTTCTAATGAGACACTGCCCCCTCTAGTGTTTAGTGCGGCTATTAACTATCTTGCTACTCGGCTATCACCACGCCATCTATGCACGCTACAGACAGCCGCGTGATGACGCCATTACGTCTATGCGTCATTACGGGGCGCACGGGTGTCCCATTTAAGCGTCCACGCTACAGGTCCCAGCACGCTGTTGAGAAAGTCCGTTTGGACGAAACGCGTTCGGCGTTCTCAATACCTGGTTCTTCGGTGTTCTTCTACTTGAGTCCTCTCCACCCATCGGGACCCCCCGATGTTGTGTCCCCATTCATGCAGCACCCCTGACAGCCAAGTAAGGTTTTGACCGTAATTAGCCCTATGACTGTTGGATCAGGACTTAGTACCTGCACCTTGGTCCATTGGGACTAGTTACTTGTGCATCCTGTGCCTCAATTAATTTTGTTTTTGTGTCTATAGGGCTAGGCAACACTTCTAACGCAATAGCAAAATAATGCGCTCTGATTGTAGACTATTGTGCGGATCACATTGCAAACGTATGGTAACCGTGGGGAGTGCTATTCACTCGCGTCGCTGTCCGCCGTAATGTGGCCTCAGCCTCAGTGTTGCAGTTTGTACACTCCCAGTCCCAGTGTAATGAAGTTTGGAATGGCTGACAGGATCATGTCCAAGGTAGGAGGGATGAGCTTGACCAAACCCTTTGTTGCTTTAGTGCTCGCTACCTGTGTACTACTATTGTACCCCTTTCTGCTCTCTCCCCTCTTCCCTTCCCTTTATGACATGGGAGACTTAAGTTGGAGCAAAAGGGGTCGCCTTTATTTGTTACATACATGTTTTCAGAAAAAAACACCTTTTACTATTTAAACGTTATAATACAAATCCAACAGATAAACATATAACCTTTTAACAATGTATAAACTTTCCTGCTGATGGATCACCGAAGCTACCGCGGAACTCGTGCTCATCAGTCGTAAGGCACCGACTCGATGAGGGCCTGTTGTCCTTGCTGTCCCATCGGCCCACTGTTGACACCGAACCTGGAGCTGCCACCCCGTGGGCTAACTCCACCACCTTTTAACACCAGCCAGCTTCCAGTGGCCCACCACTCCTTGCTTTGCCATAGTCTCAGGACCTGAAACAAGAAGTAAACACCAACCACAGCGGGGGCGGGCAGGAACCTGTTGTCTCCACACTTGCCTCTCTTCTCCTACGCTATCTTCCCTTCTCCCACACTTTTATATCTTTTTGCATCTTTGTTTCTATTTCCCTCCTCCAATCCTGACTTTCCTTTCTCCCTCCAATCCCTGACTTGCCTTTTTCAAATCTGCCTGTCAACCACTTGTTCTCCCTCTCTCTTTCCTATGCCTAGCTCTGCCTTTCCCAACTTCTTTGTATAATTCCCTATCCTTAACTACGGTCCCCCTCTGCCATGTGTCTTTTGCTTTAAGGTTATGGACTTCTGGGAGATTGGCAATGAAAGTATTTTCATGGAATATTATATAACCTTTTTCCCCCTTTTTATTATTTTTTTGTACTTTGGTCAATGGTTAGAATGTATTTATGTGCTGTGGAAATGCAAAGGTTCAAACACCTTTTTCTACATTGTGACTCATTCATTGCTTTATATAATTGTAATCATACTCAATCAATACCACGTCTTGGGCTAAAAGCCATATGAAATGAAAAAAAGTCGTTTCTATGCTAGGTGTCAATATTCTTCAGATTGAAGTCAGGTATGTGCGAAAACAAACCGTATACTGTTTTTGTGGTTGGGAGTATAGAAAGGCGCCTTCATAATGCATTGTAACAGATATGCATCTCTGTTGTTACAGCACGTTATTTATGAACCACACCTAACTGGTCCTTTAACTCTTTCACATAATAAATTGTTCCTGGTGCCTGTCAGTTCTAATGGCCCCACTCTATATTGGATAGTCAATGGAATCAATCACAAGGACAAATAAATGTTATACTATAGATAGTAAAGTAGAATTGTAAATAAAAGGTATTACTTGCTGATTTCTCCTTTTTATGAATAATGTAATCATTGGTTTTAATATTAGCAGGCTAGAAATAAACTTGTCCCTCAATATTTCAGGTGCAATCAATGTGTTTCCCCCCTCCCCTTAACCGATGCCCCATTTTTTAGAAACACATCTCTGTGAGGGCAAGCCTGCTCATTAATCACTATAAACAGTACTGGGAGAGGGAATTTCCCACAATGCATTTTATACATACCAACTGTCATCCTTAGCCACACAGATGGAGAGTTTATGATAATAAGGTACTTGATTGACAGTGAAATTTAAGATGTTTCAGATATGATATCTAAAGAAACGTGCCAAACAAAATTTTACAATGATAGTTGGGAAGAATATATAGTTTCCAGTAATAGGCATTTATAAAACAAACAAACAATTTTCCAGTTTAGATAAACTTTAACCACTGTCCTTTCTTTACTACTGGTCCTGTAATCAGACATCCTGTCCACTCTATCGTACTGCGTTCCTGATGATATCCTCCCCCTTTCTTATCTACTCTTCACCCACACAGGACATAGTATCAAAGGACACATTAATCTGTGAGAAAATGTCTATTTTCATATTTGTTGGGGAAATTGTATTAAAGTATACCTAATAGTGCTGCCTTAAAGGTAAATAATCCTTGGTGAATAAAAATGTGCTTAATATAAAAGGAGTAGAAGTGAGATTTAATCCATTTAAATTGTGTGATCTCTACATATTCTGCAAAATCTCTATGTACACCTTATAACGTGATTATATTAGATGATTTTTCGCATGTGTAGGTGTTAAGTGTAACGTGGAAAGGAATATAGTTGGACACCAAGGGGGAACTGGAGAAAAAACTGACAAAATAGAACTGCTGCAAGTGCTGTGTCTAAAATATCAGTTACCATGTGACATGTTGTCATAGAGAGCAAAGACGCAAGCCAGGCACCTGTGACCTCTCTGTGCAGCAGAGACCAACATAGAAATGGAAAGTCAGGAGGGAGAGATGTTTCCTTACCCACGAAAGGGAGTTCTTTTATTAAAAAAGCCATAGATACTTTTCTGATGCAAAAGTGCAGGATCAATAATGACAACATTCAGGGAGATTCAATAAAAGTTCTTATCGTTTAAAATGGTGCTAATTTTGCCCCAACCAATCAGAACGTATGTACACATTGAAAGCTAACATCCGATTGGTTGGGGCAAAATTAGCACCATTTTTAACAATAAGAACTTTTATTGAATAACCCTGATTGTCTTTAACATCCCTTATTATTATATTTTTACAGAATATTGTTGGAATGTATGGGTATACAAAGTCACTAACAAAATAGATGTGTTGCAAAGTGTGTTTTATAGTGTGTTAATATGCAGTTTTAGTGCATTTTTTGGTTAAAGGGACTCATACTGAAAAAATGACTTTGCCTCATCTTAATCTATATTTGAATACATGTAGGTTGCACTTACTCGGATTTCGTGTGTGTTGCTGCATGCCTTCAATCCAGCACACATTTTGTTTAGGAGCAGTATCCCCCCTCCCTCTTTTTACCACTCCCACTTACCATCCGACCTGACTTTTCCCCCCACAACCACCCTGTCAAGCCTGCACACAGCACACAGCATTCCAACTGTCAAAATTCTGTCACCATTCCAGCTACTAAAACTACTCACAGAAGAATGATTTTGAGAGCAAGGAACTTGATTGACACTGAAATTAAGTAATTTTAGATTGGATATTAAAGAATAGGGGGCAGATCAACGAAAAAAAGTGGTGATTCGGAAGAATTATAGTTTCCAGTTATGGTCAATTTAAAATAACCTAGATGCCCTTTAAAATGTCAAAAGTGCATACTACTGAAACACATTCATAGTACCCAGGGTAGGGCCTAACCCACTGGGTCCTCGCCCCTGGGTCTTCTTAGATAAAGGGAAAGTTCAGTGCAAATATTTTTTTTAAAATTCTAACAGGAGATGCAATAAGTTTCTTATCGTTTAAAAGTGCTAATATTGCCCCAAACAATCAGATCTTATTTAACATTATGAACCCAACATCTGATTGGTCGGGTAAAAATTAGCACCATAACTAAGAACTTTTATTGAATAACCCTGTTAGTTTATATATGCATACCTACATATTTTCTTCCATTTAAAAAAAATGCTGTTGACATTAGTGAGCTGCCATTTCAGGTTCTAACGGTCCTTCTTCTTCCCAGAATGCCACTTCCTTGGAATGTCCCTTACAGTAATTTCTACTGATTGGCAGTTGGATGGGTCAAATGCTCAGATCTCTACTGGCAACTGAATCAACCCAGGTGCTGGCTCAAGGGCAAGACCATAACGGTCTCTTTAGGGGTCCTGCAAACAGAAAATCAGTATTTCAAAATCAATTATTTATACACACAAAATGCTGAATGGGAAGTGTAAGGTCATTGGATGGAAAAATACTGTCTCTTTTTTATTAAAATGTAAATGTATTTGCACTGAACTTCTCCTTTAAGCTGCTTAGTTGCCTAAATTTACCTTCACTTTCCACCCCACCTCCCTCTTTCTGCTGGTGACAAAGCCAATAGAAGGGGAGCCTATTAATGCAGGCAGAGGCTGGTCACATGACTACAAGCTGGTCCACATGGCTAAAACAGGAAGTGTTCAAGCAGGAGTATATTGCAGAACCTTTCCAGCAATAACTTCTTACAAGTTTTATTTAGAGATGTGATTTAGGTTTTATTTTGAAGGTACGATGGAAGGCTTTTTATACAATCCTTACTAGTTTGGAAAAATTTGGACCACAGTTACCCTTTAATGTTTATGAGTGGGAATCTGTTGTATTCAGTTAGATCAACTGACTTAAAGGTTAGTCCTTGAAGATGTTTCACTAGTCATCCAACTGGCTTTCTCAATTCAGAATGACTTGAACAAAATCTGTTGGCAATTACGTACCCTGGAAAGTCCGAATCAGCATATGACAGACAGGTGTTAGGACCCTCTGATGCAAGGCGTATTGCATTAAGGCTAAGGGGTGTTATCGAACTGCCCAGGGCAAGGTGTCAAAACAGCATTGTACATGGCAGACAATTGGTGTCGGACAACCCCCACATACACACACACCTCTATCTGGCTTGGTGTGTTTTTTCACATAAATGTGCCTCCTTGACACATTACTTGAACCAATCCTAATGTTGACATTACCCTGGCAGTTTCGAAAAACACCTCTTAGCCATAATGCAATCACACCTTGCATTCAGAAGTTTCCTGTCACCTAGCTGTTACATGCTAATTGGGATTCAGGATTAGGGCTGGATTTGGTTTTCTTTACGTACACGGTATGCACTATGGGATGATGGAGGTTTGAGTTTTGATCTTAATGGGGATTTTTATTGATAGTAGAATAGATTGTGATAATTTTTGTGCAATTTTCGAGAAAATGATTTTTGTTTAAGGATTGAAAAAATAACAGAAGGCTCAGAAAACATTGGATATCCTTTGGCTTAAAAAAATATTTTAGAATATTAAAGTCAACTCATGTATTATTAATTTCCAATTGGAAAGGGGGACTTTACACTATCAGTTATTTTCGATGTAAACAATAAAAATCTACACGTTTGATCATGTTAAAGGTGAAAAATAAGGTCTGTTATGTGTGTGAAAGTTTACATATCAACATAAATTGAATTTAATTAGTTGAATTAAGCTAGGTACACACAGTCCAGATTTCTGAAAGATGACAGACGGATCTGGAAGAGGAGTCTAGCGCGGCCAATGGAAATTTATGGTCTATCCAAACTCATCGTTTGGCAGCCGCTCGCTCGTTCAGGAACGAAGATACACACATAACGATATGCCCGTTGGATCTGTCGGTATCAGGGCTTTATTGTTACTGTGTGTACCCAGCTTTAGTCTTTTTATACAACTCTTACTGGGAAGAAATACAGAAGGCATTACTGAAATGACAAAGATAATTAGAGATATTGAGGAAATAGAAACACACAGTCAGCTCCCTTGTCTCTATTTTTTACTATCCCTATAACCTAATTCATTCTCTTCCTATAGTTAATTATAGGTCTGTTCTGTGTGAATTAGAAAGATTGATGGACCATTAAGTGTTATCTTTGTTGCTTGCACTGTAAGAATTTTTTATATTTAATTCAGGTATATTTCACTTCTTCAGCTGAATGTTCTTAAATACCGTGGCAAATTGGGTTCTTGGGGATTTCTGCTGCAGTTCTTGTGCTAATTAGAATGATTTTCATATAAGATCCCTTGATCTGGTTTGGATATAGTATGTGAGGAAAGAACGTTGTTTACATATTGGTGGCAATCCCTGTCATGCTCCTATTTAGACATAGGTCAGCGAATTAGCCATTTGTTAAATTTCTAGTTTAAGGCTGTTACACACCAGCAGATATTGTCGGGTGAATTTGGCCGCAACAGATGGACATTTGTCCCGGCCGAGCGCTTGTTCGTCGAGCACTCGGTCGGGACAAAAGTCTGTGCGTGTGTACCCAGCCTAATGAAAAAAGTCTTTACCAATGAGACCAATAATTTTTAGCTTATGTCACTAATTCTAAAGAACCTGAATTGTGCAGAAACGATCATTTGTTTAACTCTACTACGTGTATGACAAACTGCATGCAAAAAGGTCATCCATGGTAGATAACACAAAGTATACCACCTGTATGTGATCTTTCCTGTCCCCAACAAATTACACCCAAAGTGCTATTACCCCACTGTATATTTTGTCATCATAGAACAGTAATGTAGCTGTATCTCTACCTCTTATCTTGGTCACAGGCCTTTTGATTTGCAAACATAGGCAGCATATTCTATTCATCTTTTACACTCAGTGATGTCAGTAACCTACTTTATTCTATCATAATTATAGATCCACTAAGCCAAGCTTCAAGCAGAAATAACAGCCCACTTCTCTCGGCACAGACTCTCATTGTTCACTACACCTACATGAAACATCTTTCGTATGAACAAAACTTTCTCAACACACACACCGAGAGTTATTACCAATCTGAAAAAACAGAAGCCAGGGGCAATTGGGGAAATTGCTCCCATGTGAAATAATCACACAACAAATTCCCTTTGATTATATCGAAATCTGATCCACAGGCCATCATTAAAGCAAAACAATTGTACAGTATATTATGAATTGATTTCTTAAATGCACAGTGCAAACATCATGCACTGGATGGATTCTTGGAATATACAGGAGCTTCTTTTAAAGGGAATATTAACCCTAAAAACAAGGCTGAAAATATTGTTGTAACGTGATAAAATCTTTATGAAGCAACTAATATGCAGTAAAGATCTGTCCTTGTGTGCCTGAAGCTTTCCACTGGGGATCTCCACGTTTTAATTAAAATCCGCTCTACAACACGTCATATATTATATATTCCCTTGGTACTTACTTGGGAAAGAGGCAAAAATCACCAATATTTAGACAAATCCCTGAAATAGAAAACAAGCTGGATTCATTTAGATTTATTTATCTACAAACCAGACAAATCTATTGTATTCAATTAAATTGACAGCAAACAAACTAGTAGAATATATGGATTTCGTTGTGTATATTGCGCAATGACAACAAAGAGTTTATTATTAGCCCAATTAGCCACTAAAGTCCCTTAACCTATCTGTATTTCTAAATGGGCCCAATTAATCATCCTTCCCAAACATCCTCCTAACATCAGATATCTACCTCCGACTGGTTCCTCATTGTAATTGCCATTTCCTTTAGGCTTAGGTAGTCATGTGTGTGCTTAGTGAATGATTTGTATCTAAAGTTAAACTGGGTACACACAAGTTGATATTTTTAGGACAACTAACCGATATTTTCTTATATTGGTTGGCCTGAACTATCTTTAGTTATTTTTTTGGGTGCGCATGAACGTAATCGTTCAGATAATCGGACATGCTGGTAAGTCATGGTGGCAGCAAACTGTTGGCTGTGGCTATATTTGCCGCAACCTACACTTATTGTCCCGGCCAACCACTGGGGACAGTCAGCCGGATGAATAATCTTAATGTGTCCCAACCCTATCCTACCCCAAGATATTTTGGTGTAGAGATAAACTGATAAAGGACACTATTACTCTTACCATTACTTCACTGACTCTCATATGCAGCACAATAATAATCTCTGAGACGTAAAAAAAACAACAGCTCAGCTGCTCCCAAGGCAGTGCTAATACGCAAATTAGATTATTTGTATTTCTTTGTGAACGAAGCCCCCAGGTACTTCTCCTCCTTCTCCCCTCTGATAATACTTTGTGTAATACTGTCCTAAGTAGAGAGTAAAAATAATTCTTTCTGTATTAAAAGATTGGTATATTTGATAAGAAATTACATAAATAATAGTAAATTGTCCAGTGCAGTTCAAGGGTCTTTTAAAGTCTTTGTTCACAAATGTGTAATCTGCAACCTTTCAGTATCTGCCTGTAAACTCTATAAGCATTGATACAGTTATAGACAAATACTGAAATGTTGCAGATTGCTTATTTGTGAATAATACTTTTGAAAAGACCCTTGAACTCTTTAAGGGTTTCCTTCTTACTTGTACATGCCATAGATGTTTATGAATATCCTGTATCTTGAAATTTCCTAGAGTTTCTCCCACATATTTTTTGTCATAATGGTAAGATGCGAAATATACAAGTCCCTAGGTTTGGCAATGTGATTCCTATTTTAATTTCCCATCTCCATTATTTGGGATCGCCACTTTTGTTGCCTCTTGAATGTATGGGCACATAGAGCTTTACCACACCCACTATTACATAGGTACCAATTGATTTTTATAATACCAAACTAATTATCTAGAGTATGGACTGGTCCTTCATAATGGATCACATTCAATTTATCCTCGCTTTTGAGACGTATAACTCGGGATCCAACTTTTGCTGCCAGGGATACAACCAATACCAGTGTTTAAATAATTTGGCTTTACATTCATCCAAATATCATTTTTTCATCAGTGTTTATACTCTGTTTACTATAAATACATTTGCACCTTTTAAGGGGTCATACACATGCGATCCACAGCATGTGATATCTGTCGGCACACATGCTGTGGAACAGCACCACACGCACCAGACTGATCCCCATATAGCGATATTGGGATGGTCGGCCGTGCGGCCATACACCACATGTTCATATTGGCTCCCTCTACTTCAGTAAGGGAGCCAATAGCAGCAACGGAAAATTTCCATCATTCCTGATCGTTTGGAGTGCCGACTACGGTCATTTGACTCCGACCGGTCGGGAACTGCCCCATCACCACTAATTATGATAGGTAAATCCCATTGTTTTCCCGACGGGATTTACCTATTATCATTCATATGTATGACCACCTTTACTCTAGCATCCCCTACTATAGCAAACCATTAATATCGTTATTAGAATCCCTGAGTCTTTGAGACATTTCATTTGCTTTTCCCCCTGAAGTCATAATTCAGACTTCCTTTCTCTGCAATCGTAAAAAATGGCCTGTAGGTATGGCCTTAACTTGACTCTCTAAATGTGGATATCTGCAATCTGCATGTTATAGTAAGTATGTAAAGAGGTAAAAATGCCAGCAGCAAAAATGTTGGATTATGACATTTTTCTTTAAACCAAAAAAGATAAAACTGTATTAAAGGGCATCTATAGTGAAATTTATACATTGCTCCAATCCAGACATTAAAAAAGGTTAGTGTATACTGCATATTCTTAACTTCCTCTGTGGCTCCGTGTTTGCACACTGTCTGATTTACTGCAGGGCTCCCCACTCCCCTCCCCTCTCTGGTCATTCCCCTGTTTATTTAGTCTGGCTGTAAATTAAGCCTGTGAAACAGCCGCTCATGCGCATTAATCCTCCTACACATGACACATCACTCTAACCTTTGTAAACAAACAAAAAAAAAACCTTGGTATGTAAGCCTGTAGAGAGGAGTTTCTCTGTTTTTCTGAAGATAGTTCTACATAAGGAATGGAGGGGGGAAGGGGGGGGGAGTTTGGAGAGACTGAGTCCTGAATCACTGCAGCCTGGTCCAACCGGAGATTCGGGGCACTCCTATTAGATAGGTTTGTTAAAACATTTGGGGTACTTTGCCAAAGGCCCGGGGCAGGTGCCCCGAATGTTTTAACAGTCGGCCGCGATTCCAGCCGCTGGGAGGGGCCGAGGCAACACAATGCCGCAGAGGGTAAGAGAGAAAGGGAGGAAAACGGAGGAGGGGTTAAGCTGCCCCCTCTTCAGTCAAGGGCAACGCTGCTTAGGTAGTGCGTTGCCCCCAAATGTATTAGTAACATTTTTATGCAAACAATGTAGTCTGAAGGTGCAGAATGTATTTCAACAAAAAAATTGTCTTTGTAGGTATCTAGTTACAAGCTTAAAACTGAAATACTGTATATAATCAAGTATAGAGTCGAGGTTTTTAGGCTATAAAAATAGCCTACTTGGCGCTGGTCTCAGTTCCCTGTACTGACGTCAGGCACCAAATGGATGTGGAAGTGAGTGGCAGCAGAGCCAGATCGCAGTGGTGTGAGGAGATACAGAGGCCAAAGCGTACGTCCTGCTGGGACCAGAGCTTACCAGGAATCCTTCTGCCAGAGATGGAGGTGGTTGGTATTGCAGGGAAGCAGCAACATTTGGCCGCATGAGGATCTGATACAGTACACCACAGTGGACCATGTGCTCTCTTCCAATACTCAGATGGCAGCACCAGGAGAAGCTGACTCCCACACAGGCAAGTTTCTATCCTTTACTGAACTGGGGGGGGGCAGTGCTTGCCACTGCAGATGTTTGGAAACTACAAACTCCAGCAAACTAAAGCATGATGGGAGTTGTAGTTTCAAACATCTGTAGTGGCAAGATTGTGGGTTACGTGTGGATTACTCTTATTAAAGGGCAACTAATGCTTAAAACCATACAGAATCAGGAGGATGTTATTATTGTAAAGATTGCCTTCTGATCTGTATGTTTTGAGGCTTTATTTGCCCTTTAAATGGACAGCAGAATTCCCATACAGTAATAGCCAAATCCAGTGTGGTTATTACTGTATGGGACTACTGTATGGGAATTCTGTTGTCCATTTAAAGGAATAAGCCTAAAACAATAAAGAATCAGAAGACAGTAGTGGTCATAATTTCTACCCTCGATTTATACGGGTCATCATGTTTTACTTATTTTTTCAGGTAAAAATAGGTACCTCGACTTATACTTGAATCGATATTGGGGTATATACGGCACTTTTTAAGGCAAAACACTTCTATACTAGCGATCATGCGATTTCCATTTCACAAGATTCCTCGGGGCTTCTTTCTGTCAGATATCTTGTACAAAATGAAAACTGGTAACAAATATTCTGTCTTACTGATTTTCTTCTTAATCAGTAAAAGACACCCTACTTCCTATTACTTTTAAGATAATTTTTCTATATACAAAAAGATGGCATTTCAATTGATATCTTTTTATATTGAGATCTGTACACTTTCTACATCTAAAGACTTCTTACATGATAATCCATTGCTGAATTCCTTTATACTCCTGAAATTCTAGGCTTTTAATATGTAAATTGGCATGCAACATATTGACACCCTTGCTTAAATGGTATCTCACTGCTAAAATAATTTTTTGTATTCAGTTTTATTGAGGAACAGGAGGTAAAGGAGCTTGTCTACCTCAAATTCTTCAAAAACGTGCGAGAGCGTGGGAACAACAAGTTAGAGACCTTAACTAAGTCGTCGGGACCTGTCAGATGACGCTGCAGAGGAACAAAAGAGGTCAGCTAAGTTTCATCTTCCTTACCGGCTCCTGCACGTTTAATTAAAGAACGGGAGGTAAGACACAGCTCCTTTACCCCCTGTTTTCAATATAACTGAATACAAAAAAAAATATTTTTAAAGGAGATACCCTTTAAATATCTTTCTGTCAATAAAAAATATTTAAAAATATTAGTGTCTTACCAGAACTCCTAAGATTAAGAAAGTATGCTCTTTCCTCACGCTGATATCACTGACAGGTCTACTCACCATTCTACCTACATTGTAGGCATGTGCCATCACCATTTTTCATATTAATGAAGGTACAGTACTGCTGGAAAGGAAGGGTTGCAGGCCTAGATGCAACATGAGCAAAGGATAAATCTCTGGAGTTCCAGACGGGCTGTTTTTTAGGCATAGGCCACCTAGGCAAACTAGGGCACCTATGTTGATCCAGGGTGCCTATTCTTCTCCCTAGCATCTCCCTGTCAGCTGTTACTTTCGTTGTTAGATCTACTCTCCTTGTTCAGCTGTAACCTGTAACATTGTATCTAGTACTCCACACACTCTACATAGCAACAAATATTGCAATTTGCAAATGAACTGAGGTGAAGGAGGAGGGGGGAGGATGCTCAGCTTATAGTACTGAGGAGATCATCTAAAATGCCAGGTAAAGCTGCTGCGACTTATAACAGTGACCCTGTGACTAGCAGCCATGAGATCCCCCCTGTCTCTTTCTTCCCTCCACCCAACTCTCCAATTAGAACTTAGATAGGTGAGGAGTGAACAATTCAAAGGAGGAGACATGGAAAGCAGGTACATACTGTATATCATGTCAATGCTGGGAGCTGAAAAGGTTAAAGGTAATACTCTGCTGGTACTGAAAGTATTAATATGAAAGTCTGTTGGCATTGAATGGTTCATGGTAATACTCTTCTGGCACTGAAAGTGTTAATAGCAATACTATGGGGAAGTCTGCTGAAACAATTCTGGGGAGAACACTGGTGCCACATACCACACATCCACTGAAACCTGTCCTGTCTTCCAACCAGTATTTTATTTGTGGCCAGTGTCGCTGCATTCATACAAAGTATCTGCCTCACCTGGTCAAGCAACTAGTAAAGTTACCAAACTAGTAAAGCGTTCTCACTATAAAGAACAGTTGCAGTAGAAGGTGTCAGAAGCAGAAGGATGAAACCCAGCTGCATTTTGTCAGGCCAAGTCTTTGTTTTTTTTTGGGGGCACGTAGGTGGGGGGCGCCTAGGGCACTAAAATGGCTAGAAAACAGCCCTGGCCAGACATAAACCTTTGCTGCTAGAACACCAATGTGCATTGTAAGAAAAATGATCTTGACTGGAAAAAGATTTGGGGTTCTGGTAGATAACAGACTTAGCTTTAGCAAACAATGCCAGGCAGCAAGGGTAGAGCTAGCAAGATATTGTCTTGTGTAAAGAGGGGAATAGATTCAACAAGAAAAAAAAATATATCCTCTTTACAAGGCACTGGTAAGGCCTCTTGGAATATGCGGTGCAGTTTTGGAATCCCATATACAAAGGGACATCTTGGAAATGGAAGCAGTTCAAAGAAGGGCAACTAAAATAATAAAGGGAATGGAGGGGCTTGACTATGCAGGCAGTTAGAACAAGTTAGGGCTGTTTTCATTAGAGAAGCGGCGTTTGCGTGGGGATATGATCATTTTATATAAATATATTAATGGGCCATATAATAACTTCTTGGTGCATTGTACACTAATCGGTCATATCAGAGGCACGTGGGCATCCTTTAAGATTGGAAGAAAAAAGTTTTATCTTAGGTTAGGAAAGGTTTCTTACCGTGAGAACGGGTGAAACTGTGGACTGTCTTCAGAGATGGGGTAATGGCAAGTTCTATGAATAGCTTTAAAAGTGGTCTGGATAAGTTTCTAAAACTAAAAAATATTGAGAATTACTGGTATTAATTCATATGCTGCAGTTCTGGTTGATTCAGGGATACTTTCTGATTGCCATTTGGAGTCAGAAGGAATTTTCCCCCTTTTTATCTGGATTTTTTGCCTTCTCTGGATCAACTGTTAGGTAGGGTTTAAAAGGAGGGTGAAAGTTTGGATTTGATGGATGCAGTCTTTATTCAACCTCAATTACTCTGTTACTATGATGAATCTTTTGAAAGACAACTTGTCCTCTTTAAGTGAGCGAGAAAGCTATGGGCTCCTCTGAGCCACTCCCTGCTTCTACAATGATGCACACAAAGCAGGAGAGACTAAGAAGATAGCCACATGCCGGCTTCAGGGAGCCGTTTCCTCAGTCATATTGCTGTTAAAGTCCACCCTGAACGGTTTCCTTCCCTTTCCTAGAAAATTGAATGAAAAATTGTATTTTGATGAAAAGCTAGTATTAATAAACAGTTAAAGTTAAATAAAAGGATTGTTCCAAAGACAATTATTCTAAATGTGGTGGACCTTTCTATGTATAGTAAATAGGACTTTATGATCAGTATAAGAAAATCTTTCCTGCTTCCCAGCCACACAAATATAGTTTCTGAAGTTTGCAAATGAACATCTAAAAAACATCTATGGACAAGAAATGGTGCCAATTTATAGAAAAAAACACCTCACTTACTATTAAACAGTAAGAGGGATTGATCATACTTGCAGCCAGTGGCACAGGAATGGTAGAGAGAAGAAGGAGGAAAGAGAGATGAATGCATTTAAACTTATACCAGACATTCAAAAACAAACATCACAACATCTGGACAAAGTTAAATAGAAGATGTATTCAACAAGATATCGATTCAAAACACACTTCAAAATCTGCAACAATATACCTCAAGATGCTTAAGGTGATAGTTTTGCCATGGCCCTCATAGTCCCCCAACATAAACATCATTAAGATACAACTTAAAGGAGCAATGCATGCAAGATGGACTGCAAAGTTTGCAGAATTACAATTTCTTTTTGCAAGTATCATTGGACAAACGTACCCCAAATAAGAATATAAAACCTGGCTATGAAAGTGTTTACAAGCCAACCTACTTGCCAAAAGGGGCTTTTGTTTGTAAGCACTAACCACGTCAGGTTCCTTCCCATACTTTTGTTTTTCATTATTTTGGTAATTTGTACATCCAAACAAGTTAACCTGTGTATTTAATATAGATTTGTATTTGTTTCAGTTGCTGCAACCATTTCACATATAAAAGTATCCATATTGCAATGTTGCCTACATAACAATGCCAATATTGTAGTTTATGGTTAAAATATGTAGATCAGGAAGCTAGCCAATATTTCAGATATAATTCAGTTTCAATCAATGCATTATTCATATTTCTTTGTGAAAGAAATTATATAAAAATTCGTACAGACAGTGCATCCATACTCCATCTCTTGTTGGAAACAATAGAATTGTTCCTGTATCATTGTGTTCTAGTACTCTGATGGTGGTTTGCTTGTCTCATTGTGAATTCACTATTTCTGGGCAGTAAGTTCTGTACGGTCTGCCCGGTTATTTTTCTTATTATAATGACAGAAGGCAAACTCATTTTTTTAAAAAACATTAGGATTTTTTGTATTTCTGATATGTTTTGATATCATCTCTTTAATCTGTGCAGAAGAGTTTGCTTTGAGGTCTTTTTAAATTCTATCAGTCTTAGTTTTAGTTTACACATTTTATGAAAGAAGTAAATAGTTATTTTAAGAATTATACTCTAAACTACCCCCACTTCAATTTACCCTATAACAAAAATTCCCCAGGATGAGGGCTTAAATTGATAGGTCCTTAACCCGTGTTTTGCCTAGATCTCTTGTGCTACTGCATTGAAGTTAAGCAACTTCAAAGTGCAACGTTGATGCAATGATACTGGAGATCTAGTCAAACCAGGGATGGGACCTTAATGATCACTTGCTTGGTTTAGAAGGACTAAAATCATTTCTAAGCATGGCTGAACTACCACATAAAACCCATATAGATTTATTATTTTATATGTAATTTTAAGGAATTAATTAAAGCAATTACGTTTATAAAATAACAACGTGTGTAAAGCTTAAACTAAAAAAGAAATACAATCTTTTGAAACTATTTTGAAAATATTCTACAAAATTAGTTATACTTCAAGCTATTATTGCAAACATGCAGATGCTGATTCTTTAATAATTGTTACTTTATAAAACATAAATAATAAGTATAGGGGTAAGGACCTATTATGAGCTACTTGATTGGACAGTTGGTTGAATAATCTATTTTGAATTCTGGCTTCAGATTATGTTATGTATGCTCTGCAAGTCATACATAACAAGTCTTAGAAAAGGCAGTTGTATACTGAACTGTGTCATTCTCTTGGAAATCAAGGAAACAAAATCATGTGATTAATTACTGTACATTACAGAAAAACTATAGCTAACTACAAAATACAATAAGTGCGACTATTAAAACCAAAAACTTGCAAATTATGTTTATGAAATAATACATTAAAGGGACATTTGACTTCTTATCAAGGATGGACAACCAAGTAGAAGAACGTTATAAATTTTAAGATTTGTCTACCAAACTGGAAACCTAGAAGTTAGATTGTTTTAGACCTGTGCTGAATACTTTGGCTGCTTAAACCTGACAATCCCATTTTACCAATAAACTTAATTATGATTAGATGAACAAGCGACACACAAAACTTTTGGGGTGAAAAATGGCCACAGCTTTATTGACACATTATAACATCATGTGATCAATTAATTAGCCAAATTTTTAATATGCATCCTTGCATATTATTAGATGTAAAAACCCAACTAGCCGTAGCCAATGCTAAATGCCAGCCTCTGGATCCCCAGAGGCGCATGTACGGCTCCCACATAACCTCTGCAAGGATGCCCCCCGCCGCTGTGACTCAAACAACATTTTTTAATAAAACATATCCCCTCATAAATACAGGGAGGGAGGGTGGGGAAAACCTCCTCTTGCTAGCAATTTCTAACAAAATGGCGCCTGCTGCCTCGTGGCCTGCCCCTTCCGGCTCTCGCGAGCCCAGCTGTGGCAAATACGCGAGCGCGTCATGAGTAATGACATCACACAGCTGGCCGCGACCGGAACTACCCATCTAACCCAAAGGAAGGGGGGCGGTGCCGCACCGTAGCCGCATTGGACTAAACTTCCAGCATCCACCGTGGGAGGGCCGCCGCGGTCAGCCGCTGCCCCCCTAACCGGGTGGAGCTACCATACTTTTGATGGTCTAAAAGAGATTATCAGAAGGAATGTGTTCATCATTTAGGACGGATGAGGTAATAAACTCTTTGCAAATCTATATGGAGACTTCTGCCTGGTCTTTCAGCTTAGTTTGCATCCTCTCAGTAATAATATACTTGTGTCCTCATATGATGTAGTCATAGTTCTTCCTGAGGGGTGGAGGGTGAGGTTAAGTATTACCAATGGTGCGTTTTGTACACCTGCCTTAGTGTTATTTTTAGCAGTTTCAGACTGATACTTTTCACTAAGCATAGATTAGTGATTAGCGATGCTAACTCCAAATGTTACACAAGATATACGTTCACAGCTCATGCTGAGTATAGTCGTATCTGCCTGTTAACACAGATTAGAAAGGCTGGTAGAGAAAAGCTTTCTATCTAATTTAAACTGCTTGAATTGTATTTAGGTTATTACCAACATCTGATTTATAATGGTGCTGCTAACATAATTCTTTGCTAAAACTATGTATGGATGCAAAGATATGCTGTGTAAAATAACAATTTAGGATCTCTCTCATGACAATTAGCCAATTATGGCTGCACAGACTCCTGGGCTTCTTATTCTGTTTTATGGAGGCGGAGGGGGTGAACTGTAGTAGCCCCCCTACTGCATCTGTTAAAGGGTGTGACAGATTCCATGTGAATCTGCTTGTAAATTTGCAATTCACAAATAAGCAAAGCAGTCTAGAGTGTGGCGTCTTTGCTTGTGTTAGATGACAGCTATCTAGCGGCTGTATGGTATAATGTCAGTTTATCTTTCTTTCTTCTTCTTGTTTTCGTTAGATACTGGCTTGACTTTTCCTAGCGTCATGGTCTCCTTCTGCTGTCAGGATGCTCCCTTTGCCTGTTTTGTCGTGTACAAAGTCAACAAGTGAAACACACCCCCCCCAGACTAGTAGTTGCATCGTCTTAACCACCTCTCTCACCGCCGCCTCGGCTTATCACTACATCCACACACAACTCACAAACACCCGCCCTCTGTAGCAACTGCACTCCTTATCAGGCAGTGGCCAAGTCCGGTCACATCCCCTGACCCGGACGCTGATTCTGTTCTCTGAACATCCAGGCTCACCTTTACTCGTAATTCACATAACGTGGTACTCCCCGCTAACCGGGTGTCCGGGTGCCTGCCCCAGCCCTTCGCTTGGACCCGTATTATGTATAAGCAGCAACACACGAACACGGCGCCACATGGAATAAACTTCGATCGTGCAGAAGAAAAAAGCAAAAACAATCTATTCGGATACCAATAAAAACAAGCAGGACAATAGACATACGCGTTAACACACAGTCAACCCGGCGCTATGTCAGGCATCAGTAGGGCGGTATAATCCCCCCTTATACATGTATCTGCTCATATGTGCGCAATAAAAGTAATTAACCACTAATTGCTAAGTTACCCCCATGCTGCACTGGGGCACACCCCTCAGAATTGACCAATGAGTATCTTTAAAGGACACAAACTATCCAAAATTATCTCTCAGTTAGATTTAAAAGTTACATACGTACATATATGTCAGTACAAGCAACATATGCCCAAAAATGTACCGGAGGTTAGAACAACAAGAACCCTAAGGGTATCGAGGAAAATTATCCGAGGTGAATATCAAAGACAAAAATAAAATAAAGTACTATCCAGAGATAAAGTATCAAGAACAGATGAGCAAATAGAGATGCATAGACCACTGTTCAATCGGCTACGACACACGATCCATTACGATTAATACATAATATTAGGCAGGATAATACCCGATATTCTACTGATCGACGTAACACCATATGTCATAGCGCGATTAAGACCCCTGGGACTCAGTATCAAGAAGGAAAATCATTTCACTCTGCCCGTCAAAGGGCTGCAGTGAGATCCATATATCTGCTTACCTTATGCAGAGTCTGTATACTTGCACCCTCAGATAACTCACATCCCCGTGCTACAATCATTAAAGTGTCTCCCTAGGGGACTCTGGAGGTTTAATCTCTATATTTCTAATATGTTCCCCACTCGTGACTGAGTGAGGGGTCGTAGAACCCACATACTGACACTGACATTTAGTACAAGTAAGGAGATAAACCACATGAGTGGTATTACAATTTAAAAATTTTCATTCTATATGTCTTTCCGTACAATGTACTATAATACTATTGGATTTGTAGATATGTCGACATGTTTTACACATGCTCGAACCACATTTAAACACTGTGCATTTAGAAGGTCCCTGACATCTATAGTCAGAATTGTCTATAGCATACATGCTTTATACGCTGATTGGGCACATTCCAGGGTATTATTGCAATAGATTATTGTACAATACAATGCCTCTAATGGGCCAAATGTCCAAATGCTCTAAACCATGAGGTCTATAAAAGTAAACCCCTCCCCTTAAACTAAACCGTTATATAAAACACAGATAATTCAACTGGGATTTCAAAAGGCACTGCTTTATTAAAAACCTATTTAGCCAACCAACTGTCACAGCTGTACAACCATGCGAGAGGCACGAATGGTAAACTATCATCAAAAAGAGATGAGCCCCACACTGTTAGTGTCAGGGTTTCCCCCTTTTAATGGTGACAAATCCCAGGTTAAACTAGATCAGTCTGACCTGGCCAAATGCATATTATAATAACGGCCCCCAAGACCTGTGATGGAAAGTACAATCACTGCTAAATTGTAATGTGTTCAGTGCTATCTACATAAATTGGAAAATGTTCTGGAACTGATGCTTGTGAATAGCTTATTAAAGACATGAGCCGATAAAACTCCTATGTGTACTTACAATGCTTTTCTACCCTTAAATATTTTTTTACACTGGAGAAAAGGCATTGCACTGGAATATGATCACTAATACAAAATGATCCTTAAAGATTAGAAGATGTGTAACAGTAGTATTAAATTGCTTTAAGAGGGGGCTGGATAATCATATTGAAAATTACTGGTTCAATAAAAGTTCTTATCGTAAAAATGGTGCTAATTTTCAATCAGATGTTAGCTTCAAATGTTTATATAGATGTGATTGGTTGGGGCAAAATTATCACCATTTTTAACAATAAGACCTTATTTTTGATCTCCAGTAGTTCTGTTGATCAGGAATCCTTTCAACTTGCCTTCTGGAGTCAGGAAGAATTCCCCCCCCTTTTTCAGCTGGTTTTTTGCTTTTCTCTGGATCATGTTAGTCAGGGCTCACGAGCAGTCTATAAATGTTGGACTGGATGGAGGGATGTATTTTTCAACCTCAATACTATTTATATGCTACCATTTCCTATATCTGTGTATTCAGTTATCAACTGGACTTGAAATTTAGTTCTTAATGACATTTCGCTAGTCATCCAACTGGCTTTCTCAATTCAAAATGACTTGTAAAAGAATCTGTTGGTTTATAAATACCCTGAATGTGTCTCAATTGCATACAGCCAGGTTATTCAATAAAAGTTCTTATCGTTTAAAATGGTGCAAATTTGCCACAAAACATAATCATCTTATAAAATTTGAAAGCTAAAATCTGATTGGTTGTGGCAAAATTAGCACTATTTTAAACGATAAGAACTTTTATTTAATCTCCCTGAGTATGTTTAAACCATAGCCCAAAGCATGGCCACGTCATTGAAACTAATTGCAGCATGTAAAATATATTGTATTGCCTTCTATGTGTTGAATTGGTCACTGAATATTTGTGTATATTGGTGTAATTTGTAATTTATAGGCATTCCACTTTTGGTGACCTTAGGAAGAGTTGTTCTGACGTGGGTTTCCTGGTAAACTGTATGTTTATCTTTTAGTTCTGTTATCCACCTTGCAGGTTTTCTTTACTTTTACAGAGCTCAGCTTGGGAATGTTTCATTTGTTTAAAAAATGGAATATTTTCATCTTTGGTAAGAAGTTTCAATTATCATTATCTCTTCTGCTTGGGCATCTTTGGTGCCTGGTAACAGTAATAACACATTTATGGTTCACTAGGTTCTTACATTCCAGCAAACATGCTTATTTTTGACAGGGATAAAGAGCTCCCAGCTTACTTAATGAGGAGGAATGGTTTACAGAGTTTAGATGTGCCGACTTGCAGAAAATGTCAAAATATTAACTGTTAAGTCTTAAGATGATTTTTGTCTGACCATGAGCAGGACACAATAGTCTTATCTTAATGTACGAATAAAAAATAATGAGATCGAAAATATGTTAACGTAGACACAATTTTGCACACAAAAACGAACTAATGATTATATGCTATTAATGTGGTTTTGGTATTTCAGTATTTACCATTGATTTATTCTGATCCATCCGATCCAATGGTAGAATTTTTCTAGCTATTATTGTCTCTTACCAGCTGAAACTTACACATTTTGTCACAGCTTGTGATCACATGATACTGCATGGTCTAGTGCTGGAGACAGACTTCGACTTGACTGGAATACTACAATGCTCAAGAAAGGTCAACAGTGGTAGATATAAATAAATGGTGATTAGTACTCTGTAAATCTATTCCCTCACTCCAAGCTTAGGAAAGGAACATCAGTGGTAGATATAAATAAATTATAAATGTTATCAATAAATAAAGTCCCTCAGTCCAGTAGACATTAATAAAACTAGGTAAAATGCACATTTCATAAGCAGCAAAATACAGATCGTCATGATAATAATATTAGGGAATAAAATGAGGTTGTGGTGTGGTGGAAAGTGAATAAGTAAAAGAAGATTAGAAAAGGTAATATCGAATAGCGTGTACTTTCCTACAGTGAAAATCAGTTTTCAGAGTGACCCCTATCTTTCCCATTTTCATAATCATTTCACACTAAACACCTTGCAGCATGACCCATAATCTAGACAACTCCCTGGGCATGCATCGTAAGTAAAGGAAAAAATGACATGCAAGCAGAAGGAAAGCAACCCCAGAGAACAACCTACCTAAACCTCTACTGGAACCAATACTGAAGGAAAATTCTGCCCTAAAGGCACTAGGCACACCTGTTTCAAGCCCTGACCCAATGACCAAAGCAATATTAAAGAAACACCATTTGTTTATCTGTCAAATGGCCATGCCATTTAACTTTGACTAAATATATTTATAAAACCTCTGGTTCTACATATGCATGGCCAAATTATAGCTCTGCAAACGTACTGCAGGGGATTTTAGTGACCCTACTGAAATAAATAGACATGATTTATGTAAAGATCTATATCCAAATTTTAGGGTATTTAATAAAATCTTATCGTTTAAAATGGTGCTAATTTTGCCCCAACCAATCAGATGTTAGCTTTCAAATGTTAAATAAGATCGATTGGTTGGGGCAAAATTGTACCATTGTAAAACTTTTATTGAATCTCCATTTTTGTTTTACTTTCACACAATGCAGTATGTCACCCCACTTCTTTTCTGCACCCAAAGTCTACAGCAAACCTGGAAATAGATGACATTTTGTCTTGCTGGAAAACAATGTTATCCTTATACAATAAGCTGCCATAATGGGGTAAAGCTTGTTAATTAGATTGTTAATAAGGCCCTTTCTTCTCTATGTGCTTTCCTGTAGTTCCTGAAAGCTTGACCCTGCCAGATCCTTGTGCAGTATTAGGTCCTTTACCATCTGCTTACTTCCAGTGCTGTCAGATCTGCCATTGTAGTGTTACAATGCAATTGTTTGAGTCACGAAAAAAAATGGAGTCTAGTAATACCTTTTTCACTTACACGGTGTACAGACGACATTTGTATCCCTAGAATTGCATGCACTTGCCTACTGAGAATTTATGATTCCTGTTGGTGTTATCTAAAGACATTTGTTGTCCTCTTATACTGGGTTTTTTGGCTTGTGGTGGGGATCCATCAGGGTTGCTGCTAGTGCTATGCCTGAAAGCTGTCAGGCTCATTTCAGAATCAACCTGAAATCTTCTATAGAGGAAGCTCCCTAGCTTATACCTGTGTATAATTCTGGCTTTAGGGAGAACTCCAGACTCTGAGCACCTGACAAAGGGTTCTTCAGAAACTATCAGGGATATTTAATAAAATCTTCAGGGTTATTCAATAAAAGTTCTTATCAGGTAAAATGGTGCTAATTTTGCCCCAACCAATCAGATGTTAGCTTACATATGTTATATAAGTTCTGATTGGTTGGGGCAAAATAGCACCATTTTAAACAATAAGAACTTTTATTGAATCTCCCTGATAATCGTTTAAAATGGTGCTGATTTTGCCCCAACCAATCAGATCTTATTTAACATTTATAAGCTAACATCTGATTGGTTGGGGCAAAATTTGCACCATTTTAAACGATAAGAACTTTTATTGAATAACCCTGAATGTGCCTACTCACATTTACCCATGTCAAAACAAAGCACAATTCGGAATCCTGAGAGAGTCCTGTATATTGTGGAAGTGGCCGGCAGAGCATGTCTTCCAATAGGTCTGGCCCTAAACACAAGCAAGGGTGGACACGGGGAGTGCAAATTAGTTAAGATATGTTGCAATTTATTGCAAACCCAGGGGTGAGGACTCAGTCCTCAATATGGTTGGTTCAAATGATTTAGCTTTTCTGTAATTTATCCAGTCCCTTTTAAAGGGATGCCACCCTTAAAAACAATTTTGATATATGATCCCCCTGTCCCCCCCAGCCCCAACCGCTCTATTTATATTCTTAGAAAGTTCCTCAAACTTTACTTACCTCCCCTCTTCCTCCGCGTGCTCGCCTGCAAGCAGAGGGGCGGGACCGGCAGTCGCGTCTGTGATGGCTGATGCAGCGCAAATCGGACGCGGCTGCGGGAGTTCATTGCGGCGGGGGAAAGAGGGAAGGTAAGTAAAGTTTGGGACACTTTCTAAGAATAAAAATGAAGCGGTTGGGGCTGGGGGGACAGGGGGAATCATATATCTAAAGGATTTAGCTAGGGGGAGGGAATCCTGAGGAGGGAGGGAGGGGGAGGAGGGCCGGCAGGTCAGTCCTATATGGACTCTGCTATCCTCCTGGTGGGCAGTTTTTGGGACTTTGGGGGGGAATACAGGAGAACCAATGGAGTGGGATGTGAGGTAAGGATTTTATTACACTACATGATGGGGCCAGTAGTGGGGGGATTATAGTTTTGGGGGTGGACATGCCTTTAAAAGAATCCTTTTTGATTCTGCCAATTGCCTCCACCGAATCTTTCTTGACTGCTCCCCTACTGGGTCCTTAATTCGTACATTTGCAAACCAATGAGGCAAAGAGACAGTAAGTAAAATTAAAGGGTAATTACAGACCCAAAATAACTATTCAGAAGTATTACCCCCCAAAAGCCCACTTTCATTATAATCTCACATTTCTCCAACACTCCCAGGCAAGGAGGGACTTGGCGAGGGATTGGGGTTCTGTTATTCTAATTCCTCAGCGTGGGAGCTCAGAGAAAGGTAATATTATAACAAAAGTGGGCTTTTGGGGGGTATCTTTTTTAATCTTATTTTTTGTGCTGGAGTTAAGATTACAAACCTCAGTTAATCTGGTGTTAATTGTGTAGATATTGTATTTTTTATATAATTGCTTCTGTAAGATCGCAAGCATAAAATGCTGCAGTACTGTGGTGTGGAAAGATGCTGTTCTATCGCTAACGAGCTGTTAACACTGTAAGGATCAGCTAATCCTTCTATTATCAGCTATGTATGTGAGCGAAGAGGAGGAGAAATAGATTCTGGCCTTTAAAACTTGCTTGAGGCTAAAAATCCTGTAAGGGGATTGCATACCTGGAGGAGCGGCTGAACATGCTTAGAGCAATTTCAAAGTGAAAAAAAATGAATAATGCACCTGCAATGCCTGATTTTGATTTCATAAAAACTAATCCATGTGAATAGAAATAAATGAGTCATCAAGTCCAAGTATAAAATTACAGATGACGCTATTTTCACCAGCGTTGATTCCATTCCAGGAACAGTAAGGAATATGAGCTTACAGTATGATCAGTTGGTATATTTCAATTACACTCCTTTGGGATTCAGATCTGTACATTTGGAATAAGCTAGGCAGTTAGTATATTGTCTATGTGGGACAGATGTGCAGCTTCCTTACTCTTAAATAATTGCCAATCCCCTTTTTTCTGACAAGAAAAGAGTTAATACAAACCCCTAAAACTACTGAATTTTAAATTTATCTGCATGAATAAGCCTATAAATATTTTAGAAGACCCCAGATGCTGTGCAATATGCTATTAGGTCACACAGAGCAATTAAAATCTAAATAACACAGATTAACTACTTCACTTACAGACATCAAAGAGTTAAAGGTGAAGTAAAGTTAAAATAGAATTCTGGTAGCTGGGTATCGTTATTAGAGGAATTGTGGAGAAATGACATGATTCTGAAATTTCTAGACAGGCTATAGACAAATCTGCACATGGTGGTATACTGGTGTTTGTAGAAGTTGGACCTAGAAAAAAAGAAAGCCCCGTACCAGTAAAAAAAAGTATATTTTGTAAAGGACTCTGTAAAGGAGAGATCTTTGAAATATAAAAGCTGAGAAGTATAGTATGTGATGCTTGTGAAGGTTCTCATTCATCCAGGTCATGGTATATCTGTTGTATTCAATTAGATCAACTGGACTTGAAGTTTAGTTCTTGAAGACGTTTCGCTAGTCATCCGACTGGCTTTCTCAATTCAGAATGACTTGTACAAGAATCTGTGGCAATTATATACCCTGGAAAATCCCAATTAGCATATCACAGCCAAGTGTTAAGGGCGTGATTGGATAGTGGCTAAGAGGTGTTATAGGAACGACTGGTTCAAGAGAGGTGTTAAGGAGGCCATTTATGTGAAAATGAAGAAACCAGCCTAAATAGAGGTGGGGGGCTTCGACACCAACTGTCTGCCATGTACAATGCTGTTTGACACCTTACTCTGGGCGTTCCTATAACACCTCTTAGCCACTATCCAATCACGCCCTTAACACTGACTGTGATATGCTAATTGTTTTCTTAATAGATTAGCTTTGGGAGCTAAGATAAGCTCCCAAAAGCTAATCTATAAGAAAACTATTGTTAGTGCAAATAAAAAGAGTATCACATACTATAATTTCTCAGCTTTTTGTATGCTACAAGTGCATTAATACGGCTACAATCAATTTATCTTTAAAATATGACAGAGAAATCTGCAAGATTCTGTTATTTTTAAAGATCACACTACAGACAGTTCCGAGCTTCTCCCTATATAACAGATAGGGGGAACACTTGTGACTGCACTGCTGACTCCGTCAGCTGTGGCCTATATTTTTGTAAAGGGAGACAACCGCAGCCGAGGGAACTTTTCGGCCAGGTACAAGCAAATCCAAGGCTAACGTGAACACTTGCAGGCCTTCAGGAACACTCGGAACGGTAGTATACATTAGCTATAAAAGGCCCATCCCAACGGGATGGGCCTTTTAATGCAATGTGTGTAACCAGCTTTACCCCCCATATTTTCATGCCTAAGATATCAGACACTACTGGCTTACCTGCCAATGACCTTTCATAAATGACCTTTCAAAATGAGGTCATTTATGAAAGACCTTTCATAAATGACCTTTCATAAGTGACCTTTCATAATGAGACAGAGCAGTTAGAAAACATTTTAGTATTAAAGGGTATGTCCACCCTTGAAATAATTTTTTATATGTTCATTCCCCCTGTCCCCCCAGCCCCAACCGCTCTATTTACTTTATTAGAAAATGCCACAAACTTTACTTACCTCCCCTCTTTCCTCCGCCGCACTGCCAGGCCCTCTGCTTGCGAGAAAATGCAAGCAGAGGGGTGGGACGGCAGTCGCGTTCTGTGATTGGCTGAGCGGCAGCCAATCACGGACGCGGCTGCCGGGAGTTCATTGCGGTGGAGGAAAGAGGGGAGGTAAGTAAAGTTTGGGTCACTTTAATAAAGTAAATAGAGCGGTTGGGGATGGGGGGACAGGGGAATGTTATAGCAAAAGGGTTTATGGTAGGGGAGGGAATCCTAATCGGGAGGGAGGGAGGGGGAGAAGGGCTGCAGTAGCATGCCAAACTTCTCCCAGAGTGAGACAGGAGTCCTATATGGACTCTGCTATCCTCCTGGTGGGCAGTTTTTGGGACTTTGGGGGGGGACTACAGGAGAACAGATGGAGCTGGGATGTGAGGTAAGGATTAAACTACACTACATGATGGGGCCAGTAGTGGGGGGGGGATTATAGTTTTGGGGGGTGGACATGCCCTTAATTGGAAATGAGAGCCAAAGAAGATACACAGGTTTTTGTTATTTGAAATTGTACCAGGAAATTATAGAAATGATTTAGGCTCATTAATATTTAGCTTGACTTCCCCTTTGCTTGAATATGTTTTACTTTGCTATAATTTATGATGTTTACATTACTCACATGCAGCATTTTACGTATGTAAACTAAAAAAACCTGTCTTCATTATTAGCATCAACCTTAGGCCTTCCCCACTAACAATGCACGGTAATACGCATGAAAATCACTGTCGCAATGCAGTGCGTTTCACGTGCATTTGCACTGCGATTTTCCCTATATTCTGTTATTGGAGCGCATGCGAACCGCAAAAAAAAAAAAAAATGTTGATTACATGGGATATTGGAGCACAGCTCATACAGTGTGGCCTACACCTTTGAAGTGCACTGGAATGATGGAAGCAGGTACAGTATTCCATTATACTGGTAGCAAACTGGCAATTTCATTATATATGGTAGCAAACTGGGAATTTCATCACATACTGGTGGCAAATTGGCAATTTCATTACATACTGGTAGCAAACTGGCAATTTCATCACACTGGCAATTTCATTAAATACTGGTAGCAAACTGGCAATTTCATCACATACTGTTGCCAACTGGGAATTTTAGCATATACTGTAGCACTGGGAATTTCATCTCATACTGGTAGCAAACTTGAAATTTCATCATACAGGGTAGCAAATTGAAATTTAATATATACTGGTAGCAAACTGGCAATTTCATCACATAGAGCAATATAGTAATAGCCCCATTAGGCTTTTACCTACCCCATTTGCAGTGTGATCCACTCACTATAACAGGGCTGGCAGTGTCAGCATTTGGTAATGTGAACTCACTAGAGCAGAAAGGCACTATTGGTATTTGGAATTCTGAGTATAAAAAACACTGTGCAATTTGCAGACTGTAGAAGTGCCTATCTGCCCTAGTGCACATTACAAAAAGCTGCCAATGCCTGTCCTGTTATAGTGAGTGGATTGGACTGCAGATGGGTAGGTAACAGCCTAATTGGACTATTACCTACTTATGTGCAGTGTAATTCAACTATGGCATTCTGGCACGTTTGGAACTGTGTGCATCAATGGCAGCAACTTAGCTACTTACAGTTATTATTGTTCACAGCTCCCACAGGCGAGAAGGTAAAGTGCAGGCAGAAGTAGCACAGGGGCGGCGTTTTCCCCAATAGTAGAACGGGGCTGCAGGATGACATATCACACTGGCATGCACAGTGATGTCATCATGCATTATTCATAGTTCCCACCAGCTAGAAGGTAAAGTGCAAGCTGAAGTAGCGCAGGGGCGGCACTTTCAACTTTCACAATAGTACAATGTGGCTGCACAATGACGTCATCATACCGGTGCACAGAGACGTCAGCCGCAAAGTTGTACTGGGAAACCGGAGATTCGGGGCACTCCTATTAGATAGGTTTGTTAAAACTTTCGACACCAACTGTCTGCCAAGTACAATGCTGTTTTGACACCTTACCCTGGGCTTCTATAACACCTCTTAGCACTATCTAATCACGCCCTTAACACTTGGCTGTGATATGCTAATTGGGATTTTCCAGGGTACATAATTGCCACAGATTCTTGTACAAGTCATTTGAATTGAGAAAGCCAGTCGGATGACTAGCGAAACGTCTTCAAGAAGTAAACTTCAAGTCCAGTTGATCTAATTGAATACATCAGATACATATACATGGACGATTCTCGGCCGAAACGGCCATTCGCCGGTGTATCATTCAACCGTCGGGTCGTTGCTCGCTTAAATTGAGCATGTACGAACCTTTAGAGTACTGTGATACTTTTCTGATCAAATTGATTGAATCAACTGAAATCGATGCTGTGTATGCCTTAAGAAGCAATATGAGACAAGGAAAATGCAGAGGTAATAAAATAAGGAGAGATAACAGATCTTCATTTCTTGACCAATTCACTGTTTTGTTTATCTCGCCTCTCATTTTATTGCCTTCTACACTTTCCTTTGCACCTTTGCTTTTGACTAGTGTTTTTTGTTGTTGTTTGTTTGTTTTGCTATCCTATTATCTTTTGGAATTGGCTTTTTAAGGTGGCCATACACATGCGATTTCACAGCATGTGTGCCGACAAACATGCTATGGGAACAGCACACAGGACCAGACCTATCCCCATAGCAGTATGCTGTGTGTGACTATACACCGACAATCTGATCCGCTCCCTCTACTTAAAGTAAAGGGAGCTTTACGACCGACGGAAATTTTCCGTCATTTCCCTGATCAATCAGAGGTGCTAACTATGGATGGTCGTCAGCACTCCAATCGGTTGGAAACACCCCAGCACACTGATGATCATAGGTAAATCCCGTTGTTCCCCGACGGATTTACCCATTATCGTTCATGTGTATGGCCACCTTTACTTTCTGTAAACTCTTATTTTTTAATATCTATTATTGACTAAATTTTCTGACTATATTTTTACTATATACAGCTATTTCATATTATTGAGGCCCAGGAATGTGGATTGACTTTTTTTTTTTTTTTTTGTACTCATTTTTAGATCAGTGGCACATCCACTTTATGTAGTTGTAAGTTTGCCGTTGGAGTGCTGCCACACAGCCTACTGAAAATAAGGATGGGTCAGATAGTAACATCTCAAGATAAAAACCGCTGCTTGTATAATGTGGTCTTTAGACATTAGATAGATATTCAAATCTATATAATGTCTGCCTGTGTATGGCCAGCTTTACACAACATACACCTTTTTGGAAGATTCTCTCTCTCTCCTTATTTGGTGTTGTTCACGATAAAGCTGGATTTATTTGTGCATTTTCAAAGCTTTTTTGGAAAAAATATTTCTTTTAAAAAGACTTTTCTTTGTACTAAAATATAATATAATAATAATAATGTAGTATCTGTTTCTGAGGTGTTCACAAAATATTGGAAACTGAATTTTTGTCTATAATGGAAAATTTTAGGTGAGATATGGAAACACAAACTTTCAATTTAACTCTCTGTGAAAATGTTTGTGTTTATTGTTTTCGTGTGCACTACGTAGGATTAATATTATTTACTAATAAAACAACAACAACAAAAATAATAATAACAATAATAATCGTTGGTGATTGTTAATGTTTCAGGTTTTCATCACATGTTTTGGCGATACTTTATCTGTATTTACCTCTATTGATCTTTATTGATATTTATTAACAATGCCTGTAATATAAACATAGTAGAATAACTAGACAGTATTCAGCATTACCGGATGAGAACTGTTGCTGTGTAGCTGATCACCATGGAATAATAAAATTAGATCCTAATATTCATCTGCCGCATGTGGATGTTGAGTCTTAGATTAGGGATTAAGAAACCAACACGTTTCATTTAATCTACGGCACCAAAAATTCTAATCTAACCCCATTGAAGTCAATGGGAGCTGAATTTTTTGACACCATTTTTTGTCCTTTCAACACTGAAATTACCACTTTTAGATTTGATTTTATAAACAATTAGGCAAAATTTCTGCCCGTAATTCCGAAATGAGAACATTTTTGAAATCACTGTTTCGCCAAAAACCACTACGATTTGAATCCGGGGCCAACCACTACTTAGTATACATTACTGTCTGTGGCTTCGGATTTACTTTGTGAGTTGGAGAGAGCTGTGCACTGGAATCTTCATATAAACCCACAATATCGCAATTTATTATACCAAGCGTTATTGATAATGTATGACAGCGGCTGTATATGTGCGGTCGTACATTAATGCTTGTTAATTAACGAACATTCGGTCATAGAATACCATGCGGTATAATAACTACCGCAATGGTATTTTATAGGGATTGTAACATTTTAACAGTTTCCACATGTAATGTTTGTATATATACTGTTTGTGTTTTCTTGTTTTTTCCAGTCATGTTGAGGAGTAAAGAACGAAAGATGGTGGTTATAATAATATGAAAGCTTTCCTTTAAATCCAGATTTAAAGGGCTGTAATTTGATATTGCTTTAACTCATCAAAACCATGAGCTGTAAAGTATCTTCCTATGAACACAGCAAGGAAGGGCCTGTAAGAAGGAACGCCAGCTCAAGGTATTAACATTTCAGGGAGTGTACTGATAATCAGTCATTAAATAATAGCAATACAGTAACATATAATACATTATTTTACTCTTTGTATTGTAGGTGCCTGATATTGATTTTCAGATAAGTTTAGGTGAACTCACATCTTTTTCCACTTACTTACCTTTTCAGATGGCAAACAACTGAACATACCCCTTTAATGTACCATAGCACTTTTTAGCACTTTTTAAATGAAACACCCTCCAAAAAAGTATAAATAAGTCTTTCTCACTGCTTCAACTTGCCAAATCCAGATCACATATTGCATCCAGACAGCACAGACAGCACAGACAGCACTTGCCCTTATTGAAGATTGATCATCCAAAACAATGCCCAATACTTGTATCAGTCCTATGCCAGTGTGATCCACCACACTGGGGCTACCATTAAGCACCCTGTCCCTTATCAACCAGCACAGATGATAAAAGCATAGATAGGCAGCCTGCCAATGCATGTACTGGTATGACATCCACATCAGTGCCACACATTTTACACACAGAATACACGGGGAGGCTTAGAAAGAAAATACCTCGTGTGCAAAAGAAGAAAATACATCAAGACACCAAAAAGAAAAATTATAGCAAATAAAATATACAAGAATTACGAATTTCTGCCCATGATCTCTAATACACATAGCTGCAGTGCTACTGACTCACTAAAAACATTATCAAAATTCCATTCACATTACAGATCCCCATTAGAGATGGACAGAACTCGAACCCAAGTTCGAGCCGAACTATTCGAATTAGAATGAATTCGGACTTCTCGAACTATCCCGGATTATTGATATTTTCGGACTTTCGATAAATATCGAATGTCGACCGTTTGAATATGTGAGTAAAATGCCTATCCTACCTTACGGGAGCATCGAATCCGCGAGTAAAATGTACATGATACCTATACGCGAACATCGAATCCGCAAGTATAGTGTCCATTAAAGCCTATACGCGAGCATCGAATCCCAGTAAAATGTACATGATACCTAGGCGCAAACATCGAATGTTCAAAGTGAGAGCTCTAAAATAGTGCGAGTGAGAGTAAAATTGATTTTTCGAATGTCCTGGATATTCGAACATGTTCCCCAGACCATTTCCCAGGTCCCACAGCCATTTACATTAAGTTACCATTAATATTTTATTTGGATTTCATTAGAACTTTCAAACTATTGACTCCCATTGACTTTAATGGGTCCGTTTTCGAACTTTTGAACTTTCCATATAGTTGAAAACGGACCGAACTTGAAAGTTCGGCCATCTCTAATCCCCATGTAATATTACCATATTTTCCACTTCACTCACCACTAGTGAATGGTGTTTATCATCATCATAACAATGAAAGGCCAGCTGGGTAGCAGTGGGTTGATGGAGAGTTTTAATTTGCAAATTCATTTTCATTAATAGGTAAATCTGACCCTGATTGTGTAAAGTACTGTCGCACATTTCCTAACATATCTCTATCCATCATATCGTTAGATAGATGATAGATAATAAATAGACCGATAGAGAGATAGATAGATAGATAATAGAGAGATAGATAGTAGAGAGATAGATAGATAGATAGATAGATAGATAGATAAAGCAGAGAGTAGGTAGATGATATAGAAGAGAGATAGGAGTAAAGAATAGAAGATAAATAGATAGAGATAATAGATGGAGAATGGATAGATGATAGATAGATAGATAGATAGATAGATAGACAGACCTCTTCTCTAATGAGGCAGAGTGAGATATTTGCAACAGGCAACGCCTCTGGGGTTAAGGGAAAGGCGACAATAACAACCCTGCCCATAATTTTTTTTTGCATTCAAGTGCCCCTGGGCAAAAGAAAGAAAACAAACAAAGAATAAGCGGAGTTTATTGAAGTGGTGTGCAGCCACAGGGAAAAAAACATTTTAGAAAATGAGTGACTTGTGTATAGAGATGAACAAACTAGCAAGTTTTTTTTTGCTAGTGATCGTTGTGAAATTCCATAGTACCTCAAATTTTAAATTGAACAATTATTGTTTGTTTCTTCCATACAATTAATTTATATAGCGCCAAAATCTTCCATCGAAATTGTAGATTACGATCACACATAGAATAACATTGCTGTGGTTCACTACTGCATGGTGCTTGTGAAGGTTCTCATTCATCAGGTGATGGTATATCTGTTGTATTCAGTTAGATCAACTGGACTTGAAGTTTAGTTCTTGAAGATGTTTCGCTAGTCACGCTGGCTTCTCAATTCAGAATGACTTGTACAAGAATCTGTGGCAATTATGTACCTTGGAAAATCTCAATTAGCATATCACAGACAGGTGTTAAGGGCGTGATTGCATAGTGGCTAAGAGGTGTTTATAGGAACGCCCAGGGTAAGGTGTCAAAACAGCATTGTACATGGCAGACTGTTGGTGGCGAACCCCCCCACCTCTATTTAGGCTTGGATTTTTATTTTACATAAATGGCCTCCTTGACACCTCTCTTGAACCAGTCACGTTCCTTTGCCAATATGTTAACATACAATCTTCAAAGATTTGTCCTTTATCCTTAAGATGCAGGTACACGGCTGAGTCCTGACCCGAGGAATTGGCTCTTCTGTGCTGGGCCATACGTGTGATGCAGTTGCTGTTTGGTCTCCCCCACATAAATCAGGCATTCTTCACTGCACTGCACTGCATATAATGATGTCGCTTTTCTTGTGCTTCGGTATTGGGTTTTCGGATGTACCAATTGATTCTTCAGTGTGTTGTTTGGTTTAAAGCAGACAGGGATACGGTGTTTATTGAAAATTCTTCTTTTTCTCAGAGACCCCTGCTACATATGGGATGACCAAGTTCTTTCTCCTGTCTTGCTTTTTTCCTTCACTGTTGGTATTTGTGTTCATTTCTTTCCTTTACTTCTTTTGACAATGACCGTTGGATCCACAAGTTTTTAAAGGCTCCTCTGAGATGTTTCATTTCTTTATCCTTCACCTCTGTGCTAATGGGGATGTTCTCAGTCTGTGTTGCAGGGTTTAATGACACCCAGTTGTGATCTAAAGGATGGTGGGAGACAAACATGAAATACTGATCTGTGTGTTGGTTTGTAAACCTCTACTTCCAGTTTACATTTTCCTTAACTTCTACCAAGCAGTCCAAGAAAGCCAGTGTGTGTTTTTTTGTACCTCTTCCCTTGTGAATTTAATGTTAGGTCTACTGCATTAATGTCTTCTGTGAAAGCTTGTACTTCCTTCTGGTGGATTTTAACCCAGGTGTCATCCACATATCTGAACCAGTGGCTGGGTTCATGCCCTTAAAGGCATTAAAGGGCAATTATAGTGAGAAAATTGTTTCTTTGAATTCTTCTAGTCCCAGAGATATAAGCCTTTCAATCAAAGGCACACACCCACACAATCCAAAGCTCCCATGCAGTACTGTCACATACTCCTTCACACCATACTGTAAGTACCATGTGCAACACAGTCAAATGCTGTAGTGCTAAACACAATCAATAAACCATTAACCCAGCAATATGAGCATAACACACTATAAAACAGCCCCCCCCCCAAAAAAAATCTTATATACATACAAACCAGTTACTCAAATGGAACACTAATACAATATATGTAATAATACAGTAAACATACTATATACCAAACAGACATACAGTGCATCTATGAAATATAGACTAAAGCAAATGAAATGTATCAGGATAACAACCAGTGCATGTGTTTGTGAAGGTCTCACTATAGCTGCTGTTACACACGACTCTTGTCTTCAGTGATATGATCTAGCTAAGCAGGGAAGAGATATGATCTTTAGGTCAAAAAATAAATAACAATTAGCAAACTTAGAGAACAGGCAGAGTTCAGTAACTTGTAAAGAATCTCAGCACCACTTGTCCTCTCTCCCCCTTGCCCCTCCCTTCAGCATATTGCTACTTATCCCACACTGTGATTGCTTGCAGTCTAGCTCTGGAAGGGAGGGGTCAACAGGATGTCAGCACTTCATTTAAAGTCCTTTCAACTGACCATGCTCGGACTCTGTATACAGCCCTTCACTGCTTGAGAGGGGAGTAGACAGAGGGGAGGGGGACTACACAGCTGGTACAAACTTTTGCCAGTGTGAAGAAACGAAGCACACAGCAACATGAAAGTAAGGAAGCTCTTATACTTAATGTGCTTATACCTTGTATACAAAGACTAAATTTTTTCTTCCTTACTAGTATCTGCCCTTTGCGAAGGCCCGTATTCAAGGTATTCTTACTTTTTGTCAAATTTACAAGCGGAAGTTAGGCTACCAAACCAACTAAACCGACTCTCTCTTGGGCATGGACTTGTTCGTAGAAATCAAGGGGATAAATGTGTTTAAATATAGAGGAAAGTAGAGGGTACTTGAGACCAGAAAAATAACCACAACATCGTATGTATTTGATTGTTTGACTCTCCACAACCCTGTAGATCACAAGCTTGGATAAAAATAGTGCATGGTGCTCTTCCCCACGAACGCTATCCGTTGTGCCTAAATGTACAGCTTTTTTCTTTTATGACCCACGGTCTGATGGAATGTGATTTATGTCTGCGGTTTGTTAAAATGGCCCCCTAAATCTCCCCACTATGGTTTCAGTGGCACATAAGGCTCATGGCAATGCGCATTAGTTTTTGCCTTTTTATTAAAATGCAAAAAAAAATTAACATCTTTGTCTATCAAAGTCTAAACATTATTCCGCACTTGCTTCACTTTGGGCGCCAGTGCTGTCCAGTTAACAATCATCCATGTCCCAAAAAATTCATGCCAAGGGGATACAGTACTTATAATAGTTTGAGACATAAATATATTCAATTATCTAAATAGAATGTGCTTAGAGCCTACTTTTGCCAAAGAGGAAAGTCAGGAAAGTAGGTCCTTGTCATCTCAGTAGAGCTCTACCTGTACTCTTAGTTTTAGTGTTCCTGCTTTTGGCTAAACATATTCAGAGTATACACGGTACATTTTTACCTTGTGTGGTTCCATAACGTAGTGCTCGGCTGGTACGTGAGAACGTATGCGTGCCAATAATAACATATTTATTACTGTGTCGGGCTTTCCATGTGGGTGTAGGCATGTACTTTCACTGGGCTTATGATTTACCATCCTCTGCTGAATTGCGGTTTTGTCTTGATTTTTAACTGGACACGATTCGAGTTTGGGAACTAGACACTTCCATGTAGATGCGGAGCTTTCACCCCCCCCAAGGAGAGTACCAGGTGTGAAGCGTGAATTATTTGGAATTCCGGACGCATTAGTTCCCCACGAGTTGGTCTGGGTTTATCCGCTCGTTTCGCGCTCCGGTCTGTACAGGAGTGGCCGCGTTCTGCAAATGAGCAGCGAGCGGTTCATGTGACGCACCCCTTCCCTCCCAGCGTGTCGAGCGAACATCCCTCTGGGGACACTAGAGAGGAAATATAATGGCCCCCTGTGGTTAGCAGGTGATTAGATAGTGGCTAAGAGGTGTTATAGAAATGCCCAGGGTAAGGTGTCAAAACAGCATTGTACTTGGCAGACAGTTGGTGTCGATCCCCTCATCTCTATTTAGGGTACATAATTGCCACAGATTCTTGTACAAGTCATTCTGAATTGAGAAAGCCAGTCGGATGACTAGCGAAACGTCTTCAAGAAGTAAACTTCAAGTCCAGTTGATCTAATTGAATACATCAGATACATATACATGGACGATTCTCGGCCGAAACGGCCATTCGCCGTGTGTATCATTCAACCGTCGGGGGTCGTTGCTCGCTCTAAAATTGAGCATGTACGAACCTTTAGAGTACTGTGATACTTTTCTGATCAAATTGATTGAATCAATCTGAATATCGATGCTGTGTATGCCTTAAGAAGCAATATGAGACAAGGAAAATGCAGAGGTAATAAAATAAGGAGAGATAACAGATCTTCATTTCTTGACCAATTCACTGTTTTGTTTATCTCGCCTCTCATTTTATTGCCTTCTACACTTTCCTTTGCACCTTTTGCTTTTGACTAGTGTTTTTTTGTTGTTGTTTGTTTGTTTTGCTTATCCTATTATCTTTTGGAATTGGCTTTTTAAGGTGGCCATACACATGCGATTTCACAGCATGTGTGCCGACAAACATGCTATGGGAACAGCACACATGGACCAGACCTATCCCCATATGCAGTATGCTGTGTGTGACTATACACCGCACAATCTGATCCGCTCCCTCTACTTAAAGTAAAGGGAGCTGTTAACGACCGACGGAAATTTTCCGTCATTTCCCTGATCAATCAGAGTGCTAACTATGGATGGTCGTCAGCACTCCAATCGGTTGGGAACAACCCCAGCACACTGATGATCATAGGTAAATCCCGTTGTTCCCCGACGGGATTTACCCATTATCGTTCATGTGTATGGCCACCTTTACTTTCTGTTAAACTCTTATTTTTTAATATCTATTATTGACTAATAATTTTCTGTACTATATTTTTACTATATACAGCTATTATCATATTATATGAGGCCCAGGAATGTGGATTGATCTTTTTTTTTTTTTTTTTGTACTCATCTTTTAGATCAGTGGCACATCCACTTTATGTAGTTGTAAGTTTGCCGTTGGAGTGCTGCCACACAGCCTACTGAAAATAAGGATGGGTCAGATAGTAACATCTCAAGATAAAAACCGCTGCTTGTATAATGTGGTCTTTAGACATTAGATAGATATCTCAAATCTATATAATGTCTGCCTGTGTATGGCCAGCTTTACACAACATACACCTTTTTGGAAGATTCTCTCTCTCTCCTTATTTGGTGTTGTTCACGATAAAGCTGGATTTATTTGTGCATTTTCAAAGCTTTTTTGGAAAAAATATTTCTTTTAAAAAGACTTTTCTTTGTACTAAAATATAATATAATAATAATAATGTAGTATCTGTTTCTGAGGTGTTCACAAATTATTGGAAACTGAAATTTTTGTCTATAATGGAAAATTTTAGGTGAGAATATGGAAACACAAACTTTCAATTTAACTCTCTTGTAAAATGTTTGTGTTTATTGTTTTCTGTGCACTTACTGTAGGATTAATATTATTTTACTAATAACAACAACAACAACAAATAATAATAATAACAATAATAATCTGTTGGTGATCTGTTAATGTTTCAGGTTTTCATTCACATGTTTTGGCGATACTTTATCTGTATTATTACCTCTATTGATCTTTATTGATATTATATTAACAATGCCTGTAATATAAACATAGTAGAATAACTAGACAGTATTCAGCATTACAGGATGAGAACTGTTGCTGTGTAGCTGATCACCATGGAATAATAAAATTAGATCCTAATATTCATCTGCCGCATGTGAGATGTTGAGTCTTAGCATTAGGGATTAAGAAACCAACACGTTTCATTTAAATTCTACGGCACCAAAAATTCTAATCTTAACCCAATTGAAGTCAATGGGAGCTGAATTTTTTGACACCATTTTTTGTCCTTTCAACACTGAAATTACCACTTTTAGATTTGATTTTATAAACAAATTAGGCAAAATTTCTGCCCGTAATATTCCGAAATGAGAACATTTTTGAAATCACTGTTTCGCCATAAAACCACGTACGATTTGAATCCGGGGCCAACCACTACTTAGTATACATTACTGTCTGTGGCTTCTGGATTTACTTTGTGAGTTGGCAGAGAGCTGTGCACTGGAATCTTCATATAAACCCACAATATCGCAATTTATTTATACCAAGCGTTATTGATAATGTATGACAGCGGCTGTATATGTGCGGTCGTACATTAATGCTTGTTAATTAACGAACATTCGGTCATAGAATACCATGCGGTAATAAACTACCGCAATGGTATTTTATAGGGATTGTAACATTTTAACAGTTTCCACATGTTAAATGTTTATGTATATATACTGTTTGTGTTTTCTTGTTTTTTCCAGTCATGTTGAGAGAGTAAAGAACAGAAGATCCGGTGGTTATAATAATATGAAAGCTTTCCTTTAAATCCAGATTTAAAGGGCTGTAATTCTGATATTGCTTTTAATCTCATAAACCCATGAGCTGTAAATGTATCTTCCTATGAAACACAGCAAGGAAGGGCCTGTAAGAAGGAACGCCAGCTCACTGGTATTAACATTTCAGGGATGTTACTGATAATCAGTCATTAAATAAATAGCAATACAGTAACTATAAATACATTATTTTACTCTTTGTATTGTAGGTGCCTGATATTGATTTTCAGATAAGATTTAGGTGAACTCACATCTTTTTCCACTTACTTACCTTTTTCAGATGGCAAACAACTGAACATACCCCTTTAATGTACCATAGCACTTTTTAGCACTTTTTAAATGAAACACCCTACCAAAACAAGTATAAATAAGTCTTTCTCACTGCTTCAACTTGCCAAATCCAGATCACATATTGCATCCAGACAGCACAGACAGCACAGACAGCACTTGCCCTTATTGAAGATTGATCATCCAAAACAATGCCCAATACTTGTATCAGTCCTATAGCCAGTGTGATCCACCACACTGGGGCTACCATTAAGCACCCTGTCCCTTATCAACCAGCACAGATGATAAAAGCATAAGATAGGCAGCCTGCCAATGCATGTACTGGTATGACATCCACATCAGTGCCACACACATTTTACACACAGAATAACACAGGGGAGGCTTAGAAAAAGAAAATACCTGATGTGCAAAAGGAAACTCATGGCCAAACAGAACACCAAAAAGGAAACTTATAGCAAATAAAATAATACAAGAAATTACGAATTTCTGCCCATGATCTCTAATACACATAGCTGCAGTGCTACTGATCTCACTAAAACATTATCAAAATTCCATTCACATTACAGATCCCCATTAGAGATGGACTAGAACTCGAACCCAAGTTCGAGCCGAACTATTCGAATTAGAATGAATTCGGACTTCTCGAACTATCCCGGATTATTGATATTTTCGGACTTTCGATAAATATCGAATGTTCGACCGTTTGAATATGTGAGTAAAATGCCTATCATACCTATACGGGAGCATCGAATCCGCGAGTAAAATGTACATGATACCTATACGCGAACATCGAATCCGCAAGTATAGTGTCCATTAAAGCCTATACGCGAGCATCGAATCCGCAAGTAAAATGTACATGATACCTAGGCGCAAACATCGAATGTTCAAACGTGAGAGCTCTAAAATAGTGCGAGTGAGAGTAAAATTGATTTTTCGAATGTCCTGGATATTCGAACATGTTCCCCAGACCATTTCCCAGGTCCCACAGCCATTTACATTAAGTTACCATTAATATTTTATTTGGATTTCATTAGAACTTTTCAAACTATTTGACTCCCATTGACTTTAATGGGTCCGTTTTCGAACTTTTGAACTTTCCATATAGTTCGAAAACGGACCGAACTTTCGAAAGTTCGGCCATCTCTAATCCCCATGTAATATTACCATATTTTCCACTTCACCATTCACCACTAGTGAATGGTGTTTATCATCATCATAACAATGAAAGGCCAGCTGGGTAGCAGTGGGTTGATGGAGAGTTTTAATTTGCAAATTCATTTTCATTAATAGGTAAATCTGACCCTGGATTGTGTAAAGTACTGTCGCACATTTCCTAACATATCTCTATCCATCTATATCGTTAGATAGATGATAGATATATAAATAGACAGATAGAGAGATAGATAGATAGATAATAGAGAGATAGATAGTAGAGAGATAGATAGATAGATAGATAGATAGATAGATAGATAGCAGAGAGATAGGTAGATGATAGATAGATAGATAGAGATAAAGAATAGATAGATAAATAGATAGATAGATAATAGATGGATGAATGGATAGATGATAGATAGATAGATAGATAGATAGATAGACAGACCTCTTCTCTAATGAGGCAGAGTGAGATATTTGCAACAGGCAACGCCTCTGGGGTTAAGGGAAAGGCGACAATAACAACCCTGCCCATAATTTTTTTTTGCATTCAAGTGCCCCTGGGCAAAAGAAAGAAAACAAACAAAGAATACGCGGAGTTTATTGAAGTGGTGTGCAGCCACAGGGAAAAAAACATTTTAGAAAATGAGTGACTTGTGTATAGAGATGAACAAACTAGCAAGTTTTTTTTTTGCTAGTGAATCTGTGTTGAAATTCCATAGTACCTCAAATTTTAAATTGAACAATTATGTCTTTGTTTCTTCCACTACATTATTAATTTATATAGCGCCAAAATCTTCCATCGAAATTGTAGATTTACGATCACACATAGAATAACATTGCTGTGGTTCACTACTGCATGGTGCTTGTGAAGGTTCTCATTCATCCAGGTGATGGTATATCTGTTGTATTCAGTTAGATCAACTGGACTTGAAGTTTAGTTCTTGAAGATGTTTCGCTAGTCATCCGACTGGCTTTCTCAATTCAGAATGACTTGTACAAGAATCTGTGGCAATTATGTACCTTGGAAAATCTCAATTAGCATATCACAGACAGGTGTTAAGGGCGTGATTGCATAGTGGCTAAGAGGTGTTATAGGAACGCCCAGGGTAAGGTGTCAAAACAGCATTGTACATGGCAGACTGTTGGTGGCGAACCCCCCCACCTCTATTTAGGCTTGGATTCTTTATTTTCACATAAATGGCCTCCTTGACACCTCTCTTGAACCAGTCACGTTCCTTTGCCAATATGTTAACATTACAATCTTCAAAGATTTGTCCTTTATCCTTAAGATGCAGGTACACGGCTGAGTCCTGACCCGAGGAATTGGCTCTTCTGTGCTGGGCCATACGTTGATGCAGTTGCTGTTTGGTCTCCCCCACATACAAATCAGAGCATTCTTCACTGCACTGCACTGCATATATGATGTCGCTTTTCTTGTGCTTCGGTATTGGGTCTTTCGGATGTACCAATTGATTCTTCAGTGTGTTGTTTGGTTTAAAGCAGACAGGGATACGGTGTTTATTGAAAATTCTTCTTAATTTCTCAGAGACCCCTGCTACATATGGGATGACCAAGTTCTTTCTCCTGTCTTGCTTTTTTCCTTCACTGTTGGTATTTGTGTTCATTTCTTTCCTTTTACTTCTTTTGACAAATGCCCAGTCTGGATATCCACAAGTTTTAAAGGCTCCTCTGAGATGTTTCATTTCTTTATCCTTCACCTCTGTGCTAATGGGGATGTTCTCAGCTCTGTGTTGCAGGGTTCTAATGACACCCAGCTTGTGATCTAAAGGATGGTGGGAGACAAACATGAAATACTGATCTGTGTGTGTTGGTTTTCTGTAAACCTCTACTTCCAGTTTACCATTTTCCTTAACTTCTACCAAGCAGTCCAAGAAAGCCAGTGTGTTTTTTTGTACCTCTTCCCTTGTGAATTTAATGTTATGGTCTACTGCATTAATGTCTTCTGTGAAAGCTTGTACTTCCTTCTGGTGGATTTTAACCCAGGTGTCATCCACATATCTGAACCAGTGGCTGGGTTCTATGCCCTTAAAGGCATTAAAGGGCAATTATAGTGAGAAAATTGTTTCTTTGAATTCTTCATAGTCCCAGAGATATAAGCCTTTCACTCAAAGGCACACACCCACACAATCCAAAGCTCCCATGCAGTACTGTCACATACTCCTTCACCCATACTGTAAGTACCATGTGCAACACAGTCAAATGCTGTAGTGCTAAACACAATCAATAAACCATTAACCCAGCAATATGAGCATAACACACTATAAAACAGCCCCCCCCCCCAAAAAAAAATCTTATATACATACAAAACCAGTGACTCAAATGGAACACTAATACAATATATGTAATAATACAGTAATACATACTATATACCAAACAGACATACAGTGCAATCTATGAAATATATAGACTAAAGCAAATGAAATGTATCAGGATAACAACCAGTGTCACTGTGTTTGTGAAGGTCTCACTATAGCTGCTGTTACACAGACTCTTGTCTTCAGTGATTATGATCTCAGCTAAGCAGGGAAAGAGATATGATCTTTAGGTACAAAAATAAATAACAATTAGCAAACTTAGAGAACAGGCAGAGTTCAGTAACTTGTAAAGAATCTCAGCACCACTTGTCCTCTCTCCCCCTCTGCCCCTCCCTTCAGCATATTGCTACTTTATCCCACACTGTGATTGCTTGCAGTCTAGCTCTGGAAGGGAGGGGTCAACAGGATGTCAGCACTTCATTTAAAGTCCTTTCAACTGACCATGCTCGGACTCTGTATACAGCCCTTCACTGCTTGAGGGGGAGTAGACAGAGAGGGGAGGGGGACTACACAGCTTGGTACAAACTTCTGCCAGTGTGAAGAAACGAAGCCACACAGCAACATGAAAGTAAGGAAGCTTATACTAAGTGATCTATACATTGTATACAGACAAAGTTTTTTTTTCACTATATTTGCCCTTTAAGGTATTAAAGGTATTATTCAAATTTACAAGGGAAGAGGTACAAAACAACAAACTGACTTTCTTGGACTGCTTGGTAGAAATCAAGGAAAATGGTAAACTGGAAGTAGAGGTTTACAGAAAACTAACCCACACAGATCAGTATTTGATGTTTGACTCCCACCACCCTTTAGATCACAAGCTGATAAACTACTGCATGGTGTTTACGAACGTTCGCTGTAAATGTACGTATGACCCACGGTATTGCAGACATGTGATATTGCGGGTTTTTA
Source organism: Hymenochirus boettgeri (assembly GCA_019447015.1). NCBI lineage: Eukaryota > Metazoa > Chordata > Amphibia > Anura > Pipidae > Hymenochirus > Hymenochirus boettgeri. The sequence goes on from CM033470.1 coordinate 279,494,513, forward strand.
AAATGGCCCTAAATCTCCCCAAATATGTAGTGGCAATAAGGTATGGCAATGAAGTTTTGCCTTTTTATTAAAATGGCAAAAAAATTTAACATTTTTGTATCAAAGTCAAAAATATGGCACTTGCATTCCCTTGGGGACGCAGTGCTGTACAGTAACAACATCCAAAAAATTCATGCAAGGGGGATAAGTACATTAATAGTTTAGTACATAAATATATAAATTATATAAATAGAAGTGCTAGAGCTTTGCCACAAGAGGAAAGTAGGTCCCTGCCCAGTAGAGCTTACAATCTAGTTAGGTGGGTAACATACAGAGACAATGGAGTGGGTATAAGTGCTGGAGTGAGACGTATGCAGTGCAAATAAAACAATCATATACTGTGCTGGTTTCCAGATAGGTAGGATGTAAGGCTAGATTTAAACCTGCTAATTGAGGTTTCTTGATGTAGAGAGAGGGGAATAGAATTCCAGAGGATGGGAGCCACAAGAGAGAAAGGTTTAAGGTGAAAGGAAGCAGTACGAGTGGGGGGTCTGTACAGGAGCTGGTTCTGCAATGAGCAGAGGGTACGGGCAGGAACATATGGGGACACTAGAGAGGAAATATAAGGAGGAGCAGCAGAGTGAAGGGATTTAAATGGTAGGAGAAGTATTTTATATGCAATGCCCTGTTTAACGGGGAGCCAGGTTGTTGTCCAGTACAGAGGAGATTTGGGGTCCTGTTTATTAGAAAGCAAAACAATACATGTGGCAGACTTAAGTATAGACTGAAGGGGAGTGAGATTTGAAGCAGAAAGACCAGTAAGTAGTAGATTGCAATAGTCCATGCGCAATAGGATGAGAGCATGCATAAGCATTGCAGTGGTCGGGAGAGAAAAGAACCTGTGGATTTTGGCTATATTGCGAAGGAAATAGCGGCAAGTTTTTGCACCATAGTTAATTTGGTTAGAAAAGGAGAGAGAGGAGTCAATAATTACCCCTAGGCAGCTTGTCGATTGGATAGGGAAAATGGGGGTATTCTCAATTCTCAACAGAGATAGAGAAAGATGGGACAGGACCAGGTTTAGGTGGAAAAATGATAAGTTCTGTTTTAGAAAGACTTAATTTGCCGTAACGTTGAGACATCAAGGAGGAGATGGCAAGAAGGCAGTCGGAGACGTGATTGGATGTCAGAGTCCAAGAACAGACCCCTGCAGCACCCCCACACCAAGAGGAATCAGAAAAGATGTATTGCTAGCATAAGTTTGGTTAGAGAGATAGGATAGAAACCAGGATTCCACTTCATTCCGAATGCCCAAAGACTGATGTATCTGCATTAGGAGGGAATGATCAACTGTGTCGAAAGCAGAGGAGAGGTCAAGGAGGATAAGAATAGAAAAGTGACCATTGGCCTTTGCAACCTGCAGATCATTCACAACCTTACACAGAGTTGTCTCAGTGGAATGCATAGGACAGAATCCAGATTGCAAAGGATCCAATAGGTTATGAGCTTGAAGGTTAGTGATAGGGGCGAAGACTAACGATTCGAGCAGTTTAGAGGCTGTAAGAGAGAGACCGGGCGGTATTTAGCTAAACAAGAGGAGTCTAGCGAGGGCTTTTTTAGTATGGGCTTAACATGGCCATGCAAAGACAGAAGGGAAAATTCCAGATGTAAGGGAGACATTGAATTTGTGGGTGAGTATAGGGGTTGCAAAAAACTTTCATATATATTTCTAAAAAGGATTGAGAACAAGACTGCTGTTACTCTTGTGTGTATTGCTGTTGCTGTGAATTGTTGTTTAGTTTGGACAGTTTTGGGGCCATGCAATGTGCATCCTGCAGCATGTATGGGATCTTGAAGCAGCCGCACCAAGGGACCTATGTATGTGTCAGATGTTCGTGGGTTGCCCATTTGGGATCTGAGGTCTAGAATCTAAAGGGAAAACTTGCAGCATTGCAGGGCGTGACAAATCTGGGGGAATTGCAGGTACTGGCTGGGGCCAGTAAACTGGAGGGTGAAAATGGGGCAGATAGGGTGGTAAAGGAAGATAGATTTGTAAGGGTCACCAGGGGAAGTAGGGGACAGAAGGATAGGCACGCTTCTTTCCAGCTGGTTGATCCCAACAGATTTGCCACTTTAGGCGAAGATGTGGAGGACGATGGCTCGGAAGTAGCATGTATGGAGCGGGCCTTTCCCTTGAGCACCCAGGGGACTGCCATCTCCAATACAAGGGAGGGAAAACTGGGGGCTAGGAAGGATAGGCAGGTGGTAGTGGTAGGGGACTCCATTATTAGAAGGGTAGATAGGGTAATCTGTCGCCAAGCACTGTGTTGCCTGCCTGGTGCTAGGGTTCGACATGTGGTGGATCGTGTAGACAGATTATTGGGTGGGGCTGGGAGTGAACTAAAAAATTATTGTCAAAAATGAGAGTTAGGGGCCAAGTTAAAAGTTAGGACCTTAACGGTAGTGTTTTCAGAAATACTACCGCAGCCACATGCTATGCTAGGGAGGCAACGGGAGCTTAGGACTATAAATGTGTGGTTAAGAGGGTGGTGTAAGGAGATGGGGTTTGGGTTTGTAGAGAACTTGGCTAACTTTTCTGTTGGCTACCGGATCTTTAGTAGAGACAGATTGCACCTTAATGATGATGGTGCAGTTGTTTTGGGGGAGAAGATAGCTAGGGGGTTGGAGGAGATTTTAAACTAGGTATGGGGGGAGGGTACGTTGAACTACACAGGGGTAGATAGAGAAGTTAGGGATCAGGGGGATAATGACACAACGGAGGGAGGAGACGGGGGAAAAGACAGCATAGAGGATAAGGAGGCATGTACGTCCAAGTATGGAAGTAAATCAATTGATAATCTAAAATGTATGTTTACAAATGCAAGAAGTCTGGCTGGAAAAACTGGGGAACTAGAACTAATAGCTTTAAAGGAAATGTATAATGTGCCATTGGATTGGAAAATACCAATATTCAAAAAAGGTCGTTCACAGCCTGCTAACTATAGACCTGTAAGCCTAACATCAGTGGTAGGGAAGGTGCTGGAAACTTTGTTACGGGATCATATCCTTGACTTCTCTTCTTGTATCCAGAACTGATCTTATTAGTAGTAGTCAGTATGGATTTATGAGAAATAGATCATGCCAAATTTAATTGATTATTATGAAGAAGTGAGTAAGAATTTAGATTCAGGCACAGCAGTGGATGTGGTATACTTGGATTTTGCGAAAGCAACTAATGTATAAACTGAGGACTGTTGGCCTAGAAGAAAACATTTGTTCATGGATAGAGAATTGGTTATTGGATCGCAAACAGAGATTGGTGGTAAATGGAGCTACATCTATGTGGGCTAAGCGGAGTGTCTCAGGTTTCTGTACTGGGGCTGCTTCTTTTTAATCTGTTTATAAATGACTTAGAAGGGGGCATTGAGAGCAAGGTCTCTGTCTTTGCTGATGACACTAAACTATGCAGAGCTTTGGAAACTTCAAATGATGTGCAAGTGCTGCAAGCAGACCTAAATAGTTTATCAAAATGGGCAGCAGAATGGCAGATGAGATTCAATGTTGATAAATGTAAGGTGATGCATTTGGGATTTAATAATCCCTGTGCCACCTACACCATAAATAACTCTGTGTTAAGTGAATCTGTAATGGAAAAAGATTTGGGGTTCTGGTAGATAACAGACTTAGCTATAGCAAACAATGCCAGACAGCCACTGCTAGAGCTAACAAGATATTGTCCTGTATAAAGAGAGGAATAGATTCAAGAGAGAAAAATATTATTCTCCCTCTTTACAAGGCACTGGTAAGGCCTCATTTGGAATATGCAGTGCAGTTTTGGAATCCCATATACAAAAGGGACATCTTGGAAAGGGAAGCAGTTTAGAGAAGGGCAACTAAATTAATAAGGGGAATGGAGGGACTTAAATATGCATGCAGATTAGACAAGTTAGGGCTGTTTACTTTGGAGAAGTGACGTTTGCGTGGGGATATGATAACCTTGTAAAAATATATTAATGGGCCAAACAATAAAATCTCTGGTGCATTGTTGATATGAATAGGTCATATCAGAGGACTCGTGGACATCCTTTAAGGTCGGAAGAAAAGAAGTTTCATCTTCAGGTTAGGAATGGTTTCTTTACAGTGAGAACGGTGAAACTGTCTTCCAGCAAATGTGGTAATGGCAAGTTCATTGAATTTTTAAATTTTTTAAAAATGGCCTGGATAAGTTTCTAAAACTAAAAAATATTGAGAATTACTGGTATTAATACATATATGGCAGATCTGGTTGATCCAGGGATACTTTCCGATTGCCGTTTGGAGTCAGGAAGGTTAAAAAAAAAACTGAATAGTTTGGACTTGTTGGACGTATGTCTTTATTCAACCTCAATTACTATATTACTATGTTACTAGTCTTTGAAAGTGTTTCTGTTTGGTCCAGGGTTCCTATTGTCTACATAAAGAATAAGTATAAAGGTACCATGTATAGTATATTTTTTTTAAGGTACCATGTGTAGTATATGTGTATAAAGGTACCATGTGTAGTACACATGTAAAAAGGTACTATATATAGTATATATGTATAAAGGTACCATCTATAGAGATGTGATCCGGGTTTGTGTCGAACCCGGATCCCATCTCTATTGATGGTACCTTTATACATATATACTATATATAGAACCCCTCGTTTCTGAAATCTAAAAGATCTGATCGAATCCAGACGGATCCTCCGGTACCATTTATACTAAAAAACACAACTACTAGACACAGAGCTGATCCCTCCATCAATATAAAATTTTGCAGTTTAGCTGGAACTTAGATTTAGTTTTATTTCTTACCAGTATAGTCTTTCCATGTGACCGGACAGTGGCACCAAACCATTGTTCAGACTTGAACTCCATTTGTTCAGTGGGCAAGGATTCATTGATAACTCCGTTTCGGTTACCTGTGTGTGTATATATAAAGTCCATAGGTTAAGGAATAACCTGCAAAGAGTAATGTATAATTAACCTATTATACCAGATTAAAGGGTATTTCCACCCTTCATAAAAATTACTGATACAATCATAATGGTTTCTAAGGTCCAGATGTTCCACTGCCCCTCCCCAAAGCTGTGTGAACTTGTAAAGAGGAAGCAGCTACCTTAAAGACACTGGGAGTGAGACAGAAGATTAGAATGCTGGGCTGTATTACATCTAAGACCATTAAAACTATTGTGTTTTTGAGGTTTGGCAGGTGAGCTACTTATACGTTATTCTTAGTTGCGGGTGGATATTCCCTTTAAATCTGAAGGGGAAAAAAATCCATTTTTGGAAGAAATATTTGACATAAAACTTGTTACAACTATACAATGTGTAATAATATAGAATATGCAATGTCAGGATCTTTTGCCACAATTGCATAGGTTTGAACTGTGCGAGGACAGTAGCCATCTGTTAATAGAACAGACTATCTGAAATCCTGCACATACTAGCAGTGATTTAGAAAAATATATTGCATATGTAAACACTTATTTGTGTAGCTTTTAATAGTCTTCAACCATCATTGAAGTGAATTGTAACTCATTAAAAGCCAATACAATTACTTTGAGTAGCTACACATAGGATACATCACGGTTACTAGATTTTTTGTTGGGGCAGGAAAGACCTATAGCTGATTGAATAACGACCGTCCCTTTAACGGCAGCTTATTTCTTCACCAGTATTGTTCACAATTTAATCCCAATTAAAGCGAAGCAGGTGAAGTAATGGAAATTTGATCACCAAAAGATGTTTTTCCCATAAAAAAGTAAAATCATCCATTTGCTTTCTTTAGTCCATAGGACAGAAATAAACAAACTGGATTTACAAAAGGAATGACCAGAGTAAAAAGGAGCATCTGGTAACAATGATCAAATGGGCCAAAACCCACGAGTTCTATTGCAATATCAGATATAACCACAGACAACCAGGCCAAGAACACATGGATATTCCTGAAAGGAAAACAGCATGGGGAGGCATTCACCCTTCCAGTCTCATTAAAGGGCATCTCCCCCCTGGTCACTTGTCAGTTAGGAATCAGGAACATAGACTATATTATCATAAACTAAAATAAAATGAATTACAGACATTATTTATCTTCATCCTTAAGGACCGTTAAAAGCAATAGGGTTGCAATGGAATTGGACAAAAATGTCCACTACATGCCCCAAGGGGTGTGGATGTAGGCACAGGAAAAGAGGTTTTAGATACCCAATATAAACCTAAACATTCTACAATCACTTCCCTACAACAAGCCATTTATAAAACAGTGTATACTTAACCCTGAAGAAAAAACAAAAACAAAAAAAAAAAAAACACACACACACACAGCTCAAACCTTATTCTAAATTACTTTTTGCTCCCTGAGTAAATTTATTCCCCGCCCCTTTAAGGCAGTCCAGATAAAAAGAAGGTTTAGAAGTTCTGTAAGCTCCCATGATTCCCTGGAATAGGTCATACTAAATAAAGAGAAAAGCAGGTATGGTCTTGTTCCCCCAGGAATTGTACTTTATTCACTAGGTTAGGACTGATGCTGGGATACTGCCTTGTGGCGCATCAGCTGACGCAAGTTTGTACAAACTATGTAACTAAATGTATCCATTTTAACTTTAGTGCAGGTGATTACCCTTCACTGCTTGCATATATGTTTGAATGTGATATCTAATCAATTTATGCTTATATGTATAGTTGAGTGCTGGAGACTTTTGTGTAACGTATAAATTGTCGGTACTCCTTTGCACCACACCTGAAAGTAATTTAAAATAAAAAGTAACGCACAATGTGTGCTGGTGTTCAGTGACCAATGCTGAAGGGTCAAAATATAGAAAGCATGTCCTTTAACTCTGCACTACAGTTGAGCAACATATATTCCTTTATTGTTACACTGTCAAAAAGCTGCAACGTTTCGAGGCACACTGCCTCTTTCACAAGCAACAGTGTAGGGTTCACACCCAACAAACAAAAATGGTATACAACATTAATGTCATGCTTATAACCATTAAACCACACCTCTAATTAACAATAAATCATTGTTAACCCCTTCAAAGGTACACACTTCATATAGGATAGAGAGGGAGACTCTCTGAATTTGCAAACTGACTCGGAGGGATTTAACCCTTTAATTATCCAAAAAAACATGTAAATCGTAGTCCCAATTGAGACCATTCGGAAAGAGGGGGTTAAGACGATGTATCCACCAAACCTCCCTCTTCCTAAGTATAAGTTCCCTATCTCCACCTCTGGGTGGTTTAGGAACCATTTCCAACACCAGGAACCTTAATTCCTTTTCACGGTGGCCCTTCTCCACAAAATGGGCTGAAACTGGTAACTTACAATTCTTGTGTCTAATTGTGGATCGATGTTGAGAGATCCTACCCTTAACTGGTTTGGAAGTCTCTCCTATGTACAAAAGGTTACATGAACATAAAATACAGTTCACTACAAAACTAGTGTTACATGTAAAAAAAATCCTGTAATACAATTTTTTCCTTGGTTACAGGGTGTATAAATGTTTGCCCCTTAACCACACACTGGCATTGCGTACAAGATCGACATGGGTACATCCCTTATATATTAACCTTTTTCTTTTCCTTGGTTAATGCAGAATGTACTAGTCTATTCCGTAATGAATTCCCCTTCCTATAGGAGATAATCGGAGGTATAGAGAATTCTTCTATTGTGGGGTACGCCTCCTTGAGGATGTGCCAGTGCCTTCTAATACATCTATTGATCTCATTACTCCCCCTACAAAACTGAGTTACAAAGGGAATTCTCTTAGAGGTAACCATCACCCGCTTACTATCCTTCTGGGCTCTATGCTTGGCCACCTCTAAGATATCATCAGGATAAGCCCTCACCTTAAACCTGTCAACCATAATCTGCTGGAAATGTATTGCAATGCAATAGGGAAATCACAATCAAACCATCCGATAAGGGTGGGGCGATTGTGATTTTAGACACAGAATATTATGTGTCAAAGATTATGTCACAACAATCGGATACACAGGTTTACCAGGTATTACCATTTTATCCCATGTGGGATATTAAGAAGACAGTTCTGAAGTTTTTCGATGACATGGTCTCATCAGGCACTATAAGTGAGGAACTGAGAGAATCTTTATTGGTAAAACATCCGGTTACGTATATTTATGTAAATGTGCTAATGTCTGTAAACTTTACCTTTAACCCATTGCTTGAGAAAGGGCCAGTAAGGTCCCTAAGATTTGCTGTTTATTATGGGCATCTGTCATTAAATATAAATGTTGCCTAATGCTTTATTCGTTTTTAGAAATATAGATAATCTGGTAACATTCCAGGTGATTCGATAAAAGTTCTTATCATTTAAAATGGTGCTAATTTTGCCCCAACCAATCAGATATTAGCTTTCAAATGTTAAATAACATTTGATTGGTTGAGGCAAAAGTAGCACCATTTTAAACAATAAGAACTTTTATTGAATCTACCTGATTATTTCCTAATTATTCATGACATGTCATATTATTCCTGTAACTGTTTGGCTTTGGTGATTATTATTATAACAGTAGTGATTAAAATCTGCTGCTAAGTGTCAAAATAGCTGTGGCTGTAAATAGTAATCTCACCCCCTCACCATTTCCATATTTCACTAACGCCTCATACATATCACTAACCTACTCATTACTCAGTGAGTATAGAATGCCATAGTGCTTGTGAGGTGCACCAACCGTAAGGTATCGGGCATTAGCTAATCACAGGAGTGGATGCTGGTTGAGCCTCCCCTGCTTGAAAAGGCACAGAAGTCAAGCAGAAGGTGTCGGGGGAACGAAGGCTGGTAAGTACATTTGGGGGGACCTGTCACTGCTATGAACCTTGCAAGGTTGAGGTTTATAGCCATTTCCAGGCACATAGTAAAAATTAGTTTTGGGGGTGGACATACCCTTTAAGAAGAATGTACCTCCCATCTAAAGGAAAAAGGACATACCTTTGAACATTGTAATGTCAACATGTTGGCAAAGAAACAGGACTGGTTCAAGAGAGGTGTCAAGGAGGCCATGTATGTGAAAATAAAAAAAAACAAGCCTGATTAAGGGGGGGGGGGGGGGGGGGGGGGGGGGGGTTCAACACCAACTGTCTTCCATGTACAAGCTGTTTAGATACCTTACCCTTGGCAGTTCCTATAACACCTCTTTGCCACAATGCAGCAATCACACCTTGCATCAGAAGTTCCCTAAAACCTGGCTGTGATATGCTAATTGGGACTTTCCAATTGCCAACAGATTCCTATACAAGTCATTCTGAATTGAGAAAGCCAGTCACCCGAAACAGACTAGCGAAACATCTTCAAGAACTAAACTTTAAGTCCAGTTAACTGAATACAACAGATATAGAATGCCATAGTATGCTACAGAAACATCATTCATGGTGGGTTGCTTGTTGTTGTAGACACATCCAGTGAGATCCAATTCTAAGCTGAATTTAATTTTTATTTTAATGTCTTCTTGGTGCAGATTCAAAGATCCAAATGTATTACATGACCCTAGTTGATGGTAAAAATATGTCAAAACAGATTGTATTCAGTGACTGTTATATATTTACTCATTATTCCTTCATTATGTGCATTCTACAGAATCTCTCCAATAATAATTAACGTTTACTTACAACCTTTCAGATCTGAAAATACGAAACCAATTGTGCTCACATTGTCAAAATTGGATAAACTTGCCAAACAATATTAAATCCTCTTGGGCCTCCGTAGCAAATAAAACTGCTCAGAGAGTTCATTTATTCAAAATCTTTAATAAAACTAAACAATGGAGATGGGAAAGATGGGAATTAGATCACATCATGCTAAATTGAACATAATCACATAACAAAGAACATATACTGGGTCACATGAACAGAATTTCAGCAGCGGATGTTATGAAAGAGTATATTTTTCAGAGGAAGTAGTAAAAGGGAGATGTAATAAAAGTTCTTATCGTTAAAAATGGTGCTAATTTTGCCCCAACCAATCAGATGTTGGCTTTCAAATGAAAACTAACATATGATTGTTTGGGGCAAAATTAGCACCATTTTTAACAATAAGAACTTTTATTACATTGCCCTGATTGTATATATGTAACTTTGTCTAAACATGACAACACTATTTGGACAAAAGAAGAGTCGACATCGGTCAGCAAAGGTTGCAAAAATACCACCGACTGAAATATGGAAAATATTGGTCAATCATCCTAAAATATCTTCTTGTGTGTACGTAGCCTTAACTATCAAACATTGTGTTGTGTATTATTAGACTTTCCTGTTCTGTTCATTCTTTGCCCCCTTTCAGAGCACTGTCACAGGCACATGTAGCACCTTGACCAAAAACCAAAGCTAGATAGCTTGAGTATCCCTTGCAGCTCTCGTGGAATGCCACTTTGTTCAAACAGACTCCGCACATAAACCTACTGGTGATCAATAATTACAATCACGTGGGTACTGTCTATGAAAAGTTTATTAAAGACATGTAGCACCTTAATAATGCTAATGGAATCCAGCTATTGTCACGAGATCCTATATAATCTGTATAAGCTGAAGGTTTATGTTGATGAATCTACATCACAATCTACTGTCAGGGAAGGTAATTTAATTGGCTCTAACTAGAAGGAGAGGAATTAACCAATGCTGGCAGAAGACAGAGGTCGCTGGTTAGCAGATTCCTTTGTCATGGAAAGTAGAAGCAGATGCCTTTGGGTTGGGGAGGGAGGGGACACATGCTCAGCTGCAGTCCTACAAAGTGTCATGTTAATTTGATTGTCTCCCACTGTGGGACACAGATGACAGGCAGTGTCTCAGTTACTAGTTCTAGCCACAGTTTATTTAATTCTTTTAACACTGATCATTTCTCAGAATGTGACGTGCCAGCAAAGCCAGTCTTACAGACACCTACCTACTTTAATTTAGATTGTAAGCTATACACATATACAGTATTTGTCTAGTGACTGATGTACTAATTTAATGTGCACTGGCCTGAACTCTGTATCAAGCATCCCAGATCCTTCTATGTTCTGATCCAATAAACCCAAACTTGCCTTTCTAGCATACAAGATGGGCTATAAGGCCCAACAGGGGGTATTGACCTCTAATTCAGTGCACAGTGATAATGGTTAGATATAAGTATTTCAGTCAGCATTGTCTAACTCTTGAACTACAAGTTGAAAAAACCCTTGGCTGCAGTTAATTTGATTGTAGTTCAGCAGCAACATTAGTGCTGCAAGTTACACTGCACCTGGAATTTTAGCAATGTTGTGTACAATGAGTGTTCATTGGATGGGCCTGCTTGCTGATAGCCCTGGAATATTTGCATGCAAGTAAGTCCTGCATGTATGCTCATTCTGCTGTATAGGGCCACTTAAATAAATCCTCCTAGTCCAAAGGGTCATAGTCTTCCCTCTGATAGGAGCAATTGTAATCAAATCATTAAAGCAATATTGTATCTACAATAAAATGTATGCCTTTCATTGGAATCACAGATAGGTAAACTATTTGTTTCAAAAAGTGGGCACTGGTTAGTGTCTCCAATAGAGATGGCTGAACTATATAAAGTTCAGTCCGTTTTCGAACTTTGGAACTAAATGGCTGTAGCACCTGGGAAATAGTCTGGGGAACATGTCACTATCACCAAAACCTTTTAAAACACTTGTGGAACATGAGCGGGCAATTGTCAGGTTTTGCTCAAGCTACATTTGAGGGATACAGCCAATTCGAGGGTTACCAAATGATATTTTCGAGGGTTACCGAATGATATTTTCGAGGGTTACCAAAAACAACTGATACTTTCGTCGGTTAGCAAACAAAACATTTGAGGGTTAGCAAAAATAATCCGTACATTCGAGGGTTACCGTAAACTAACAATACTTTTGAGGGTTAGCGAATGATACATTATAGGGTTAGCGGATGGCCCATAAATTCGATAATTATTGAATTTACGATAATTATCGAAAATACAGCCGCGAGTCCAAAAAAACAAACTAGTTTGAGTTCTTCCGAACTAATAAAGTTCGACTCGAGTTCTAGTCTATCCCTAGTCTCCATGTGTTCATGCCTTAATACAGTGCTTCTTAAACAGGGTCCTGGGAATAATAAGGTTTCCTGGGAGGTTGCTAAGGGTTCCTCTGAAAAATGGTGACAGTAACAGTACAGACCCACCCTTGTAATGAATTTGAGTGCATTTGCTTAATATTAGTTTATTTATAGATAAAGTTAGTGCTTTATCTGCTAAATTTGTGTGAATTGTGTATTTTTCTGAATCGATGACTGAAAATGAAAGAGATGGATAAAATTAAATTTTTTTTATGCATTGAGAGTTATTGACTGAAATAAAGAGTTCCACAGGCTGACAAACACTTCCTTAAATAGTCGCTAACTACAGGAAAAGGTGGTTACCCTAGAACATATTCACCCACTGCTACGTACCATTTTATAAGAGAAAGTTAATTTGCTATGAAAAGTTCCTACCCAAGATTGTCAAGAAACAATCTATGTACTGCTCACTTAAATATTTACCCAGCACCTCTAGCCATTGACAAAGGGTTCAAATGAGTGAAACCAAAGCAAACACTCAACGTGTAGGGTAGAAAGTGTTATGAATACATTAAACGGGCATTAAGATGATGGGTCAAAAAGAAATTGGAAGTGCCTGGTTTATTTTTCTGCTTCCAAGCAAACATGGGATGATAGAGATTTCTTCACGCGATAAATTACCAGGAGAGAATTGCAATACAGACATTCAGAAAGGAAAATTTATGGGCACAACTGTGGAACTTAAAGTAACACTTGCATCCTACTGTATCATACTGCTGTTACTAAAGCCAGTTGAAACAATGAATGAACATATAAAGATAGAGAACCTTCCATTTGAAAAAAAAAGCTAGAAAGAGTTATAGAAACCAGAGAAATCAGCAGAAGGTATGGGGACCTGCATTGCTCTAGTAGTTAACATACTTGTTCCTTTAAATTATTATAATAGGCAATAAAGGGACATATGTTTGTTATACTATGTACAGTTGTATGACAGCATAGGCGATGGGGAGACGAGATGGGGGGAGGTGCTGTTGTATGTATTACTGCCAAATGCTACCGTACATTAAATGGCAAATGAAATCACTATAAATCATGATATTACTGCAAATACATGGATGAGAATGCAACTGTAAGCTGAAATCAGCAAGTTATGTAGAATATATTCCCTGTGGAGACATTATTGTCAGAGGCATAGCTACCACAAAAGCATCCCCTGTGTCCACAGGGGATGAATCAGAGTAGGATTCCCCATTATAGATTTTCTGTGCCCACAATGACAGATTTCCTTGTTACCTGGTGACTTTTATTGCAGCTATAGTAAGAAACTTGAGTCTTCCCATACCCTCATAGCATTCTCTCTTCTTTATTTCTACTATAATAAATAAAGTTTCTCAAGGGTTTTGGTTCCGAAATCTGAAAGTTCTGTCTGAAACTGGGCAGATCATTTAGATTTCGGGACTTCGGAATGTATATTTGAGTTATTGAATGTACAAGGTTATTTTCGAGGTTTACCGAAAATAACCCTGTAGATTCGGTAACCCTCGAAAATACTTTCCGAACCCTCAAAAATAAGTTCCATTTTAAGATTTTAGTTTTTTTTCCGAGTTCCCTAAATCCGAAAATGGAACAAAACATCCGAGTTTCGGACATCTCTACTAATATTTCCACTGGTATTTATTTTATGAATTCTGCCTACTGCAGCGAGATTCATATACACACACCTCTGGATCAAACTATAGTTTTAACACAATTCCACAAAAATGGTCAATCAGTCACCCAGGGGAGCTATAGCATATGAATAACGACTCTCCATTAGAGTTAATTAAACCAGCGCATTTTGTTGATTTTGTATGTTTTTACTATAATCACCAAATACCCCTGCATTTGGGGTTAATGGGCAAGTAATTGTACCATCTTGTCAGAAAAATGAGTAGCAGTTACCTAGAACCCCCCCTAAATAAAAAATACACATGGAGCCAAAGTTCAAGTAACAGATGGATTCTATTAAAATAAATAACAATATAAATAACAATACAATATAAAATGAACATATCGCAAAAGGAAAAATCATAAACAACGTGAGCAAAAACAAAGTTAAGAGCTTTCTTTTGTGTCTACCTTTAAAATAATAATATCCATTTCAAATCAAATAATAGAAACAGTAATAAATTAAACTAAAAATAAAATAAATAATAAAGTGGGATTTGGCCTTCTCTGCTAAAAGATCAAGTTTTGTTTGTCCTTTGTTTTTTTGTTCTTTTTAATAAAAATATAGGCTGCGGGAAATAAGAATTTATGGCTCTTTTAGATATAGGAAAAATATCAAGGGCTGTGCTTAAAGACGCTGTAAATACGAGTGCAACTTTACATTATGTAACTTGTGCTTTGAACATGTTTTTGCATTAAAATGCTTACAGTATCTTTCATAAGAGAAAAAGTATAGTCAAGTAAAAATATCTGCGTAAATAGTTTTTAGCCTTACTAACTAACTATGGTTGGTCACGTTTGTCAAGCACCTTATGTAATTGCCATTTGCAAACCTTCATTGTAATAATTTGCAATCTGACATGTGTAGAGACTCCCTCTGACATTGTTTGGCAAACTTTCCTGCTGGAGCACTAAACAAGGTCAGGATGTAATGTATATTCCCTTCACAGTAAAATATAAAAGTATATAAAGATTGTTGGACCCATTGTCTTACAAGCTGTGTATGTCCATCAATAGCCTGCTGCTGATTTAATTACTTTATACAAAGTTAGAATCTATTTTCTATTTACATTAGGGCTTAATTTCCCATTTCAAAATCACATTTAGTTGAGTTCACTCAAATACTCAGTTTCCAAAAGTGTTCTTCCCATTTGTCAAATAGTTCAAAAATGTTCTATGAACAAACTACAAATCACAGTTACAATTAATTAAAAAGTCATTTTAGGTGGAGGTGATGTAATAAAAGTATAGAAATGAATGCATTAATATTTAGAAACCATCAAATGCACCCGATGAATAATTAGAAATGTGGAAAATTGGAATAAAAATATTTCTGTTCTTCATTGTCTTTTGAAGAAAAAACAATGGCATGTTGGCATCATCTAAAAAAAGTCAGTTTTTTTCAGGGCATTCATTCTGCAAATATTGTGTGGTGGGGGTAAGACTCATAAGCCATTTCTATCGGTATTTCATACCTCGGAACTGCAGTTTGAAAATGTGACCCATGTCCATGAGGTGCACCAAGTCCAAGAGGATATGGAGGCCGGAAAGCATAAGATTTGTCCATATCAGGTGATCCATCTTGCTTCAAGGAAAAGTTGCCACTAATGCTCAGTGGAGGAGTTAGCGCACCATCATAGGGTGGCGTGGTACAGTTTAAGGTATGACTTATTAGAGAAGATTCCACTACAGTTTTGAATGAGGGTGGTTTCAAGTGTAGATGGTGAGCATCAATATTACCATATGGTGGACTGGGAAGCCCTGGAGACTGGTAACTAAATGTTTGACCAGTTAGAGAAGAGTCACATATATGTGACTTCTCTTCATGTTTATCCAAGAACATTGTCTGAGGTCCAATTTGTAGACAGCCAGCAACCAAGTTACTCGTTGGTTGAGAGAGACCTTTACAGAGCATTTCCAGAAAACCCTTTCCCTCTGCAACCTGGCCTCCTTCTAGTACTTCAGATAATGCCCATATATAATTTCTGGCCAGTCTAAGGGTTTCAATTTTTGACAGTTTTTGTGTTTTGGAATAGCAAGGCATGACCCTTCTTAAATTGTCCAGTGCATCATTAAGTCCATGCATTCTTGAACGTTCCCGGGCATTGGCTTTTACCCGGCGGACACGGAATCTCTCCAACCTGGCTTTGGTCATCTTCTTTTTCTTGGGCCCTCTCTTCTTTGGTTTCTCTCCATCATCTTCCTCTTCTTCATCTTCTTCCCCATCAATGCTACACTGATCTTCATGACTCAAACCTGTAATCATATCGTAGGCAGATTGCCGCTGGTCCCTCTCATTCATCTCATCCTGGGAACTCAAGGCTTCGTCCATCCATCCATGTACACCGACAATATCCGACATCTTCCCAGTATTTTATACTTGTTCAGACTTAATTCTGCAACAAAAACCAGGATATATTAGTATATGTATGCATATATTTTCTAAAAATGTGTCAAACACACAAAAACATACAGTACATATGTATTTATGCATGCATCCTCAAATATCTCCCACAAAACATTCATTGAAATATGCATTTCTTATGTTTTTATTTAGTATAAAAAAGATTAAAAAAACAGGGAAACAATAAGATCAATAAACTTTCTTATTATGCCAAACTATTCTGTTGCATGTAGATTTGATCAGGAATAATTTGTCAGCACTCCAGCTATAGAAGGCACATCTATCACTGTCAGAGGTAAAGGCATTAAAATTTGGCATTAAAATGACAATTTGAGTTCATCCGATGTTCCGAATTTTGCATTAACCTGATTGCACATTGTAGTGTATCTGTAATATCAGTATTTTAAAAGAATATTAAAACAGTTGTAGTGTTTAGCTACATAGGTACATTTTATATCTATATTTATGGCTACATATTTTTTTGTGTCAATTTGGACTAAACCTGTTAAATTGGCAAAAAATATTAACTGTGTGTATTTTCTGCTCAATAGACTGCGATATCCCTGGAATCATATCGAACAGAAACTGTTTGGACCAGCTGGTAAAACTTCTGAAAATCACATCAGTGGGTGATAATCTTGAGCAGATTTGCTCAAAGCACAAGGTGTGTAGCTCTATCTCTACTTTCAAATCGAGTTTTGATTGGAGAGTACTGCAGCCATCAGAACATACATGGGGTCCCTAACTAAAGCTCTTATGATTTACTAAGCAATGTAAGTGCTTTCACATAATTCTTTGAGCACTTTTATATTCACTAACAAGGTAAGATTTTTTGTACTTTACACGCATGCAAAAAAAGAGAAGAATTTGGCCTCATGAATGTTTCTATCATTACTAAAGTTGAGCCAAATTGCAGTAAATAACATAACTATTCTATACTTATAACATAAGTAAAGAATAAATATGTCACAAATGTAATTTCAAAGAGTATTGGGTAAATTTAAATGTAGAATATATGCATTGATCATGCTTCTTCCTCTAGACTAATAAGCATATTGCTTTATCATATATTAAACTAAAGTGAACATTCAGATGAATATAAATATATCAAAATGCCATGAAAATTTTTAATTGAATGAAATTTTTGTATTTTAATATACGAGCCACTGTTGATATTTGTACTGTATATATATTTACACATTTTACTGAATGCCACTGAATGTTTTTTCATTTTGAGTTTTTATTGAAGATTCATGTGGATGAAGACCAGGTTGATTATTTAAATTCTCTATAGATTCTTTCTAGTGTGTTAATGTGTTGGTAAGACACTTACTACTTAGTCTTCATGATAGGTTACTACCTTTGGGTGTATAGAGCTTTTTCCCTTTGGGAGGGTTTGTGCTGTGTTTGCTATATTTGAAAAAGTCTGACTATACAATAGTAAATTATCTTAATCATCCTGATCTCAACTAATTAAAATATGGATTTAATTAAGCTTTACAATATGTTACTTTCCATAAATAAACTATTCATGTTATATAATTTTTACATTTTTAATCCTGAATTCATTTGAGGTTTACACTTTTTATGTCAAGAATAATAATAAAAAAACATGTTGAGTAAGAGCTACGTCATACGTTTTATACATTCTTATTGGAAATCTTGTGCTAAGTTTTAATGATACATATCCTCTTTCCACTCCCTGATTTACTTAGACACCTGCCACAATTACCTCAATTTCAAGGTGCCGCATCCAGAAATACATGCAGTCTTTGTGCATTCCTATCCAACTTTTGCAAATGAAATGTTTTTCTAATTAGCCAAATGTTTTTTTTTATATTCTGAGTTTAGCATCAACCACTACCATCAGTTCATAAGTTTGTGTGACTAGTTTTCCAACTGAGTTCATTCTCTATATAAATATATATATAACACAATATAAAGAAAATATTTTTTAAGTACCAAACAGGGTGAACTGTTGTCATTTACAGTAATCAATACAAAATGTCTGTTAGTATAGCACACTGATATGAATACAACCAAACAACAGTACATGAGTGTTTTCTGGTGATTACATTACAAATATCTTAAGGATAGTCTAATCAATTTACAAAACACATTTTAAATGCATTGCGATCCCTGTATATCATAGTAGTGATGATTACTAGTTTGTAAAGTTCAAACATCTTGCACCAACATCCAATTAAACACCAGACACTTTCAGGTTGTTTGTTTTAGGTAACAAGGGACACTCACTCTGTGCATGACAGAAAAATGTTAGCATAAACCCCCCAGTATCCTTACCTTGGTAAGTGCAATTATCCTTTCTCCCCAGGCTTAACTTCTGCAGCACAGCGCAGGATGCAGGTCACACTTACAACCTAAGTTATTTCAGCAAGATGTAAAGCTGGACAGCTCCTGGGCTGGCTGCTGTGACTAATGTGTGAAAGGACCAATGTAGCTCTCTCCTCCTTTCCTATTACTAAGGTTGTAATTAAGCACCTCCTCTTTGAGGAGGCTGAGCTCAGGGTTTTAACACTATTCAGATTTCTGCATTTATTAACCCTGCACATGCCAGAAAATCCTTCACACCCAAGGAAATTTGAATGGATTGTGATTTGCTTTTCCTTATTGCGATGCCACAAATCAACATTTAATGCTGCTCTAAAATTCTACTCTAAAAAGTTACAGTCATAAAAATTCCAAAATACTGACCTACCCTTTTGTTCTAGATTCTTACCTTCGACTTTATTTTAATGCAGTTCATACAAATTACTCTATTTCTAGACTTTAGAAGACAATTGCGATTTTTTTTATTATAGAACTAATGTGTGATAAAACTATACACTCTATTTACTGCCCTATCGAAATGTGATGATTCCATTGGATCCTTAAGGTTGATTGAATAGAAGGGAGTTTGGTTACAGTTACTTAAAAATAATTTCTCTATGTAAAATGACTGTTACACAATGACTGAGGACAACACAATAAGAGCTCTCTTACATAAGTGTATTTAATTAAGAATAATTGGACAGTAAATGTCCATCTTAATTATAACAAATGGTATTTTCTTCTGCTGATAATCTATACCTATTGCTATGTATACTGATACTAATCTCTAGAATATTATGCATCCAATATAGGTGAATGGGGGTGCAGGGGGTCTCTAAGGATTTAGGGTTTTTATTAAGCAGAATTAGGATGAATCAATGATGAAATAATCTACAGAGACAACTTAAACCCACCCTCATCCCCTCTACCAAGACTGTACTGTAGGCAGAGAAAGGGTAACAAGTGTTAATGATAAAAATTTAACCTGTTATTGTTCCCATTCTGACCAACTTTAGATCTTTTGCACTGTGACCCGTGGTTCTTTCATAGTTAAGCCAAGTTCAATTTTTAAAGCCTATAATATAAATACAGGGAAGAGGCAGAGTGCTTCTCCCTCCCGCACAGCCTGTAGTCATTCATTCATTAGCAGGAACATTTAAATAAAGCCACCAAACACATCCCAGAGGCATAGACAGTTGGGAACAAACGTACTAGGCTCCATAAATCGCCTTCCCCTCCCATTTCTACTAACTTGGAGCAGATGGGTGCAACAGGTTAATGCTTCCAGCTTCAGATGATTACAATAGCCCAATCGAGGTGGGACGGGGTGAGGGGGGGGGGGAAAACAAGCTTTAGTGCAAAGGATAGAGATTTCTTCCCTGACCGGTAGAAGTGAACATATGGGGCTGCTATTTATCCAGCTTTCTGTCTGACAAGTCAGCCTCTCTTCCTTTTGTCTCCTTTCATTGTGTCTCTGCTCGTGCCTCTTGTATGAGCCTTATTGTGCTGAGGCAGTCACATCTGTTCCTGGACTGTGGCTACAACAGCATTCTTTAGGGAAGGGCCATTTCTGTTCCCTATTCTCTGCCCTGCAGCCTATGGATGTGACACTATTTCCTGAAAGGTGCAAGCGCTTCTACCGTGCCTTGTCCAACACTTAATCATAAACAGACACTCACAGATAAAGTGCTAAATGCCATGTACTGGTGATTACACAGGTAGATATCTAAAGGCTGAATTATCTGAGAAACTCTTAGCAAACTACCTGCCCCTGGTAAGAAACAATCTTCATTATGTTATACTGCACAGTATAGAACAGACTGCTATAGGAAGCAGTGCAATAGTATGTAACTGGTACATACCCACGGCATTTTAATAATGTAGTTAGCTGTACATTGCATTCTGTATATTCCACTTATGTAAAGGGAAATATTAACCCGCATGTGCCTGTTTATACAGGGAATACTAACAAGGCTTAAGTGAAGAAAAAATAGGATCTGGTTGTTTTTTTCTGTATTTAGTGTTTGCCTGGATCCCCATGGATCCCCATGGATACAGACTCGGAGGAATTAAAGAGACTGTTTTCTACAGACGTCACAGTGCAAGGGAATGTGCAAAAACAACAGTTGGTCCTCAAAGCAACTATATAATTGTCAGAACAGCAGCGTAAATGGAAAAGTAATTTTGCTGGCCTTACCATGTAGCCTTGGCATGTGTGCGTGTATAGGTGTGTATGTGTGTAGGGGAGCCATTGATATGTTAATATGTTAATCATATCTAAATCATACATTGACTGTGTTATGGCTTTGGCTGACAGTGTTATTTATATAGGAATCTCCGGAAAACTCAATCTGTTAACTTATTTATTCTTCTGCCATTCATTAGATGGAGATACAACAGGTACTAAATCATGGCAGTAAAGGGGGTTTGTTTTAAGTTGCAAGTGTTTTAAGGGAGAAAGCATGCTGGTCACCTAGCTGTTCAATACTAACAATCCCAGCATCCTCTGTCAGGTAAACTAGTTTGAAGTACTGGGAAGTCCTGTTCTTTATTATACATGCATTTTCTATTTACTCTCATCCCCTGAGAGAGTAAATGTCACTTAAAATCAAATGAAAGGCCTTTGTCCCTCGGTGACCCTACTGTCTGCCGCAGCAATGAAGATCTAAAGGTCCAAAGTCAAAAGAACCCATTTGGCCTTTCTGTTCCATTTTTCCACTTCCAGAGATTTCGTTTTACTGCTAATGGAAAGACGTTCCAGAGACCTTAATGCACAAAAGAATCTCCCAACATTCAACCCACAAAGGAAAAGTAGAATTTACTGGTATTGGTGGAAATCTGAATTGACTGGTTAAATCCAGTCATGTGGTTAAATGTTTGGAACCACTTTGGCACATACTGATTCTAATTCCTGCTAATTTGATTGGATTAGGATCTTTTCTGTATTTTTTTCCTACAGTAAAATAACCTGTGTAGTGAGGTTCCTTCTCATACATGGCATGGTAATAAATAAGTGACTTATGTTTCTTCACATAAAGAGTTTGGCTTAGCGTTGTAATTTGGCTCCATATATGACTGTTAATTGCCAGATTCATGTACAGTAGCATTGTGTGAGATGGAGCATGTGCAGGGTATATTTAACGGTACAGTGTATACTTGCTGCGTGACAGAACAGTACAATATTTGGATCAAAGCCTGGCATTGCAGTGTCTGTGGCCCTGATGCTTTTGTTATCATCCTCTTTGCCTGGCCTGATCACAAGGTATTGCTATGTTCCTCTGGGGAATACAAATTGAAAGCCGTCCATCTGTCAGCTTTTAGTTTTTCAACTGTCCCTGCGTTTCCCCCCATTTCCCTCCCACACCTCTCTTATTTCACTCCCACTACTCAATATCTGTGTTCAACTCATTAACCTTTAAGTTATGGGTTCTCTCTCACATGACCATGTAATCTGCTAACGAGTGCTGGGAACCAGAATGAGATGTCTATGGGAATCACATTGGCACTTTATTTTATGTGTGCATTTCTGACATATAACACACACCGTTTAACGATCTTCATCGTTGCTGTAAGTTGTACCATATGTGAGCTCCTTATTGAATGTTGCTCTACTTTTGGTCATCATATATGGATTAGGTGTGAGTCAAAGGGGAAGTAAATGTACTTTTTAAGAGCACGTGGGGGGAAAAGTCTCTGAAAGTCGTTACCAGCAAACAGAGGGACAGTTGGACTATAAGGATTAGGGCACATACAGACTTGTGAGCACAAAGGTAGAATAGTGATCCTAGATAAAGATAACGTGAAGGGTTACATGGCAGCAATATATATAACAGCTACGGCTTTATGTAAGAATATACGGTAATGGGAGATAGCTGCAGCATGTGTACATAAGGACATGCAGAAATCAGAGCTGTAAGCATATAAGGAGGTAGGGGATGCACTGCATGTACATAAGGGCACATGTTGGGTGGAGCTGCACTTGATGTGAATAACAACACATGGTGAAAAGAGCTGTGGTAAATTTACATAAGGGCAAATGGAAAGAACATTTGCATTGACTGGATATCTCTCATTTGGTATAGGACTAGGTCCCACTATGTGCGTTGCATTGTCCTTTTTGAGTGCATTTTGGCCAATGCGTTTTGTCTTCGTTCTGCTCTGATTGCGGGTTAAAAGACATGCAATTTTCAATGCGTAGGTTCGTGTTTCTGGTCCATTTGCGTTTGTGTGTATTTCTTGGAAAATCACAGGAAATACTGGTGAAAAAGCAAAAAAAAAAAAAAATGCAAAAAATAAGTTTGTCGGTGTCCCCCCCATTTTTTTTTGCATTCCCATATTATTAAAGTGCGTCGCTGACACACACGGACCAAAAGTCATGCATGCATGCAGATAAAAACCGGACAGAATATAGTGGAAAATGATTCTCATGATTTTGGATATATTTTAAATAACATTGCGATTTACAAAATACACGCAAAATGGAAAACGCAACGCACATACTGGCACCTAGCCCAATGTCCTGTGATTCTGCTAAAATCTTATTAACTGCTAATAGCATGTTATACATAACAATACATTGACACTTCATCCACAATTGGCAGAAAAGGACAGTGGTATAGAGCCACCTCATGCAACTTCTGCATGAGGTGGCTCTATACCATTAGGCAGTATCGCATTTTATTTTGTGGTTCTGGACACATGCATAAGCCATGGGGACATAAAGGAAAAACTTTACATGGCTGTTCCCATTTCTCCAGGAATTCTGGGGGCGTGAGAAATCATTCCTTATTTCTTGGATTAGTTAGGTAACGCAATTTTATAGCATGAGACTGTTCCTTCTATTTTAAGAAGGTTCTATTTCATTTTATGCTCTTAGTGATGTGATTATTATTATAACTGCAGTAATGTGTTTAATAATAGAACTACAGTAATGTGTTTATTATCATAACTATAGTAATGTGTTTATTATACCAACAGCAATGTGTTTATTATTTTAATGTCAGTAATGTAAAGTAATCCAAAAGATCTCCACTCCTTTATAAATATGGCCCTTTCCAAGATCGGATTTTGTACAAAATATGAACCCATAGAAGTCAATGGGCGGTTAAGAAAAGGAATAAATAGCAATAGTTAGTTAGTATAAATGGCTCAGGAACTTGGGAAATGGTTTGTGGCACATGCACAAAAAAAAAAAAAACTTTCTTCACATGCAAGCTATTTTCAAAGTTTTGCATCGAATATTCGAATATTTAAATATAAATTTATCCCATATTCGGGATTGAGGGCTCACATATTTGATATTTCTTAAAATTGGCATGTTTATTCGATAATTCCAGAGATCCAATTGGACACTTGATTTAGAAATTTTCGATAATTATCAAAAATTCAGAGATCCAAAAAATCTGAGAGTTCCGACACAACTTTAGAGCTGTCAGTCAACTTGGTCTAACCCGTAATCAAACTTCAGCCTTGATAGAGATGTTTGTAATTTTTTCCCTAAAACTGATTTAGTGATGAAATCATAATTTTCCACATCAAAATGTTGACATAAAACTGGCAAAATTTCAGCATAAAATATTAGTCAATATTTAGCCAAAGCAATGTTTTTTTATCAATGAAATTTGGCCTAAAAGTAAGTTTCAAGGATATCTCCATTTAAAAAAATCTACTTATTTTTTTTTTTCTTTTTTCCTCCTATTCTTCAATTAATTTAACTGGAGCCAGGGGGAACCCCAGCAAACTCACCCTCAATTGTGCTCCTCCTCTGCTTCCTCTGACAGGTCCTGACATCATCCATGCTCTCTTATTATATACACGCATGACTGATGTTTCAATAACTAAATTTACCCAGAAATCCCTACTCCACAATCACTCCCTGACACTCCTCTTTGGCCTCTCTTCACATTTTGAATGTACCAGCTAGATACAAGTTTTATGTTGACAACAAATTAAAAGAATATTAGGGCTTTATACGTAAAGCTGTAAACATCTTTTCCCACCATAAAGTCATGTTAACCCATATACCGAGGGTTAATGTGACCTTAAGACATAACTTACAGTGGTTGTGGTGGTATGCAAAAACTGTTTTGTGCAATCACCGCAAGGTATGTAACGAGCCGATAATGGCTCTTTAAGACAGAATCTTTAATGCCAGCAGATAGCTAGTGTTAAAGATTCGTAATGGGTAAATTCGCAATACACCGAGAGACGATATTGGCTCATTGCATTGCCTAGAGGAAGTAATAGAGAGAGATACCGGCTCTACGTGCATAGCCCTATATATGTTTAAACTTTG
This sequence comes from Hymenochirus boettgeri, assembly GCA_019447015.1. NCBI lineage: Eukaryota > Metazoa > Chordata > Amphibia > Anura > Pipidae > Hymenochirus > Hymenochirus boettgeri. The sequence goes on from CM033470.1 coordinate 279,519,285, forward strand.
ATAATAATATAATATTATTAACAGAAATGAAATGACACATATATAATGATATTATTCCTTTATAACAGAATTGGTCTGATGTGTTATTATATAGTCAGGGAACTCCAAGTCTAGTTGACCCATAGAATATTATTATTTTCACTTTGTTCTCTTTTGAAGCGCAACTATACTGCCCATATAGTGTCCCCAACATGCTTCTACCTTAAACTACATTTATCATATGAGAAACCTCATGTAGCAAAAAGCTGCATGTGCAAAGTCTAACAGCTTACCGTTCCACCCCCTGCCAGCTCCGTTTCTTCCTTTTATTATGAAATACACATACTGTGCATGACTTCATTAGAGCTGGGTGAAAAGTTATAGGAGCTGGAAAGAGTGGTGAGCTGACAACTATGACGTTTTGACAGCTAACCATGGGACTTAGGATGTGAGAAGGGAAGTAGGAGTAAGGTAACCTCCCCCTGATTAATATAGTTTAAGATTCAAGTGTTTGTGAGGCACTATGTAGACTGTATAAGCCCCCCTAGTGAGCTGTCAAAATGCTGATGTGTCAGTATCAGTGCTACAGCTCCCCAATCTTTCCCCACCCAGCTCAAATGCACATGTACTCTCATTGCAAGCGGTAAGCTATCAAACTTTGCCCAAACAGTTATTTGACAGATCAAGAGGCTTAGCATGAGAAATATATGGTTGAGTGAAGTTTCCTACCCCCTGATAATTATAGTTTTAGATACAAGCATGTTGAGGGCATTATATGGGCCGTATATTTGCCTTTTAATATAAAGGAATTATCCAGATTAAAAAATCTAAATAATAAATGTTAAAATAGAAATACACAATATTAGTTAAACTTGGATAATAATACTATAACTTATATGTATAAAATTGTGGTAATTGCAATAATTATGGGTTTAATTGGAATGTGTCTAGAAAGTAGAATGTGTGAAGAAATGTAATTTCTTAAATTTTAATTGTAAAACATAAATAAAGATTATCGTTTAAAATGATCTATGTTCAAAAAATAATATTAAACAAAGAGTTTCTAGAATTACTTTCATGGAAAATAGTAACATCAGAAGGAAAAAAATGTTAAAACTATTAAATGAAAGGATAAGGGGCATTCAATGCACACAATAAGAGGCATGAATTGGTCAGTCACCTGAAAATATTTTACCGTGTATATGGGGCAAATGGTGATCGGGCCCGGGAGTAAATCACAGCCGATTGCACGGTTACCTGTGTTACTGCATGATCAGTTGCGCAAACTGTCGGCCACGGCCACTATTTCCACCCGACCGAGTGCTTGCTAGTAGGGAACGCTTGGTCGGGAAAAATAATTTACCCGTGTGTATCCAGCCTAAGTTCCCAAAGTAGATTTTTTTAGTATCACTTTGTATTTTTTGAGTTTCGATTCCCACAATATTGTTAACACCATATAACGCAATCAAGGATGTTGGATCTTCAATCTTGGAAACAAATGAAGAAAGCTTAGGGATGTCAAACCACCAACCAGCTTTTAACAAACTACAACTCCTCTTATATCCTTTAGGATGTAGATATTTGCTACCAAATGCTAGTGATGGCCGCAAGTATGGAGCAAGTATGGCAGCTCCCATTAGACAACTTTAAAACCAAATATCAACTGTCATTGGTTGGCTTTGATTCAGTGTAGTATGTACCATGCACCATTATTTCTAGCCCTTGTTATTTTTCACTTTAGTTACAGGAAAGGAATTTTTAACTATGTTAAAGAAAAAAATTTACACCCATTTATACCATCAAAAAACAAATGCAAAAACCCCATGTGGTTTAAAGGTAAATGGGAAAGATTGGTAGGAAAAGGGAACAGAAACACCTTTTAGAAATAGCAAAGACTACAAGTGTGAAAAAGTTAACTGTAAATCAGTCAAAATGTAAGGGATAAGAATATAAGGCCAGTCAGTAATGGGATGAGGTTTAGAGAATAGCAAAATGGAAAATATTCTAAAAGGAGAACTATAGTGCATATAAAGTTAGTTTTGAAAGACAGTTTATATAAAAAAGTACATGGGGAAGTCTAGTGTATGGCACAGATAATTGTCTTTATTCCCCAGCCAGGTAGCATTCAGTTCTCTAACTAACATTTTCCAAGCAAGGCAGTCATACCAACATAACGATTTTCTGCTGCTAACAGTTTAAAACATTGCAACCAAGAAATATTACAATTCCTTCTCTCCTTAAAAAGGAAAAGAATCCTACAAGAACAAAATGTTTATAAACAAACTAACAAACAAATAGCAAGACATAATATTAACTGCTCAGTAGGACTAATAATAAGTTAAATGTTAAATGTTTGTCCATACACTAAGGAGATTCAATAAAAGTTCTTATCGTTTAAAATGGTGCTAATTTTGCCCCAACCAATCAAATGTTATTTAGTTTAAAGCTAACATCTGATTTTTTGGGGAAAAATTAGCACCATTTTTAACAATAAGAACTTTTATTTAATACCCCTGTTTATCTTTAAGGTATGGCCTTGGCTTGATTGACCTTTTAACTCTTGTTGGATCTGATGAAGGTACATGAGCACCCGTAACAGGATGAGCGTTGATACTTTCAGTTGTTCATCCTCTACTGCAAGATCTTCTGGCTCAATATGAAAGAAAAGTTTTAAACAATTGTGCCACCATATGAAACAACTCGAATTCCTCTCTTTTTTTGCAGAATGTAGGGTCTTAACTCATAAGAAGGAGAAAGTTTGTTTAAATGGCCTTGCTTAAGCAGTAATCCCCCTTGTTGGAGAACTATTTTGGCAGGGACGTTTCTGATCAACATATTGAAGACCATAAAACTTCTTTTCCTTTTTAAAAAAGGACAAACCTCAGTAGGAGGGGGTCTCAACCCCGGGCAACTTGGTTCTGAATCTGAGGCCACTCAGCAGTTCTGCAGGGCTTATCCCTGTTGTAGCATTAGAAGTTGTACAGTATGCCAAAAGAAAGCACCATAATTCCTTTATCCAATCTCAGACTTCCAAATAAGCAATTCTTATTGCTTTCAACAAAGTATGACAGCATAGAATTGAAATCGAGACCAAATATTGCTGAGTTACTGTGGATATAAACAGCGAACCATTATCACTTACAATGAGTTTAGTAGATCTGTGAAAATAAAAAAAATGTGCTCCAATGCCATATTCATTGAATCTTCCTTATTCCTGGCCACCAGACATTTTCACAAAGTTGTTGCTTTGTGTGTACTATGCCTTGATGCCCCAAATGTGGCAGCTAAAGAGTATGTTTGTGCAATTTCTGAGGTATAATGATAAAGTTCAAAATAAAAATGTGTAGTAAAGAGCAACCAAAAACTTGGGAAAGGACCTAGACTGTCCGAAACATGTCATGGTTTGCACAATAAATGCACGTTTGTTTATAGCAATACCTGTGGGGTTGTCTGAGTTTTTGGTTGCTCTTTACTACACATTTTTATTTTTAATGATAAAGTTCCCATGCACAATGAACTGTCCAGTAGAGATGGGACACAAACACAAACCCATATCCGACACAGAACCCCTCGGTTCCGAAATCGGAAACATCCGGATGGATCCTCCGGATTTTGGGACTTTGGAATACATTTCCAATAATTTAAGTATGGGGCTATCTTCGATTATTTTCGAAAATATCCTCGAACATTCGAGAATCTTCGAAGATATGATCAGAAATACGAAAATGGTCTCCAATCATGTTTTTGATAATTTTCGAACGTTTGATTCTTCGGTCGGTATCTCACTGTAAAATGGGAGATAGGAAGCAAAGAGCCCATCTCTCAATTCTGGCAGAAGGTGTAGAACGAGGAGAGTAAATCATCTCCAATGGTTTGTGGTCTTTCACAATTGTAAAATCAATCCCATAGAGATAAATGCAAAATCTTTCACACCAAAAACAACCCCCAAAGCCTCTTTCCCAATCTAGGAGTATCATCTTTCTACACCAGGAAGTGATCTACTGGCATACTGGCATATAGAACAGTTCTGTAATCCACATCCTGTTTTTTGGGGTTTTTTTTTAACTAAAATTGCATCTAGACCCACAGGGATTGCATCAACAATAATTTGGTAAAATTAACCAGAGTTGTGGTACAAATGATTTGCCTCTTTAGTTCATTAAAGGAATGCTGTTCTATGGCCCCTATATACCCTACTTCCAAGAAGTCAAATGTCCAAGTGGTTCATTAATTGTTGCCATATCAGGAATAAATATTGCACAAAAACTAACTAAACCAAGAAAACTGCACACCACTCTAGGAATTAGAAATGGATGAAAATAATTTTATTTATTTGAAATTTGCACTTGTTCTAATTAAGCGTAAAACCTTTGTCTTTAAAGTGCTGTAATACTGCACACAGTCACCTGCACACAGAGTATACAGTATGTTGATATACCTCAGGTGCACAGGATATGCCAAACATTAGGCATTAGTAACAGAAGAGGGATTGATGGCTTACAAAAGTATTTTCACTCTAGTGCTTGGGGGTAAATTCAATCTGATGATAGCCCCATTTTAGTTTTTACTACCATTCATTATATGCGAAATATCCTCAATAGTTGTGATTGGTGGTGGTGCCCTGATTACTGCTTGATTTGCGTATCTCATATCCACACAGACTCGGATGTCCTTTGGGCACAACAATCAAAGGAAATATTCAGGGGATTGGACCATCTACATGCTCAGTAATATCAAGTTCTTGTATTCAGACATATTTTGTTTCACAGCTGCTCCCAAGCAATAAGGAAGTGTGCACATTGGATGCACAACCGGCTTAACATGAGGGTAGACGGAAAACTGAAAAGCCTTCAGCATCCCAAAACCTGAAAACAGTCTTTAAAGTTTTCTTTTCACCTAAGGACATAATCAGACAGCATCTTAAGTACTCCCGGTTCTGTAGCTGTTGTAAAGTGGGTTGTTTTCCTTGAAAAACATAAAAATTAGCCCACAAGGGAGATTCCATTCCAGTTGTTTGAATATAAGCAGTTACATTTTCCTTTAAACTGCAAAGTGGTATCAGAACCATATGTGTAGATATGCTGATTGGTAGAGACAGGATCCGGGTCAGACTCGGATCATCCGGATTTTGGGACTTCTTTTCGATTATTATCGAATTTTCTAGGCTATTTTCGATAATTTTCTAAAATAGCCTTGAACGTTGGATAATCCTTGAAATTACGACCAGAAACTTTAAAGTAGTCTCCAATCGTATTTTCGAGGATTATCCTACATTCGGGGGCTATTTTCGATAATAATAATCAAATATTCGATCCATTTTCAGATTTTCGGATCTTAGGGATTTTCCTGAGATCCGGGAATCCGAAAACGGATTGAAACTGGTAAATTTCGGCCATCTCTATTTCTTGCAGTTTCCATGCAGTTTTTAGAATACTTAACTGTCTTTCTTTATTCTTCTCATCATGCCTGGCCAGTTTAGAGATTGCATTTACTGCAATCTCAATATGCAATGCTTGCATTTCACACAGTTCCATAGTTCTTGAAATCTCTTGTAAACTGCTATGTGTTAAATTGAGTTACTGAGCGGTTCAATTTTCAATAAACTGATCTCTGATTATTGTTTGACAAGCAACTACGTTAGCTGCAGCCTTTTTTGTACTATTATTTCAATATATTTATAACTTACTAAATACAAAGTTGAGTATGGCATGGATGCTCTTTTAAAGGGGAATTATACTTATGCAGTTACTAACTGCTTTCTAGCAGTTTTAAAGATCCTCCCCCTCTTTATTAACATGTGTTATCTAATGGTATAGATGGCAGAATCATTAGTGACAAAGACTGTGGGAGAAGCCAAAAAAATGACGGTTAGTGAATGAGTAAAATTCTCCTTTAATGCTTTCATCAGAACATAGGAAATAAATGCATTGCATTGATTGATGATCCATGAAGTTAAGAAACTCTACTGGTCCCTTCTGGAACCTCTTGCAAGGAAGATTGTTGTTGCTGGCAGAGATCGGTTCGGGAGGATTTTATGGACCTCATAGAATAACAGTATTGCCATCATGGGGATCTAGGGGTGCTGCATCTACAAGTGTTGTGTAGCTGGGTATGAATTTTTTTCCTTTAAATGTCCAAAAATGGATATTCCAAAAAGGTTGCAATAAATATACAAAGCTTGTGTGTATATAAATGTGTATGGAATCAATTTTGATAAATGAAAAGCATCATTATTGAATACAATCCCTTCTCTGCACCCGAGTTTTGACCCATACTTAGTTACGAGTAGGAAATACTGGTTCTACCATAAAGCAATTGTCTTTAAAATTTTCTTGCCATACTAATGAAATTTTGAGTTGACCAATGAACCCAGAATTTTGATTGAAACCTTGCGCTGTTGCGTGAACCTGCATGCAGAATGCACCACAACAATTTATATATAGAAATCATGCGTAGAATTTCACTAATAATCACCAAACATAATACCTGAATATCTCAGAATCAAGACAAAAGCCTCTTACAGGAAGCTGTCATGCAGGTAAGATTGTCAGGAACAGCCATTGGTCATCAGATGTAAACTAATCCCAAATAGCAATGGAAATAATTCCATGATCAATTGTGATTATTGATACTGGTATCATTCAATATTCTTTCATTTATGAAACTCATCCAGTCCTCTCTTGAAAGTATGCAATGAATCTGCCATTCCCCTACCTACTGGAAGACAGATCCACAACTGAGTTCTCACCATTAAAAAAAAGAACTTATTAAAAGAATATTAAAAGTTTGCGAAGTCTAAAAAAATCTATTTATTACCGTTTCTTTCTATTGAATGAAATGCAGAAGCAAATGATCTTTCAGAATATGGAAAATGTATTGCTCCAATCTTCTCACCCATTTTGTGATGACAGAAAATAATTATATGGAATTTCAGAAAGCATTTAAATCGGAAACCGTTAAAAGAAATAGGACAATGCCTTATAGAGATCTTTTCATGTGCGGTTCTTATTGAAAAGCGTTTATTTGAAGTTTGCTCCCTTAAACCTTTTGGTTTGGTGTCCTTAGAAATGGGGTCTTGCTTGTATTTTAGTATTCTGGTTGCTTGTCTGTTCTACAAAGATCCTGTTTTAACAGGCTGAGAGAAACCTTGCGGGTCAGGCAGATTTCGGTCTGGTTAACTCTTTGTTGTCCAAAGTAAAAAGTATGAATAAGGGGAAAAGGCAAAATACAAACATTTTCCTAACTAAATAGTTACGAACACATAGCATAGAACTCTCAGTTTGGAGACTGACAGTGGAGCATTAGGGTAACAACAGGTAATACAACATTTAGACACAGAAGGTCAGAAATATTTAAAAGGTAAATAAGTAAATTACAGTTGAATAGAGTCTGGCATTTTAATTTAATTTAAGGCTAAAATGGTTTTTAAAAGCTGTATACTGTATATAGATATGATCAAAAGGGAACCAAAAGAGTTTTGTAATAAATTTAGCAGAATATAACTTTCCATAGCAGTATCATCTAATTTAATATAATTCAATTGGAATTACTATATATATTTGATTATAAGACGATCCGAGTATAAGTCGGTACCTATTTTTACCTGAAAAATGAGTAAAAACTGATTGACTCGTGTATAAGTCAAGAGTAGAAATTATGACCACTACTGCCTTCTGATTCTGTATTGTTTTGAGGCTTTAGTTGCCCTTTAAATAGACAGCAGAATTCCCATACAGTAGTCTAATACAGTAATAGCCAAATCCAGTATGGCTATTACTATATCGGACCATGTTATGGGAATACTTCTGTCAATTTAAGGGACAACGAAAGCCAAAAAACAATTCTGATTTTGTATTGTTTTGAGGTATTAGTTGCCCATACAGTAACCCCCAATTCCTTGGCACCCTAGATGTTTGGAAACTAAAAATGTACAGATGTAGTTTCCAAACATCTGCAGTGGCAAGCACTGCACCCCCCACTCCCAGAGCTCCCCCAAGACAGTGGAGGAGAGGACTTGGTAAGTGTTTAATTACCTGGGTCAATCACACACCTAGTCAGCAATCCAGCAATCCCGCTGCTGCTCGCTCCGCATCCACTGATCTGCTGCCTGTCACTACTCGGTGCCGGGAAGTGAGATAGGTGCCGAGTAGTGACGTCAGCTGGCAGATCAGTGAATGCGGCAGCTGGATTGCTGAGCAGGTGTGTGACTGACCCAAGTATAAACCGAGGTTCAGTTTTCAGGTGATATTTAAAGCCTGAGAACCTTGGTTTATACTCGAATATATACGGTATCAATTCCAAATGACCCCTTCCAACTATTTTTACACAGATCTCTGAGTTATATTAAAAATGTAATATACCAAGTCTGTAAAAGATCACGTCCATAGATTAGGTTTAAAAAAAAGCCTTGCAACTCATCCATTCAGTGTTCGCCAAACACAATTTTACTTTCGATAAGACAGCGACCAATAAATAATTATAATCTTCCCATTATCTCCTCTCTAGCATAAGACCATCATCTCTCACATCTGTGAGTACCTTGTTCTTCCTTGTTAATATATTACATATACATTCTACCTATAAAACTCTGTTCTAGCGGGTACTTTACTATATTTTTGCTCAGATTGCTGCCTGCCCTGTGCTTAACACTTAAAAAAAGCACTTAAAAACTTTTATATTAAAATGTATTTCTTAAAAAAGAAACAACTCTCATTGTTATGGCCATTGTCTAACTTACTGTTAAGTTAGCAGCAGCAAAATAAATATGAAATCTGTACAAACTCCATACACCATCGGTTATACCATTAGGTAGTCCTCACACTGTATATCATACAGACAAACAACATTGCAATATTCTGCAAGATGTTGACTGACCTCTAGTGGCAATTTACAATAGAAATTGCTTGTGAAGGTTCTCATTCATCCAGGTCATGGTATATCTGTTGTATTCAACTGGACTTGACTAGTGAAACGTCTTTAAGAACTAAACTTCAAGTCCAGTTGATCTAATTGAATACAACAGATATACAATAGAAATTGTATTGCAAAATAAATGATGCTTTCAAATGTACATAAAAACAGTAATGGAATAATGATGTTTACATTACAACCTATGCCACACATGGTATTTTTATTTGTCAAAAAATATTGGATGGTTCCTTCGGCCAGATGCGGCCAGTGTCCGCCTGTTCATTCATCTGAATCGAATGAATGATTGGACACTTCAGAAAACCACAGGCGATTGTGTGGTCCTCTATGGACTGCGTGTTCGATCCTAGCTAACATTTGGTTGGGACAAGGATTGAAAGGTGTGAAAAACAGCTTAACTCTGGGTTATTTTTAATGTACGTAAACTGTTTAATTGTATGTTAATGTAGTGAACTACCGTAATGGTATTGTATAGGTGGTCCTACAATTACGATCGCGATTCTAAATGTATAATTACAATCGGAATTTACGACTGCGTTCGTAAATGGAAAATAGACCAATTTTATTGGTCAAAACTATGGACTAAAGTTTTTAAAAAAAAAATGTTGTTGATTCAAAAAATCTGTTAAGCCACAATTTCAGTTTTGGGGGTCAAATTCTGATGTTGGAATTCACTCTGTTCCACTAACCCGACAGTGGAATGAAACCTTATAGGTCATCCCTACTCAATGCAAGCACAGCTTAATTTACCATTAGGCACAGTAGGCACGTGCCTAGGATCGCCTGTGGTTGGAGAGATGGTTGTCAATCCCTCCCCTTGATTTATTCCCTGAAACTTACATCAGGATTTTAAAACCCCTGTGGTACAATTAATATTTAAAACAGTTTTTGCAGTTCACAAATGTCAGCATAATATAGTCTCCCCCATATGTAAAACTATCCATAATTTGGGGGTTTAAGGGCTTGTGCAGTGGCGTAAATACTGGGCTGCCGGGCCCGCAACCTTGTTTTCCTTGACGTGGTTGGAAGGCTTTTCATTCATGTGATCACAGTAATGTATACTAAAACCCCTTTGTTTATAAAGTATGCCAGTGTGCAGATAATATGATATTGTATGGGGCCTAGGAATGTGCATTGATTATCTTTTCTAAGTTTGTTTAAATGTTTGACCAGATTAGTAGCACTTCCGCAAAACGTATGTATGTATGTATGTATAATTTTATTTATGAAGCGCCACTTGGTTGCGCAGCGCTGTACATTCTAAAATACAGAGAATATAAGAGTAAGCCATTATACAGATGGATAAAAATTAAATTAAATACAATGTCATACATCGGTTAAGAAATCTTATATATAAATGATGTATAAATTGATATAAGTGCAACATGCCTCAACACATTAGGAATTAGGGCCATTAATATCGTTATAGATTTTTTGCCGTAAAATAACGATCGGTGTTCTACGATATGATCATTATTTTATGATAGCGATCGTAATTCTGCAATATCGACATCGGAAATCTACGGTGCCGATATCGTAGAATAACGATTGTTATCGCAGAATAACTCGTTATTCTACGACGGATGCGTGGCTCCTTTGAAAAGTGAAGGAACCGTGCGGTCGTCATAAAATAACGATCGTTATTCTACGATATCGATCGTTATTTAACGATATCGGCCCCGTAGAATTATGATGCAATATTGTAGAATTATGATCGATATCGTAAAATAACGATCGGCATCGTAGAACACGGATCGTTATCTTATGGCAATCGTAAAGAAACGATAACGAAATTTGATAAATATGGCCCTTAGATCCCTGCCCCAAGGAGCTTACAATCTAAGTGGGAGGGACAACATACAGATACAAGTGGGGGGGATGGGTACAAAGTGCTTAAAAGAGCTAACAATGATTTGTTGTGATGATTCTCAGAAACGTAGGATAACAGTCTAGATTTGAAAGCATTAATGGATGTCATCAGGTGAAGTGAGAGAAGGAGAGAGCTCCAATGGTAGGGAGCAGCAAGAGTGGTTTAAGGCGGGTGGCAGAAGTGTTTGTTGGGGGTCTGTGTAGAAGATTTCCTTGTGAGGAACGGAGGGCACGGCCTGGAACATAAGGGACCAAGAGAGAAGAAAAGTAGGGAGGTGCAAATGAGGGAAGGGATTTAAAGGTTAAAAGCAGGGTATTAAATATGATTCTTTGCTTGATGGGAAGCCACCCTATGGACTAAAGTATCGGGGTTGCGGGTTCTCTTTTGGAGGAGAGCGAGATGATTTGAGCTAGATAGTAGAATGTTACAGTAGTCAAGACAGGACATTATAAGGGCATGGATGAGCATTTTAGTAGTGGAGAGAGAGAGAAAATTTGCGGATCTTGGCAATATTGTGAAGGAGAAAACAACAGGTCCTAGCGACATTGTTAATGTGATTATGAAAGGAAAGAGAGGAGTCAAAGATAACTCCAAGGTAGTGTGCAGATTCAACTGGGTTAATAACCATATTAACCTTCATGGGTTAGCGCGGGGGTGGACAAGTAAATTTGGGTATCATCAGCATATAAGTCATACTTAAAGTCGAAAGAACTGATTATTTCTCCTAGAGAGATAGTGTAGAGGGGGAATAGCAAGGGTCCTAAAACCGAGTACTGAGGGACCCCCTCACTAAGTGGAACAGGAGAGGAAGTCTTATTAGCTAAAGAGACAGAGAAAGATTTGTTAGAGAGATAAGAAGACAACCAAGTCGCAGTTTGATTTCGGATGGCCAGGGAATATAGAATCTGCATAAAAAGAGAGTGGTCCACAGTATCAAAGGCAGACAATAAGTCAAGGAGAATGAGGACCGAGAACTGTCCTTTGGCTTTGGCAGCTTTGCAGAGGGCAGTTTCAGTTGAAAGACCCAGTCGGAACCCTTATTGCAACAGGTCCAATAAGTTATTGGCATGGAGGTATTTAGTAATGTGCGTAGAGATGAGACATTCTAAGAGTTTTGATGCAAATGGTAAAAGGGAGACAGGGTGGTAGTTTGTCCAGAGAGGGTTTTTTAAGATGAATTTGACACACGCATCTTTAAGGGCAGCAGGAAAAATCCCAGAGGTCATGGAGGAAATAAAACTGTGAGCAAGAGCAGGGGAAAGGATTTTAGCGCAGTGTCTGAGTAAGAAGGAGGGCATGGGATCAAGGGTACACATTGTAAGCGGCGAGGACAACAGGAGGTTGAAGACTTCAGAATGGGTGACAGTGGTGAAAGATTCCAGAACTGCAGGTGGTGGGGCAGGCAAAAGAAGGTGAGAGTTGTCCTGGGGTGAGGGGATTAGAGTACGGATATCATCTATTTTTTTTCTAAAGTAGTCTACAAAATCCTGAGGAGCGTTAATGGAATGAAGAGTGTCCGTAGAGGAGGGCTGCATGAGAGTGTTAAATAGCGAAAATAGACGGTGTGGGTTATTTTTGTTATTGTTTATAAGTGTGCTAAAGTAGGAGTGTGTAGCTGTTGAAAGAGCCAAATTAAGACACGACAGCATGAGCTTGTAGTGTGTGACTTTTTCCACAGCCACTCAGCTGCACGAGTACAGTGGTGTATTAACTTGGTATCTGAATTGAGCCAAGGACAGAGGTTAGTGGGGCGATGTTTGTGAGTTTGTGGGGGGGGAGGAGTTAATAGTAGTGGATAAGATACAGTTATAATAATGTATTAGGGAATCAGGGTTAGAATCAGACATGAGTGCAGGGAGGCTAGAACTGAATAAGGAGGATAGAGACAGAAGGTCTATTGCATGAGTAGTTGTAATTTAGGAGTGCTTCCAAAATCCTTCTATTGTCTGAAGTAAACATATGCATGATCAACTGTTTAAAATACCGGAACCGGTGCTGATCACGCATATCTTTACTGCATACACACGATCAGCTGTTTAAAAACAGCTGATTGCGCATCTTTGGTGCGCTGACTGAGGAGGGTGTGTGCTCCTGAAGTTTCATGGCTGGGCTTGTGTTGACTGGTGGCGTTTAAGGCACCAGCCTATAGCCTATAGGCTCCTGGAAAGTGACTCTGGTCCTGAACTGAAATGTATACTGTTTATCCTGCTGCACATACACATTGCCTGCACATAGTGAGTATAGGGCCTGCACATAGTGAGTATAGGTTGTGAACATAGTGAGTATACAGTGTGCACATAGTGAGTATAGGGTCTACACATAGTGAGTATAGGGTCTGCACATAGTGAGTATAGGGTCTGCACATAGTGAGTATAGGGTCTGCACAAAGTGAGTATAGGGTCTGCGCATAGTGAGTATATTGTCTGCACATAGTAAGTATAGGATCTGCACATAGTGAGTATAGGGCCTGCACATAGTGAGTATAGGGCCTGTGCATAGTGAGTATAGGGCCTGCACATAGTGAGTATAGTGCCTGTGCATAGTGAGTATAGGGTCTGCACATAGTGAGTATAGGGTCTGCCGATCATTAAGAAAACCAGCTAAATCTGCCTAGAAATTAAGCATGTTACATCTACCTGAGAAGTTTTAGGTGTACAGGAAGAAAATATTACCTTACATCCAATTATCCATTAGTTATGCAAATTCATACACATATCAATCTTCTGCACAAAATGTTTGTACCTGGATAAAACAAATAAATTATGCAGAGCTATGGAAACTTCAAATGATGTGCAATTGCTGCAAGCAGACCTAGATAGATTATTAAAATGGGCAGCAGAATGGCAGATGAGATTCAATGTTAATAAATGTAAGGTGATGCATTTGGTATTTAATAATCCCTGTGCCACGTACACCATATATAACTCAGTGTTAAGTGCATCTGTAATGGAAAAAGATTTGGGGGTTCTGGTAGATAACAGACTTAGCTGTAGCAAACAATGCCAGGTAGCAATGGCTAGAGCTAGCAAGATATTGTCTTTTATAAAGAGGGGAATAGATTCAAGAGAGAAAAATATTATTCTCCCTCTTTACAAGGCACTGGTAAGGCCTCATTTGGAATATGCAGTGCAGTTTTGGAATCCCATATACAAAAGGGACATCTTGGAAATGGAAGCAGTTCAGAGAAGGGCAACTAAATTAATATGGGAGGGGCTTGAATATGCAGGCAGATTAGACAAGTTAGGACTATTTACATTGGAGAAGCGATGTTTGCGTGGGGATAGAAGTTTCATCTTCAGGTTAGGAAAGGTTTCTTTAAAGTGAGAACAGTGAAAATGTGGAACTGTCTTCCAGCAGAAGTGGTAATGGCAAGTTCATTGAATAGCTTTAAAAAAGACCTGGATAAGTTTCTAAAACTAAAAAACATTAAGAATTACTGGTATTAATACATATAGATCTGGTTGATCCAGGGATACATTCCAATTGCCGTAAGTCAGGAAGGAATCCCCCCCCCCTTTTTTTTTAGCTGTTTTTTTTTTGCCTTCCTCTGGATCAACGGTTAGGTAGGGTTAAAAAACAAAAAAATAGGGTGAATAGGTTGGACTTGATGGAAGTATGTCTTTATTCAACCTCAATTACTGTGTTACTATGTATGTTACAATGACGGTAAATTTAGCTCTGTGTATTAACAGTGCATATATACACTATATATACAGTGCAGACATACACTGCACAGGAACCTCCTACTTATTTTAAGAAACCAAAGAGAGGAATGGAAATGATGGATTATATCTGCCTCTGTTCAAACCTCAGCAGATGTTCCAGGATATGTCATCATTACAAGGAACATTGTGCACTTAACCTAATTTACTGTTGTCAGCCAGGACATTTGAAGTGTCAACAATGCACCACTCAGGCTGGTGCTAATTAAATTGTCCCCTGCAATTTTGCAAAAATCTAATTGTCCTGTTTACACCAGTGCTCTCCTTTGGGACAGTCTTATAAAACTAGGGGCACTGGAAGTCATTCTTAACAGGAAAAGTAAATCTTGTAGCTAATTTCTATTGATGTGCAAACAAGAGAGAACAAAGAGAAGCCAACTGGATGGAGGACATTCATTGTGCCGATGGTTCCTATAACCGGACATTTCCATCTGTATTTTTATTGGCTCTCGGTTTTCTAATGCTCACACTGTAGTGTAGAGTGTGTGGGGCAGTCATTTAAGTTTAAAACGCTTTTATTAGAAACTAGTTTTTATATTTATTATGTATTTTCACACTTTTTTCGTAGTTTCTGCTTCTCTGAATTTTATTATTTTATTTAATATTTTACATTGCTGCTTCCCATTGTGGAGCTAAATAAATACAATTATACCCATATAAAGGAAACCTAGAAGTAATAGTTATTATAATATCTTAACCCAGTACATCTAGACACCTAAAACTTCAATTAACTTTAATTGTCTGTAGAAATTGGAGACATTTATTCAATTCAAATGATTGCGTTAGTGGGCTGGTTTCCCTGATATCTCATTGTACTTCTCTCTCTAAAGCCTGCCTGGTAAACATGAAAGATGCTGATGGCCAAAGTGGCCAATAAACATTCTAAGACTGACCACTAGAGATGGCCAAAACTCACTGGTTTCGTTTTCAGATTCCCGGATCTCAGAAAAATCCCGAAGATCCAAAACTGGAACGAATTTTCGATAATTTTTAAAAGTACGGGGCTATTTTCGATAATTCTCGAAAATAGCCTTGAACATTCGAAAATTATCAAAAATACAATCGGAGACCATTTTCGAGTTTCCGATCATATTTTTGAGGATTTTTTAATGTTCGGGCTATTTTCTAAAATGATTGAAAATAGCCTTGAACGTTGGAAAATGGTCTCCGGTCATATTTTTTAATGTATTTTCGAATATTCAAGGCTATTTTCGAAAATTATCGAAAAAAGCCCCATACATTTGAAAATTATCGAAAATGTTTTCCAAAATCCAGAGGATCCATCCGGATCCGGATTCATGTAGAACCCTGATCCCTCTTCTGACCACTTCAGTTGACAATCAAACACGTGTGTTGGACTGTTGGATCAATAAATGACGCCCCCACACATGTAAGATTGTCATCTGAGGCAGATAAACAGTTAAAGCTGCATAAAAATTTGACAAATGGTTGCCATAGTCTACAGGGCTTGACAGGCATACGATGGATATAAGTAGGCAGAATTATGTGGAATTTTCCAGATGTCTGCCAGGTATACTTCCAAAATAACCAGCCCTGAGAACTTTAGTCTTTTGTTACCAGGACCAATGAAGTGAACAGGAGCTGATAGCTCTTGATCTAGTGTAGAATACTGATCCCTTTGCTATTGGTCTTTGTTTCTATGCACTGCATCGAGTTGCATTTTTTCAAATGTACTTCTTCTGTGCGTTTCTTTACACTTGTGTTTCCCAGGGGGATTGTGGCTAAAAACATGCCATATTTGTGTGCATTTGTATTCAATAGACAGTGCAATATAGCAGAACAAAAGTGTGGATTAAAATACTTTTGCAAGTGGACAGGATCACATTGCACATAGCGTGGTACATGTGATTCCTGATTTAATACATGCATCAGCCACTTATAGGAAGTTGGACTTGCCCTGACTTTAAGCTGGCTGTAAGCTGGAAGTTTCCATGGTAGTTTAGCCTGGCATATTTAAGTGCAGAGAATATTTTCTGCTGGTGCATGTTCCCAATTAGGATTTTGCAATTGAGCAGTCATATTGGATTTGTGTCTCTCTCCTTGTAACCTAAGAAACAAGTAGACCTGCTCTTTCTTTACCTATCTAGCAGGGTTTTATTATAAAAATTAGGATGGAAGATAAGGCAGTGAGATTTCTGATATTTAGTGATGTGCACTGTAAGATTGAGTTAGGTGTAACGCTTAGGACTCACACACTGCTGGTGAATTAGCCAATGTTAAACTAGCTACTTTTAAATACAGATAAATGATTGGGAAGAGCTGCATTAGATGTTTTTCCATTAATTACAAAATTACGATATAAGCAACAGAGTTTGTACTAATACAAATAAGCCTTTTAATTCTCCTTAAACCTGTAGGACGCGCATATGAAATGTTTATTTCTCTACGTAATAACTAAAGTTATACAGTAGCTATAATTCCAGCGCCCCATTTTTAGTATACAGGATACACACTTCTTTACTGTCTTCTCATTCACTAAAATTAATATGGCTTTCCTAATTCTAACATAAACCTACAACTTGTTACTCTCAAATAAAGCCAAACAAATGCTTTTAGCAGGGTTGGAACTGGTTATCAGGAACATCTATATACTGTAGCAGCTGGTTAAACGCAGCTTTACTGCAGTAGACACTGTTTGCAGGCATTACTCCATTCATTGTCCAGTAGGTCTGATGTACAGGGAATAGGAAAACAATGACAATATCCACTCTGTGTAACATGGGGAAACCCTGTATTTATTAGTGTCACAATATTTTACAGAGAACCCATTTGCCAAGTAAATTTATAAAGTGATTGTCCCCAAAAGAGCTAGAAATTTGCAGAGAGGGTGTCTCTATTGGTACAAAATTATAACACAAAAGGATAGAACATTAACCTCTACCTATCCTAATTATGTCAGAACAAGCCTACAGGAGCCAAACAGTATTTGCAGCAATATGTGGGATAATGACTATGGAAACACTCTGCTAAAGAGAAAATTGGTAGGGAGTTCCCACTTCAAAGCTTTATGAAACACTAATACAGAGAGGATTTCCATTACTACTTTGGCGTGCATAATCCACCATAGTCATTGCAGCAGTCACTGTACAGCCCACACTTGGAATTGCAGTGACAGGAATTCGCTGGGTTGTATTTCTCTCCACACCTTCCATCACAGGAGTCACCTATGTAGAGTAACAAAGTGAAGTTGATGAAAGGAGAACTTTAACTAAGGTACATATGTAACCACAAAAGAGTATGGACATCGCCCAGGAGAAAGATGAGTTGAATGGAAGAAGAAGGCGCAGCAGAATACAACCACGGAATACAAAGTATAAAAAGATTAGAAGCGGAATATGTTTAAAGGGCATGTCCACCTCTTTTTTTAAATTTTAAATGAAACTGCAAGCAGGGGGCCAGACCGGCAGCCACGTCCATGATTCAGAATGCCGGTGCAAAGAGGTAAGTAAAGATCTGGGGAATTTCTGGACATAAGAATAATGCGGTTGGGGCTGGGGAGGAAGCCCTACAATACCCCAAGGGGATTTTACACTAGGGGGAGGGAGAAGAAAATGGCAGTGAGAGGAAGGGGGAGGGAGAGCTGCACTGGGCATGTGCAAATTCTCCTCGAGGAGAGACAGGAAGAAGAGTCGTATATGGATTCTGCCAGGCTCCTGGTGGCCAGTTTTTGGGACTTGGAGGGGCATAGCAGGGCAGCCATTTGGAGATGGGATGTAAGGAAAGGATTTTTATGCACTACAGAGTGGGGCCAGTAGTGGGTGAAATTATTGCTTTGGTGGTGGACATGCCCTTTAAAAGAAATGAAGCTGCTGAATGAAAGAAAAGTGGAATAAAAACATAGGAAGCTGCAGAATGTAAGGAGGAGCAGATTGGGGAGACAGTTTGGAAGGAAAAGGAGGATCAAAATGGGACTGGGATGAGGAAGGGGGCACAGTCTCCCTGAAACGTTATGTGAAGTTTCAGCACAGTATTAAAGCATGTTGAGTTTATATATGAGTGTGCCTCTTTCCATTTCTACTATAGATGATACTTACCTGTCGTGGCACAGGTTTTTAGAGTTCACCTCTTATTGTTCCTGCCTGGACTCTACACTGTTATATATAGACAAGGATTCCCCCCCTCATCCAGTTGTTTTTTTTTGTGTCTACGCACAGTCCAGAGCGTTTTCCCTATTTAAAGCATAGGGAAAACGCTCGGAACTGAACATTACCTTCAGCCGCGGTCAATTCCCTATACTTCCCAGCATTTCCGGATGTTTGTTGGCCTTGGAAGCGATCAGAAATGCGCTACACACACTAACAATAAATGGACAATACCGTTAGATTGTTTCACTTGATTGGATAGAGATCTGCCCGTGTACGGCTAGCTTTAGTTTAACAGCTAATTCACACTGTACTAAGGGATAAAGACAAATGGTAAGGGCAAGGAATAATTGCCTTTACAAATGAGACATTAGCAGCTTTATCACTAGAAGCCCCTGAGTATATGCCTGCACTTATATGTCCCTTACATCTTGTTTGGTACAAACAATATACCAGGCACTTACTGTTGCGTTTGCTAGTGTGCACAGCCTTGCACACTCCATTATAGTCACTGCAGCAGTCATCGTACTGTGTACACTTGTTATTGCAGTGACAGGGATTTGCTGGGTTATATTTCTCCCCACATCTTCCTTCACAGGAGTCACCTGAATGCAAAAGAAATGTAAATGAGAAAGTTATCGTACTATCCACATATCATGTATGGCCACCATCATGCATAAGGCACACAGGCTTATTTAAAAAGAGATGCAAAAAATTTCTAGTACTGTTAATTTGCAGCAACCAATTAGATAATACCTTTTTATTGGTCTATTACAGTTGGGCTGGTCATACACTGAACCGACATTCAGTCTGAAATAAACATCCACTGGGTCATAATGTCGGTACAGCTGCAATTCTTACTTTCCATTGTCCCCACAAAATTTTCCGGCCATATTACCAGTGTCAGTGCAGTAATGGGAAGTTTGCAATGTATGGATAGCGTTATGAAACATCCTATAACATCTGATTGGTTGCTGCAGATTAACAGCACAGGCAATATTTTACACCTCTTATTAAATAAGCCCCATCCCATATCTAATATCTAGAAGACCAGCTGTGTTACCCCTGACCTTTTGCCTGCATTCCCTGTCCTGGCCCATTTATTTAGCGATCGAATGTCGGTCACAAAATGATCAGGTCAGGTGGTTGTCAGAATGCCGTGGTAACACCATGAGAACGTCAGTAGGTACGTCAAAAAAAGTGTTGATTTTAGGAAAAAGAATTGAGGTGCTGCATTAAGTACTGTCCCAATAAAATGTCAAATGGCTTCCAACTGTATATTTTAACAATAGTCATACTATTAAATATCTATCTTTATATCTATATATTGCAGTATAGTATTTGAGGTTGAATAAATACATACGTCTATCCAGTCCAACCTATTCAGCAATACCCACATTTCCTGCCTAACTGTTGATCCGGAGGAAGGAGAAAAAACCCACCAGAATTATGAAGGGGAAAAAAATTCCTTACTGACTCCAAGTGTATCAACTAAATATTATATATCAATACCAGTAACATGCCACAATCTTTGTTTTTAGAAACTCGTCCAGCTTTTTTTTTTTTTATAATTATCCAATAAACCCCCCATCACCACGTCCAATGGAAGACAGTTCCATAGTTTTATGGTTTTCACAAGACTCCTTCTGAACTTAAAGAATAAACTTCTTTTCTCCCAGTCTTAGGGGGTGTCCGCATGTCCTCTGACATTTTCTATTGGTGAACAATGCCCCAGATAGTTTATTGTATGGCCCGTTAATGTATTTATACATAGTAATCATATCCCCACCCAAGCGCCTTTTCTCCAGCGTACATAATTGTAACTTATCCAGTCTCTCTTCATATTCAAGCTCCCCCAATCCCCTTATTAATTTAGTTGCCCGTCTCTGAACCCTTTCCATTTCAAAGATGTCCTTTTTGTACACAGGATTCCAAAATAGCACTGCATATTCCAAATGAGGCCTTACCAGTGCTTTGTAAAGAGGGAGAATAACATTCTTCTCCCATGAATCTATTTCTTTATACCAGACAATATCTTGCTTGCTATAGCATTTGCGCCTTGCACTTCTTGTAAAGATTGGGCCATATTTATAAAGGCTTGTTATCTCTATTTTGCGGTAACGCGGCTTTAACGTTTATTGCATCGATAGTACAATTACGATTGCGCCCCAGAAATCTACGATAGCACATTTACGGACATGATCGTACTTTTATGATAATCTACAGTATCACGTGGGTTTTTAAATATGGCCCATTGAGTTGTATTTTAGGAAGAAGGTCCAACTTACTGTCACTAAGCGGGGATTCGTATGATGGACAGATGATGGTGGTGATGGACAGGATCAGGAGAAGGGAAAAGACCATGGTTAGAGGATCTTTAGAGGATCTCTCCCAATGCTACAATACAGTATTAGATATAGAGTATGGACAGCATTTGCAGCTAAATCTTTGCTACAGGCTACAGCTAGCTTGTTTATTTAGAGAACGAAAAACGTACTACTGCAAATACTACTGCCTTGCACTGTCCATTATAGTCACTGCAGCAGTCAGCATTGCTGTTTTTTTTTCTCCCAAAGCACAAAAAGTCAGGTGCCCCTAACCCCACCCCTAAACATAGGCCACCCCTTCATTCCATGCCTATTTTAAAGGACAAGTATTCCTTTCCCACCCTACTCTCTCCCAATGATAGGACCCAGGGTGAGAAGCTAAAGCGCTAGGTCCCCGTCCCTGGGTTTAGCCTTCATAATGCAAACAGAGCTTTACAGGACAATGCTATATCGGCTTTAAGTGCAAAACCCATGCTAAGCTGTGGCTTAGCCTATTTCGGCGTGTGTTATCTGACCAGGGTCCCGTGCTGCTGTCTCGCAAAGGGATTTACAGCATTGTGGGAATGCGGTTAGGTAAAACGCTCTGTTTGCATTATGCAGGCTAAACCCAGGGGTGAGCAGGCTGTAGTAAGTATAATTTTCCTTTAAGGGTAATCAGATTACTTTTATACTATGGTTTATAAACCGCAGGAACTGTTTAAAATATTAATTGTAAAACGGGGTGTCAGAGGCTTTTTAAAAACCTGGTGCAATTATAATGCCAAAAACTGAGGGACCAAAAAAAGGGAGAGATTGACAGACACCGCTACAACCACAGACAGGACCCTCTAGACACGTGCCTAATGGTAAATCCAGACAATACACCAGGTACTTACTGTTTCGTTTACTAGTGTGCACAGCCTTGCACACTCCATTATAGTCACTGCAGCAGTCATCGTACTGTGTACACTTGTTATTGCAGTGACAGGGATTTGCTGGGTTATATTTCTCCCCACATCTTCCTTGGAAGCGATCAGAAATGCGCTACACACACTAACGATAAATGGACAATACCGTTAGATTGTTTCACTTGATTGGATAGAGATCTGCCCGTGTACGGCTAGCTTTAGTTTAACAGCTAATTCACACTGTACCAAGGGATAAAGGCAAATGGTAAGGGCAAGGAATAATTGCCTTTAAAAATGAGACATTAGCAGCCTTATCACTAGAAGCCCCTGAGTATATGCCTGCACTTATATGTCCCTTACATCTTGTTTGGTAATATACCAGGCACTTACTGTTGGTTTGCTAGTGTGCACAGCCTTGCACACTCCATTATAGTCACTGCAGCAGTCATCGTACTGTGTACACTTGTTATTGCAGTGACAGGGATTTGCTGGGTTATATTTCTCCCCACATCTTCTTTCACAGGAGTCACCTAGAAACATTATGGAGAAACATTATGGTCACCATCATGCATAAGGCACACAGGCTTATTTAATAAGAGATGCAAAACATTTCCAGTACTGTTAATTTGCAGCAACCATTTAGATTACTTTTTTATTGGTCTACCACAGTTATGCTGATCATACACTGAACCGACATTCAGTCCAACATAACCATCCACCATACCCTTATATCTATATATTGTGAGCTGCTATAGCTGAAGTACTGTAAATATCATGAACTTCAGTTACTTAGAATATTGTTTTATTCCAACTAAAGTTATTTTTGAGCACAGTTTTCCCTTGTAGGGCATTTCTACACTCTCAGTAAAAATAAATCTGTATATGGGGTTGGGGTTTTTTCTTAACCTATATACATTTTTAGGTTGAGAGTGTGGACTACCATTAAATCTACCACTTTATCACACAGAAACATAAACATTTTTAGGAATTTGTATTTTAGGAAGAAGCTCCAACTTACTGGCACTTAGCGGAGATTCTAATGATGGACGGATGGCAGTGGTGATGGACAGGATCAGTAGAAGGTAAAGGTGACCCATGGTTAGAGGACTATCTGATCTCTCCCAGTGCTATCGATCCAAGGAAGGGCACAGCCTTTAAATTAAGTTTATCTTGGGGGGAGTTTTTTTTCTCACAGGGGGAGTTGTTTTTCTCACAGTACAATTTAAATGTAAACACTTTGGGGCTTAAATAAACAAGAAACTGCTGATACACATCATTTGTGTGTTTTAATTTAAAATTTCATGTACTATGGTCATTTTCATAATTCAACAGCACCTTGTAGTCATGAGCCTGATTTTGTGACGTGAGTGGTTTGAGTTACCAGCTCCATTTTGTATATATATTGTAAATATATTTTCTTTACACATTATTCAGATTTATTACCATATAAGATTAAAAATGAGGCAAGGTTTACATTTTAAATGCTGATAAAGCATTTCACCAAAATTCTGCCTCATATTAGGCCACTTCTGCTCATGCAAATTCAGCGTACAAACACCTACTGACCTATCCTTTCATTCCTGTGGCAGCCATACCGAAAGGGTAAATAAAGTTTAAAAAAAACTAATTTTGATATATCTTCAATAAAAGTTAGTTATATGGTCATACATGCTAGAACTACTGACCTACCCCTCTATTCCTGTGGCAGCCATACTTAAAGGGTAAATAAAGTAAAAAAAACTTATTTTGATATATCCTCAATAAAAGTTAGTTTTATGGTTGTAAACACAAAAAAGACATACCCCCTCAACCAGACCCAGGTACACACGCCTACTGACCTACCCTTCTAATTCCGTGGCTGCCATAATCACAGGGTAACTATAGTCAAAAAACAAATTTTGACCAATCATCAAAAAAGTTAATTTTTTAAACTTCCAACCTGACCCAGTCATATTTAAAGGGAAACTATAGTGAAAATAATTTTGACTAATCATCAGCAAAGTTTGTTTTTTTAACCCCCAACCTGTCCCAGGTGTACACACCTACTGACCTACCCTTCCATGTCCATGGCAGCATATTTAAAGTGTAACTATAGTTTAAAAAAAAAATTGATCAAAAATTTTTTTAACCCCCTACTTGACACATGGAACACACACCTACCCCTTCATTACTGAGGCAGCCATACTTAAAGGGTAACTAAAGTCAAAAAAACTCATTTTTACTGTGAGAACGGTAGAACTATGGAACAGTCTTCCATGGACGTGGTGATCTCAGGTTCATTGGATAGTTTCAAAAAGAAGCTGGATGAGTTTCTAAAAATAATGTTGCATGTTACTGATGATGATACATAGAGTTGATCCAAGGATATTTCTGATTGCCACGTGGAGTCAGGAAAGATTATTTTCCCTTCATACTGTTTTTTTTTGGCTTTGATCAATAGTTAGGCAGGAAATGCTGAGTAGGTTGGACTGGATGGACGTATGTCTTTATTCAACCTCAAATACTATCCTGTAATAATGCAAATGACAGTGATCTGTGGAAGTGACATCTGATTAATATATGCAACCTGGACTAATTCAGTATTTTATGCTGCCATGTTCTCCAGACATTTTTATTGTGATTTGTGTTATAGGCTGCATTGTAGTTATAGCAGTGAATCTGTTTATATTTAGTTTCACCAGCAATCTACTTTTATTTATGTCTTTTTATCACCTACAGTAATCAAGTTTATTGAATGTAGGGGAATGTTTATCTGTCTGTTTAGCTACAAACACACTTCAAGTCGCTTTTTTGTGAGAATAGGATATACATCCTGCTCAGAGGCTATTCCTAGCCTATTTATTTTATGAAAATTATATCACATGTGCTTTCTGGGTGTAACTTATGTAAGATATATTTTTTATAAATACTATATAGGTCATTAATAGGGAGTTCTTATTACTATTACAAGCCCCCAAAACCATATTACCAAAGGCTTTGCAGTAAATAATAAATAAGGTTTAGACAGGCATTAAATAAAATGTTAAAAATTAGCAAAAAGTTTGAAAAGGTGGAATTTCAAAACAATCATTACTTCTCCACAGTTGCATTTCACACACATACACCAACACTTAAGGTGGCCATACACATGAATGATATTGGGTAAATCCCATTAGGGAACTACAGGATTTACCCAATATCGTCAGTGTGTAGGTTTTTTTTAAGAGAGCTGATCCGATCGTACTGTGTATGGCCACACGAATGACCGTTCCGCATACCACATATGATCGGGTCAGTGTGTGTGGTTCCCATCGCATGTGTGCCGACAGATACCAATGTGATCTTGTCGGCACACATGCTGTGAAAATTGCATGTGTAAGGCCACCTTTAGACACACAGGGGGTAGATTTACCCAGAGACGCTTTTGCTCCAGGTCCCACCACAGATCGGGATTTACCTACAGCATGGCTTGAATGCCCTCTATCAGCTGGCGTTAATAAGTTGTGCTAAATCCAGCACAAAATGAATGTTAAATTCATACAAACAATAGAATTCTAGTTCACAAACAATTATAGTTATAAAATAACAAAATAAAACTAAGGAAATAGCTTTCATAATATGAATTGAAACAGTTCAGAAAGCTGCAAGATAGGGAGCAGGGGACATGGCAGAGGACAATTGTAGCATGTGTTAGATGGGTAGGGATGAGGGTGTCTAGGTAAGGGGAAAGGGGAATAATGTCATATTGTAACAGGGGAGCAGGTAGGAAAAGTCCCCATGCTCTAGCATAAATTGTAGTTTCAGTAGAGGTTTCCCCTATTGCATGGGGATCGGAGGAGATCAGTGGGTTGTCACAGCAAATTAGAGAGCAATGGTTCAGTGGAAAAGTAAAAGGCAGGTCAGGGGCCAAGTTGGAGTCATGTGTTTTTTTCCCCTTTCCATTTATGAAAGAAGGGGGGCAGGGAAATCATCACAATTGTTGGATCATGATGGATAATGGATATCTTCCTTGCCATAACAAGTCAACCAACACACTCCATTTACAGACCCCAAGTTTAGTTAGAAACTACATCTTTATTTAACAATTTGGATTACTAATTATATTAATAAACTTGCAGGGAGATTCAATAAAATTTCTTATCGTTTAAAATGGTGCAAATTTTGCCCTAACCAATCAGATATAAGCTTAAAATTTTAAATAAGATCTGATTGGTTGGGGCAAAATTAGCACCATTTTAAACGATAAGAACTTTTATTGAATAACCCTGTTGGAGTTGGGTGTATCATGCATGGATGATGGCTGCCCCACCCCAGTACAACGAGGAGCTAATCTATTCTCTAATCCCCTTCCAAATATTGAATAAATCAGAATGGTACCTGAATTAAAAATACATAAATAAATATTTTAAAAAATGTAATAAAATAAACAATAAAATATTAATAAATGGATAAGATGGATTAAAGCGAATACAATTAAAATTGCACATGTTTTAAAAATACATCAAAAAATATATTTTAAAAATGTAATAAAATAAGTATATGATGAAATATGAATGCATGGGTAAGGTTGATCATGGATAAGACTGGATTCCTTTGCCCAGGAGTAGAGGTAGACCCTAGTGGCGTCACTGTATTGACACTTGAGGCATGTGCCCAGGATCTATTACACAATGTCAAATGTCCATCCAATTCATCCAATATGTCTAGCCATCTACATTATGTAGCTAATGGGTGTGGCTTAATTGGTCATGTGGAAAGGAGCATGGCCTAAAATTTTCCACACCGCACAGCGTTTAGCAGATACAGTTCTCATTAGTTCCCCATATCTTTTCATACCCTAGAAACACCCCTTGTGGCCCCAATAAATTTATAGTCTGGGCTGGCCCTAAATTACACTTATCAGATCAACCCAGACACATCCACTGCAATGCAAGGACCTAGCAATGCATTACATGAGATGTGACGTGCACATCTGACTGAGGCCCGATCTGCCTCCTCATCCCTCATCTGGTCTGGTTGTTCTGTGGAAAAAAGCTGTGTCCCTTTATTATTACCGTTCGAGAATCTAGGCCCCAGAAACCTTAGAGCCCGGTAAAGGAGTATATCCTGTACCCCCCTGATTGCAGCCCTGCAGGGTGGTGCTTGTAATTTACAAGCTGGTGTTTAACAGCTGATTAGTAGGAATGG
Source organism: Hymenochirus boettgeri (assembly GCA_019447015.1). NCBI lineage: Eukaryota > Metazoa > Chordata > Amphibia > Anura > Pipidae > Hymenochirus > Hymenochirus boettgeri. The sequence goes on from CM033470.1 coordinate 279,546,267, forward strand.
GATCTGGGTCCAATTTGGAGCCGTTTCCGAAGTTCCATCATCCCAAAAAATATTACCATGTATACATAGCATCAGGGGGGCAAGGGAAGCTTGGGAGTATAAATGCGTGTCTAAGGGGTTGGTGTAAGGAGATTTGGGTTTTTAGAGAACTGGGCTGATTTTTTTTTATCAATTGCAGGCTCTTTAGTAGGGATGGGCTGCACCTTTCTGATGATTGCTCAACTGTTTTGGGGGAGAAGATGGCTAGAGGGTTGGAGGAGATTTTAAACAAGGTATGGGGGGGTATTTTGAGCTACATAAGGGGATGGAAGGGGGAGTGGTAGCATATAGAAAAGGGAGGCATGAACATTAAAGTTAGAAGTCTGGATAGTTAAAACTGGAAAACTAGAACAAATAGCTTTACAAGAAAAGTATGATGTGCTTGGTATAGCAGAAACGTGGATAAATGCTTTACATGATTGGGCAATACATTTGAAGGATAATACTTGTTTGGACATGCTAGAGTTTATTTTTTCAGTATCCCATATATCTCTAATGTCCTGACAGTTATATAGAGGGATTGGGGTTTGTGTACTGATTTACTGTGGAATTAATTTCAAAGCCTGTGTGATGATATGGGGGTTATTAATGTCCTTATATATGTCCATGTGCCCCCCAACGGCTGAACAGATGCACATGCTTGGCAGCACAGGTGTGAAATGGGTGCGCAAAAATTGAGGTGAGTGTAACCTGTTCATTGGGGCATTTTACAGGTCAGGGTGTACTGGACATTGGGGCATTTTACATTTACAGATCAGAGTGTAGTGGATATTGGGGCATTTTACATTTATAGATCAGATTACACTGGACATTGGAGCATTTTAAATTAACAGTTCAGAGTGTAGTGGACATTGGGGTATTTTACATTTACCAGTCAGTGTGCACGTCGGGGAGATAAGAAACATGTCTAGAGTAGAGATGGCCAATCTTTCAAAAGTTCGGTCCGTTTTCAAACCTTCGAACTATATGGAAAGTTCCAAAGTTCGAAAACAGACCCATTAAAGTCAATGGGAGTCAAATAGTTCGAAAAGTTCTAATGACATACATTTAAAATATTAATGGTAACTTAATATAAATTTTACTCTCACTCGCGCTATTTTCGAGCTCTCACGTTCGAACATTCGATGTTCACGCCTAGGTATCATGGACATTTTACTTGCGGATTTGATGCCCGCGTATAGGTTTTAATGGACACTTTACTCGCGGATTCGATGCCTGTGCCTAGATATCATGGACATTTTACTCACGGATTCGATGCTCGCGTATAGGTTTTCATGGACATTTTACTCATGGATTCGATGCTCGCGTATAGGTTTTAATGGACATTTTACTTGCGGATTCGATGCTCGCGCCTAGCTATCATGGACATTTTACTCACAGATTCGATGCTCTCGTATAGGTTTTAATGGACATTTTACTTGAAAATTCAATGCTCGCATATAGGTATAATAGGCATTTTACTCGCATATTTGATTTCCTTGAACAGTCGAACATTTGATAATTATCGAAAGTCCGGAAAATATTGAAAATCCGGGTCCGGGATAGTTTGAAAAGTCCGAATTCGTTCGAACTCGAATAGTTCAGCTCGAACTCTAATCTAAGGGGCTTAATGTTTGGCATTATATATCATCTTGGGGTGGGGTGTGGTTAGTATTTGGGATATATCATTTGTTGGTGTTGGGGGTCCTATCCAAAATTTTTCTATGGGGCCATGGGGGTTTTAGTTAACCCCCTGCCTTAAGGAATAGTGATCATTATATATTTTCATTTAAAATAGGTTGCAAAAAACAAATGCACTGGGTTAACATTTAACTTTAGGAAATGGTATTTAAAAAATCCTGTTCATAGACTGCGGTATTTAGTTAAATATACTAAATTGTAGAGGATGCTTTTTATGGACAGTGCTTGTCCAAAGTCCAGGAAACTAAAGAGTAGAAGCTGTCTCCCAGTGGGAAAGTTTCTGCCTCCTCCCCCCTGAGAGGACAGAGGCAAGTGCAGAGGAGCCCCCCCCCCACCTCCCTCCTGATCCCTCTATGGCTGCCCTTCACGTAGCAGAAAAAGGTTTTTTTAATCTAATGTAGAGCATAGTATATCAGTAAAGAGATAAGACAGAGAACATGGTACCATTAAATAATAACGGGGCTAAGATGTGCTAAACAGTTTTTTCCCCTCAGTATATTCCCCTCAACCTAGGAGTCCCTGATTGACAGAAACTATATGGATCCACCATTGTGACGAATACAGATTTATTTTTCTATATATTTATCAGTGTTCAATATTTGCATGAATTATGTGTTTGGTGCATTGATGTCTGAGAAATAAGCAAACATACAGTATTTAATAATGTAAATGTTCTTCTCTTAGATATTAAGGGTTCCATAAGGTATACACTATACACTATAAAGAATCCTTGTCCTTATTGCAGGGACTGTAATAAGATGAACAGTACTGTATAAATGAGAAACTCTGTCTGACAGAGGGTATATTATGGAAACAATTGACAAAAAATATCAAAAAAGCCCCAGGACACTTTTATCTAGAACATCTTTCTTTATCTTTTCAGATTTTCTTTTGTCTGGTGATGTGCCTCTGGACTGAAAAAAAACTGATGTAATACCAATATTCAAAAAAGGTGATCATTCACAGCCTGCTAACTATAGACCTGTAAGTCTAACATTAGTTGTAGGAAAGATACTGTACTGGAAACTTTGTTATGGGATCATATTCTGTAGTCTCTGCTTGGTTTTTATGAAGAGGTGAGCAAGGCGGGGACAAAGCACTGTTTGTCGTGACAAAAGTAGCCATGGCTAACAGTTCCTGAGACCGAGCGTGCGGTCCATAGAGGGCCTGAGGTTTTCTGTCGTGTCCGATCGCAAATTCATCTGATTCGGACACAGGAATAACACAACCATTATGGACTTAACACAAGTTCATTTATTGTGCTAACACACAACATGTTTTGGACCATTTAGGTCCTTTCTCAAGTGTGAACACAAATCAGCTTAACCCCACTTAAAGGAATAGTTCACTGGAAATGTGATCTATTTTCTTAATGAATTGACTGAAAAACAGGAGGTTAAGGGAGCAATGTCTTACCTTCTGTTCTTCAATCAATTTTCCCAGTGGATTGCGCAAAAAGTAATATCTTACACTCCTGGCTCCTGAGAAATTGATTGAATATACATATATATATATACATATATATATATAGGAGAAGAGATGGAGGCACTCACGGCTCGGATAGATCCAAAATTTTATTAATACAAAAAAGTAATAAAAAAGATAGCGTCAATCTACGCGTTTCGGCTCAAACACAAGCCGTCTTCAGGATATGACGTACCATGCAAGAGACCAACATTTAAACACACATAATGACAGATCACCTGGAGTGAAAAAATTAACCCATTAAGAACCTTTAAAATCTAAAGACACTGAGTGTCAAAGAACCCATTGGATGGCCATAAACTGTAATATAGCAGTAAGGTCAAACCAAATAAACATAACCCGGAGAGCATAGTAGGGATAATATGCTGACAATTATAGAGACAAATATACATTACAAGGTAAGTAGCTCAATAGAACAAGGAGACAATCCCAAGAACTTGTTGCACTGTGTTGAGGTATGAGATTGTTACATAATAGTATAATGAGAAAATCTATAAGTAACAATGTAGAGACCATTGCTCGTTGAGGCCCCCTGGTGTCACAGTATTTAAATAGTGAATCCATCGTGCTTCCTTTTGAAGTAACAGCTTATCATGATCCACATTGGATCTGATTTCTAGTTGTGTAAGACCATCAAATACCATACATCTTAAAGAAGAGAGTGGGTGGCTGAAATTTTTAAAGTGTCGAGCGACAGCTAGATCACCAAATTTTGAATCACAGACTATGGTTTTATGAGTATTAAGGACTCATAAAACCATAGTCTGTGATTCAAAATTTGGTGATCTAACTGTCGCGGGTCAGGACCCGCGATCACAAATGTGTACAAACCTTTACAGTTACTACTAGTGAAACCTGAGTCTAACTGAGTTTATTACTGCCATCTAGTGGCCAACTAAAATAAACTTTGTTAAAGGACATATTAGAATTATTTCAAAATGTAATTTTTAACCTCAACTCGAAGGAGATTCCTTTTACTTTTTTTAACACCAGTTATATGAAACAAAACCAAAGGCAATATAATATTGGAATATGCATATAGTTTTTTTCCTTTTATAAGAAACATTTAAGGGACCATGATTCATTGATCCCCTTGTGTATCAATACTCCTATTGGAGCAACATTTTAGTAATGCTTACTCCTCTCAATGCTTCTCGAATACAACCCATTTTAATTGATTGCCTATTTTCAGGAAAATGTCTGCACACGGACATATCATATCATGTATGGGGTTTAGTCCTTAATATGATCTTTTATTCCTCTCTGTGTCTGTCCTACTTACCACTTTAGACATGGACATTTTATCATATAAATCAGACATGTGGCATAGGATTTGAGTTTTATGGATGTACCTTTTAATGGGTGTGTTATAGTGAAGGACATGACAAAGTAGTATATATTAATTGTTCACATTCACTGTTTTTAAAGTATTTAACATTGTGCTATATTTGCCCAATTTGAATGTTTGTTTATCACAGTGAGTACGAAGTCGCCCGGTTGCCCTGAAAAATTGGATGGTTTTTACCCAGATTAAGAATTTAGGATTGTGTCATAGAAGTGTAGTATAGATAGAATTTTCTAAACTTTTAATATTGTGATAAGTTCAAAGTGGAGTTCCTCAGGATTCTTTACTGGGGCCAATTCTGTTTAATCTGTCTATAAATGACTTAGAAAGGGGCATTGAGAGCAAGGCCTCTGTGTTTGCTGATGACAATAAACTATACAGAGCTTTGGAAACTGCAAACGATGTGCAATTGCTGCAAGTAGACCTAGATAGATTATCAAAATGGGCAGCAGAATGGCAGATGGGATTCAATATTGATAAAAGGTGATGCAGTGCAGTGCCAGACAGCAACAGCTGGAACTATCAAGATATTGCATTAAGAGGTAAACTCAAGGTAAATTCAAGGGAGAAAAATATTATTCTCCCTCTTTACTGTAGTAGAGATGTTAGAAAGTTCCATTCTATTTTCGGATTTTTGAAAAAATTTGAGAATCCAAAAATGGACCCACAGAAGTCAATAAGAGATAAAAATCTGAAAGTTCCAATTAAATTTAAGATATAAACGGCAATAGTATGTAAGTGTAAATGGCTCAGTGACTCGATGTGGGAAATCGTCTGGGGAACACGTACAAATAACCAAAACCAAAAAAATATCTTTCTTCCTGTTCAATCTATTTTCGAGGTTCTGTATTAAATATTCGAGGGTTCACAAATTCAATCTCCTAGTCAGCTTAACATTTTGCTGAACCAAAGCTCTAAGCATTTAAACCCCCCCTTCCTTTTACCTCCCTAGTATGTTTTATTTAGCTGCTGACCTTGCTAATCAGCATCTGAAGTAGAAGATACAATGTTGCTATTACCAGCAGCTCTGGGAGTGCAAGTGCTTAGAGCAATGTTACCCAACCCACTTTTTTTACAACCTGAACGGATCCATGGACCAGCGTGACAAGGGGGAGTTGTCTGGTTGTGTTGGGGGCGGGCATAACTGGCCATGTAGGGGTTTCACCTGCGGCCCAGGCCATAAGTCTAGTGCCAGTAGTGGGGCCCCAATCATGGGCCAGGTTAGGCAGATCACAGCGCAGGAAATTTTAGCCATCCATATGGACATGCACTGATCTGCAATTCTCATGTGCTAATGGATCACAAGCATGATCGTAAGTAGAGATGGCCGAACTTTCGAAAGTTCGGTCCATTTTCGAACTTTCAAACTATATGAAAAGTTCAAAAGTTTGAAAGTTCGAAAATGGAGGATGTTCACATATAGGTATCATGTACACTTTACTTGCGGATTCGATGCTCATGTATAGGTTTTAATGGACACTTTACTCGCGGATTCGATGCTCGCGTATAGGTATGCATTTTACTCGCATATTCGAACCGTTGAACATTCGATATTTATCGAAAGTCCGAAAATATTGAAAATCCGGGTCCGGGATAGCTCGAGAAGTCAGAATTCATTTGAATAGTTCAGCTCAAACTCGGGTTCGAGTTCTAGTCCATCTGTAATCATAAGGAATTGCATTAGTGAAGCTTGAGGCCTGAGGCTGATGCCACACTGTGAAAGACAATGCACAGGGCCGAACAATAATTAGGTGGCACCCTGACAAAGGCGGCACATGAAAGTTTTAAAAAAACTATTACCTTTAATTGGTGCCACTGGTGGCCACCGTGGCCGCTAGTAATGTATTTAAGCGCATATTTAAAGGGCATGTCCACCCCCAAAACTAGTTTAATCCTTACCTTACATCCCAGCTCCATCTTGTTCTCCTGTAGTCCCCTCCCCCCCAAAGTCCCAAAAACTGCCCACCAGGAGGATAGCAGAGTCCATATAGGACTCTGCCTCCTACCTGGCCTCCAGGAGAAGTTTGGCATGCGTACTGCAGCCCTTCTCCCCCTCCCCCTCTCTTAGGATTCCCTCCCCCTAGTGTAAATCCCTTTAGATATATGATTCCCCCTGTCCCCCATAGCCCCAACCGCTCTATTTGTATTCTTAGAAAGTGCCCCAAACACTACTTACCTTCCCTCCTTCCCCCGCTGCAAAGAACTCCCGGCAGCCGCGTCCGTGATTGGCTGCCGCTCAGCCAATCACAGACGCGACTGCCGGTCCCGCCCCTCTGCTTGCATTTTCTCGCAAGCAGAGGGCCGGCAGCGCGGCAGAGGAAAGAGGGGAGGTAAGTAGAGTTTGGGGCACTTTCTAAGAATACAAATAGAGCGGTTGGGGCTGGGGGGACGGGGAATCATATATCAAAAAATATTTGTATGGGTGGACATATCCTTTAAGGGGCAGAAATTATCACAGAGGCCTAACCTAGCTATAACTTTGAGTATGTATGGAGCCTAAAAATATGACTGGGCCCTGGGGATTTGGAGCTTAAGAAGGAGTCTGTGGTGTCAGTGTCACTTTGCTGTAACTTTCCGCAGACTCCAGACCAGTCTGGACACAGATTGATTTAGTCTCTCAGCTCAGGAGATTGATGGGGGGGTGGATGAAAGGCGGCATTCAAAAGTTTGCCTCAGGCAGCAAAGATCCTAGAAGTGCCCCTGGCAATGCTCGTGAAAAGCTTGCGTGCATTGGCGCACGTTTGATGAATATTACTGTCTGCTTGTGCTGAGTGTGTCTGCGTGACTGAATAACTGAGCATTTGTGTGTGACAGAATATAGACAAAGTGTAAACTAATGGGAGCTTGACTGCGAGTATAGGTAAAGATCACCTTGTGGTGCCTCCTTTTCCAGTTCCTGAACACTCTCACCAACAGAGGGTACAGACAAGTGGCTACATGTAGATCTAAAAATGTGTGTGACAGTGACTGCATGACTGAGAGTGTCTGTGTTACAATGCCTGTGAGCCTGAGCATGTCTGTGTGCCTGAGCATGTCTGTGTGACTGAGCGTTTCTGCATGTCTGAGCATGCCTGTGTGACTGAGTGTGTCTGTGTGCCTGAGCATGTCTGTGTGACTGAGCGTGTCTGTGTGCCTGAGCATGTCTGCATGACTAAGGGGCATATTTATAAAGGTTTGTTAAACTTTTCGCCTTCTTTAACGCAGCCTTTTCGCCTAATTTGGACTTTTCGATATTTATAAAGCAGTGATTACCAGTGGGGAAAGGTCATTACCGCTACATTTCACTTTTTCGCTTTTTTTGCATTATGTTCAGCCATTCCAATTTGCCAAGTCTGAGGTGGCGAAAACGCATAAGTGGCCATTTATTTAGCCTGCCAATGGGTCCATGGAGGTGTCAGTACATTGTGGAGTGTTTCTCAATACTAATAAGTACCCAGGGGGTGTTAGACTATTTTCCAGCATTTACTGTAATACGATCTGCGATTTCGCTTTTTTAAGGTTAATTTTTCGCTTTTCAAAGATCTTTTTTTTTTTAAGGTTCCGATTTTCTTTATTTACCAATAAAGTCAAATGGGGGTCTTAGGGACATATTTATAAAGGGCATTGTTTTTACTTTTTTTCCCACCAGGCTTTACCAAAATTTTTTAAACTTTTAACTTTTCCTTTCATCAAAGTTATTAAAAAGGCAAATTGTCATCAAAAGTGAAAATTATGTAGCAAACAGTAGCACTAATAATGCTGAAAAAGCTCAGCACATATGATGGTAAATTGGTAATACTCCCTGGTGGTTTTTCATAGCAGTATTAAATTGGTTAATACACATAGAACACCTATCTTTGTTATTTAAAAATAGCCTTACACATGTATTTTTTTCAGCCAAAGATATAAAAAATATAAAACTCAAAAGGTGAATTTTCTCCATTTCATCACAAGATGATGGTGTAAAACGCAAAAAAAATTGTTAATAGGACATGGTAAATAGTGTAAAACTCAAAAGGCGAATTTTCTCTATTTTATTAATAGGACATGGTAAATAGTGTAAAACTCAAAAGGCGAATTTTCTCTATTTCATTAATAGGATGATAGTGTAAAACTCAAAAGGCGATTTTTCTCTATTTTATTAATAGGACACATTTTTTAGTATTGCTTATTTTTAGCAAACTGCAGCTAATTACCAAACCAGTTCCATTAATATGGGAACATACCATAGTGCTGTGTAAGAAATAGTCATGTTAATGGAACATTCCAGTAAGTAATGATGTTTGGCGAAAATTCTGGTAAAACTGCAAAAAAATGCAACAAAAGGGAGAAAAGGAGCAAAAAGGCAAAAATTCCCCTAAGATATTTATAAATGGCTTTAAATAAAAAAGTGACAAAATAGCTCTGAAATTACACTAGAGAGCAATATCTCTTTTCGCAGTGATACCACACTTAACGCAATGAAAATGGTGAAAACTATCGCCTCATATTCCCTCAGCGATACTTTTCCGCAAAGGCGAAAGCGAAAACTAGCAGTTTTATAAATAAGGTGAAAATAGCGCTATTTGTCATTGCGATGTCCTGCGATCGTTGATAAATATGCCCCTAAGAGTCACTTTTGTCCAGGGCCCCATTTTACCTAATGTAACCCCTATTTGAGCGTATACAAATTCGGATTTGAAGGTTCACCAAATCGATATTAACTTGATTTTGGATCACAATTAATATTCCCTGTACATGGCAATAGATGCTACAATTATCCGTTGATCGTACAATCATATTGGGTGATAAAAACATTCCTGACCGGCCCAATAGGGAAAAATATTGTACACGGATCATAAAACCACGACCTATGGCCACCAAAAGGGCTAGGCCACATTGCATGTGGGGTCCATCAGCATGCAATTACAGAGTGAATTACAGAGCCACATTGCATGCACTGTGCAGCGATCTGTTTTCGCAGTGCATGCAATCCGCATGTAACCTTTTATATGTTGGAAAAAATATCCAGAGATATTAACAAAGGTTGGCAAAATATCTATATAATATTTGTATAGAGATAGATTGGAGGGAAAGGTGTTAACAACAATTGCCAGACAAAGAGCTGGCGTTTATGATACTCTTTTATTGAGGCTTGAAAGTCGTTGGAATTTTAAACTGAAGCCCTTTTTCCCTGGACTTAACAAGGATTTAGATTTAACTCCATTTATATAAATTCATGTTTATCCTTGTAGGAACCATATGAAGTTATCAGATGAATCTCCACTGAAAGCATCAGGTGAATTCGTATTAGGGCACAAGAGCGGACTTTCCTAGCATGGAGCTCTTTTCCCATCCTGAAATTGCATCAGTGACCTAACATATGGATATTTTTTAATCCACTTAGAGGGACTAGGGATTAACTATTCAGGAATTAATGGGTAAAGTTGTGCTTTCATTTATATTTGCACTATAACTTACCTACAGTATACAAGTGGTATTGGGGCAAGGTACTATCAGGATTTATACTCTGGACCTATACTTACCTCATTTTCCCAGACTCAGGATATAGGTAACCCTAATTATGAGTTTGTGCTAGGAGACTGTTGGACAAGGTATATCCCAAACACGGAGATAGGGAAATGTGTATCCATAAGTTTTAATTGTTGAGGATTTGTATGTTATACGCTCCTCCCCACGATATCATCATGGATTCTGACACATATGCCGTGATGTAGAATTAATCATTATGACGTGCATATTAGGAATGACAAGATGGTTTCATGCAGAAGATGTATCGCGATATCCGGTTGGGGATTTAATGGCGCCATTGCTCCTTTGTTGCATGCTGCTGAGAAAGACATCGGGCCAAACCCGTCCAGCGTTATACCACTGTATACTTCACCATTCTCCTCTACATAATGGGCTACTCAGCCTGATGCTTATCACTTAGATATGGAAGGGCTTACCTGTCGCTCGGTCTGACCTCAAACAGAGCAATGCATAAAATACGGCCCCAGACCCTTCGCCAAGTCCGCATGTGCTCAAACAGACCACAATGATCACCGTAGATAGAAACAAAAATGCTGATCTTTATTTACATGTGCAGCAGGTCCTCATAGACCATCAGTCCAATACATAAAATATAGCCTGACGCGTTTCGAAACGATAAACAAGATAAACAATTGTCTTTTGTCTTTTTTTTTAACTAAGTCTGATAGTGGTGCACTCACCTGATGGAACAGCACATGATTCAGGGCATATGCACCTGAATCAAGGGAAACACAGTGTGAGTGTTTCAGTTCATGTGAATACTACATTTGTATTATTTAGCTATTTTATTGCTAAAACATAATATCATATACCATATGTTCCAGGGGTTGACATTATGTATCTCATTATTGGAGCCTGATGCTCCAAATATGTACCTCTATGATCGCTCCTGATGACTAATGTGACTGCGGACAGATAGTATTGAGGGATAGTACTATACTATAGAGAGTAGATCTTTTTACTTTATAATGATGTATATGAAGGAGAATAGGCAAGTGTTTTGTTTTTTTATTGTTTTTAATCTGAAGCTATTTGCATTAATAAAGGGCTTATTTTATCATTTAATACATTGTGGTAGAGGGCCAGGAACATTCTTCTTGCTTCACTAATGCGTTTACTAGTGTGCACAGCCTTGCACACTCCATTATAGTCACTGCAGCAGTCATCGTACTGTGTACACTTGTTATTGCAGTGACAGGGATTTGCTGGCTTATATTTCTCCCCACATCTTCCTTCACAGGAGTCACCTGAATGCAAAATAAATATATGGAGAAACAATATAAAGATGGTACAATTACAATTTATGGCATTAGACATTCCCTTATAAAGGACTGCTGGGAGTCTGTATCAGCTTATTGAGTCTTAAGGTGGTCATAGATGCAACCACGTAATCGTACGATCCAAGGATCCTACTTTCAAATAGGCTGACAGAATTTTTCTTCCATGGGCCAATGATCCAACAATCCATGTGTTGTGTATGGCCACCATTATGCATAAGTCACACTCAGGCTTATTTTATAAAAGATGCAAATATTTGCCAGTACTGTTAATTTGAAGCAACCTATTAGATAATACCTTTTACTGGTCTACTACAGTTATGCTGGCCACACATTGAACTGACATTCAGTCCAACATAAATGTCCACTGTGTCATAATGTCAGTACAGCTACAATTCTTACCATTTCCCCCCCGACATATGATAGTTTGCGATCAGTGTCAGCTGATTGGTTGCTGCAGATTACCATTGCAGGCAACATTTTACACCTCATATTAAATAAGCCCCATCCCATATCTAATATCTAGAAGACCAGCTGGGTTACCCCCCTGACCTTTTGGCTGCATTCCCTGTCCTGTCCCATTTATTTACAAAATAATAAGGCCAGATGGTTGTCAGAACGCGTGAGCATGACGGGAGGTACGTCTCTCAATGTATACCTAGCAGTAAACAAATATGCCATTTTCAATGCTGCATAAAAAAGTGTTGATTTTACCAAAACAAGTTGCATTGAGTGTTTTCCAATATAATGCCAAATGGTTTCCAATTGAACATTTAAAAAATATTCATACTATATAGCAAAACTATGATGGGGTCCCTATCTGAGCTTCATCCACAGTGTTTTTTTGGGAGGAGGCTATATCTGTCATAAGAAAATTTAGAAGATGGGGCCCCTGCTTTTGCTCGCCTGGTAGTTATGCCCCTGATCTCAAGCCTCTTTTTGCAGCCTCAAAAAAGGTTTCCCATAGTGCACACAGGTCTGCAAAGGAAAAATGGTCCTTACTGTGAGGAGAGCACAAGAGTCTTCAGATGGCCTAGTCACATATTTGTTTCAATGTGTTTTCTATATACGGATGGTATGGTGTTTTAGATTTCTGCCATCATTTGGTCATTCTTTTTATAATCAGCTATGGTCTATTCCCAAGCAGGTAGGGATATCCAGGTACACAGAGCAATGAATCCAGTGCTTTACACTTTTCCAGTCTCCACCATGCTGGATAATCAAGTCCATGAACAAGTAGTAAAGTGTTATAGCAATAACTGTAGTTGTGTGAAACAAGAATTTATTTAATACTGAAACATGCGTGCAACATGTTTCGGACCGGAGTCCTTTCTCAAGCATAATCAGCTGTGGTCTGTTGGGCTTGAGTGACACATTTGTATATGGATAGCAAATTGGTTGATGCAGAGGGTAGTTGTTAACTGTGTGCTGTCAATGTGGTTTAAAGTTATAAGGGGGGCCACAGGCTTTAGTGTTGGGGACACTTCTATTTAATATTAGCAAGGTCTGTTTGCAGATCACACAAAACTTTGTCGACGATTAAAAGCTACAGATGATGTGCAATTGTTACAGGCGGATCTTGATAGATTATCACATCAGATGGGCAGATGAGATTCAATGTAAGGTGATGCATTTAGGCTTAAAGGGCATGTCCACACCAAAACTAAAATTTAATCCCATGCTGACCCCAATGTGTAGTGTTAAAAAATCCTTACCTTACATTTCTGCTTCAAATGTTTCTCCTGCAGTGCTTGTCTAAATCCAGAAGAGTAGGAGCTGTCTTCCTGTGAAAAGGTTTCTGTTTCTTCTCTGGCCTACAGGAGGTAACCTGGCATACGCTGTGGAGAGTTAAACATTAAACCCTTTTTCTGTAGTTTAGCTTTCCCCCTCCCAACCCTTATCACATTGTCTGTTTGTAAAAACTTATTTTTACAAATAGACAACATGGTTAGGGTTGGGAGGGGGGCTGGCCACACTACAGAAAACCTTAAATTTTAGGGTTGAAATACCCTTTAAAAATCTATGTGCTGTTTATACTATATATTGGTCTGTGTTAAGTGAATTTCTGTTGGAAAAGGTTCTTAAAGTTTTGGTGGATAACAAACTTAAATGTAGCAAGCAGTGCTAGAACCAGCATGGTATTGTCTTGTATAAAGAGGGGTATGGATTTTAGGGAGGAAAATATTATTACAAAGCATTGATAATGCGTCATTTGGATTGGAATATGTGGTGCAGTTTTGGAATCCTGTGTTCAAAAAGGACATGCACAAGAAACAGGAACTTTTTAAAGGGCATGTCCACCCCTTTCAATAACTTTTGCCACATAATAGTTCTCCTTCCCCAGCCCCAACAGCTTTAAAAGATTTGTTAGAAAGTGCCCCAATAGTTACTTACCTTCCCTCCACCGCACAATCCTGGCCCTCTGCTTGCATGGAACTGCAAGCAGGGGGCGGGACCTGCAGCCACGTCCGTGATTGGCTGAGAGGACGCCGGTGGAGAGAGGGAAGGTCAGTAACTATCGGGGGACTTTCTAATAAATCTTTTATAGCGGTTGGGGCTGGGGGAAGGAGAACTATTATGTGGCAAAGGAGTTTGTAGCTAGGGGGAGGGATCGAAAAACAGGAAGGAGGGGGGGAGATGTCTGCAGTGCGCATGCCAAACTTCTACTGGAGGGGAGACAGGAGACAGAGTCCTATATGGATTCTGCAGTACTCCTGGTGGGCAGGACTTTGGGAGGGATTACTGGAGAACCATTTGGAGCTCGGATGTAAGGTAAGGATTTTTATTAGCTACAGAGTGGGGCCAGTAGTGGGTAGAGATGGCCGGTTCGCGGACCCGAACCCGGATCCGCCGCGGATTTATCCCGTCCGTGAACGGCGGATTGTTCCGGATTTTCTGCCTTCCGAACCGTGGATTTTTTTTTTCCGAAAATTTTCGGAATTACGAGAATTTCTGCATTTTGGGGATTATTTTGAAGACGGAGCAAGCCACATGTCCCAAATTATCCAATGGCAGCTAACATGATTATTGCCACCCCCCTGGGTATAAAAGGCTGCTTCACAGGCGCCATTTTGTCAGTGTGTTGGAGTGTGTTTAGTGGAGACCTGACAGTGTAGGAGTTGGAGAGAGTTTTTTGTGCTTTTTGAGCTTTTTTTGAGCTTTCTGTGTGTGGATTTCAGTATGGTGGTTTAGCACTTGTTGTTAACCACCCCTGTATTCACACATCTTGAGACCCAACAGTCCTTTTAAGGACTAACCTTGTTGTAACGGAGAGGAGGACCCGTCTCTCCACTGAGAATGTGGATCGCCTTACATTCATCAAGATGAATGAGGCGTGGATCACATCTCAGTACAGCACCCCTATTGCTGATGCTGATGCCCGTGACCCGTACTGCTCCTTCCGCCTCATTTTCCACCTAGAGGCTTAGCTGATGCCAGCTTAGCTGGCAAATGGCAAATTTTTCTTATTGGCAGGGCCATATATGGTCCTACCTTGCTCTATTGCATTCAAGATGTGAAATAACAAATGCTCTGCAACAACAGCTACTTTGTGGCTAATTTTTCTAAGATTGGGTCAATCCTACTTGGCCTGAGAGCAGTACTTTGTTCTTCCTTTTCTCTCCACGAGGCACCTTTGTGGTGTCACCTACTCTGACCATCTCATACAGCCGCAACAGCTACTCTGTGGCTAATGTTTTCAGCTCTGGTTCAATCCTGCCTGGCACTAGAGCAGTACTCCATATTATAAAGTGTGGGCCTGCTGTAACTCAATGGTGCGGTTCCTACAAAGCCTTACCCGTTCACCCGCTTTCCCTTGCACGAAGCATACTCTAAAGGGAGAGAAGCCAATGGAGTGAGGGGTATGTCCAGTGGGGCCAAGCCTGCCTGGCCCCACAACAATGGTGGCAAACCGCAGTGGACATTATGTAACCCAGTACCCCCATCGCCTTCTTTCCCTTGTTGTGTGCAAACTACTATATAGGGGAATGTGGCCAATGTGGTGTGTGTAATGGCATTAATGGTAAGGTATATACAATAAATGTGTTTTTGTCAGAAGTGAATTAAAATATTTTACTACTTATTACAATACAGTAATATAATAAAAAGTATACTTGCCTTCCATCAGTTGCCGCATGGCTTGAACATAATGAGGCCTCTGCCTCTTCAGATCAGACCACTGTCTCTGGAGGGTAGAGACAGTGGTCTGGTAGCCGAAGCGGCGCAGGAGCCCCTCCATAATCCTGCGCTTTCGGCGCAGCACATGATAGGTGCCAGGGGGGAAATCATCGTACCCCCTGGCCAGGAGGTACTGTGTGGCATACATCTGCCTTACAGAACTCGCCATTGTGCAGGCAGAAGGTTCCGGTTCCTCGTTTTTACGAAAATCCTCGGTTTTACGAAAATCCTCGTTTTTACGGAAATCCTCGTTTTTACGGAAATCCTCGTTTTTTAAAATTCACGCTAGCGGACTGTAATTTTTAGGTATTGTAAGCATTGATACGTGTTCTTAAGGTCATTACCCAGGTCCCTGAGTGATTAAGTGTACGTTACCAAGGCTATTTAGACCACTTTTAATGCGGATTTTGCCGAACTTTCATTTTAATACGTTTTAACAGGTCCGCTCACGGATTTTCGAATTTATGGATTTTTTCGAAAATCCGCGGATCCTCACGCAGACCAGATTTTTCGACGTTCGGACATCTCTAGTAGTGGGGGGGATTATAGTTTTGGGGGTGGACATGCCCTTTAAGGCAATAGATTATCTTATACTGCAACAAAAATGTAGGACATTCGGTTTCAATAAACATCTGCTCGGCAAGTGATTAAAAATTGTTATTGCTTTATTTCAGATCATAGTAAAAACAAGACACCTGACATGTTTCGGAAGCCAACCGCTCCCTTACTCATAGACTACAACTAAACAAGTGGTTTCTACTGCCTTATATTACCTTATTGCTTATCCCTGTTCTGGGCCTGTTACCTGAATCACAGCTGCTCTTAAAGGCATAACTACTTACTCACGCTGTACTACATAGGTAAAAATTCAAACACTTGTTCCTTTAACTAGGATTGCATAAAAACCGTGTTACATTGTTTTTCTTTGTCTGAATAAACACCAGTAACACCAGTTTACAATTCCCTAAGGCCTCAACCGATATATTAAATTGCAGAGAGGCCAGTGATTGTGCCTCTCGGTAAATCTGGCTGATAGAATATTGTTTTATAATGAGTTATTTTTGAGCACAGTTTTCCCTTAAAGGGCACCTCTATCCTCTCAATAAAATAATCTTGGGAGAGGTGGGGGGTTTCTTAACCTATACAATGATTTTTGTTAAGAGTGTGGACTACCATTACATCTACCACTTTATCACACAGAAACTTAACATTGAATTGTGTTTAAAGGGCATGTCCACCCCCAAATCAAAATTTTCCCCAACTGCTGGCCCCTATGTTTAGCCTTGAAAAGTTCTTACCTTACATTCCTGCTCCCCATGGGTCTCTTGTAGTCCTCGTCCAAAGTCCAGGAAACTGAAGTGCAGTGGATGTCTTCCTGTCCAAACGTCTCTGCCTTGCTTGAAGCCTCCGGGAGGGATGCAGACATGCGCAGGGGAACCCCCTCCCTCCCTCCCTCCGGATCCAATATTCACACGCTTTCTCCTAGCGTGTCAGGGTAAAGTTGTTATACCCTTTAGTGCTGCCCACCCACAACCGCTATAAGAAATCTAAAAAAAAACTTTCTGATATTTACTTACAGGCACTTCGCTCCCGCGACTTCTTCTTAGCCGGGAGCCGCATCTGTGATTGGCTGACCGGCAGCCAATCACAGACGCGGCTGCTGGTCAGGCCCCTCTCTGCTGATTCCTGTTAGCAGAGAGGGAGAAGGAGACTCGCTGGAGCGGAGGGGCTGTAAGTAGTTATCTAAGCATTTTTTTTTTGTTTTATTATAGCGGTTGGGGGTGGGCTGCCATACCTAACATTATGCCCAAAAGTCATTTTTACAGTGGACATGCCCTTTAAGGTAGAAGCTCCAACTTACTGGCACTTATCGGAGATTCTAATGATGGACGGATGGCAGTGGTGATGGACAGGATCAGTAGAAGGCAAAGGTGACCCATGGTTAGAGGACTATCTGATCTCTCCCAATGCTATCGATCTGAAGAAGAGCACAGCCTTTAAGTAAATTTATCTTAGGATGATTCGACTTTTTTCTGACAGTGCAATTGAATGTAAACACTTTGGGGCTTAAATAAACAAAAACCTTCTGCTGATACACGTCATTCTGTGTGTTTTCATGTGAAATATCATGTACTAGGGTCATTTACATAATTCAACAGCACCTTATGGCCATGAGCCTGATTGTGTGACATGATTGGTTTGAGTTATTAGCTCTATTTTGTTTGAACTGTAAAAGGTGCAGGTAGAAAGCAGTTGGGGGGGATGTATATATTTCCTTTTCACATTATTCAGATTTATTCTGGTAACTAAGATAAAATATAGGGCACGGTTTTACATTTTGAATGCTGTAAAGCCTTTTTTGTACAGGACTAGACATTTAGCCCATTAAATTACCTGAAAACCTAAGCATTTGGGCACCATTCTGCAAAGGCTTTTATATACAGGACGGTATAGAAAGACATTTATGTATATTCATTAGAAATAAAGATGAGAGGTGACAGATTTTATAGAAAATCTACGACAGGGATTTTCAACCTGCATCCCTTGAGATGTTTGAGAAGAAAAGGCAGGAAAAAGCAGGGTATTGAACCAGTTGTGTTTTCAACAAAATTTAGCAATCCGTACTATGATATTATAAGAATTATTGAAAAGAACATCCCGGTTCTGTTTGGGGACGAGAAAATAAATACAGTTCTACATACTAAGGGATTTAAGATTGTGCCCTGCAGGGCACCAACTTTGGCTACTTTTCTCTCTCCCAGAGAGAAAAAAAAAAACCCAATTGGTTAAAATATGTAGGTTGCTTTAAGTGTGGAGCTCAGAGGTGTGTTACATGTTCGGCTATAAAAATAGGTAACCAATATCATGGAACGGTCCCTGATAAGATTTATGAAATACGGGAGTATATTAATTGTTGCATTGCTAACAATGTGGAGTACAGTATGTGGGATGTACTTCTAGAAAACTAAAAGCTAGTGTTAGGAAACAGTGTTAGGAAATGGGATGAAGCTAGCCCTGTGATGTAACGGATATAATTTACAGATTTTGCAAGTTTATGGCATAAAAAGACAAACCCCTCCAAAAAGAGGGGGTGATATGTTAACCTTACTTTTGAAACAGGAAGCGAAATTGATTTTTGAATTAGGGGCCCGTTTACCAAAGGGTCTAAATTGTGAATTTGATATTTCGTGCTATACAGAATAGGGACTTAGCGATCAATATGGATCTTAAGTCATGCCAATTTCTCTCCCTTTTAGCTATATTTATATCCCAAACAACTTAAGGTTTTACCTTATATATAATTTACATAGTTACAATCTGTTTTTTCAAGGGTTAATAAGGAAAATCAAGACACTCTGTGAATAAACTTTCCCGTTTAATAAACCTTACAGATTGTAATATGTTTCATATTTATATTTGTATACATGTAATACTGATTTGTGTACTATTTTTAATACCATGAAAATATTTGGGAACTGAGACACACAGTGATATTTTGTTTTTAAATATATTGTACTGAATGTGTTAATTGTATCAGGATGTATAGTTGTGTTAATTAAGGGGGGTGTCTGCAGCACGTTCAAATAGAGCGACTGACTAGACTGCTCCATGCTGCCTATGAGTAAGTGCTGGCACTAGCACGAAACGCATAAGGCGTAATGCGTGTTTTAAAGTTTTCCAAATAAAGGATGTGGTTTTAACTTTACTTCACCTGACTACTCGCTTGTCTGGAAGCGCCGCTCGTATATATGTCCCCTTGAGATGTTTGCTAACTACAACTACCAGCATTCCCTGAGGGCTGCAGCTTGGACAATGGACATCTCTGTTCCATGGAAAGCTACACTTGAGAAAGGATACCTGATACCCGAAACATGTAGTGGTGCGAAGACTACCAATAAGGCCTTCACATCACAGCCCGTTTTTGTCTTTTTCAATCTACCATATCTTAACTTTAGAACCTAATGAAAAAACGGTTTTACCTTGTATTTCCAGGTTAACAGACGGAAGCTTTAGACTAAGCAGACACCAATATGCAGCTACCTGCATTGAACAATACATTCAAGTACCTGTGTAGTACTGTGTGTCCTGTTGTATGACAACATTTTCATACAGCAGGACACACAGTCAGCCAGTTGAAGTTTCAGGTTATTGATAGCATTCCCCCCTTAGAAGAGGTGGAAACCGTATACAGAGGTTAAAAGAACTAGAGATGCAATGGATCCATAGATTGGACACATTGCAACCTAAAGGTATGAACAGTGATTATACACCAGGAATTTTTGTATAAGCAGCTATTTATATGTGAGATATTAGTGATATAAATTTTAATCAACAAATGATTTATTACTCATTTGTTTTATAAAAGGTATCAGAACTAACAAAGAAAGTGAATGAAGACAAAGACGACAGTAAAAAGACAAGGGACTTTATCATTTGATATTAAAGGGCATGTCCACCCCCAAACCTATAATTTCCCCCACTACTGGCCTCACTCTGTAGTGAATAAAAATCCTTAAATCAGGCTGGGTACACACGGAGGGACTTTTTGTCCCGACTGAGCACTCACTACGAGCGAGCTCTCGGCTGGGACAAATGTCCGTCAGTCGCGACCGAATTTGCGAACGATCGGCGTGCATTCCCATAGGGAGCCGCACGATAGATCTGAATTTTCCGACATGTACGATCGATTGATGTTGGCCACGCCTGCCCGCTCCACACCAGCCAATATTTTCGGCTGATTGACCAAAAGTGCCGTGAATCGGTCGGTCGGCCGAAAATATTGGCTGATGTGTACCCAGCCTAAGGTTGTTGTGATCACTTTCTCTCCAAGCTTGATAAAGGGTGGAGGTCCACCTGAAATGTTGCTGGAGAGATCTCACATATGGGTAAATAAACAAGAATTTTTCAAAGAGCTTTGGAGCATCCAGGTGCATTTTTGTGATTTGATGTATTTTAGGACTGAGGAGCAGTACAGTCTGCAGAGTGACGGTCCAGAGAGGAGAGTGGGATCCAAAAACTTGTGAGTTATCATCATGTATCATAGCTCTGCCTTTCTTTATGTGCTTCCCCCCATGTGGACTAAAGCTTCTCTTTTTATTTCCACATTCCCTTTGAAATGTAAACGACCAACCTTCAACCAGCCAGACTTTAGCTGGGTAAACACAGTAACTATAAAGCCGGGGCTTTATCGGTATTGTGTGTACCTTCGTTTCCCGTATGAGCGTGCAGCTGCCGAACAATCAGGTTAGTCGACCGAAAATTTCGATTGGTTGGGGGCGCAAAAAGCTGCCATACAATAATTTGACCCGATAGACCGAAACACAGAAATGCCAGTTGGTCGGGCCGAATTATTGCATTGTGTGTACCTAGCTTTACTGAACAGCAGACCAATCAGCAATTACTTAACTTAATCCATCCACGTAGGCACCATACTAATGATTTTATGACAGACAGTCCCAGGAGTTTTACCCATTAAGCTATCTTGTGGGAAAAGGACTAACTGCATATTCCCCAACAGTGTGCTTGGTACATTTTACATATACATTATTTACCCAAAATATAATACTGGTAGAGGTGATGCCTGAATTAAATAACGTATTATTTATTAAAGACTGGGCACCACACTCTCCCGTACTTAGCATTAATTAATTAATGTTATTACAGACCCCTGGTGCTCCGTCACGCGAGCATTCTTAAATATGGCCTATAGGGATATTAATGGAAAGTAACGCCTTCTCAGAATCCTCCTCTTAATTACTTACAATTTAAAAAAAAAAAAAATTCATAAAACCGTGCTGATCCTTTAAATTATGTGTCTCCTATTTAATGAAAGTTCTTTCGTTTAAAAAGTATCCAAATACATAACATATAATCAATTAATTACAATATATAAACATCTTTAAACATGTATATTATCTTTTATAAATATCTTTTATAAATGTGTGTTATAATGTTGGTATTATCACAATAAAACAATTTATCCCATTTCCAGTGTACGTCCTTCATGTAATTCTCGATATTGCATTTACAAGTCAGTATTGGCAAATCTTGATAGTCTGTGTGGGTACATCTCATATTTAAAGTACAAGTCTGTCTTGTAGGCGCTTATATTTACCAGTTTTTAACCATAAAAGAGCTGTCTTACCTCCCATTCTTCAATTAAACCGTTAGAAGCAGACAAGGAACATAAAAAATGTAGCCCATATTGCACACCTACGCTGCTTCCTCTGAAAGGTACCTGTCCTCATCCATGCATGCAAGTACATTGTAAGGAAATAATGTAAGTCATATTTTTTAGACCCTTTAATAGAGCCCTCCAGTTCACCAGCAAGTATTAAGTTAGTCCTCCAGTTCACCAGCCAGTGTAATTAAGCCCAAAACTGGCCCACTATTCCTGGTGAACCACAGGAAAATACAGGGGTGGCTTTAAATATTTGTTTCAGGTGACAAAAGAAAACATTCATGCTAGAACTAGTAGTATCAGTTATATAAATCTAAGTCATTTGTAGCGGAGTAACTAGGAATCACTGCCCCCCCCAGCAAATCCATGCTTCATCCACAGGGGTTTTCTGGGAGGAGGCTATATCTGTCATAGAAAAAACAAGAAACTGTCCCTCTTGGCTCCCTGGCCCCCCTGCGGTTGCTCTGCCTGTCCCCTGGTAGTTACGCCCCTGGTCATTTGCTGATTGATAGATACACTTAAAGGACAATTTTACTCAACTTTCCCCCTGTTCCATTGCTGCATAGTACCAAGGACGAGGACCTTAATCTCTAAGTCCTCACTCCTGGAAACTGGGTACCTAACAGCTGATATACTAAGTTTTCCTTGGAGTTCTGTTCCATTCCTCTCCTCTGCTACTGTCATTGACAGTCTGCAATGTATCGAATGGGAAGATGCTTCTTTATATAGCCTGTCAGACTAATTGACATTTTATTAGAAAATTGATGTCTAGCGACACCAGAATCTTTTCACCTAAAATTCTAAAATTAGTGAATTAAACAAGAATCCTGTTACAATGATAACTTTAAAGGGAAAGTTTAAGTATAAACTTTGAACTGCCACGTTATTGAAAAGGTAGGTCAGTAGGTGTGTGGTTGCATTTATGACCATAAAACTAACTTTTTTTTTTTTTTTTACTATAGTTACCATGAAAGTATGACTCCCATGTGAATGGAAGGGTAGGTCAGTAGGTGTGTGTACCTGTGTCTGTGAGGGGGTTTGT
Source organism: Hymenochirus boettgeri (assembly GCA_019447015.1). Classification (NCBI taxonomy): domain Eukaryota; kingdom Metazoa; phylum Chordata; class Amphibia; order Anura; family Pipidae; genus Hymenochirus; species Hymenochirus boettgeri. The sequence continues at coordinate 279,569,003 of CM033470.1, forward strand.
GTTTTTGACTATAAAACTAACTGTTTTTATCAGATGACTGTGAATTCTCCAATTATCAACATTTGAGGATTGTACCCATTATAGTCTATGGGAAAAAAAATCTGCAGATTCCTTAGCTAGGTAATAGTACATTTCTCCTATATTTTCCACATGTTTGGCAGCCGCAGTGACATAGCCCAGTGTCGGCGACATCAGCAGAAGACACGCCACAAGGGCACTTAGTAATTAGTAACATAGTAATTGAGGTTGAATAAAGACATGCATCCATCAAGTCCAACCTTTTTAAACCTACCTAAGGGATAGGCCACACTGCTGCGTTTTTTTGCGCTTGCGATTGCGATTACGGTTTTTAAAAATCATTGAAAACGCAGCAACGCAAAAAAACACGTTTTTCAGTGCGTTGCGATTGCGTTTTGCATTCTGCATTTTTAATCGCAATCGCATGCGTTTTCCTATACTTATTGAAGAAATAGCACATGAAATCGCATGCGATTGCGTTTGCGTTGCAGTGTGGCCTTAACAGTTGATCCAAAGGAAGGCAAAAAAAAAAACCAGCTTAAAAAGGGGGGGAGATTCCTTCCTGACTCCAAATGGCAATGGCATATAAGTGCAGAGGAGGTGGGGTCCTGGTTTTGAGCAGTGGGACCCCTTAAGCCCCAAAAGGCCCTTCCAAAGGCCACAATGGTCCTTCTAAGGACCCTCAAACGTCAGTCCGAGGGACTTTTGAACGCTCGAGAATTCTTGAATTCTGCCATTCAAAGATTACTGAAAATGGCCCACAGAAAACGGGCGTGTGTGTGTGCTACTTTCGTTTTTTGCTGTTCTTCCCACTGGGACTTGTTCCTTGGACCATTTCCCAGGTCCCAGAGCCATTTACAGAAAGTACCATATAATTGTAAAACAAGCAAATACACAGGGAGATGCAATATCCTGTGCTAAGGGGAAAAATAACTAAAACTCATGCTAAATTATGTAATACCAGGCTAGTGAGGGTTTTGTACTCGTTTTGATTTGCTTGCGCCATTTCCAAAGACTTTTGGAAATAACATTACAAGCGATGCAATATATTCAGTGGTGATTATTGAGCTCACATTTTGCACCAAAATTAAAGGGTAACTGTGGTCTCAAATTCTTCCAAACTAGTAAGGATTATATAAGAAGCCTTCCATCATACCTTCAAAATAAAACCTAAATCACATCTCTAGATAAAATTTGTGATAAGTTATTGCTGCAAAAGTTCAGCAATGTAACTTCCTGGTTGAACTCTTCCTGTTTTTAGCCATGTGACCAGCTTGTAGTCATGTGACCAGCCTTTGACTGCATTAATAGGCTCCTCTTCTCAACTTTCAATTTTTTCCTCTGGTGCTTCCTGATTTTCCCAGCATTAAGTTTTAACTGATCATGCTTCTCCCCCAGGGGAAAAGGGCTAGAAGAGGTCAGATGATGTCACTCAAGCTACTGGAAGCAGGAAGTTTGAACATTTACCCAAATATAATTTCTCACAGGCTCCAGCCAGAGATGTGATTGTTGGCTCAGTGTAAAGCAAATACTGCAGGCTTTTATTTAACCCTAACTTGTTTTGAGACCACAGTTGCCCTTTAAAGACTTTTCAATTATGGCTTTAAAACCTGCAAAATATCTCAACTTATCACTCCCTTTCCCACAATGCAATAACAAAGTGGTTACTACATCGCGAAAACAAGTGCAGGTCTGTTGCGATAGGGAAATTTATTACATCTCCCCAATATTCACTAATTCCATTCTGGTTTTAGATAGTCATACACATGTGTGATAATTGGCAAATCTTATCAATCTAATGAGATTTCATGATAATCGTCCATATGTACGCCAAGAAAACAACCAATCCCACTGCCAGCTAACTACCTGTGTTAGTCAAAGGATCGTCAAAGAGTTTTTGCCCGTGTGGCACACTGAATGTTCCTTTACAGAGGTTAGGGAGGTCGATCATGCAAATGTATTTTTAAACTGACACAGATTTAATGTGTTTATGGCCAGATTTACAATTACTTATTTAATTCATTTGGAACTGTAAGTTGGAGCAAGGATGTTTTTGGATCAAATAGATTGGTTTAAAAATAGCAATACGGTAAGCTGAGAAGATATCTCTTTTCTACACAGTTATAAGTGATTTTTTTTAATGAGAAATACACACCATATTCCGTAACAGGGCTACGGATTACCCATAGAAGCATGCAAAATTACAAAATGTCTACATTATGGCAGCTCTATTGTATTTTTCTGCAACACACAAGAAACCAGAGTACTTGCAGTAAAATGTAATGGCCATAGATACAGAAAGACAAAGAAAACTCCTTGCAAGAGACGAAAAAGACTTCTATAACCCAAGTAGTGACAGTGATTTTCTGGGTTATATTTCTCCCCACACCTTCCATCACAGGAGTCACCTAGTTAGAAAAAGAAAATAATTCTAAGAACATTTAGAGAGAAACATTATAAAAGTTTAGCAAACAACTAGTGGGAAAGTACTTTGGTTCTTTGCTAATTTGTCTACAGTAGATTGTCCAAATGTTCTTTGCAATCAGCTACTTGGTAGCTAAACACCAAAGGTGCCCATACACCTTGCTGAGATTTGAAAATCACCATCAAATCACAAATGATTTTTCTAATACTGGCAAGATGTATGGACCGAAAACACTTGACCGACTGACCTAGACTGTCTGAAACATGTTTTGTGCACAGTAAATGCACTTGTGTTATAAGCAATACCTGTGAGGTTGCGTGGTTCATTGGATGCTCCATATACTCATATACCTGTTTATGTCCTGGAACAGACATAGGGGCAACTGGTGACAATAGAGGAGATGTAGGTATCTGGACTGTATATGTTTAGACAAACAGTTGACTATGATGCCAACAAACTACTACAGTGAATACCAGCCGATTTGTTTGTGAACATGCAACTGCAGTCACTTGTGTATTGGAGGCATTATTTATCTTTGAACTTTTGTGGTTCACACTCTTTGCTTATCCCTCCTACCAAACACAGGTTTCTAAAAAGTTTTCTATCAAAACAAAAAAAGTCTAATCAAGATAATTAAGATTAATAATTATTATTCATTTTTCTGCAAAACTACATCCATAGATTTGTTTTTGTATTTCAGCCACTGTAGCATTTGTATAAAGCGACCACAATTACTTACTATAACATTTAAATTTGAAAAGGTCCCTGGGGACTGGAAGACAAAGGGCCCTTTGTCTTCTAGTGCTCCTGTCCAGATACCACAATATAACAATATTTCTGGAGTGAAGATAAAGGGACACTAGAAAATGGTTGCTAGTAGTTTCATTAGTGCAATACACACATGTTTCAGGTTTCTGAACCGTTTTAAAGTGTAAAACAACCACACGTGAGTATCCTAGTAGGTAAAACTGGAATGAGGTAATGTCCCACCTCCAATAGAAATGAGCTACCACCAATCAGAAGCACACAGTGTTATTGAACAAGCTTGTTCCATGACTCCACTGAGGATTTGGGTGGCTCATGGGAAATAGTCCATTTACAGGAAACAAGTCCATAAATGAGAAATACAGTCCCTTTAAGGGCCTATAGAGGTGTTGTATAAAGGCAATATATTAAAGGGATATGTTGAATCCAAACAGAACATATAGATGGAGTCCATCCGTGGATGATAAGAGCTAAGGTGCATCAAAAGCAAAAATAATAGGAAAATAGGTGTCAACACAAGCATATACTATATCGTCTGAAGTAAATAACCATATCCTTAGCACTATATAGGCTTACCCACTAGGTACCGACTATCCGATAAGCATGTCTTCAATACCTGAAATGAGAGAGAGACATGTAATTATTTAATTAAAACAAGCATTATTCACATTATTATTCAATCCCATAGGTTTAATGGTATTGAGTTTTTTATCCACAGTGTTTCCCTTTGAACCACAGTGTTTCCAAGTCAACCAAAGTACGTTTCGGAGGGTTGATCCCTCCTTCTTCCGGGTGGACCCGGAAATGTACGTTGGTTGACTTGTCCACGAGGAGTATGCGGCATAGAAGCTGGTCTAGCTGGTATGGGAATGCAGTTGAGCCTAAGCAGCCTGTTTGAAATGCGCTAAAAGAGAAGTGCGAACAGAGACTATCTGAACAGTGTTTGTCTGTAGTGGGATTCTTTGTGAGCGGAACGCTGGAGGCACTTGAGTATACAGTACTGTTACTTTATAAGCTCCGCAGCTTGCTTCCAATTTTTTTCTCCTAGGTACAGGTTACCCCGACCCCAGGGACGACAAGGAGGGGTTGCGCTGATGTGCCCACTACAATAGAATTTCACCTATTTTGCTTGCTTTTTTGCACCTACAGGCATTTATTAACCTGATATACTGCTTACCTCTCATGGACATGTTTGTGTTTTTATCCACTTCATATATGTATTTGTATAGGGTGTGATTAAGTTTTATGGGCTTTTTTAGATGTGTTTCAATAAAGTATATGTTTATAGGTATCATTTTGTCTGGAAGGTTTTTATATACAGCTCTATTGTATTTCCACGTCCACTGTATTAGGGGACTATATTTCCCTGTTGTATATCAGTTAGAGTGCCTTCAGAATTCTCTGGAGTTTATTGGGTTTTCTTTGGGTTTTCAGGTGTCTTTCCTCTGATTACACATCTCTCTTTTTTTTGTATATATTAATGATTTGACCCACAGCCCCAGCATGTATTTTCATGCATGATTATATAGGGCTGTATTGCTAATTGGATTCATTTGGAATATTAATTTATGGATAATGATGAAGCAAAGTACTTTATTCAGTTTACATACATTTAAAGCATAGATAATAATGAATGTTCAAGTCCTAATAAAGAACTGCACTGAACTAAATAAAGAAATTTCCCAAAAACTAGATCAGGTATAGAATTGATTGAATATAACCTAATATTCAAATGTAGACCCCACTACAGAGCACTTTGGGGCAGGTCAGTTTCCCTATTGTAACTGACCTGCACTTATTCCCCCAATGTTCTAACCACTTTTCAACTGTTATTGGATGATGGGAATGTGCGTGGTAAGTTGTGATTTAATTTGCCTGGCTTTAAAACCACAATTGAAAAGGCTTTGATTTTGGTGCAAAAACAAGTGCAATAATCAACGCTAAAAGTATTGCATCGCTTGTACTGTGTTTTGTTTTTGGAAAGTCTTTGGAAATGGTGCAGGCTATGCAAAATTAGTACAAAACCCTTGCTAACCCAATATTACATCAGTTGGCATGAGTTTTGCACCTTTTTTCCCTGATTGACTAAACCATGCAACCGCTGTTTTTTAATTGAACTAAATAGATTCTGCAGCAAAATTGTTAATGTATAAAATGACTAAAGCCACTTACTAACGCGTTTGCTCAAAGTCCTGCATAGTCCTACATAGTCATTGCAGCAGTCGCTGAACTTTTCACACTTGCTATTGCAGTGACAGTGATTATTTGGGTTGTATTTCTCTCCACACCTTCCATCACAAGAGTCACCTATGGAGAAAAACAATTGATTTTGAGAGGTAATTAGAAACATTATAGTATATTTACAATGGCAAACTGTGAAATTGAGTACTGCATTGATGGAAACATACTGAGTGGTATTTTATAGATATTAGACTAAATGTAATTATACATGATAAAAATAGCAGCTACTGTCATGGGTTCATTACCATGCGGAGACTGTTGGGGCCCACCAGGAACTCAGAGACCAGGGGTCCAGCAGAACGAGTTTATGGGCCCACCTAACATTCCATGTCTCATTTACATATCTATCTTACTCCAACCGACTCCTATTATTTCTTATAATGCATTTCTTACTGTCCCATTGGTTCTGTCATTAAAATGTAAAAGTCCCCCAGTGGGCCCACTGGGGGATTCCCATGTAACTCTGTGGGACAGTCCGTGTAACTCTGTGGGACAGTCCGACACTGACCATGGGTAATAACTACCTGCAATTTAATTTAAAAGAGCCACTAATTAGGTCCCATTGTAAAGAATAGAAAGGTGTGTTGTAAACTACTGTAGCTTTAATAATATATATATAAACTTCACCTAATTAGGCTACATCACAAACATTATACGGACGTTTCATTTTCAGCTCCTGAGTGGTCCCCGGTGTCCACAACTGGCAGTGAAACATCTGCCACTTAGGAACCTGCAAGAAAACGCCCAATAGCAGTTTGTGTGAAAGTAGCGTTCATTTTCGTTTTCCCCTATCCAGCCATCAGTATCCTGTGCATAATGAGAAAAATTCAATGTATCCCTCTCAATCCAGCAGTGATCCTAATAGCTATCGATCAGCAAAAACCTGACCGATTAGAGTTAACATGAGAACTTCAGTTAAACAACAATAATCAAACAGTGAATTGCCCCTAGTTAGGTGAATATAATGGTTTGTCCCACTCATTGAGAGTTCCCTCCTCCCCATCCTAACTCATAGGCTGGGTACAAATGTCCGTCGGTCGTGGCAAATTCGTCCGCGGCCGAATTTGCGAGCGATCAATCGTGCAGTCCCATAGGGAACCGCACAATCGATCGGAATTTACCGACACGTCCGATTGTTCCTTTGGCCGATTTGGCCGAACGAACAATCGATGACGGTCGTGGTCACCCGCCACACACCAGCCGATATTTCCAGCTGAAAGTGCCGGGAATCGGTCAGTCGGCCAAAAATATTGGCTGGTTTGTACCCAGCCATGCTTTAAACAGTTACAATATAAACATCTAGTATCAAGGCTTTTACTAATGTTTGATTTCTGTGTATGCTGGGATCTGTATGCTGTATTCTCACCTTAGTTACACTTTATTGCTTGAATAGCTCTGAAAGTTTACTTGAACAGTTATTGTGCAGGTCTGGAGCCAGCTTCACAAAAACCGAGCTTGCAGGGCTCATTCTAAGTAATAAGGTAAGGCCCTGGGCTGAGGATCTAGTGGTTTAGGTTCTTACCATGGGTGAAGGAGAGATTGGAGATTTTTTAAATTGCCTTTTAAGAGCCAGAGCGCCAAAGTCTCATAAATCACCAGCTGTTCCTCATAATCCATTTCTCCGCCCATCTCGATGATGTCAAGGCATCTTTACATCACAAAATAGCAGCGAAGTGACATCAAAGGAAGAGCCGGTGATTTCTGCAGACTTCGGAGCTTCGGATCTTCATTGAAATTGCAGGAAGAGGCCTTGCCAAGGGATCATTTTAAAGGTAAGGTAATACATTCATTTAATTGAAAAGCACAATCTGGGTTATTCAAGAAAGTGATTATCATTAAAAATGGTGCTAATTTTGCCCCAACCAATCAGATGTTAGCTTTCATATGTTAAATAAGATCTGATTGGTTGGGGCAAAATTAGCACCATTTTAAACGATAAGAACTTTTATTGAATAACCCTGCTTGTGTATTTTTCCCTGAATGAAAAATTTTCGATAATTTTCTAAAATAGCCTCAAACCTTTGATAATCCTCGAAAATATGATCAGAGACTTCTTTCAAGTTCCCGATCGTATTTTCGAAGATTCGAACAATTACGGTTATTTTCAAAAAATGGCCTTGAACATTCGATAGTCTTCAAAAACACGATTGGAAACTCAAAAGTAGTCTCCGATCGTAATTTCGATTAATATCGAATGTTTGAGGCTTTTTCCGATAATTTTCGAAAATAGCCTTGAACATTTGATTATAATTGAAAATGTGTTCCATTTTCGGATATTCATGATTTTCCTGAGATCCGGGAATCTGAAAACGGAACAAAACTGGTGAGTTTTGGCCATCTCTAAAATGAACACTTAAAGACAATTTCAGTAGCTAAAAATCATCACATACATAGATATCTTAGGAAATCCTTTCCATTTATTTAATTAAACCTGTGTTCTATTATATTACTATTAACTAGTAAAGTAAGAATAACCATTGTGTTACATTTAAGCACATCATCCAAATACAAACTATAAATGCTGCAAGTTATTTCCATAATATTACATCTACCAAACATTGGTTTGAGTTTAGAAACAGAATCCAACTTACTGGACGTGTCAAATGGCAGTGATTGGATGGCAGTGCTGATGGACAGGATGAGTAGAAAGTGGAGATAACCCATGGTAGAGGATAACCTGTTTTCTTTCAATGCTGCTGAGTAGAACGATGCAGCTTATATATGCAGTTTACAGTAGCTTAGGGGGAGGTTTTGTTTTTTTTCCCTTGACTCAACAGTTTTAAAAAATTAAGGAAACCACTCAGGGCACAGAAATCTACCAAACTGAAATACCAATTGTGCTTACATTAAAACTTGCACATTCTAGAGTGATTTGCCTTAATAGCTATATACATGATTTAGGCTATGTTCACACTACAAAATGCATTTTTTAAAAATGCACCACATGTGTAGGCAATGTGTTTGCGTTTACATGTATTTTGTAGTGCATTTGCATGCAGTGTATTCTTTTGATTAAATGGCAATGTTTAAATGGAGTTGTATGCATGGTGCAAAATTCCCTTTCCCAATGCCAGCTCACAGTGATTACTGAGCATGCTTAATCTCTACTTCAGTGCGTTTTCACTAACCTGCATGCAGCCGCATGTGAACGCTTTTATTTGTTTTTGCACACAGCTGACAAACCGCACAGAAACGCAAGAACGCGTACCTAGTGTGAACGAAGGGCTATAGTAAAAAGAAATGTTATTTGCTCTATTTTTTAACATTATACATCACAACAAAAACCTATGAATTATTGAAGCACCAAATTTTGTCATCGTTAATTTTCGAATAGGCGAAATTCGGTGAAAAAATTGTTGAAAATCTAGCATTTCAGTGTAACTGATTTTATCACCTTTTTTAAACATTTCTCCTAACATATGGAACATATTCTAAAAAACCCAGTTATTGTTAATTGGTTTAAACAAATATTTCCATTCCCCAAGAAACGCAGTATTGCTACTGAACAAATTTTCAACACTTCATAAATATCGCTATTGTTTCCGCAAAGTTTTACCGCAATGAAAAGTCTATTTGTGCTATGCGTTGAGAATTTGACGACTGGTAGGAAAGGTAGCGAAATTTTACATTTTTATTGCTTTAAAAAATTGCGAACATTTATCTCTATCGAAAATGGTGCCAACAATTCGACTTAATAAATATTACCATATAGGATAAGAAGGTAAGTATAGAGAGATAGGGTTAAAGAACAGTTTTTCATTAAAACCCCCCTACAGTCTTACTATATTAAAATACATAAAACATCCAACACGGCTCTCTACTATTTAGTCTTTGAATCCTATTCCTCCGACTTAAACGGTCAGGGATCTGTGTACCTGTTATTAGTGATGGACCTGAACCGAAGTTTGGGATGAACTTTATGAGTTTGGATGAACTCGAACTACCCTCGAATGTAGTGGTCGATTTCGGTAACCCTCTAATTTATCGCTCTGTAACCCTTGAAAGTATCGCTCGGTAACCCTCAAATTGTCCATAACCCTCGATTGTAGCGTGCGGAAACCCGACAATTGTCCGATCGTGGTTTTTGAACAAGTTTTAGTGATATGTACATGTTCCCCAGATCATTTCCCAGGTGCCACAACTATTTATAGTAAATTACCATTGCTGTTTTATCTGTCATTTATCCAAACTTTTTAAACTGTTTCCTCCCATTGACTTCAATGGGTTCGTTTTGAAACTTCTGAACTTTTACTTTTAAGTTCAGAAGTTAGGAAACAAATCGAACTTCAGGAAGTTTGGCCATCTCTCTCTGGTATACAGCGATTATCAAATTGCTGATAGTGAATGTGTACTAATTAGAGCGTATTGTGTACTAATTAGAGCATATTGTATGTTCATAGAACCCTATGGGAACACACGATCGATGGTTTTTAAATTCGGCCACAGACGAATATGTCGTGACCAACAGACATCGTAGCGAGCGCTCGGTCGGGACAAAAACCCTCCGTGTGTACCCAGCCTTACAGTATTATTAATTACCAGATTTCTTCTGTACAGTTGGTATGAGTTCTTCCCTAAACTTAATGCTGACACCATAAAGGCTTTCCTAGCTACAAAACCTGGCCCACATTTCTCTACCAAATGTAAAAAAGTATAAAAAAAGTTCCAATGCCTCTAAATGATTACAGCATAACCATTTACAGTGATATGCCATTGCCCATTATAAATAGCACTACACCAAATTTAAGATGCCCCCATCCCCAGCACACACAGACTTTAAAATGCCCCAATGTGAAGCACACACAAATTTTAAGCTGCTCCCATTCCCAGCCCACACAGACTGGTAAATATAGGATGCCCTAATGCCCTGCCCACACAGACTTTAATATGCCCCATGCCTAGCAAACAAACCATACGCAGTTCCCCCTCCCAAGTTAATGAGTGCAGGATAAATTGCTGACAAACAATGTCAGGCACCAGCCACATAGTTTTGGGTTTTGCCGCCTTTCTATAATATCTCAGGGGCACGCTGTGAGCAAACCTTTCTGTTTGCTTAATGGGAGGCAATCCTAATATATGCACATGTGGATTTTGGGCCATATTTATCATTTCCACGATTGTTTACAGTCACGCCTGTAATTTACAATTGCAGATGTAAATTTACTATCGATAAATTGTGATCTAAATTGTGATCATAGATTTAAGGTCGCCCATGGTAATGTAGGAACGAACATACATTTACCATGGAGATTTTTTTCCCATATAAGCCTCACGGGCAAACTCAGGCCAGACATCCACAAAAATGGTACTGAATCAGGTTATAAACATTTCGGGCTATAATACCTGAAAACATTTAATTTTGAAAAGGAAACAGTTTGGGGAATTGAATGTATGGATAACCCTCAAACTATATACCAGAATTACAAAATATTGCATTATCCGTCATTGCCCACAACTGAAATACAAATCAAATATACTGGTTATTTGCACATGACCAGGACAGAGGAGACCAACACTGTACTGATGCAAATAAAATAGCCTTTATTCCAGTTGCCTTACGCGTTTCAGACAGATAGGTCCTTAATCATAGGCATTGGCAACTGAAATACACCTATGTAGCATTGATATTGGAAGCCTATATACTTCCATTCCACAACAAGAAGGCAAGGATAGTATAGCGGAAGCACTAATGGAGACTGACTTAACACATAAACTAGTGTATTTCATCTTAGACTGCCTTAATAGTACTAACTATAAAGAGTACTTTCTACAACTACAAGGCACATCAGTGGTTGCGACTATGGCCCCTGCACTTGCAAACATTTTAATAAAAAAATTGGAGAAATTATTCTTTCTGTCATCTCAGTATAAGGAGAACATCATAAAATATTTTGTTTTTATTTTCCTGGTATAATAAGAGCTATTCCTAATATTCCTATATTGTAATGTGTCCTGTGATACTCTGGATATTCTTACTAATTCATAATTTCTTATTATCTGTTGTATTCAATTAGATCAACTGGACATGAAATGTAGTTCTTGAAGACGTTTCGCTAGTCATCCGACTGGCTTTCTCAATTCAGAATGACTTGTACAAGAATCTGTGGCAATTATGTACCCTGGAAAATCCCAATTAGCATATCACAGCCAGGTGTTAAGGGTGTGATTAGATAGTGGCTAAGAGGTGTTATAGGAACGCCCAGAGTAAGGTGTTAAAACAGCATTGTACATGGCAGACAGAGTTGGTGTCGACCCCCCCCCCTCTATTTAGGCTTGGTTTCTTTTATTTTCACATAAATGGCCTCCTTACACCTCTCTTGAACCAGTCCGTTCCTTCGCCAGTATGTTAACATTACAATCTTCAAAGGTATGTCCTTTATCCTTAAGATGCAGATACACGGCTGAGTCCTGACCCGAGGAATTGGCTCTTCTGTGCTGGGCCATACGTTGATGCAGTTGCTGTTTGGTCTCCCCCACATACAATCAGAGCATTCTTCACTGCACTGCACTGCATATATGATGTCGCTTTTCTTGTGTTTAGGTATTGGGTCTTCGGATGTACCAATTGCTGCCTCATGGTGTGGTTCGGTTTAAAGCAGACAGGGATACGATGTTTTTTGAAATTCCTTAATTTCTCGGAGACCCCTGCTACATATGGGATGACCATGTTCTTTCTCCTGTCTTGCTTTTCTCCCTTCACTGTTGGTATTCGTGTTCTTTTCTTTCCTTCTACTTCTTTTGACAAAGGCCCATTCTGGATATCCACAAGTTTTAAGGGCTCCTCTGAGATGTTTCATTTCTTTAGCCTTCGCCTCTGTGCTAGTGGGGATGTTCTCGGCTCTGTGTTGCGGGTTCTGATGACACCCAGCTTGTGATCTAAAGGGTGGTGGAGTCAAACATCAAATACTGATCTGTGTGTGTTGGTTTTCTGTAAACCTCTACTTCCATGTTACCATTTTCCTTCAACTTCTACCAAGCAGTCCAAGAAAGCCAGTTTGTTGTTTAGTACCTCTTCCCTTGTGAATTTAATGTTTTGGTCCACCGCATTAATGTTTTCTGTGAAAGCTGTACTTCCTTCTGGTGGATTTTAACCCAGGTGTCATCAACATATCTGAACCAGTGGCTGGGTGCTATGCCCTTAAAGGTATTAAGCGCCTGTGTTTCTACCTCCTCCATGTAAAGGTTGGCCACAATAGGTGAAACTGGAGATCCCATAGCACATCCATGTTTTTGCTTATAGAACTTATCCCTGTATTGAAATAGGTGGTATTCAGGCCACAGTCCAACAAGGAACACACCTGTTCTGGGTTGAGATCTTTCTGCTGGTAAGAGTGCTGTCTTGGCCCAGCCGTTTTCTCACCATGTCAACAGCCTCCTTGGTGGGTATACAGGTGAAAGAAGATGTCACATCATAGGACACCATAGTTCTTCTACACCGAGTACTATATCTTCAATCTTGTTGGTGAAATCCTGAGAGTTCTGGATGTATTCTTAGAACTTCCCAACAAGGTCCTAAGATGTTAGCTAGATATTTTGCCACCTTGTATGTTACAGAGTTGATGCTGCTGACATAGGTCTATATGGGGCCCCTCCCTTATGTATCTTTGGGAGTCCATATATGCATGGATGTGCCTCACCAGGGTAGAGGCGATGATACATTGCTCGGTCAATGGCTTTATCTCTTTTGAAGCTGTTGTATAAGTCTATGACTCTTTTCTTGTAACGGCTGGTGGGATCCCTTGTTAAAGCCTCATATGTGTTGTTATCGGCCAGGAGCATGGTCACCTTATCATGGTAGTCAGAGCTGTCTGCCATGTACAATGCTGTTTTAACACCTTACTCTGGGCGTTCCTATAACACCTCTTAGCCACTATCTAATCACACCCTTAACACCTGGCTGTGATATGCTAATTGGGATTTTCCAGGGTACATAATGCCACAGATCTTGTACAAGTCATTCTGAATTGAGAAAGCCAGTCGGATGACTAGCGAAACGTCTTCAAGAACTACATTTCATGTCCGGTTGCTAATTGAATCACAGATATACCATGACTGGATAATGAGAACCTTCACAGCATAATTTCTTATTGTTTTGAGTTTTCTCAACAGATATAAACAGAATACCTGAACATATGTGTATTAATCACACTCTAGTCTGCAGAGAGGCCTCAAGTTGGCACTTGGCGGTATCATTTCTGAATCATTGTATATTTTAAATGGTAACAAAGTACACAAGCTATATCTTATTTAGGAACTGATATGAAATGTAATATTTCCTTCTGGCATATGTAGGGCTGACATTTAAACTTTTTAACCAAATCCAGCTGGGACTTTGGACTCCTTTTGGATATTCACACACAGGGTTATTCAATAAAAGTTCTTATTGTTATAATGTTGCTAATTTTGCCCCAACCAATCAGATGTTAGCTTTCAAATGTTAAATAATATCTGATTGGTTAGGCAAAATTAGCACCTTTTTTTAACGATAAGAACTTTTAATGAATCTCCCTGACGGTTTGGATTTTTCACTTAACAGTGGACACTGGGGTTAGTTTTACACATATAAATTGGACATTGTGGACATTTATTGCCCTGGATACGACATATCGGATGGACATGTCTCCAGCTGTTGTAAGGAAAATACTTTTTTGGTAACACAGTATGTGTGTATGCTACATTGTATAACTTCGCACTAATATGGTATGTTCGGGAAGGGGGTGGGCATAAGTGTATGTCACTTGTTTTATCCACTACTGTGTATTAACTGCTCATTTAAAACCACTGTTTGTGAAACTCGTTTGCTGGCTGCACATCATTCCACTATTTAAGTGCTTCTTAATGTTCCCTTCTCATATGAATGTATATTCATTCACTTGTATTGATAGGGGCCCGGGTGTAGAACACCCCAGACCTATCACTTCCCCTTCCCCCTGTTCTCCAATCTTCACCTTGGAAATATTAACACAGTGGCAAACGTATAGTTAAGACTCACCCCTCTGCTGGGTTGGTCCGGGTGCCACAAAGCCCCAGACCCGTCGCTTGGATCCACTCCGTAAATTCGTAATATAGTAAGGACTCTTGATTCACAGCAAACAGTTCCTCGGCACTTCAGTTATAGTTTAACAGCTTTATTATACTACTGTTCAAAAATGCAGAACTCCTGACGCGTTTCGGGAACGTGCTATCCCCTTACTCATAGGCCTATGAGTAAGGGGATAGCACTTCCGAAACGCGTCAGGCAGTTCTGCATTTTTAGACTGTTATGTATATAAAGCTGTTAACTAACTGAAGTGCCGAGGAACTGTTTGTTGTGAATCAAGAGTCCTTTACTATATTGCGTATGTCACTTGTTTGTCTAAAAATGTTTGTTTCACTTGAACAGTGGTGTGCTTGAGAAAGGACTTTAGGCCGGACCATGTTGCACAACATGTTCACTGAATAACCAACACTTTGATCACAGCTTTAAGTCTGTGTCGTCTATGCCAATCTATACTAGTAATTTTGTTGTATGCAGTATCCAGTTTGGTGGAGACCGTCAGGTGACATAGGCCACTGTTTTGCTCCTGTATCTGGAAACCCACACCTACAGATTTTTGATCTTAGAGGGAAGACAGCTGGGACAAAAAGGGGAGCAACCACAGGGGCCTAGGATCCAGGGGGGCCCAATCTTCTTGTTTTCCCTATGACAGATTGAGCCTCCTCCCAGAAAACCATTGTGGATGAATAATGGATAGGGGCCCATCATAGTTTTGCTGGGGGGCCCAGTGATTCCTAGTTATACCTTTGGAATGCAGTACTACTAGTCATTATTGTATCTGCGTTACCTCTGTTCTGCCTTCCCAGGTGCTGGCAGGGGTGTAGCTAGAAATCACTGGGCCCCATAGCAATGATTTGGATGGGGCCCCCCAAAACCACAAAAAAACAAATGTAGCTATCTTACAGTGCCTGCAATTGCTATTTGTGTTGAACTGGTTGCCTGAGGCTCACCAGGTAACCTTTCAACAGGGAACAGAATCACCTACCCTGCTAAATATACATACTCTGCTCCAGACACACTGTGGCACACATCTACAAACATATACACTCCTACATACACATACCCTGCTTCAGACACACTGTGGCACACACCTACACACATAAACACTCCTACATACACATACCCTGCTCCAGACACAGTGGCACCACCTACACACATAAACACTCCTACATACACATACCCTGCTCCAGACACACTGTGGCCACACCTACACATATACACACTCCTACATACACCTACCCTGCTCCAGACACACTGTGGCACACACCTACACACATATACACTCCTACATACACATACCCTGCTCCAGACAAACTGTGGCACACACCCTACACACATATACACTCCTACATACACATACCCTGCTCCAGACACACTGTGGCACACACCTACACACATATATACTCCTACATACACATACCCACTGCTCAGACACACTGTGCACACACCTACACACATATCACCACAACATACACATACCCTGCTTCAGACACACTGTGCACACACCTACACACATATACACCACAATACACATACCCCTCCAGACACCTGTGGCACACACCTACACACATATACACTGCTACATCACATCCCCTGCTCCAGACAACCTGTGGCACACACTACACACATATACACCGCTACATATGCATACCCTGCTCCAGACACACTGTGGCACACACCTACACACATATCACCCGCTACATACGCATCCCTGCTCCAGACACACTGTGGCACACACCTACACACATATACACCGCTACATACACATACCCGGCTCCAGACACACTCTGTGGCACATGCCAAAATACAGTCAATTGGACAATTAAAGCACCCTGGATGTACCAGTACTGACAATGAGATGGATGTGAGTTGGACTGTCAAGAAACCTTATGCAAGGTAGAAATTTAGTCCTCATCCAGGGTACTTTTAATTTTTGCCCAATTGACTGTATTTTGGTTGATTTGGCTGAAATATCCTCCATCATCATTCATTAGGTCCGAGAGATTAGACATTCTGGTAATATATAGTCAATTGTACAGTGTTTTATGGGCCCAAGAACATTGGGACATATTGTAATTTTGAGAAAACCAGGTGATATTTTATGGTCTATCTTTATATTTTTATAAGACATGAGAAAGATAAAATCCCTGCGTTACAATAATAAGAAAAGATACACAAGACCGTGCGCCAATACAATAGATAGGCGCTCGATCAGGATATCGCGCCTGACAGCTGAGAAGGAGCCACGAGTGAGTGCCAGTAAGGTTGCTGTTTCCCCGGAGTTCTATTACTCACAGGACGGTGGGAACAAGTGTTCACACCTCCCTGTGAATAATAGATACATGGATTTATGTACTGTCAAAATACAATTTATTGTCCCTTTAAGTTAGTTACATACCACAGGCAGGTGCAGGATTTTTGCAATCAATATATGTAAGTCATAAGGTAAGATAACTGTGTTATGTGCACAGTCTGGCCACACCTCCTGACTTCAGTCACATGACCTCCTGCCTAATATAAAAGGTATCAGGAATGGCTTAGACTACAGTAGTAGCAACCAGAGTCGGACCCCCGATAATCGTATGGGCACTTTGCCGGACGAAATGTCCATTTGTTGGAGATCCGGCCAATTGGGCAATGATCCCCGACCGAATGGTTGTTACAGCCAACAAAGTGCCCGTACATGGCACTATTATCATCTGAAATGGCCGTGCATACACATTTGCATTCGGGTCAGCTCAGCAATCACACTTGGTATATGAGCTTAAGGTTAGATATGTGAATGAGTGATTATAGAGATATGAAATGTAAGGTGGGCCCCTAAACTCATCCTGATGGGCTCCTGGTACTTCTTATCTGCAACTCATGTGACTGTCCCTCTAGCAAATTTGCTGTTAAAACATTTTCACTGCTACAAAAAAACTGTTGTAAATGACCCCACACATGTACCTTGTCAATCATGTTAGGAATGGCATTGAACAACATTCCAGTTGTCAGATGTATTTGTAGCTAAACGGGCCAGCCCAACTGTACCTGCCTCGAGACTGGTTGTCAAAACACAATTGACGAATGTCATTGGAGACAGGTAAATATGCTCAGGGCACTTCTGAGGCTAGGAATGAAGGTCATAATACCCACAGCGTTTAAATGCTTGATTACATGTTTAAAGCTAATCTAGTGCCATCCATTATAATGTGTCATTATAATGCTTGCAGATTTAAACATATGTAGCACTATAGTTAAAGGGTATATTTACTCTTCTATTCAACCCATCTGGTTCGTCTATAGTTCACATGGAAATGACAGATGTTACTAGTTGTACAAAGGTCCAAAACAGGTGCAGCAACAGATCATCCCCCCGGTCTCCTCTCTCAGGCGAGGCCACACTAGCACGTTTTTGCGCGTTTGCGCACCCGTTTCGCGCTCGCGTTTGCGCCTGCGATTTTTGCTAAAATGGAAATCGCGGGAACGCAAAAATTCCTGCGATTTCTGATCGCATGCGATTGCGCGTCCGTTCGCGTTTTGGTACCTGCGTTCACCATTTTTGGTGCATTAACGCATGCGTGTCCATAACGCAAAAAGCAAAAACGCAAGCGCAAAACGCGTGCGCGAAACGCGCAAGAATCGCCACACCGACTCGTGGGCGATAGCGCTCGCGATTCTGTGCGCGATTCCTGTGCGTTGCAGTGTGGCCTCACCCTTAGTGTGCGCCCATGTAGGAATAGTTATAGTGGAAAGGAGTAGGGCACGTTCATTCATAGCACAGTGTTGAGCTTTGTACAATTTAGTATAGTATAGTTTTGAGGTTGAATATAGATATAGGTCCATCCAGTACAACTTACTCATCAAAACCCACATTTCCTGGCTAACAGTTGATCCAGAAAAGTCAAAAAATGTGAAGGGGAAAATAAATCCTTCCTGATCCAAGTGACGGAAATATCCCTGAATCATCTCCACTTTATGTATCAATACCAGTAACTTGCAACATTCTTTTTTTAGAAACTCATCCAGCTTTTTTTTAACTATCCAATAAACCTGCCTTCACCAATAGAAGACAGTTCCATAGTTTTACCGTTCCCACAGTGAATAACCCTTTCCGAACTTAGACAGTAAACTTCTTTTCTTTCGTCTTGTCCTTTGACATGTTCTATTGATGAACATACCCATGTACAATAATTGTAACTTATCCAATCTGTATTCATATTCAACCTCTTAACTTAACTATGTAAATCCTGGAGTACAAAATGTAGCAGGATAAATACAGTTATACTGTCAAAATAGTAACACAAAAGAAATGTAAGAACTATTGCAGAAAAGTTATGGAAATTAAACCTTAACGAGCACACAATGTAGGAAAAACCCCAACAGTCTGATCTGTGGAGGGAGGGTTGCAGCATTTTGTTCTGGCTAATTCACACTTTCCTAATCTGTTTAGGAAAGCAGGGTGTGTCAAACGCAGTCACATTAGGGATAGAGCCAGTGGCAGCACTACACTGGGGCACAATGGGGCATGTGACCCAGCTCACGATGCAGTGCCCCCCCCCGGCCTGGCCAGCCGTCTCCCCGATTGTGTATTCTGTCTCACTGGACTGACGTCACTATCAGCTGCACCTGGAAGTGAAGCCGCTCGTACCCCTCTCTATGGCTCAGCGGGCACTGGCAGAACGAACGCCACCTGCTGGCTGCTCCTGCTGGCTGCTGCTGGAAATGGTTGCTGCGGAAATGGTCGCGGTCACTGTGGACCTCCCTACGTGACTTCATTAACATCACGTGGCTGCGCAGAGGTCCCGCCCTGAAAAGAACAAGGTAGGGACATGGGGTGCGCGCCATTTAGCAGTTATTCTGCTGCTCTGCTCTGCACAGCACACTACTAATCCCAGTGTTGGATTCTTAGACAAGCAAGGACATTTACAGCAGACCATACAGGTTTTTCTGGACGACCACCCAGGAGGGACCCATTTTAAATCAAAACTCAACCAATAATTAGGTCCGTGTCTTTTTTCAGGTAACAAAGTATATAGCCGCAACTTCTTCTTCAGTATCAGCCAAAGTCTAGATTAAATATGGATTTCGTTTATGATTAAAAACTGATGATTTATAATTACCACTCTCCAGTTAGTGTTAAAAACCACCTCCAGCCAGTGTTAAACCAGCCCTCCAGCCAATGTTCCAGTCAGTGTTAAACCAGGACCCCAGCCAGTGTTAACTGCCCCAAGTCAGTGTTAAAAACCAGCCCCCCAGCCAGTGTTAAACAAGCCCTCCTGCCACTGTTAAACCACCTCCAGCCAGTGGTTTTACACTATCACGGTTTAAATGTTGTTATTTTGTAACAAAGGTCTAGATACACCCCTGCTTAAGGTCAGAAACAATCCAAACTCACCTTCTGCTCTATTTGCTCTGGCTGGGCATAGAAGGTATGTTGTGCTTTTTTAAATGGTATGCAGCCAGACAATGCTCTTCAACTAATCTTGAAGTTTAATCTATAAACTTAAAATTCCCAGTTTAACTGTAAGTATGTAATAGCTTCCATTATACTGCCATAGTTATTGGTATTATTTTCATGTGTCCCCCGTTTGTTAGCCTTGTGGCCCATGTTGTGCCCCCCCAAAACTCAGGAGCTGGAGCCGCCACTGGATGAGCAGTGGTTTCAAACTCAATAAATAAGAGGCCAAAATCAAAAAGTGGTGGGTCAAATTTTTCATTAAGATACCTAGCAGGTGCGGCATTGGGAATCGTCATGCTGGTGCCTAGTGCTAGATCTCAGCAGTGAAAGGGTGTGAAGCACAGTTTTGGACTGGGTCCTCTGCCTATGGCACAATCATTTGCTAATGTGGAACGCCAATCTTACTCTTTTGACGTGGTAATGGAATGGCCAACTCCAATGGAATGCCTTTGTCACACCTAACTCCCCGCGCCAGCTGTTACAGTGGTGACTGCATTCAATCCTTACTACGCTGTTATCCACTTATGGAAGTCCCAGAACGAAGGTGTAGATATTTACCTTTTCTGCAATCCTTTTCTGCGGCCACACTGACAGGTCCCAACCCCTTCCTGTTTCAGCTTAACTATAGCGCACTGCACGCTAATGCGTGGTATGATTAAACTGAAACGGAAAGGGTCGGGACCTGTCAGTGTGGCTGCGGTTGATTGTGCAAAGTAAATATCTTACACTTCGTTCCTGACTCCTGTAATATTGATTGAAGGATGGAAGGTAGGCATAGCTGGTGAACTGAGGGCAGACCAAACATTGGCTGCTTAACTGAAGGGTTGACTTAACACTGGCTGGGGAACTGGAGAGCTGACTGATGAGTGGCTGCATAGCAGAAAAGGCTGAACTAACATCGCTGCTGAACATAACATGTGCCATGATTTTTCCATGTGCCTGGGGCCCAGAGCCAGGGGGGGCCAAAATGCAGTTTGCAAAAAAACAAATATTTTCGGGAGGTACAGTCACTTTAAACAGCAGGGGAAGCCATGATTTACATTGCACAACAGAATGCAGCTAGGACTCCTCCCCCTACCTTCTGGCAGGCAATTTATTTTATCAAAATCAATGTTTGTCGTAATTACCAGTTACTGTGGGCATCATTTACCAGTCATGTGTATAAAGCCCACCAACCCACAAAGCATCACCCATTTCAATTAAAACCACACCCCTTCCAGTGGTATGGCGGGGGGGCAGCATTTGGAATATTTTTCTCAGAGGCAAAAAGTCTAGTGGCGGCTCTGACATTCAGCAGCATATGAATGTGCCCAGGGGGATGTTTTGGGGGTGGGGTGCTGGGCACCCGTAACAAATCCTGCACAGGGTGTCTATTAATCCTAAGGCCGGCCCTGCCGCTTACCTAACAGTGGATGCTAACTGGAGGGCTGACCTCTATTCCTGCAAGATCCTGTCTGTCAGATCCTATTTGTAATTTTTCACACAGCAAAGGTGAAACGCTCGGGACTGTGTGTTTCCCACGACCGCGGCCCATTCCCCTATAGGAAGACTACCACATCCGAGGGAAATTTTAGGTCTTTCCCCAAATGACTGCAGGCCGGTGTATGCTCAGTCAGGAAAGACGCTACCCACAATGCTGATAAAGCCCTGATCAATTGGCGGTATCAGCAGTGTGTGCACCTATTCTAACAGTGGCTGCTGAACGTGAAGGGTAATCTAACATGGCTGCTGAACTGACTCCTAGGTGTTCCTGGCCTCCTGTGGACTCACTACCATATTCACCACAAGCTGCTTCTGGTCTCCTATTGCTGCACTTCATATTCCACAACCAGCTGCTCCTGGTCTCCTGATCATACACTCCAATATTCTTTGGTAAGCTTTTCCTAGTCTCCTGTCGTTACTCCTCCTAATTTCCATATCAGTGACTTTTCTGTTTTGCTCATCTATCCCATCCATGTCATCAAGAGTTTAGCCCGCCATCTTCATTGGCATGCTTGCCCTACTAAGCCCCGAGTCTCCTCAAGCTTAGGAAAGTGAGGCCATTTTTGTGATTCCACCCCAGCTTTCTTAACAGCATCATAAAATACAGTAGTTGCAGGTGTATGTTTCTTTACAGTTGTATAAAAACAAAAGTAACAAAAACAAAGTAATATTTAGACAGATTTCAAAATCTTTTATTTATTTGTCCCATTAGGTGATTAAGACATCCTTCAACTATTTCATCTAAAATGTTAATTTTTCTTGAGTGTATCAAATTCCTGTTATTTCTATCTCTTCTTCTCTTTTATTCTTCTCCTTTTGGGGCTGCTCCTCCCACAGTTTTCAAGATAGAGACAGGGAATTGGTAAAGACTTGTTGGACACATAGAAGAAGTGTGCTATTACCCTTCAGTAGCTAAGAAATCCAGGAATCGTTACCCGCATTATGGAGAATTTTGAGAATTTTCCCTCCCATAGACTATAATGGGTACATCCTCAAATGATTTTTGTCCTGAGGTTTTAGGGTCATGTGATCAAAACAGTTAGTTATTTGGTCTAAATGCAAAAAAACCTTACGCACACCCCAACTAAACACCGGTAAAAACACTAATTGATAGCCATACTTTATTAATTATAGTTATAGTAACTATAGTCAAAAACAAATTTAATCAATCATCAAATAGTTTAGTTTTCATACATGCAAATATATACCCTCCCAACCACACAGACACCACCCTATCTGATGCCCCTCTATACCCACCCCTCCATTTCCTTGGCAACCATATGATAATCATCATTGACAAACATTTATTGTGACTTTTGGCACAAAAAAGCTTCCCTTCCTCAGACAAGTTATTATGAAGGCAAGCTTTTTTGTGACGAAATGTCACAATATTGTTGGTCCCTTTTCAAAACTGATGTGCCCACCTTTTTATACCTTGGTATTTACATGCCATTAAAGGCTTGTTTAAAAGGTATTCAGGATCCTTCCATTTCTTCACTATAATCATCAAATTGTTCACAAAAACATACCTTCACCCCCAAACAGACACAGGAACAACGCCCCACCCACTGATCAAACTTCCTCAAAAGAATTTTTATGGAAACCATACTTAAAGGATATGTACAGTGTAAATTAAAGTCCAGTCTATGCAAAGCTGTACCTTTAAACCACACTATCAGGGTTATTCAATAAAAGTTTACCAGTCACTGTGGGCATCATTACCAGTCATGTGTTTAAAATGGTGCAAATTTTGCCCCAACCAGATCTTATTTAACATTTGAAAGTTAACATCTGATTGGTTGGGGCAAAATCAGCATCATTTTAAACGATAAGAACTTTTATTAATCTCTCCCTGTGTGTTAGGGCTAGGCCACACTGCTGCGCTTTTTGCATTGCATTTGATCTGAGTGATCTGAGTGCAAACATCCTCCGAATCACACAAGTGGGACTTCCCCTTAATATATAAAATATAAAAAGTACCATCAAGTCATACAGGCAGGCTAATGATAACAACAGAAAGTAAAACACAATCATTATTTGTGACCACATATCCACTCACAACGTTTCAGGGGTTACATGCCCCTTTCTTCAGGTGATATCTGTGCAACAGTGTTCAAGCAATACATAACCTGACCCCATATAAAGTTCCACCCCTAAAGGGGAGATAATGCAAAATTCCACAATCGAAAGTGATAGAAGTCATTATAAAATGCTAATGCAATATTTCATTAAAAATGCACAGTGCTTAACATTAAATTCATCATTAGACAATAATATTTATAGTGACATCGTCGTGTTTTGTGCTTTTTATGAAACATACAGTGTCCCTGTCCCCTGCATATTAGAACTTTTATAAGTGCATAAGAATAATCTCTTTAAGGGTACTTTACAACCCATATTATGCCAAGGACGACTCTGAAAATAAGGACACGGGAAAACAGTGGAGGCGGCGTGCAGCACAGCCTGAATGACACAACACCCTCCACAGCCTCGGATAGTTACACAGGGGAAACGGCTTGTCCTCTCACTTCGGTCATCCTAAGGAGCCAAAGGAGCCAGAGACAGAAACGGGAAGAAGGGAGAGGTACTACTGAGTCTGTATCTTCGGCTACTGGCCAGAATGATAACACAAGATTGACTATAAATAGAATTGATTATTAATTGGTTATTAATATTTCTAAACATCATTCACTCAAGACAGGAAGCACCTATTATAAGGGTTTAGGCTTTGTCCCTATGTATAAAGGGAACCTCCTTGAGTTAAAAAAGATTGGTTCAGGTTTACCTGCAATATTAACTGAAAATGCATTTTAATCAAGAAGACAGCTTGCCCACTGAATTAAGAAGAAATCTACAGATATTCCGGAGGTTCCCAAATAAAGATGTTCATATTTTTTAATTTCATTTTTTAAAAGTGAAAATCCATGTGAATCTGTTCTTTATATGCTTCTAAAATCCAAAAATCCACAAAATCCAGTAAATCCTCCTGGTCATCCAATTGCATCTGCGGGTGGAATCCCTACTCCAACCCTAGGATATACATGATTCATTTTTACATCCTATGGTTGTAAGTTATGTTTAAAAGATACCACTGATTTTTAAATACTTGAGGGAGATTAATGATTTACTCAGGAATTTTTTTTATGTACTATGGACGAGATGGGTTTGACACGAGCCCAGATCCGACACGGAACCCCTCGGTTCCGAAATCGAAAGATCCATCCAAATCCGGACAGATTCGGCGGATTCGGGACTTGGCAGGAGGTATTTTTGATAACAATCCGAAAGTACGGGCTATTTTCGATAATTATTGGAAATAGCCTCGAATGTTGGAAAATTATCGAAAATACGATCGGAGACTCAAAAATGGTCTCCGTTTGTATTTTCAATAATTTTCGAATGTTCAAGCTATTTTCGATAATCATAAATAGCCCCGTACTTTCGATATTATCGAAAATACCTTCGAGTCCTGAAAATCTTCGGGATTTTCCTGAGATCTGGAAATCTGAAAACAAACAAAACTACTAAGTTTCGGCCATCTCTACTATAGACGTTGAGTCACTATACACCTAAATAACTGAGGGGGACCTGATAAGGAGGTCTTACAGTTATGGAAGAGTTACTTTTGGACTTTGGATATGATCACAGACTTGTCTTCTTTATCATGGACTTAATGACAATTTACTCAAAAAGAATTTTTCGATTTAATTAAGAATGGTTCACAAATCCACGGGACTAGTATGGGTGCCAATTTTGCACACTCCTATGCAGTCTGTTTGTCGCTAATTTAGAAAAAAAATATCTGATGAATAATGAGTTGAATAATGTGATCAAGCAGCAGACCTTTAGGTAAAACGCACTGACAAAATAATTTATTATTGGCTAGCAGTTTCATCACCCAAAAATGTTAAAGAAGGGCTAAGATATAGTCAGTTTCTGAGGGTGAAAGAATTGTCTGTGATGATTCATTATGCTGGGTAAGGATGCACGAGATGGTGAAAAATTTAGGGCTAGAGGGTACCTAAAAAAGGACTTGTGAAGGATGTGGAAAAGGCCTTGTCCCAAAACGCAGTGACTTGTTAGATAACGAGAGAGTAAAAAAACAACCGATAGACTGCCCTTTGTCTCTACCAACAACTCCCTTTCTAATAGGAATTAACAGAATTGTGAGAATAAAAATGGACCATTTATAGGTTGACCCAGCATATGATCATTGTTCACTAGCCCTCCACTTTTCTTATAAAAGAATTTTATATATTTATAAATGTTGCAGCATCTAAAAGCAATAGACAGCTCTTTTTGGCAAACCACAAAGGCACCTTTCCATGTAGACCCTGTTCATCTGTACACAATCATTAAGGTAGCACTATTAAACATCCCGTGGCTAGAGATAAAGATCATCCGTGCTATGAGATAAAGTTTGAGTCATTTTGCCACACTGTAGAACTCCCGGAGTGTTTACCTTCTGAAATGCCGGAGTAGTTTACCTACTAAAATGCCCATGGTGAGGCATATGTAGGCAAGTCCAAAACAGAAGTAAGATAAGAATAGGAGAACATTTTAAACTTGTTTTGGCATGTTTCCTTTAATGTTGTATCAGCTACATTTTTTATTACATCATCTATTATGAGCTTGTTACTAAAGCATAATTTTTGAGCCTTTTCCAGCAACAGCTTCTTCTTCTTATATAAGTATCATTTTTTGGTTTTATTCCAGTAACTTTTTGATGTGGGCGCCATCTTCTGGACATATTGAAATTCAAAATGGATGCAATCATTTGAATAAGTTAAACCATACTTTATGAGCTTCTGACCCTGAGAGATTATACTTTATAAAAGTTCTATAGAATGCTTTAGAAAAGAAGACAGTGACACGTAGGTTTAGAAAGTTAAAAATGTTTTATTTTTATTTTTTAGTCACATTTTTATACTGTCATTAAAGTATGTATATGTGTATGTTTTAGTGAATATTGCATTAGCATTTTTCATGACTTCTATCACTCTATCACATTATTTATTCAGGTTATTTATTGCCTGAACATGTTGCATAGACATCACCTGAAGAAGGGGGCATATAACCCACTGAAACTTGTGAGCGGATGTGTGGTCACAAATAAATTATTGCGACTCTCGATTTTTGTTTTACTTTCTGATGTTGATGTTCTGAAGGAGGAATATGAGTGCCTTTACCCGTATGTTGGGTTCGAGTGCCTTACCTACCAATGTTCCGTGGAGGCTTATGATAACTGCATACATAATAAAACATCAAAGTTTATGGATAAGGTTAGAAACAATGGAGGGAATCTGCCCTTCCCTCTTATTAAATGACTGTCCACCCCAAAATAAAAATTGCCATGTAGGTAGAGGACACACAAAAAGCTAAAACTCCCCTTTCCCAACTTGCTTGCACACTGAAACATCCTTCCCGGTCCTCTTCCTAAGCCCTGTGAAGCTCAGTGGGGTGCCACAAAGCTCGGTCCTTTACAGCACAATGAAGAGGATGGGAGGCAAAACAGGAAGGATATCTTAGTGTGCACACAAGTTATGAGAAGGAGAGCATTTCATTTTGCTTTTTAAGGCCTCGACCTGCATGGCAATTTTAATTTTGGAGGTGGTCATGCCCCTTACACCTAGAGCCGTCCCAAGGTTACAGAGTAGTAGAGAATTGTACACGTGTTGGCCAATGATGAAAGTGAAGATATCTGGACTAAAATAACACCTTTTATGCTAAAATGATTGAAAATGCAAGCTTTCAAAGCATTTAGGCTTGGCATACAAGTCTGCCCTCAGTGATGGTACATAGTTTTGCCCAAAGTGATTGGTACATAATCTGCCCACAGTGATGGGTAAATAAGATTCGCCCCCAGTGCTACTTGCGGTGGCAGCAGAGGCAGGATTTTGACTTACTCGAAAGGCCCGTAAATCGGGAAGGGGAATATCACATGCACACGCACCCGGTGTTTTTTTTTTCTGCGCAGGGCAATGCAAAATGAGTGTAAACCTGTACAATAGCACTTGGGTGGCGTGGTTTTCACTCATTTAAGAGTGTTTTTATTGCATCTCCCCCAAGGTATTTACACTGTAATTCAAACATTTTATGGCTAAAATATTTTTATCTGGGCAAAGAGAAAGATTTAATCATGGTGAAACACAAACAACAAAACCTGTTTTCAGGAATTTGAAAATGTTATTTCACCCCTAAGCTTATTTCTATGATACATGCAACTCACTTAAAAGCAAAAATCTTTAAAGCATGAAAGAAAGAATCTAAAAAAAATCTGTCATTTTCTAACAATCACACTACTCAAAGTCCGAGCATTCTACCCATGTAAGGCATAGGAGAAACCCTCCGGGACTTCATATTCCCCCCAACCCAGCTGACTTTTCCGTTGATCCTGAGGCTGACAGTTGACGAGTGGCTCGGAAATGCACTACACAACACTAACGATAAAGGACCGTACCGTCAGATCCAAGTATTGGCTCTTTATTGTTAATGTGTGTACCCACCTCACAGGCCTCAGCACGAATATGGCAACCATTGTGGGGTCTTTTAAGACCCAACCAATCACATTTGATTCTTTTTAATCTAAATTTTGAGTTTCGATTTTCTAAAATTGTGAGGTAGGGAGAAGAATTTTGTCTCCCCTGTTACAAGCATTGGTATATCCTCATTGGAATATGCAGTGCAATTTTGGAATTCTGTGTACAAAAAGGACATCTTTGAAATGGAAAGGGTTCAAGACGATGGCCTAATTAATAGGTGATTGGTGGAGCTTGATATGAATAGAGACTGGTAGTTACAATTATGTACGCTAGAGAAAAGGAGCTTGTGTGGGGATATGTTAACTGTGTTATACTTAATACGGCCTACATTAAACTCTCTGGGCATTGTCCACCACCAATAGAACTGACAGAGGACCACGGACATCCCTTAAGACTTGAAGAAAATAAGTTTAGGTTTCAAGTTCAGAAAGGGTTTTTCACTGTGACAACGGTTAAAGCTATGGAATGTTTTGTGGCGGTCATGACAGTTTAAAAAAGCTGCAGGAGTTTCTGCAAACAGGGAATGTTGCAAGTTACTGGTATTGATAAATAAATGGAGTTGATCAGGGAAATTTCGATTTCCACTTGGAGTCAGGAAGGATTTTTCCCACTTCATAAAGGTTTTTTTGTGACTTCCTCTGATCAACAGTTAGCCAGGTAATAGGTTATTGCTGCAGTCGTTGGACTGGAGGAACGTATGTCTTTTATTCAACCTCAAATACTCTACTATTCTGTCGAATATTTGATTTTCGATAATAAGTTCTGAGTTCCCGAAAAGTGCAGATTTTCTAAATCAACCAATTGTTAGTCAAATTAGTCAGAGTGTGTGATGGTTTATTGTAGAGATGGCCAACTGGAAAATCGGTCTGTTTTCAAAACTTTCGAACTATATGGAAGTGCAAAAGTTCGAAAACGGACCCATAAAGTCAATGGGAGTCAATATTTGCAAAGTTCGAATGAAATAACAATAAAATATCAATGGTACATTAAGTAAATGGCTGTGCCTGGGAAACTGGTCTGGGGAACAGTTTGAATATCCAGGACTTTCGAAAACTCGATTTCACTCTCACGCATGCTAACTTCAGCTCTCGTGTTCTACATTCCGATAATAATCCTATGAACGAATCGCGGATTTGAGAGTTCATATTTACTCGCATAAGGTATAATAGACATTTTACTTGCATATTCCTTAATTCGATATTTACTCCCGTATTGGTATAATAGTCCAGGTCACACTCCAGCACCCCGCTGTTGACTCAATGCCAACAATTCCGTAAGTGTCAGTCCCCCGTGCCCTCCACTCCTAGGGCCAGACACTTCTTTACACTAGAATATATAGGGGAGCACACTACAAATAGTGAATCCAAAGTTTTTTATTGTAAACAACAACAAACGTTTTTGGGACGCCTTGTCCCTTCCTCAGTTTATAACCAGAAAATAGTTCATCCTCAAGCATTAACCCTGGAGCCCCACCTACTATCATTTGACATAGTGAAGACAAGCTGGGGCCATAAAGAGGCTCCCAGGTAAGTGAATACATAAACGTACACTCATACTAAAGTCTTCATAATAAAGTAGACCATGCTGAAAATAACAAGAAATTATAATTATAAACCCGAAGTTGTAATCATCACACAATTAATCTAATTGTAAAATACAAAGTACAGCAATTATCAACCAAGTGACAATGAATACAATGTATAAATAGCAATGTTGCAATAAAAACTAGTGTCATAATAGAAAATCCTACTGTGATAAAATTACTGAAGAGATACATATTAAAATCATCCATAGGATACAAATAGATGTGCATATAAGCACCAATGTCCAATTACACCATCACAGAAAGATACTGCTACTGTTGTCTTGCTCCGGTAGATAAAAAGACAGAATTATTGAGGCACAGAATCATAGATGTCCAATACCAGTCCAAATCTCTGGTCCAAGTGGGCCAAGGGGCTGGTACTGTATAGGAATAAAAGTTTTAAACAACCAGAGGAGAAAACAGAAAAGTACCTCCAGCCCGATCAAGAATACTGACTATGCATAAAAACCCTTTATTGGGAAGACCCATAAGTGGTCCCATAGGGGTACACAGAACACGGAATGATAAAGAAAATAGTTAAAACTCTAAAAACATTAAACCACCGGTATTAACCTCTACAATAACAATACCATACGCCAGTTGCACAAAGCCCTATCCCAGCAGTCATGTAGGTCTAAGCAAGTACAATGTAAGTACCCTACTTTCTGTCAAGGCTGCAGTCCCAAGACACAAAGTCCGGGGGGTCCCGAAAGTGGAGAAAGGCATCTGTAGAGAACACCGTAAGCCGACCGTAGAACGCTGGAACGCGTTCCGTCTGGAGGCGGACTTTCTAACAGCGTGGTTTGACGCGTAAACAAGTCGCTATAAATAAACCATATGTGTACCATGTGATTCACGCACTTGACGTAATTGACGTATAGCGTAAGTACGTACGGCGCGCACTGGAGACGCACACAGCATGGGAGCACCAATAATGAATCGACATGCTAAAGTACACACTTAGTGTAGTAGTGATCCATAATTAAAGTTACCACTAGGGGGAACTTAGTCACGCGTCAGGGATCATAGACTGGCCAATATAGATACAAAGTAGTCTTTATATATATATATATACACAAACATACAAAATGTCCAGATAATGCACTAAGTAATTAGACCTGTGCAACATATACTTTACAAATATAAATAATACAATTATGCCAGTCATAAGTAGTCTGCACCCAATATGCATGGGAGAACATGATGTATACAAATACACAAATACTATGAAAATGTGATACAGTGGAGTATATAATGTGAATATAATATAAATATAATATTCCCAAAGGTGTTCATAATACAGTCTGAGTCCAGATGATCCAGATCAGAAAAGTTCGACAATGCAATAATTGGCAAGAATGATCCAAGTAAATCAAATGTAACTGAATATGTACAACTCTTGAATCTATAAATGAAAGTAATTTCCAAAGTATCCGATCATTTGTAGATGTGTGATTAGTTTGAAGATAATACCAGTGAATAAGCCAGTAGTATACTGTAATGCCAATCGTGGCAATCAGGTAACTAGATTCATGAGTCACAATGAGAATACTCAGATTGGATAAGATGCATCGATAGCCGCAATGATAAAGGTCAGAGATCATGTACAAACAATGATCCAAGGAAAGGTGCAAAATAATGATCTGTACCTAGGTATACAGTAACTCTGTAAGTTCAGCCCAAGAGGTTGCCTTGTTTTCAGCCAGCCAAAGACCACTCCAGAGAACAATCCTCCATTCACATTTCAAAAAGGAGGAAGTGGGGCCCCACTCCATTTTTAGTATACGTGGATATTCCATACATGTTTATTGAGATCCTCTAGCCGTATGGTATTCTACTAAGGGGAAATAGCTGGATAAATGCCTCGAAGGTCATATGGAGTTTCAAGGGAATTGGGCATCCTCTGAAATATAAATGGATAGGTACACCGAAAACGTGTAATCAAAAGGAGTAAACACAGTCACAAGAAGGGATGTGCTCATGGCATCATTTACCTGATGCACTCATTGGCATTACTTACCTGGCTTATTCACTGGGTTTATTCTTCAACTTACTCCACCATCTACAATGATCGGATATTTGGAAATTACTTTCATTTTAATAGATCCAGATTTGTATATTCAGTTTACATTTGATTTACTTGGGATCATTTCTTGCAATATTGATGGTGGTATTTTCTTGATCTGGATCATCTGTACTCAGACTGTATCATATGAACACCTTTTGGGGACTATATTTATATTTTTATAATTCACATTTTAATATACTCCACTGTATCAACATTTATCATAGTATTTTTGTTTTGTATTTTACATCATGTTCTCCGGCATATTGTGGTGCAGCGTACTTTATGACTGCATAATTGTAAATATTATTATTTGTAAGTATGTTGCTCAGGTCACTACTACTAGGGGATTATCTGACATTTTTGTATGTTTGTGTATCTATATAATATTGATACTTTGTATCTCATATTGGCCAGTCTATGACTCCTCACGGTGACTAAGTTCCCCCTAGTGGTACTTTTAATTATGGTCACTACCAGGTGTTACTTTACAGTCGATCTTTATTGGTGCGTCCCAGCGTGTGCGCTCCAGTGCGCGCCGTCGTCTTAACGGCTTATTCGTCATTACGTCAATGCGTGATCACATGGTACACATAGGGTTTTTTTAGGACTTGTTTACCGGTCATAACCACGCTGTTGAGAAAGTCCCCGCCTCCAGGACGAAACCGCCCAGCGTCTCTACGGTCGCGCTTAACCGGTGTTTTCCTCTACAGATGCCTTTCTCCACTTTCGGGACCCCCCGACTTTGTGTCTTGGGACTGCAGCCTTAACAGACAAGTTAGGTACTTAATTGTACTTGCTATGACCTTTACATGACTGCTGGGATAGGGCTTTGTGCACTGCTATGGTATTGTTAATGTAAGGTAATACCGGTGGTTTAATGTGTTTTTAGAGTTTAACTATTTTTTCTATCTATTCCCTGTCTGTGTACCCCTATTTTGGACCCTTATGGTCCTCCCAATAAAGGGTTTTTTATCATATTTACAGTATTCTTGAGTGCGGTACTTTTTGTTTTCTCCTCTGGGGTTTTGTTTAAACTTATTGCTCCTGTAATGGCAGTATCTGCGCCTGAGTAAAAATTACAAAAAACAACTTATCATAATA
Organism: Hymenochirus boettgeri; assembly: GCA_019447015.1. NCBI lineage: Eukaryota > Metazoa > Chordata > Amphibia > Anura > Pipidae > Hymenochirus > Hymenochirus boettgeri. Next base: position 279,601,710 of record CM033470.1, read on the forward strand.
TCAATTGGATTATACAACCCATCATTACACATTATAAAATGGTTATCATGCTGAACGCAAAAACATAAGCCTAAACGTACTGCTCAATCCTGTTTTCTTCATTCCCAATAGATATGTGTCTGGCAGTTGTCCTACCCACGCTTCTCTTCTTGCATGGATTTTCCTTATAATCACCTCCTCTTTACTTGTTTTTTACTACTCTTAACACTGCCATTTTTTTAGTTGCAGGCATGGTGTCACTATCTTGCTTCCTCTCCCCTTGTAGTTTTTTATTAGTATTCCTTTTTATGTTTTGCCCTAAGTAAATTCTTGCTTCTCTTTAGGTTTTATCCGATGTACCCCTTCCCACAGGGGCATTTAAGAAGGTCGATACTAGGCCTTCGTGGTACATGTGGCGAAATCTCTAAAGGGATCTTATGACCTTTGCTGGGATGATGCATACTTCCCCAGGGATAAGGCATTGTAAGCACCCCCCTTTTCTACATGCCTTGATGGGGCCCCAAAAGAAGTTTTTACCTTTCTCGCTGGTTGCTAAATCCGTGTGGACTATCTGATCCCCTATACTTATTGATCTTTAATTATGAAATAAGAGGGCAACAGAAATGATTCTTCCAAGCATAACCGTTTTGCAAGATTCTCCAATTTTCTATGCACATCATTTGAATCACTAAAGGTGGCACTCAGTGGAATTCTCGGATTACCGAACTTTTCTTTTATTCTCTCTCTAGAGGGAGGCTCTCCTCATTCTCAACCTTTCTCACAGTCATTTATGAGGCTGAATGGGCATATAACCTCTTTTCTGAAATTCTCACGCATTTCTTCTTAGTCTTATTGTACACATGGTCACATCACTCACGGTTCTCCTCACCCTTAAAATTGGCTATAGGGCAGGCCTTGATGGCGCCTACAGGGGCTACTCGCCACAGGAAATTATTCCTGTCATGGGGTTTCATTAGATATCTGTGACCAATGTACATTCTTATTGATAACCAACACATCTAGAAAATTCATTTGTATCTGATCATACATTAGCGTGAATTTTAACGTGGGGTGAGCATTATTCATGAAATCACCCATTCTGACTAGGGATGTTACATCTCCCTCCCATACAACGAAGATGTCATCCACATAACGTGAGTACCCTCTCATGTTATCTTTGAACAGAGGATTATCCACAACATACTTCTTTTAAAATCTGGCCACATAAAGATTGGCATACATAGGGGCAAAATTCGCACCCATACTTGTGCCCTGTGTCTGAAAAAAATGTTCTGTCACATGAAAAAGTTTTTTTGTAAGACAAATGTTTTGAGATACAAAATCAAATATACAATTCACTTCATATCCCCAATCCAAGAGGCTTTCTCCACTACCTTCATCCTAAACAGCGCGGCTACCGGCAGCAGAGAGGACGTCTCATCAGCTGGCGCCTTCAAACAGTGGGCATCACCGTCCTGGAGGTTTCATGTATATTGCATCCTCAATGTTCGAGTTGGATTTTTTAGAAAGAGGCCAAGGGACACAGCCCCAAACTAAAAGTAAAGGGATCCTGGAGGGGCAAAAGAAAAATACCATGAATCGGCAAAGATTTTCCAGTGGATTATCCACAAAGCCAAGAGCAGATAGACAATAGCCTTGAACAACATGGAGGACTTGGTGGTAAAATATGTCTGATTTTATCTCTCTCCTTTACAGAAAAGATCATAAGTATAGGGGATCAGATAGTCCACATGGATTAGCAACCAGCGGAAAGGTAAAAATTTTCTTTTGGGTCCCCTCAAGAAATGTAGAATGTGGTGCTTACAATGCCGTTATCCCTGGGGAAGTTTATCATCATCCACACAAGGTCTAAGATCCCTTAAGAGATTTCGCCACATGTCCACAAAGGCCTAGTGTAATACCTTCTTAAATGCCCCTGTGGAAAGGGGTACGTCGGTATAAAACTTGAAAGCGAAAGAATAACGTATGGGTGCACGCATAAAAGGGAATATATAGCTAACAAGGGAGAGCATTCGCAGATATAACCCCAGTGAGCAGGCAGTTTTTCAGAACCGACACCATGCCTCGCAACTAAATGGCAGGTTTGTAGAGGTTAGTAAAACCAGATAAAAAGAGTGATTATGGAAATCCCTGCTAAGAGAGAAGCGTGGTGATAGACAAACTGCAGGACACTATATCCTATTGGTTAAATGAAGAAACAGGATTGAGCAGTAACGTTTAGGCTTTAGGGTGGTTGCCGTTCAGCATGATAACCAGTTTTTTTGTTTATAATTGTTTATTTATCGGTTTTATTCATACTGATTGTATTTATGATAAGTTTGGTTTTTTTTGTACATTTTACTCAGGCATAGAGACTGCATCTACAGGAGGCAAGACAACAGTAAAGGCAGTTATCTTTCTGTGATGGGGTGTTAATTTTGGTCCATTGGGGCCTTCTTAGCACAATCTATGCTATCCTTATCGGATGTGCTTTAATAAGTATACTTCACGAAACTTTTACCACAGTAGAGGATTTTTATATCTTTATGACACTATGTCCTTTGATAATCTGGCAACCATTCTATTTATTACATTGTATCATTGTCATTGGTGGATATTTGCCGTATTTGCTATTTTTACACTTTATATTATTGGTGGCATGATTTTTACCACTTTGTTTTTATAATTGGTAATTTTCTGTATTTCAGCATTGGGTCAACTTTATTATGAAAGCCATTTATGTTAATGATGTACTTTTATTATATTCCTTTACTGGCGAGCCTCTGTAATGGCCCCATGGCCTGTCATCACAATGTCCAAATGAATATGTAGGTGGGGTTCCAGTGGGTTAATGCTTGAGGATAAACCATCTGGCTTATACCTGAGGAAGAGGCAGGTGTCCGAAACGTGTTTTTCCAATAACACTTTGGATTCACAATTTGAAGTGTGGGTCCCCTATATTCTAGTGGCTATTGGTATAATGAGAATTTTATACTCGCGATTCGGGAATTCCGGTATTTTAACTCGGTTGTCAAGGTATAATAGACATTTACGCACACATTCGAGAATTCGATATTTAACTCGAGTATTGGTCAATCGACAATTTACTTGTGGATTTTCGAATTCGATTATTAACTCAGTATTGGTTTCATAGACATTTTACTCGCATAGTCACAATGCCCTCAATGTTCGATATTCATAATTTATCGAAAAGTCGGAAATTATCGAAAAAATCGCGGGTACGGGATAGTTGCGTTTTTTTGAATTGCGAGTCTGTTACGAAAATCGAATAGTTTCGGCTCGAACCGGGTTTCGGTTCTGCCTTCTAGTTTATATGTACAAACTAAACATTAGAACATTTGCAAACATATGCAAGTGTTTATGCAGGAGTCTCACTTGAGTGTCATGCCAGAGTCCTCCAGGAGGACATGGAAGGGCAAAACCTTTTCATGGAGACTCCCTGCCCTCGACCCTTTGAATAGGCATGCAGGCCAAACCAATTTGGAGCAAAGGGAAAGGTACAAGATTTTTTTAACAACTACACAGTGGGGCAAGAGTGGGTTGTAAATTTTACTTTAGCGGGGTGGACCGGTCCCTTAAGGGAAATACCATCGAACGGTGTAATATTTACACATTCCCGAAAGTGAGTATTTCAATATGTATTGTCGCCCTGTTACTTTTTTACGTCAAGTAAGTAAGTAAACTTGGCTGATGGCATTATGTTGTCTGTGTGGTTAATTACCAGTCAATGGGAATAATGCAATACCCAACTTGAGGGTTTTTTAAGCTTGGTAACACAGTGTCAATCCAACATAAAGTACTGTGCCGAGCGTATTTCTGTCCCATAAGGACCATTTTGGGTCCCGACCGTGGGTTTTTTTTTCACGTGCATGTTTCCCCAATCAGGCAAAAAAACAAAACAGCTATAAATGGGGGAAATTCTTATTGAACTCAACTGGCAATCGGAAAGTTAATTCCCGGTTTAAACCAGAACTCAGTATATGTAATTAAGCCTACTACTTCCTCATATTTATATAGTATCGCTGGATGAACCAGAACTACAGTTTATATGTATAATACTACTAATTCCTCAATTATTTATATATCTCTGGGATGACCAAGAAATCTACAGTAATATTTTAAACATTAATAACTACTAATTCTCATATTTTTTGAGTTTTATCAAACTCACAGTACGCGTAATGGGTCACATGAAACCCGAAACAACGTCAAGACTTCCTTGTGTCAATTTTCCTTTTTGGTCAAAAGATTGTAAAATGTTTTTTCCTAAATAAAAATACTTTTAATTAATTCTATGATGGACTGAGAATCTGTGGATCCAATAAACCACTGGGGTATTTGTGCAGAGCCCAGTGCCTTTAACCATTTTTTTTTGAAATTTTAGGGCACGTTTTTAACGGTTTGGAAGGGGCCGAACGTCAGAAGAAGAGGGCTATCCCCTCGAAACGTAATTTCAGTTGTATTTTTGGTTTGGGTTTTGGGGCCAGAGCTCCTCACTTCTGGTCCGGTACTATGGACTTCACCCCCCTGGTTGCACGCACTTTTATAGCGTTCATAACTATTTGCCTCCCCCATTTTATCCTCCGGACGTTGATGCCTGGTCACACCATTAACTGTGAGATTGTTTTCGCATTCTCTCTCCTTAACTGGAACATGGCCATTCTTCACCCTGCTCTTTCAACTTTAACCTAAAAACCCAACATAAATACTTAACCCCTCCAATATTAACCCCCTTTTTACATAAGAGATCAACCAAGGAGTTGGGTGAAAAGGCCGCAGCATTTAACTTGGGTTATCTCGTTACCGATACCGCCTTGCCGACATTAAACAGTTTTTAACATCTTACAATATATATTTTTATATCACTTTCACAATACATTTGCAAACTCTGCATTTTTTTCCCACTCTGTAATATGAACCAATATCCTAACCAAAACATTTTTTTTAAAATGCCTAAAGTTGCCCCCCTGCGAAGCCCCCTTTTCCTCCCCACTGCCACTCCCACTACCTACGCTTGCCCCGCCACTGGCGACCTGCTCGCTGAGGCCTTATAGTGCGGACGCCACTCCCCCCAGCAAGGCCAAAACTGCTTTTTTTTTCAACTCCTGTTTCAACGCATAGAAATAAGTCCCAGAACTCGACCAATCTGAAAGTTGACCTTCCGTCGGTACTGTAATTCCAGTAAAACCGTCGTTTTCCAGCTCAAAAGGCCGATCACCACCCTCCTTTTCCGAATGAAAACTGTGCCATTGAGCAGTTAATTTTTCCCGCTACATTTTTTTTTTTCCATCGCTTCCCGGATCCCTGCATGGTGCCAGGAGCGACGCGGCAACCATTTCCGGACCATAACTATGACATATCTGGAAACATTAGCCGTATACGAACATTTCCTGTTTTTCCCGTTTTTGACTAACTCATGCTGAGGACCTACCCAAAATCGTTCCCCCCACATCAGCAACCAGATATCAGGGCCGCTACCTGACTTAAACGGTGTCCAGAACCGACCTCCAAATTTGTGTCTATCCAGCTCAACCCCTGTGGCGAACAATGAAGCAGGACCCCCGGTCGTCAGGAAAGCCCAGCTGCACACCTGGTGGTTTTTTTAACTGGTGGCGTCTCCGTCCCTGGCCCCCAAAATATTAAACTAATGACCCAAGCACCAAAGCCCTGCCACCTTGTCCCCAAAGGAACCCAGCAGAGGATCTTGATTAGGAACAATGGTAACTATGGCGAATTTGTATACATTTTTTTTTTTTTTTTTTGTTCCAGGCCAACCCTTCATGGCTTGGAAGGCCGCACGTAACTCAGGTCCCGCTTCCTTCACGCCCTATCTTTTCGAAACCACTGCTTTCTGATAGGCCATTCGGACTGCCTCGGTAGTCCCCGCCCCCAATGCGGAAGGAATTTGGGTTTCCAACCTCCATTGGGGGGAGCGCCCGCCGCTTTCAACACACCGTTTGAACATTTGTTAAATTGATACGGTCCCCCAGGGGGCAACCCTCCCTGTGCACCAACACACCAGCACCCCCTTTTTGGGAGCACTCCCCACGTCCTGAAGGCAGCCGCCTGGACATACTTGGCTGCCAGCAACTGGATGTAACACAATTTTGGTACTCTTCCCTTTTTTCCCCCCGCCATATTTAGTCTTAAGTGGGCCTGGAAGCCAAAGAACACTTGTTCCTAGTCCCTCCGACAAGGTACATCTTTGAAAAAAGGCCAAACCATCCCTTTCGTTTGCTTGCTAGGAGGCAGACCGCAGCTCCCCCTATGCGAAATGCCCCCCAAAAAGGCAAGAGAAAAACTGGCCTGGAAATAGCAGGTTTTCGAAAGGAGAAATTGCAGACATTCTCCAGTAAGCCATTCACTTGTCTGCCAGCACCTTAAAGAAATTGGCCGTCCCTAAGAGTCTGTGATACCCGTGGGTGGGGGTCCTGAAACCAACTAGGTCCTGCCGAATTAGAAAGTGTTGGTTAAGGTCCTGAAAGTTTTAAGTCCCGCTTTGAACGCAAAATGCCTAATCGCCAGTCTCTCCTCTTTGTTAATGGGGAGAAGAAATTTCTGATCTTGCAGTCCGAAGATGTTACCATATCAAACCTTCCCAAACCTTTCCCCCACATTCTGTAAACACCCGGCTCCCATTTTTTCCAAGTCTTTAGCCACTCCCTTCCCCCCTCTCCCATTCTTGGGGCTAAGCATTCCATGTGGGAAGCTGTGAAGTGAGGCCTTTTAACCATGGTGAAATTATCAGAGGTCCCAAATTTTCCAAGAGCGGGGCGGAAAAGGCCGCCTGTTTCACCTCTTGCCATGTACAATACTGTTTTAACACCTTACTCTGGGCGTTCCTATAACACCTCTTAGCCACTATCTAATCACACCCTTAACACCTGGCTGTGATATGCTAATTGGGATTTTCCAGGGTACATAATTGCCACAGATTCTTGTACAAGTCATTCTGAATTGAGAAAGCCAGTCGGATGACTAGCGAAACGTCTTCAAGAACTACATTTCATGTCCAGTTGATCTAATTGAATACAACAGATATACCATGACCTGGATGAATGAGAACCTTCACAAGCATAATCCTTACCTTACATTCCTGCTCAAAATAGTTCCCCTGCTGTGCCCCTCTAAAGTCCAGGAAACTGCTGTGTAGGAGCAGTGTGTGACTCATGCTGTGCCTGAGACTTCCTCAACCTCATCAAGGTTGAGGCATGCTCAGTGCAGCCCTCCCTGCCTCTCAGCCAATCAAGGACGCGGCTGCTGGTCCCGCCCCCTGCTTTCAATTCCATGCAACACTGCAGCGGAGGAGAGAGGGCAGGTAAGTAAGAATCGGGGGACTGTACAAGTCATTCTGAATTGAGAAAGCCAGTCGGATGAATAGCGAAACGTCTTCAAGAACTACATTTCATGTCCAGTTGATCTAATTGAATACAACAGATATACCATGACCTGGATGAATGAGAACCTTCACAAGCATAATTTCTTATTGTTTTGAGTTTTCTCAACAGATATAAACAGAATACCTGAACATATGTGTATTAATACACACTCTAGATCTGCAGAGAGGCCTCAAGTTGGCACTTGGCGGTATCATTTCTGAATCATTGTATATTTTAAATGGTAACAAAGTACACAGCTATATCTTATTTAGGAACTGATATGAAATGTAATATTTCCTTCTGGCATATGTAGGGCTGACATTTAAACTTTTTAACCATAATCCAGCTTGGGACTTTGGACTTCCTTTTGGATATTACACACACAGGGTTATTCAATAAAAGTTCTTATTGTTATAAATGGTGCTAATTTTGCCCCAACCAATCAGATGTTAGCTTTCAAATGTTAAATAATATCTGATTGGTTAGGGCAAAATTAGCACCTTTTTTTAACGATAAGAACTTTTAATGAATCTCCCTGACGGTGTTTGGATTTTTCACTTAACAGTGGACACTGGGGGTTAGTTTTACACATATAAATTGGACATTGTGGACATTTATTGCCCTGGATACGACATATCAGGATGGACATGTCTCCAGCTGTTGTAAGGAAAATACTTTTTTGGTAACACAGTATGTGTGTATGCTACATTGTATATACTTCGCACTAATATGGTAATGTTCGGGAAGGGGGTGGGCATAAGTGTATGTCACTTGTTTTATCCACTACTGTGTATTTAACTGCTCATTTAGAAACCACTGTTTGTGAAACTCGTTTGCTGGCTGCACATCATTCCACTATTGTAAGTGCTTCTTAATGTTCCCTTCTCATATGAATGTATATTCATTCACTTGTATTGATAGGGAGGCCCGGGTGTAGAACACCCCAGACCTATCACTTCCCCTTCCCCCTGTTCTCCAATCTTCACCTTGGAAATATTAACACAGTGCAAACGTATAGTTAAGACTCACCCCTCTGCTGGGTTGGTCCGGGTGCCACAAGAGCCCCAGACCCGTCGCTTGGATCCACTCCGTAAATTCGTAATATAGTAAAGGACTCTTGATTCACAGCAAACAGTTCCTCGGCACTCAGTTATAGTTTAACAGCTTTATTATACAACATGTCTAAAAATGCAGAACTGCCTGACGCGTTTCGGGAACGTGCTATCCCCTTACTCATAGGCCTATGAGTAAGGGGATAGCACGTTCCCGAAACGCGTCAGGCAGTTCTGCATTTTTAGACATGTATGTATAATAAAGCTGTTAAACTATAACTGAAGTGCCGAGGAACTGTTTGTTGTGAATCAAGAGTCCTTTACTATATTGCGTATGTCACTTGTTTGTCTAAAAATGTTTGTTTCACTTGAACAAGTGGTGTGCTTGAGAAAGGACTTTAAGGCCGGAACATGTTGCACAACATGTTTCACTGAATAAACCAACACTTTGATCACAGCTTTAAGTCTGTGTCGTCTATGCCAATCTATACTAGTAATTTTGTTGTATGCAGTATCCAGTTTGGTGGAGACCGTCAGGTGAGGCATAGGCCACTGTTTTGCTCCTGTATCTGGAAACCCACACCTACAGATTTTTGACTTAGAGGGAAGACAGCTGGGACAAAAAGGGGAGCAACCACAGGGGCCCAGGATCCAGGGGGGCCCAATCTTCTTGTTTTCCCTATGACAGATTGAGCCTCCTCCCAGAAAACCATTGTGGATGAATAATGGATAGGGGCCCATCATAGTTTTGCTGGGGGGCCCAGTGATTCCTAGTTATACCTTTGGAATGCAGTACTACTAGTCATTATTGTATCTGCGTTACCTCTGTTCTGCCTTCCCAGGTGCTGGCAGGGGTGTAGCTAGAAATCACTGGGCCCCATAGCAATGATTTGGATGGGGCCCCCCAAAACCACAAAAAAACAAATGTAGCTATCTTACAGGTGCCTGCAATTGCTATTTGTGTTGAATGGTGCTGCTGAGGCTCACCAGGTAACCTTTCAACAGGGAACAGAATCACCTACCCTGCTAAATATACATACTCTGCTCCAGACACACTGGGGCACACATCTACAAACATATACACTCCTACATACACATACCCTGCTTCAGACACACTGTGGCACACACCTACACACATAAACACTCCACATACACAACCTGCTCCACGACACAGTGGCACACCTACACACATAAACACTCCTACATACACTCCCTGCTCAGACACACTGTGGCACACACCTACACATATACACACTCCTACATACACATACCCTGCTCCAGACACACTGTGGCACACACCTACACACATATACACTCCTACATACACATACCCTGCTCCAGACACACTGTGGCACACACCTACACACATATACACTCCTACATACACATACCCTGCTCCAGACACACTGTGGCACACACCTACACACATATATACTCCTACATACACATACCCTGCTTCAGACACAGTGGCACACACCTACACACATATACACCACAACATACACATACCCTGCTTCAGAACACTGTGGCACACACCTACACACATATACACCACAACAACACATACCCTGCTCCAGACACACTGTGGCACACACCTACACACATATACACTGCTACATACACATACCCTGCTCCAGACACACTGTGGCACACACCTACACACATATACACCGCTACATATGCATACCCTGCTCCAGACACACTGTGGCACACACCTACACACATATACACCGCTACATACGCATTCCCTGCTCCAGACACACTGTGGCACACACCTACACACATATACACCGCTACATACACATACCCGGCTCCAGACACACTGTGGCACATGCCAAAATACAGTCAATTGGACAATTAAAAGCACCCTGGATGGTACCAGTACTGACAAATGAGATGGATGTGAGTTGGACTGTCAAGGGAAACCTTATGCAAGGTAGAAATTTAGGTCCTCATCCAGGGTACTTTTAATTTTTGCCCAATTGACTGTATTTTGGTTGATTTGGCTGAAATATCCTCCATCATCATTCATTAGGTCCGAGAGATTAGACATTCTGGTAAATTATAGTCAATTGTACAGTGTTTTATGGGCCCCAAGAACAATTGGGACAATATTGTAATTTTGAGAAAACCAGGTGATATTTTATGGTCTATCTTTAATATTTTTATAAGACATGAGAAAGATAAAATCCCTGCGTTAGCAATAATAAGAAAAGATACACAAAGACCGTGCGCCAATACAATAGATAGGCGCTCGATCAGGATATCGCGCCTGACAGCTGAGAAGGAGCCACGAGTGGAGTGCCAGTAAGGTTGCTGTGTTCCCCGGATGTTCTATTACTCACAGGACGGTGGGAACAAGTGTTCACACCTCCCTGTGAATAATAGATACATGGATTTTATGTACTGTCAAAATACAATTTATTGTCCCTTTAAGTTAGTTACATACCACAGGCAGGTGCAGGATTTTTGCAATCATATAATGTAAGTCATAAGGTAAGATAACTGTGTGTATGTGCACAGTCTGGCCACACCTCCTGACTTCAGTCACATGACCTCCTGCCTAATATAAAAGGTATCAGGAATGGCTTGAGACTACAAGTAGTAGCAACCAGAGTCGGACACCCCGATAATCGTATGGGCACTTTGCCGGACGAAATGTCCATTTGGTTGGAGATCCGGCCAATTGGGCAATGATCCCCGACCGAATGGTTGTTACAGCCAACAAAGTGCCCGTACATGGCACTATTATCATCTGAAATGGCCGTGCATACACATTGTGCATTGCGGGTCAGCTCCAGCAATCACACTTGTGTATATGAAGCTTAAGGTAGATATGTGAATGAGTGATTATAGAGATATGAAATGTAAGGTGGGCCCCTAAACTCATCCTGATGGGCTCCTGGTACTTCTTATCTGCAACTCATGTGACTGTCCCTCTAGCAAATTTGCTGTTAAAACATTTTCACTGCTACAAAAAAACTGTTGTAAAATGACCCACACATGTACCTTGTCAATCATGTTAGGAATGGCATTGAACAACATTCCAGTTGTCAGATTGTATTTGTAGCTAAACTGGGCCAGCCCAACTGTACCTGCCTCGAGACTGGTTGTGCAAAACACAATTGACGAATGTCATTGGAGACAGGTAAATATGCTCAGGGCACTTCTGAGGCTAGGAATGAAGGTCAATAATCCCACAGCGTTTAAATGCTTTGATATACATGTTTAAAGGACTAATCTAGTGCCATCCATTATAATGTGTCATTATAATGGCTTGCAGATTTTAAACATATGTAGCACTATAGTTAAAGGGTATATTTACTCTTCTATTCAACCCATCTGGTTCGTCTATAGTTCACATGGAAATGACAGATGTTACTAGTTGTACAAAGGTCCAAAACAGGTGCAGCAACAGATCATCCCCCCGGTCTCCTCTCTCAGGGCTAGGCCACACTAGCACGTTTTTTGCGCGTTTGCGCACGCGTTTCGCGCTCGCGTTTGCGCCTGCGATTTTTGCTAAAATGGAAATCGCGGGAACGCAAAAATTCCTGCGATTTCTGATGCGCATGCGATTGCGCGTCCGTTCGCGTTTTGGTAACGCATGCGTTCACCATTTTTGGTGCATTAACGCATGCGTGTCCATAACGCGAAAAAGCAAAAACGCAAGCGCAAAACGCGTGCGCGAAACGCGCAAGAATCGCGCACACAATCGTGTGCGATAGCGCTCGCGATTCTGTGCGCGATTCCTGTGCGTTGCAGTGTGGCCTCACCCTTAGTGTGCGCCCACGTTAGGAATAGTTATAGTGGAACAGGGAGTAGGGCACGTTCAGTCATAGCACAAGTGTCTGAGCTTTGTACAATTTAGTATAGTATAGTATTTGAGGTTGAATATAGATATAGGTCCATCCAGTACAACTTACTCATCAATACCCACATTTCCTGGCTAACAGTTGATCCAGAGAAAGTCAAAAAAATGTGAAGGGGAAAATAAATCCTTCCTGAATCCAAGTGACGGAAATATCCCTGAATCATCTCCACTTTATGTATCAATACCAGTAACTTGCAACATTCCTTGTTTTTAGAAACTCATCCAGCTTTTTTTTTAAACTATCCAATAAACCTGCCTTCACCAATAGAAGACAGTTCCATAGTTTTACCGTTCCCACAGTGAATAACCCTTTCCGAACTTAAAGACAGTAAACTTCTTTTCTTTCGTCTTGTCCTTTGACATGTTCTATTGATGAACAATACCCATGTACATAATTGTAACTTATCCAATCTGTATTCATATTCAACCTCTTAAACTTAACTATGTAAATCCTGGAGTACAAAATGTAGCAGGATAAATACAGTATACTGTCAAAAATAGTAACACAAAAGAAATGTAAGAACTATTGCAGAAAAGTTATGGAAATTAAACCTTAACGAGCACACAATGTAGGAAAAACCCCAAACAGTCTGATCTGTGGAATGGGAGGGTTGCAGGCATTTTGTTCTGGCTAATTCACACTTTTCCTAATCTGTTTAGGAATAGAGCAGGGGTGTCAAACGCAGTCACATTAGGGATAGAGCCAGTGGCAGCGCTACACTGGGGCACAATGGGGCATGTGACCCAGCTCACAGATGCAGTGCCCCCCCCCGGCCTGGCCAGCCGTCTCCCCGATTGTGTAATTCTGTCTCACTGGACTGACGTCACTATCAGCTGCTACCTGGAAGTGAAGCCGCTCGTACCCGCTCTCTATGGGCTCAGCGGGCACTGGCAGAACGAACGCCACCTGCTGGCTGCTCCCTGCTGGCTGCTGCGGAAATGGTTGCTGCGGAAATGGTCGCGGTCACTGTGGAGCCTCCCTACGTGACGTCATTAACATCACGTGGCTGCGCAGAGGTCCCGCCCATGAAAAGAACAAGGTAGGTGACATGGGGTGCGCGCCATTTTAGCAGTTATTCTGCTGCTCTGCTCTGCACAGCACACTACTATACCCAGTGTTGGGATCTTAGACAAAGCAAGGACATTTACAGCAGACCATACAGGTTTTTCTGGACGACCACCCAGGGAGGGACCCATTTTAAATCAAAACTCAACCAATAATTAAAGGTCCGTGTCTTTTTTTCAGGTAAACAAAGTATATAGCCGCAACTTCTTCTTCAGTATCAGCCAAAGTCTATGATTAAATATGGATTTCGTTTATGATTAAAAACTGATGATTTTATAATTACCCAGCTCTCCAGTTAGTGTTAAACCAACCCTCCAGCCAGTGTTAAACCAGCCCTCCAGCCAATGTTCCAGTCAGTGTTAAACCAGGACCCCAGCCAGTGTTAAACTAGCCCCAAGTCAGTGTTAAACCAGCCCCCCAGCCAGTGTTAAACAAGCCCTCCTGCCACTGTTAAACCAGCCCTCCAGCCAGTGGTTTAACACTATCACGGTTTAAATGTTGTTATTTTGTAACAAAAGGTCTAGATACACCCCTGCTTAAGGTCAGAAACAATCCAAACTCACCTTCTGCTCTATTTGCTCTGGCTGGGGCATAGAAGGTATGTTGTGCTTTTTTAAATGGTATGCAGCCAGACAATGCTCTTCAACTAATCTTGAAGTTTAATTCTATAAACTTAAAATTCCCAGTTTAACTGTAAGGTATGTAATAGCTTCCATTATACTGCCATAGATTATTGGTATTATTTTCATGTGTCCCCCGTTTGTTAGCCTTTGTGCCCATGTTGTGCCCCCCCAAAACTCAGGAGCTGGAGCCGCCACTGGATAGAGCAGTGGTTTCAAACTCAATAAAATAAGAGGCCAAAATCAAAAAGTGGTGGGTCAAATGTTTTCATTAAGATACCTAGCAGGTGCGGCATTGGGAATCTGTCATGCTGGTGCCTAGTGCTAGATCTCAGCAGTGAAAGGGTGTGAAGCACAGTTTTGGACTGGGTCCTCTGCCTATGGCACAATCATTTGCTAATGTGGAACGCCAATCTTACTCTTTTGACGTGGTAATGGAATGGCCAACTCCAATGGAATGCCCTTTGTCACACCTAACTCCCCGGCGCCAGCTGTTACAGTGGTGACTGCATTCAATCCTTACTACGCTGTTATCCACTTATGGAAGTCCCAGGAACGAAGGTGTAAGATATTTACCTTTTCTGCAATCCTTTTCTGCGGCCACACTGACAGGTCCCAACCACTTCCTGTTTCAGCTTAACTATAGCGCACATGCACGCTAATGCGTGGTATGATTAAACTGAAACAGGAAAGGGTCGGGACCTGTCAGTGTGGCTGCGGTTGATTGTGCAAAAGGTAAATATCTTACACTTCGTTCCTGACTCCTGTAATATTGATTGAAGGATGGAAGGTAAGGCATAGCTGGTGAACTGGAGGGCAGACCAAACATTGGCTGCTTAACTGAAGGGTTGACTTAACACTGGCTGGGGAACTGGAGAGCTGACTGATGAGTGGCTGCATAGCAGAAAAGGCTGAACTAACAATCGCTGCTGAACATAACATGTGCCATGATTTTTCCATGTGCCTGGGGCCCAGATGCCAGGGGGGGCCAAAAATGCAGTTTGCAAAAAAACAAATATTTTCGGGAGATACAGTCACTTTAAACAGCAGGGGAAGCCATGATTTACATTGCACAACAGAATGCAGCTAGGACTCCTCCCCCTACCTTCTGGCAGGCAATTTATTTGATCAAAATCAATGTTTGTCGTAATTTACCAGTTACTGTGGGCATCATTTACCAGTCATGTGTATAAAGCCCACCCAACCCACAAAGCATCACCCACTTTCAATTATAAAACCACACCCCTTCCAGTGGTATGGCGAGGGGGGCAGCATTTGGAATATTTTTTCTCAGGAGGCAAAAAGTCTAGTGGCGGCTCTGACATTCAGCAGCATATTGAATGTGCCCAGGGGGATGTTTTGGGGGTGGGGTGCTGGGCACCCGTAACAAATCCTGCACAGGGTGCTATTAATCCTAAGGCCGGCCCTGCCGCTTACCTAACAGTGGATGCTAAACTGGAGGGCTGACCTCTAGTTCCTGCAAGATCCTGTCTGTCAGATCCTATTTGTAATTTTTCACACAGCAAAGGTGAAACGCTCGGGACTGTGTGTTTCCCACGACCGCGGCCCATTCCCCTATAGGAAGACTACCACATCCGAGGGAAATTTTAGGTCTTTCCCCAAATGACTGCAAGGCCGGTGTATGCTCAGTCAGGAAAGACGCTACCCACAATGCTGATAAAGCCCTGATACCATTGGCGGTATCAGCAGTGTGTGCACCTAGCTTAACAGTGGCTGCTGAACGTGAAGGGTAATCTAACAGTGGCTGCTGAACTGAACTCCTAGGTGTTCCTGGCCTCCTGTGGACTCACTACCATATTCACCACAAGCTGCTTCTGGTCTCCTATTGCTGCACTTCCATATTCCACACCAAGCTGCTCCTGGTCTCCTGATCATACACTCCAATATTCTTTGGTAAGCTTTTCCTAGTCTCCTGTCGTTACTCCTCCTAATTTCCATATCAGTGACTTTTCTGTTTTGCTCATCTACCTCATCCATTGTCATCAAGAGTTTAGCCCGCCATCTTCATTGGCATGCTTGCCCTACTAAGCCCCGAGTCTCCTCAAGCTTAGGAAAGTGAGGCCATTTTTGTGATTCCACCCCAGCTTTCTTAACAGCATCAATAAAATACAGTAGTTGCAGGTGTATGTTTCTTTTACAAGGTGTATAAAAACAAAAGTAACAAAAACAAAGTAATATTTAGACAGATTTCAAAATCTTTTATTATATTTTGTCCATCTAGTGATTTAAGACATCCTTCAACTATTTCATCTAAAATTGTTAATTTTTCTTGAGGTGTCAAATTCCTGTTATTTCTATCTCTTCTTCTCTTTTATTCTTCTCCTTTTTGGGGCTGCTCCTCCCACAGTTTTCAAGATAGAGACAGGGAATTTGGTAAAGACTTGTTGGACACATAGAAGAAGTGTGCTATTACCTTCAGTAGCTAAGAAATCCAGGGAATCGTTACCGCATTATTGGAGAATTTTGAGAATTTTCCCTCCCATAGACTATAATGGGTACAATCCTCAAATGATTTTTGTCCTGAGGTTTTAGGGTCATGTGATCAAAACAGTTAGTTATTTGGTCATAAATGCAAAAAAACCTTACGCACACCCCAACTAAACACCGGTAAAAACACTAATTGATAGCCATACTTTATTAATTATAGTTATAGTTAACTATAGTCAAAAAACAAATTTAATCAATCATCAAAATAGTTAGTTTTCATACATGCAAATATATACCCTCCCAACCACACAGACACACCCTACTGATGCCCCTCTATACCCACCCCTCCATTTCCTTGGCAACCATATGATAATCATCAAATTGACAAACAATTTATTGTGACTTTTTGGCACAAAAAAGCTTCCCTTCCTCAGACAAGTTATTATGAAGGCAAGCTTTTTTGTGACGAAATGTCACAATATATTGTTGGTCCCTTTTCAAAACTGATGTGCCCACCTTTTTATACCTTGGTATTTACATGCCATTAAAGGCATTGTTTAAAAGGTATTCAGGATCTCCTTCCATTTCTTCACTATAATCATCAAATTGGTTAACACAAAAACATACCTTCCACCCGCCAAACAGACACAGGAACAACGCCCCACCCACTGATCAAACTTCCTCAAAAGAATTTTTATATGGAAACCATACTTAAAGGATATGTACAGTGTAAATTAAAGTCCAGTCTATTGCAAAGCTGTACCTTTAAACCACACACTATCAGGGTTATTCAATAAAAGTTTACCAGTCACTGTGGGCATCATTTACCAGTCATGTGTTTAAAATGGTGCAAATTTTGCCCCAACCAGATCTTATTTAACATTTGAAAGTTAACATCTGATTGGTTGGGGCAAAATCAGCATCATTTTAAACGATAAGAACTTTTATTGAATCTCCCTGTGTGTTAGGGCTAGGCCACACTGCTGCGCTTTTTTGCATTTGCATTTGATCTGAGTGATCTGAGTGCAAAACATCCTCCGAATCACACAAGTGGGACTTCGCCCTTAATATATAAAAATATAAAAAGTACCATCAAGTCATACAGGCAGGCTAATGATAACAACAGAAAGTAAAACACAATCATTTATTTGTGACCACATATCCACTCACAACGTTTCAGGGGGTTACATGCCCCTTTCTTCAGGTGATATCTGTGCAACAGTGTTCAAGCAATACATAACCTGACCCCATATAAAGTTCCACCCCTAAAGGGGAGATAATGCAAAATTCACAATCAGAAAGTGATAGAAGTCATTATAAAATGCTAATGCAATATTCATTAAAAATGACACAGTGCTTAACAATTAAATTCATCATTAGACAATAAATACTTTATAAGTGACATCGTCGTGTGTTTGTGCTTTTTATGAAACATACAGTGTCCCTGTCCCCTGCAATATATAGAACTTTTATTAAGTGCATAAGAATAATCTCTTTAAGGGTACTTTACAACCCATATTATGCCAAGACGACGCTGAAAATAAGGACACGGGAAAACAGTGGAGGCGGCGTGCAGCACAGCCTGAAATGACACAAGCACCTCCACAGCCTCGGATAGTTCACAGGGGGAAACGGCTTGTCCTCTCACTTCGGTCATCCTAAGGAGCCAAAGGAGCCAGAGACAGAAACGGGAAAGAAGGGAGAGGTACTGCAGAAAGAGCGACTGGCCAGAAGATAACACAAGATTGACTATAAATAGAATTGATTATTAATTGGTTATTAATATTTCTAAACATCATTTCACTCAAGAACAGGAAGCACCTATTAATAAGGGTTTAGGCTTTGTCCCTATGTATAAAGGGAACCTCCTTGAGTTTAAAAAAGATTGGTTCAGGTTTACCTGCAATATTAAACTGAAAATGCATTTTAATCAAGAAGACAGCTTGCCCACTGAATTTAAGAAGAAATCTACAGATATTCCGGAGGTTCCCCAAATAAAGATGTCATATTTTTTAATTTCATTTTTTAAAAAGTGAAAATCCATGTGAATCTGTTCTTTATATGCTTTCTAAAATCCACAAAAATCCAGTAAATCCTCCTGGTCATCCAATTGCATCTGCGGGTGGAATCCCTACTCCAACCCCTAGGAATATACATTGATTCATTTTTACATCCTATGGTTGTAAGTTATGTTTAAAAGATACCACTGATTTTTAAAATACTTGAGGGAGATTAATGATTTTACTCAGGAATTTTTTTTATGTACTATGGACTAGAGATGGGTTTGACACGAGCCCAGATCCGACACGGAACCCCTCGGTTCCGAAATCCGAAAGATCCATCCAAATCCGGACAGATTCGGCGGATTTCGGGACTTCGGAAGGTATTTTTGATAACAATCGAAAGTACGGGGCTATTTTCGATAATTATTGGAAATAGCCTCGAATGTTGGAAAATTATCGAAAATACGATCGGAGACTCAAAAATGGTCTCCGTTTGTATTTTCAATAATTTTCGAATGTTCAAGGCTATTTTCGATAATCATAAATAGCCCCGTACTTTCGATAATTATCGAAAATACCTTCCGAGTCCTGAAAATCTTCGGGATTTTCCTGAGATCTGGAAATCCGAAAACAAAACAAAACTACTAAGTTTCGGCCATCTCTACTATAGACGTTGAGTCACTATACACCTAAATAACTGAGGGGGACCTGATAAGGAAGGTCTTACAGTTATGGAAGAGTTACTTTTGGACTTTGGATATGATCACAGACTTGTCTTCTTTATCATGGACTTAATGACAATTTACTCAAAAAAGAACTTTTTTCGATTTAATTAAGAATGGTTCATACAAATCCACGGGACTAGTATGGGTGCCAATTTTGCACCATCCTATGCAAGTCTGTTTGTCGCTAATTTAGAAAAAAAATATCTGATGAATAATGAGTTGAATAATGTGATCAAGCAGCAGACCTTTAGGTAAAACGCACTGACAAAATAATTTATTATTGGCTAGCAGTTTTCACCCCAAAAATGTTAAAGAAGGGCTAAGATATAGTCAGTTTCTGAGGGTGAGAAGAATTGTCTGTGATGATTCATTATGCTGGGTAAGGATGCACGAGATGGTGAAAAAATTTAGGGCTAGAGGGTAACCTAAAAAAGGACTTGTGAAGGATGTGGAGAAGGCCTTGTCCCATAAACGCAGTGACTTGTTAGATAACGAGAGAGTAAAAAAACAACCGATAGACTGCCCTTTGTCTCTACCAACAACTCCCTTTCTAATAGGAATTAACAGATTGTGAGAATAAAAATGGACCATTTATAGGTTGACCAGCAATATGGATCATTGTTCACTAGCCCTCCACTTTTCTCTTATAAAAGAATTTTATATATTTATAAATGTTGCAGCATCTAAAAGCAATAGACAGCTCTTTTTGAGCAAACCACAGAAAGGCACCTTTCCATGTAGACCCTGTTCAGTCTGTAACACAATCATTAGAGGTAGCACTATTAAACATCCCCGTGGCTATGAGATAAAGATCATCCGTGGCTATGAGATAAAGTTGAGTCATTTTGCCACACTGTAGAACTCCCGGAGTAGTTTACCTTCTGAAATGCCGGAGTAGTTTACCTACTAAAATGCCCATGTGTGAGGGCATATGTAGGCAAGTCCAAAACAGAAGTAAGATTAAGAATAGGAGAACATTTTAACTGTAATTTGGCATGTTTCCTTTAATGTTGTATCAGCTACATTTTTTTATTACATCATCTATTATTGAGCTTGTTACTAAAGCATAATTTTTGAGCCTTTTCCAGCAACAGCTTCTTCTTCTTTATATAAAGTATCATTTTTTGTTTTTATTCCAGTAACTTTTTGATGCTGGCGCCATCTTCTGGACATATTGAAATTCAAAATGGATGCAATCATTTGAATTAAGTTAAACCATACTTTATGAGCTTCTGACCCTGAGAGATTATACTTTATAAAAGTTCTATAGAATGCTTTAGAAAAGAAGACAGTGACACTGTATGTTTCATAGAAAGTTAAAAATGTTTTATTATTTATTTTTTAGTCACATTTTAATTAACTGTCATATAAAGTATGTATATGTGTATGTTTTAGTGAATATTGCATTAGCATTTTTTCATGACTTCTATCACTCTATCACATTATTTATTCAGGTTATTTATTGCCTGAACACTGTTGCATAGACATCACCTGAAGAAGGGGGCATATAACCCACTGAAACTTTGTGAGCGGATGTGTGGTCACAAATAAATTATTGCGACTCTCGATTTTGTTTTACTTTCTGATGTTGATGTTTCTGAAGGAGGAATATTGAGGTGCCTTTACCCGTATGTTGGGTTCAGAGTGCACTTACCTACCAATGTTCCAGTGGAGGCTTATGATAACTGCATACATAATAAAACATCAAAGTTTATGGAATAAAGGTTAGAAACAAGATGGAGGAAGACTCTGCCCTTCCCTCTTATTAAATGACATGTCCACCCCAAAAATAAAAATTGCCATGTAGGTAGAGGACACACAAAAAGCTAAAACTCCCCTTTCCCATACTTGCTTGCACACTGAAACATCCTTCCCGGTCTCTTTCTAAGCCCTGTGAAAGCTCAGTGAGGGTGCACAAAAGCTCTGTCCTTTACAGCACATAGAAGAGGATGGGGAGGCAAAGACAGGAAGGATATCTTAGTGTGCACACAAGTATGAGAAAGGAGAGCATTTCAGTTTTTAGCTTTTTAAGCCTCGACCTGCATGGCAATTTTAATTTTGGAGGTGGTCATGCCCCTTAACACCTAGAGCCGTCCCAAGGTTACAGAGTAGTAGAGAATTGTACCGTGTTAGCCAATGATGAAAGTGAAGATATCTTGGACCTAAAATAACACCTTTTATTGGCTAATTAAAATGATTGAAAATGCAAGCTTTCAAAGCATTTAGGCTTGGCATACAAGTCTGCCCTCAGTGATGGGTACATAAGTTTTGCCCAAAGTGATTGGTACATAAATCTGCCCACAGTGATGGGTAAATAAGATTCGCCCCCAGTGGCTACTTGCTGTGGCAGCAGAGGCAGGATTTTGACTTACTAGAAAGGCAGCCGTAAATACAGGGAAGGGGAATAAATCACATGCACACGCACCCGGTGTTTTTTTTTTTCTGCGCAGGCAATGCAAAATGAGTGTAAAACCTGTACAATAGCACATTGGGTGGCGTGGGTTTTACACTCATTTAAAAGAGTGTTTTTATTGCATCTCCCCCAAGGTATATTTACACTGTAATTCAAAACATTTTATAGGCTAAAATATTTTTATCTGGGCAAAAGGAGAAGATTTAATCATGTGAAACACAAACAACAAACCTGTTTTCAGGGAATTTGAATAATGTTATTTCACCCTAAGCTTATTTCTATGATACATGCAAATCACTTAAAAGCAAAAATCTTTAAAGCATGAAAGAAAGAATCTAAAAAAAATCTGTCATTTTCTAACAATCACACTACTCAAAGTCCCGAGCATTCTACCCATGTAAGGCATAGGGAGAACCCTCGGGACTTCAGATTCCCCCCAACCACAGCTGACTTTTCCGTATGATCCTGAGGCTGACAGTGAACGAGTGGCTCGGAAATGCACTACACACACTAACGATAAAGGACCCGTACCGTCAGATCCAAGTATTGGCTCTTTATTGTTAATGTGTGTACCCACCTCAAGGCCTAGCACGAATAGGTCAACATTTTGGCGGGTCATTTTAGACCCAACCAATCACATTTGATTCTTTTTTTAAATCTAAATTTTGAGTTATCGATTTTCTAAAATTGTGAGGTAGGGAGAAGAATGTTGTTCTCCCTCTTTACAAAGCATTGGTAAGGCCTCATTTGGAATATGCAGTGCAATTTTGGAATTCTGTGTACAAAAAGGACATCTTTGAAATGGAAAGGGTTCAGAGACGGGCAACTAAATTAATAAGGTGATTGGGGGAGCTTGAATATGAATAGAGACTGGATAAGTTACAATTATGTACGCTAGAGAAAAGGAGCTTGTGTGGGGATATGATTACTGTGTATAAATACATTAACGGGCCATACATTAAACTATCTGGGGCATTGTTCACCACCAATAGAACATGACAGAGGACACACGGACATCCCTTAAGACTTGAAGAAAATAAGTTTAGGTTTCAAGTTCAGAAAGGGTTTTTCACTGTGACAACGGTAAAGCTATGGAACTGTTGTTGTGGCAGGTTCATTGGACAGTTTTAAAAAAGCTGCATGAGTTTCTGCAAACAGGGAATGTTGCAAGTTACTGGTATTGATAAATAAAGTAGAGTTGATCCAGGGAAATTTCCGATTTCCACTTGGAGTCAGGAAGGAATTTTTTCCCACTTCATAAAGGTTTTTTTGTTGACTTCCTCTGGATCAACAGTTAGGCAGGTAATGAGGTTATTGCTGAGTAGGTTGGACTGGATGGACGTATGTCTTTATTCAACCTCAAATACTATACTATTCTGTCAGAATATTTGATTTTTCGATAATAAGTTCTGAGTTCCCGAAAAAGTGCAGATTTTCTAAATCAACCAATTGTTAGTCAAAATTAGTCAGAGGTGTTGATTGGTTTATTGTAGAGATGGCCAAACTTTGGAAAATTCGGTCTGTTTTCAAACTTTCGAACTATATGGAAAGTGCAAAAGTTCGAAAACGGACCCATTAAAGTCAATGGGAGTCAAATAGTTTGCAAAGTTCGAATGAAATACAATTAAAATATCAATGGTAACTTAATGTAAATGGCTGTGGGCCCTGGGAAATGGTCTGGGGAACATGTTTGAATATCCAGGACTTTCGAAAACTCGATTTCACTCTCACGCATGCTACTTTCAAGCTCTCGTGTTCGTACATTCGATAATAATCCTATGAACGAATCGCGGATTTGAGAGTTCAATATTTACTCGCATATAGGTATAATAGACATTTTACTTGCATATTCGTTAATTCGATATTTACTCCCGTATTGGTATAATAGTCCAGGTCACACTCCAGCACACCGCTGTTGACTCAATGCCAGACAATTCCGTAAGTGCAGTCCCCCTGCCCTCCACTCCTAGGGCCAGACACTTCTTTAGCACTAGAATATATAGGGGAGCACACTACAAATAGTGAATCCAAAGTTTTATTGTGAAAAACAACAACAACGTTTTGGGACGCCTTGTCCCTTCCTCAGTTATAACCAGAATAGTTCAATCCTCAAGCAATTAAACCCCTGGAGCCCCACCTACATATCATTTGACATAGTGAATGACAAGCCTGGGGCCATAAAGAGGCTCCCAGTAAAGTGAATACATAAAAGTACATCATACATAAAGTGCTTCATAATAAAGTGACCAATGCTGAAAATACAAGAAATTATAATTATAAAACCGAAGTGTAAATCATCCACCAATAATATAAGTGTAAAATAGCAAGTACAGCAATTATACAACCAAGTGACAATGATACAATGTAATAAATAGCAATGTTGCAAAATTATCAAGACATAGTGTCATAAATATAAAATCCTACTGTGATAAAATTACGTGAAGATACATGATTAAAACATCCATAAGGATACAAATAGATGTGCATATAAGCACCAATGTCCAATTACACCATCACAGAAAGATACTGCTACTGTTGTCTTGCTCCTGTAGATAAAAAGACAGAATTATTGAGGCACAGGATCATAGAGGTCAAAATACAGTCAAATCTCTGGTCCAAGTGGGCCAAGGTGCTGGTACTGTATAGGATAAATAAGTTTAAACAAACCAGAGGAGAAACAGAAAAGTACCGCACTCAAGAATACTGAATATGCATAAAAACCCTTTATTGGGAGACCCATAAGGGTCCAAATAGGGGTACACAGACAGGGAATAGATAAGAAAATAGTTAAAACTCTAAAAACACATTAAACACCGGTATTAACCTCTACATAACAATACCATAGCCAGTGCACAAAGCCCTATCCCAGCAGTCATGTAAGGTCTAAGCAAGTACAATTAAGTACCTACTTGTCTGTCAAGGCTGCAGTCCCAAGACACAAAGTCGGGGGGTCCCGAAAGTGGAGAAAGGCATCTGTAGAGGAAACACCGGTAAGCCGACCGTAGAGAACGCTGGACGCGTTTCGTCCTGGAGGCGGACTTTCTCAACAGCGTGGTTATGACCGGTAAACAAGTCGCTATAAATAAACCATATGTGTACCATGTGATCACGCATTGACGTAATGACGTAATAGCGTAAGTACGTACGGCGCGCACTGGAGACGCACACAGCATGGGACGCACCAATAATGATCGACATGCTAAAGTACACACTTAGTGTAGTAGTGATCCATAATTTAAAGTACCACTAGGGGGAACTTAGTCACCGGTCAGGAGTCATAGACGGCCAATATGAGATACAAAGTATCAATTATATATATATATATACACAAACATACAAAAATGTCAGATAATGCACTAGTAATAAGACCTGAGCAACATACTACAAATATAAATATATACAATTATGCAGTCATAAAGTACGCTGCACCCAATATGCATGGAGAACATGATGTAAAATACAAATACAAAAATACTATGATAAATGTTGATACAGTGGAGTATATAAATGTGAATATAATATAAATATAAATATAGTCCCAAAGGTGTATATAATACGATGAGTCCAGATGATCCAGATCAGAAAAGTACCACATGCAATAATTGCAAGAAATGATCCAAGTAAATCAAATGTAAACTGAATATGTACAACATCTGGATCTATTAAATGAAAGTAATTTCCAAAGTATCCGATCATTTGTAGATGTGTGAGTAAGTTGAAGAATAATACCCAGTGAATAAGCCAGGTAAGTAATGCCAATGAGTGCATCAGGTAAATGATGCCAATGAGTACATCAGAGAGTACATCAGGGATGTGATAATGATGCAATCGATAGCCGCAATGATAAAGGTCAGAGATCCATGTACAAACAATGATCCAAGGAAAGGTGCAAATAATGATCTGTACCTAGGTATACAGTAACTCTGTAATGTTCAGCCCCAGAGAGGTGCCTTGTTCAGCCAGCCAAAGGACATCCAGAGAACAATCCTCCATTCACATTTCAAAAAGGAAGGAAGTGGGGCCCCACTCCATTTTTAGTAGTCACGGTGGATATTCCATACATGTTTATTGAAGATCCTCTAGCGTATGGTATCTAAATAAGGGTGAATAGCTGGATAAATGCCTCGAAGGTCATATGGTGAGTTCAAGGGAATTGGGCATCCTCTGAAATATAAATGGATAGGTACATCGAAAACAGTGTAATCAAAAGGAAGTAACACAGTCACAAGAAGGGATGTGCTCATTGGCATCATTTACCTGATGCACTCATTGGCATTACTTACCTGGCTTATTCACTGGGTATTATTTATACTCAACTTACTCCACATCTACACAATGATCGGATACTTTGGAAATTACTTTCATTTAATGATCCAGATGTTGTACATATTCAGTTTACATTTGATTTACTTGGATCATTTCTTGCAATTATTGCATGTGGTACTTTTCTGATCTGGATCATCTGGACTCAGACTGTATCATTGAAACACTTTGGGACTATATTTATATTTATATTATATTCCATTTATATCTCCACTGTATCAACATTTATCATAGTATTTTTGTATTTGTATTACATCATGTTCTCCGTGCATATGGGTGCACGTACTTTATGACTGCATAATTGTAAATATTTATTATTTGTAAGTATGTTGCTCAGGTCTTATTACTAGTGCATTATCTGACATTTTTGTAGTTTGTGTATATATATATATATGATACTTTGTATCTCATATTGGCCAGTCTATGACTCCTGACCGGTGACTAAGTTCCCCCTAGTGGTACTTTAAATTATGGTCACTACCAGTGTGTACTTTAGCATGTCGATCATTATTGGTGCGTCCCATGCTGTGTGCTCTCCAGTGCGCGCCGTACGTACTTACGCTATTACGTCATTACGTCAATGCGTGACACATGGTACACTATGGTTTATTTATAGCGACTTGTTTACCGTCATAACCACGCTGTTGAGAAAGTCCGCCTCCAGGACGAAACGCGCCCAGCGTTCTCTACGGTCGGCTTACCGGTGTTTCCTCTACAGATGCCTTTCTCCACTTTCGGGACCCCCCGACTTTGTGTCTTGGGACTGCAGCCTTAACAGACAAGTAGGTACTTAATTGTACTTGCTTAGACCTTACATGACTGCTGGGATAGGGCTTTGTGCACTGGCTATGGTATTGTTATGTAGAGGTTAATACCGTGTTTAATGTGTTTTTAGAGTTTTAACTATTTTTCTTATCTATTCCCTGTCTGTGTACCCCTATTTGGACCCTTATGGGTCTCCCAATAAAGGGTTTTTATGCATATTCAGTATTCTTGAGTGCGGTACTTTTCTGTTTCTCCTCTGGTTTGTTTAAACTTATTGCTCCTGTAGATGGCAGTATCTCGCCTGAGTAAAAATGTACAAAAAACAAACTTATCATAATACATCATATGGAATATAAACCCATAAATACACATTATAACAAACTGGTTATCAATGCTGAACGGCAACACCCTAAAGCCTAAACGTAACTGCTCAATCCTGTTTCTTCATTTAACCCAATAGGATATAGTGTCTGCAGTTTGTCTATCCACCACGCTTCTCTTCTTAGCAGGGATTTCCTATAATCACCTCCTCTTTTATCTGGTTTTACTACCTCTAACACCTGCCATTTTAGTTGCGAGGCATGGTGTCACATATCTGCATTGCTCTCCCTTGTAGTTATTAATATTCCTTTTTATGTTTGCCCATAAGTATTCTTGCTTCTCTTTAGGTTTTACCGATGTACCCCTTCCCACAGGGGCATTTAAGAAGGTATACTAGGCCTTTCGTGGTACATGTGGCGAAATCTCTTAAAGGGATCTTATGACCTTTGCTGGGATGATGCATAACTTCCCCAGGGATAATGGCATTAAGCACCCCTTTTTCTACATGCCTTGATGGGGCCCAAAAGAAAGTTTTTACCTTTCTCGCTGGTTGCTAAATCCGTGTGGACTATCTGATCCCCTATACTTATTGATCTTTAATTATGAAAATAAGAGGGCAACAGAAATGATTCTTCCAAGCATAACATCGTTTTGCAAGATTCTCCAATTTCTATGCACAATCATTTGAATCACTAAAGGTGGTCACCAGTGGAATTCTCGGATTATCCGAACTTTCTTTATTCTCCTCTTAGAGGGAGGCTCTCTCTATTCTCATAACCTTCTCACAGTCATTTATGAGGCTGATGGCATTATAACCTCTTTTCTGAAATCTCTCACGCATTTCTTCTAGTCTTATTGTACATTGGTCACATCACTCACGGTTCTCCTCACCCTTAAAAATTGGCTATAGGGCAGGCCCTTGATGGCGCCTACAGGGGCTACTCGCCAGCAGGAAATTATTCCTGTCAGTGGGTTTCATGTAGAATCTGTGACCAATGTACCATTCTTATTGATAACCAACACATCTAGAAAATTCATTTGTATCTGATCATACATTAGCGTGAATTTTAACGTGGGGTGAGCATTATTCATGAAATCACCCATTCTGACTAGGGATGTTACATCTCCCTCCCATACAACGAAGATGTCATCCACATAACGTGAGTACCCTCTCATGTTATCTTTGAACAGAGGATTATCCACAACATACTTCTTTTAAAATCTGGCCACATAAAGATTGGCATACATAGGGGCAAAATTCGCACCCATACTTGTGCCCTGTGTCTGAAAAAATGTTCTGTCACATTGGAAAAAGTTTTTTGTAAGACAAATGTTCATGAGATACAAAATCAAATATACAAGATTCACTTCATATCCCCAATCCAAGAGAGCTTTCTCCACTACCTTCATCCCTAAACAGGCGCGGCTACCGGCAAGCAGAGAGGACGTCATCAGCTGGCGCCTTCACAGTGCAGCACCAGTCTGGACGGGTCTTCAATGTATACTTGGCATCCTCAATGTCCGAGTTGGATTTTTTAGAAAGAGCCAAGGGACACAGCCCCAAACTAAAAGTAAAGGGATCTGGAGGGGCAAAAGAAAAAGTAGCATGATCAAGGAAGAATTTTCCAGTGGATTATCCACCAAGAGCCAAGAGACAGATGAGACAATAGCCTTGAACAACATGGAGGACTTGGTGGTAAATATTTCTGATTTTATTCTCTCTCCTTTACAGAAAAGATCCATAAGTATAGGGGATCAGATAGTCCACATGGATTTAGCAACCAGCGGGAAAGGTAAAAATTTTCTTTTGGGTCCCCTCAAGAAATGTAGGAAATGTGGTGCTTACAATGCCGTTATCCCTGGGGAAGTTATGCATCATCCCAGCAAAGGTCATAAGATCCCTTTAAGAGATTTCGCCACATGTACCACGAAAGGCCTAGTGTATACCTTCTTAAATGCCCCTGTGGAAAGGGGTACGTCGGTAAAACTGAAAGCGAAAGAATACGTATGGGCACGCATAAAAGGGATATTAATAGCTACAAGGGAGAGCACTCCAGATATGAGACCCCAGTGAGCAGGCAGTTTTTCAGAACCGACACCATGCCTCGCAACTAAAATGGCAGGTGTTAGAGGTAGTAAAACCAGATAAAAGAGGAGGTGATTATAGGAAATCCCTGCTAAGAAGAGAAGCGTGGTGGATAGACAAACTGCAGACACTATATCCTATTGGGTTAAATGAAGAAACAGGATTGAGCAGTTACGTTTAGGCTTTAGGGTGTTGCCGTTCAGCATTGATAACCAGTTTGTTATAATGTGTATTTATCGGTTTATATTCCATATGATGTATTATGATAAGTTTGTTTTTTGTACATTTTTACTCAGGCGAGATACTGCCATCTACAGGAGCAAGACAACAGTAGCAGTATCTTTCTGTGATGGTGTAATTGGACATTGGGGCTTATTAGCACATCTATTTGTATCCTTATGGATGTTTTAATCATGTATCTTCACGTAACTTTATCACAGTAGGATTTTATATTTATGACACTATGTCTTGATAATCTTGCAACATTGCTATTTATTACATTGTATCATTGTCACTTGGTTGTATTATTGCTGTATTTGCTATTTTACACTTATATTATTGGTGGATGATTTACACTTTGTTTTTATAATTGTAATTTCTTGTATTTTCAGCATTGGTCACTTTATTATGAAGCACTTTATGTATGATGTACTTTTATGTATTCACTTTACTGGGAGCCTCTTTATGGCCCCAGGCTTGTCATTCACTATGTCAAATGATATGTAGGTGGGGTTCCAGGGGTTTAATTGCTTGAGGATTAAACCATCCTGGCTATACCTGAGGAAGGGACAAGGTGTCCCGAAACGTTGTTTTTCACAATAAAACTTTGGATTCACCATTTGTAGTGTGGTCCCCTATATATTCTAGTGCTATTGGTATAATAGACATTTTACGCGCAGATTCGAGAATTCGGTATTTACTCGTGTATAGGTATAATAGACATTTTACGCACACATTCGAGAATTCGATATTTACTCGCGTATTGGTATAATAGACATTTTACTTGTGGATTCGATAATTCGATATTTACTCACGTATTGGTTTCATAGACATTTTACTCGCATATTCACATGCCTCAAATGTTCGAATATTCAATAATTATCGAAAGTCCGGAAAATATCGAAAATCCGGGTCCGGGATAGTTTGAGAAGTCCGAGTCTGTTCGAAAATCGAATAGTTCGGCTCGAACTCGGGTTCGAGTTCTAGTCCATCTCTAGTTTATTGTAAGACTAAACATTAGAACATTGCAAACTATATCAGTTTTATGCAGGATCTCCCTTGTGCATGCCAGAGTCCTCCAGGAGGACATGGAAGGGGCAAAAACCTTTTCATGGGAAGACTCCTGCTCGACTTTGAATAGGCACTGCAGGACAACCATTTGGAGCAAAGGAGAAAGGTAAAGATTTTTTTTAACACTACACAGTGGGGCCAAGAGTGGGTTAAATTTTACTTTTAGGGGTGGACATGTCCTTAAAGGAAATACCATAGACGTTGTAGATTACAACATTCCAGAAGTAGATATTCAATATGTATTGTCTGCCTTGTACTTTTACCAAGTAAAGGTAAGTAAACTTGGCTGATGCATTATTTGTCTTGTGTTATTATCTCAATGGGAGATATGCAA
Organism: Hymenochirus boettgeri; assembly: GCA_019447015.1. Classification (NCBI taxonomy): domain Eukaryota; kingdom Metazoa; phylum Chordata; class Amphibia; order Anura; family Pipidae; genus Hymenochirus; species Hymenochirus boettgeri. Next base: position 279,632,406 of record CM033470.1, read on the forward strand.
TAAAGCACTTGAGGTTTAAGCTGGGTACACAGTGTCAAGTCCAACAAAAGTAGCTGTGGCCGAGCGTGCGGTCCATAGAGGACCATTTGGTCGACCGTGGTTTTCAAGCATGTCCAATCATGCAAAAAAAAAACAGCTATAAAGGGGGGAAATTCCTTATTGACTCCAAATGGCAATCGGAAAGTATCCCTGGATGAACCAGAACTACAGTATATGTATTAATACTACTAATTCTCAATATTATATAGTATCGCTGGATGAACCAGAACTACAGTATATGTATAATACTACTAATTCTCAATATTATATAGTATCTCTGGATGAACCAGATCTACAGTATATGTATTAATACTACTAATTCTCAATATTTTTTAGTTTTACAAACTACAGTACCAGTAATGGTCACATGACCCGAAACACGTCAGACTTCTTGTGTCATTTTCCCTTTGTGTAAAAAGATTGTAAAATGTTCTAATAAAAAATAACTTTTTAATTCTATGATGGACTGAGACTCGTGGATCCAAGAAAACAACTGGGTATGGTGCAGAGCCATTGCTTAACCAGTTTTGAATTTTAGGCACGTTTTACGGGTTGGAGGGGCGACTGTCAGAAGAAGAGGGGCATATCCCCCTCGAAACGTATGTCAGTGTGATTGTTTGGCGCAGAGCTCCCGACTTGCTGGTCGTTACTATGGACTTCACCCTGGTTGCACTGCACTTTATAGCGTTCATAAGCTGCTCCCCAATTGAGTCCGGACGTTGATGCCTGGTACACATTACGGGTGAGATTGTTTCCATCTCTATCCTTGACGGGGAACAGGCCATTCTGGACCCTGCTCTTTCACTTTACCTAAAAACCCAACATAACTTACCCCTCCCATATCAACCCCCTTTTTACATAAGAGATACACACAAGGAGTTGGGTAAGAAAGGCCGCAGCATTTACTTGGTTATTCTTACAATACCGCTGCGACATTAAACAGTTTAACATCTTACAATATATATTTATATAACTTTCACAATAACAATTTGCAAATTGCATTTCACCTGTATAATAGAACAAATATCCTACCAAACATTTTAATGCCTAAAGTGCCCCTGTAAGCCCAGCTTTTCTCCACTGCCACTCCACTACCTACGCTGCCCCCGCCTAACTCTCATCACCTACTGTATAGCCCAGGACTAGGGTAGGAGGGAGGGCATCTTTACTCCCGGCACCAGGACTCTTCTAGGCTCCTCCTCTTCCCTTAGGCATTGTGCCCAGTCTCGAGAGACTCCTGTCTCCTCGCAACTTCCGCCCGCCCCTTAACCCCTTGTGCCGCGAGCTCGGACGACGACCCGAGAGAGCCAACGCTACACAGGCAGGCAGCTCCCTCTTTCCTGTCCCCGTCAAGCCCCAATTCCCCTGCACCTCGGGACCGGTACATTGGCTGCATGACGGAGAACAGGCCTTTTGGACCCTGCTTTCACTTTACCTAAAACCCAACAAACTTACCCCTCCCATATCACCCCCTTTACATAAGAGATACACACAAGGAGTTGGGTAAGAAAGGGCAGCATTTACTTGGTTATTCTTACAATACCGCTGCGACATTAAACAGTTTAACATCTTACAATATATATTTATATAACTTTCACAATAACAATTTGCAACTGCATTTCACCTGTATAATAGAACAAATATCCTACCAAACATTTTAATGCCTAAAGTGCCCCTGCAAGCCCCGCTTTTCTCCACTGCCACTCCACTACCTACGCTGCCCCCGCCACTGGCGACTGCGCATGAGGCCTTATAAGCGGACGCCTCCCCCCAGCAAGGCAAACTGCTTTTTCAACTCCTTGTTCTAAACGCAATAGAAATAAGTCCAGGCCGACATCTGAAAGATGAACTCCGTCGGTACGGTAATATCCCAGTAACCGTCGTTCCAGCTCAAAATGGCGAATCACCACACCTCCTGTTTTCCGAATGAAACTGGCCATGAGCTTGTAGATTTTCCCGCTACATTTTTCCATCGACTCCGGATCCCTGGCATGGTGCCAGGAGCGACGCGGCACCATTTCGGACCATACTATGACAATATCTGGAAACATTAGCCGTATACGATCAGTGTCCTGTTTCCGTTTGACTAACTCATGCTGAGGGACCTTACCCAAATCGTTCCCGCCAGCATGCAGCACCAGGATATCAGGCCGCCTACCTGACTTAACGGTGTCCAGAAGCCGACTCCAAATTTCTATCCAGCTCAAACCCCTGTGCGCGAACCAATGAAGCAGGACCCGGTCGTCAGGAAAGCCCAGCTGCACACCTGGTGGTTTAACTGTGGCTCTCCGTCTGGCCCAAAATATAAACGAATGACCAAGCAACCAAAAGCCTGCCACCTGCCAAAGGAACCAGAGAGGATATGATAGGAATGGTACTATGGCGAATTTGTATACATTTTTTTTTTTTTTTTTTGTTCCAGGCCAACTCTCATGGAATTAGGGAAGGCCGCACGTAACTCAGGTAACGCTTCTCAGCGCCCTATCTTTCGAACCACTGCTTCTGAGAGGCCCATTCGGACTGCCTCGGTAGCCGCCCCAATGCGGAAGGAATGGGTTCCAAACTCATTGGGGTGGAGGCCCAGCGCTTCAACACACCGTTTGAACAATTTGTTAAATTGATAACGGGTCAGGGGCAACCCATCCCTGTGCACCAACAGCACCGCACCCCCTTTTGGGCGCACTCCAGCGTCTGAGGCAGCCGACTGGACATACTTGGCTGCCAGGCAGACTGGATAACACAATTTGTACTCCCTTTCCCAGGACATTAGTCTTAGAGTGCCTGAGCCAAATAAACAACTTGTCCTCCGACAAGGTAACAGCTTGAAAAGGCAAACCATCCTGTCGTTGCTTGCTAGAGCAGACCAGCTCCCCTATGCGAAATGCCCCAAAAAAGGCAAGAGAAAAACTGGCCTGGAATAGCAAGGTTTCGAAAGGAGAATTGCAGACATTCTCCAGTAAGCCATTCATGTCTGCCAGCACCTGAAAGGAAATTGGCCGTCTAGAGTCTCGTGATACCCGTGTGTGCCGAAGACCACGTAGGGCCTGCCGAATTAGAAAGTGTTTGGTAAGGTCAGGGAAGTTAAGCAGCTTGAACCAAAATGCTATCCCAGTCATTCGCTTGTTAATGAGGGAGAAAGAAAATTTCTGATCTTGCAGCCAGAAGATGTACCATATCAAGCCTGCCAACCTTTCCTCAACATTCTGTAAACACCCGGTCATTTGTTCCAAGCTAAGCCACTCCCTCCATTCTTGGGCATAAGCATTCCATGTGGAAGCTGTGAGTGAGGCCTTTACCATGTGAAATTATCGGAGGTCCCAAGTTGCCAGAGCCGGGGCGGGAAAGGCCGCCTGTTCACCTCTGCTTGAGGGACAGCCCGATGGAAGCGCTCCCACTGAAAGCGGGAGAGGGCATCAGCGATAACATTATTCCTACCTTCAATATGAACTGCCCGGCACTGAACATTCAAAAGAAGGCAACGGAGAACTAGGGCCCTCAGCAACTTAAGCACTGGCAGGGATAACGAAGTCCAACCATTAATCCCTGCTACCACACTCATATTGTCAGAAAACAGGACAATCCGCTTATTCTTGAGCTCAGCCTCCCAAATAAAGAATGATATCAGAATGGAAAACAACTCAAGGAAGACGAGGTTACTGAGTAGACCGAGTGCCCGCCACTCGACAGGCCAACGATCTGTGCACCACTGACCCGCAAGGAATGCCCCAAAACCTGAAGTACTCATCCGCCGAGCACTCAGCGTCCTGAAAATAGACCCGACCGTTAAATGTGTTGAGAAATGTGTTCCATACTCGCAGGTCATCCCGCACCATTGCCGGAATCCGCATGTGATGATAAGGAGCCGTGGAACCTGATGTTAACCAGGCCAGGTGTCTATTAAAGACTTGGCCTACGGGTATGATCCTGCAAGTGAACGACAGCTTTCCCAGCAAGGATTGAATGCGGCCTTTTTTGTTTGCAAAAATCCCCAAATAATCTCCCTCAGGTCATCCAACTTGACCCGTGGAAGACGACATTCCCTTTTTTCTGAGTCTATTTCCAGACCCAGGAAAGTAATGCATGATGTCGGGCCTACCGTTTTACCAGGGGCCAATAGGACCCCAAATTGAAAGCAAACCCTCTGGAGGGTTTCCAACCTATGGCAACAAGCGTCTGATGAACCTGGACCTATGCACAAGAAATCGTCCAAATAATGTGCTAGTGTACCCGCTGATGCCTGCTGTCGTACCACCCACTCCAAAAAACTACTAAAAGCTTCGAAGTAGGCGCACGAGAGTGAACATCCCATTGGAAGGCACAGGTCCACAAAGAAGGATCCAGCAAATCTACATCCCAACAGATGGTGACATTCTGGGTGAATTGGTAACAGGCGAAACGCTGACTCAATGTCTGCTTTTGCAATGAGGGCCCCCGGCCCAGCCGACCGGACTAATGTCACCTCCCTGTCGAATGATGTTTAGGAGACTGAACTCATTTCCTTATCAATGTCGTCATTGACTGACTCCCCTTTCGGGTATGACAGGTGGTGGATTAGGCGAAATTGGCCAGGATCCTTCTTTGGGACGACCCCCAGAGGGGAAACCCGTAACTGGGCAAAGGCGGCTCCCGAAAGGGACCCGCCATCCGCCCCAACGCGATCTCTTTTTCCAGCTTACGACTCACAACCTCGGGATACTGTGCAATGGATTTTAAATTTTTAGCATGCGGAAGACCTTCCTTAGCCCTGAAGGGGATCCGGAACCCATCACGAAAATCTAAATGAAGAAAGGCCGCCTTATGCTTGTTAGCGTACCTGGCGAGCCAGGGCAACATCTCGTCTAACCTCACTGAAGTTCTCCCCTTTGGGAGCTTCCCCTGGTGTCGTATTGAATTTGGGGCGTTTAAAGCAACGGGACAAGGAGTGTGCTCCTCCATAGCCTGTGCACTCGTGTCTAAATTTGCAAGTGGAGCCCCACTTGCAGCTGCCTTCATTAAAGGACCAGCAGTATTCCAGAGTATTTCCAGAGGCTGCGGGGGGAACTTGTTGAGACCCCCCGAAGCCCCTCCGAAAGGGCAACTGTTTCTGTGTGGTCATTAATTTTAGCCAGAGTGTAATGTCTACCTGATTCCATCTCATGGTAGGGTTAGCAGCTAGACGTTGGCGGAAGTGTTCATCATACCTCCACCACGCCAAGCCGCCGTAAATTCAAAAGGCCTCCCAAATTCCGTCAATATAGCAGAACAGGGAGAAACACTTTTCAGGTGTCTTTTCCGCTATGATGCTGGCTAAGATGCAAAAGGTTCTCAGCCAGTTACCAAAAGTCTTGGGTATTTTTCTATAATGTTTTGACTTCTCTTCTTCCATTTTTTTAATGTTTACTTTTTCGTCACCCATGAGGTCAAGGATCTCATCCAGAGGGAGCTGAGAAAACAGCTCGATAAATTCGCCTTTCCATAGGTGCTCCCTGACCTCAGGCCTGACATGTAATCCTAATGGTCCTGCGAAGGAGTCATATGCGCCTTGGCGTGCTTTCTCGGCCACTCCTGTTAAAGATGCCCAAGAATCCCTGTTTACTTCAACATTACTGTGATCCTTTACCACTGTTGATAAATTGGGTGCTGAGGCCATTGGAGTGTGGTCTATTTGCCTCTGTATGTTTTCTGAAAGGGGGGGGGTTCACAACCGCCCCGGTTAGTGTTGTAGGTGCGGGCAATCTACCTGTCCCAACCTGAGCGGCTGCCTCTATCGGGGGATCCAAACTCCCATTCCAGATTCCCAGGTGAAAAGAAATCTTTTTAACCCTGAAAGTAAAGATGAAGGTTCACCTCCGGGCCCGTGATTCGATGGAGCCGTGATGTCAGCATGTTGGGTTCCCATTGGAAGAGGATTCTCTGAACCCGGGATGCATATGACTGAAGAGCGAGCTTGTGGCGCTCCTGACCCGGAAAGCTGGGAAGGAGACTGTCCCCTTGAAGACGTCCGTCTTGGAGAGGATGCCCTGGAAGAAAAATGAGTGGGAGTACATGGCCGAGTAACCACGCTCCTAACTCCTGGATATGTGTGGCTGTTATCCTCAATGATGGTGTGTTCCTGGCTTCTAGAAGGCGAAACGGACCTGACATAATCCTGTGTTATTAGTTGTGGATTCCTGTCCCTATGTGGCCTTCTAGACATGTCTCTATCCCTTGTAGCGGTTAAACTGGTAACATTTTGCCGTCTGTGATGTTCCTGGCCCTTAGAAGCCCTAGGTGCCCTATCTCCTCTTTCCTTATGGTGAGAACAACCGTGTCTACCCCTAGGGCTATAAGCACCATGGGGGGATTGGTTTCTGCGCCTGACATGAGGACTTTGAGTGTCTGCCTGTAATCTGACACTGTGCCCGCCCTGATGATAATCCGAGTGGTTATCGGTACCTGTCCCCACTGCACTCCATTGTTCGTGGGGGCTGTCCCTTGGTATGGGCATAGAAGGTTCTGATGTAGGGGGGTCCCTCACTATAGCAAGGCTGTGTTCTATCATTGGTGTAGTTGTATGCTGTCCCTCACCCCCAGGCCACCTAGCCTCTGCTGCCCAAGCTCCCCCATCACTTAAACAGTGTCCCCCCTTTCGATCTAAATCTAGCTGAGTTGAAGAAGGAATAAAATGAAATATAGCTGGGACAGTGAAGGTAGCATTATTGTTGGCTTGTTCCAAACCTCTTTGGGGCTGCATTAAAGGTTGGGATAGTGTTATGGGTGTATTAAACATCTGAACTGCTCTAGGCCTAGGTAAGGCCGTGTCAGGTACTTGCCTGAATTCGGATGGCTGGTGGGATTTTTTTGATCCAAATTGATCCAACCTCCGTGATCTGCATTTCTTCTGTTTAGGTGCAGGACTATGAGAATCCTGTGCTGTGTCGCCCCGAGTAGCCTTTCTTCTTGATGGCCTGGCTAAGTTAGGAGATAGACGCACTGGAGGCCTCCCACGCCTACCGGTTCTTCGAGCCCCCGCTGCGTCCGCTTCTTTGTACAGAAGGTCACCTAAATGTTTCCAAATCCAGTCCGGACCTTGCTGTTCAGCAAAGGTCCGGAATTGTTGAGCCGCTGCATCTACTCCCTCTGCCATCTTTGCTCCCGGCACCAAGACTGTTCTAGGCTCCTCCTCCTCTTCCCTTAGGCATTGTGCCCAGTCTCGCGAGACTCCTGTCTCCTCGCAACTTCCACCTGCCCCTTAACCCCTTGTGCCGCGAGCTCCGACGACGACCCGAGAGAGCCTACGCTACACAGGTAGGCAGCTCCCTCTTTCCTGTCCCCATCAAGCCCCAATTCCCCTGCACCTCGGGGCCGGTACATTGGGCTGCAACACAGTATATTGATATCGACTTGACCTATGTATTAGGCTACACTTACTGATTCAGCGACGGGAGTCACTTGCTGGCTGATTGTGGCTTCTTCTAATTCATTCCATCCATAAAATTTTTCATTCATTCATTTGCTTGAAAGAGGCTATATATATGTGTTATGTGCATTGGATTTTACCACCTCATGCAATTTACTAGGGCCATGTCCAGTGACTGTTGGAACTTTCCAACTATTTTATTAGGAGAGGACTCTTCGGGAGTCATTAGCTCACATTGTGTTACGTGAACTTTTTAGTGATGGTGACTTTCCACGTACAGTATTTTACATTTATTCACTGGCCATGCTTAATTAGAACAGGGAGGGCTCACTGCGCAGTGTGGGGTTTGTTTTTAGTATGTTTTAGTCTTATTACGTGTATAATAAAGGAGTTTTTGATTATTTTGCACCTACCATAGTGTCCACCACTGGGTTTCTTTATTCTATCTTAGGATAGCCTGGGGAGTTTTTATCCCTTTATTACATATTATAGTACCCTATATGCAGTATTGAGTGTCTAGGTAGCGTTGTGCTTCTAGTTTAGTCCTGGTCTTATTTTTCTTCTACTCCTTATTTTTCTTCCCCCGCCCCTTAACCCCTTGCGCCGCAAGCTCCTCCGACGACCCGAGAGAGCCTACGCTACACAGGTAGGCAGCTCCCTCTTTCCTGTCCCCGTCAAGCCGGTACATTGGGCCCTTTTTCTTCTACTCCCCCCCCCATCCTGTCTATCCAGTCTCTTTCTATTTTTTCAATTTTCTTTACTTTATCTTGTACTATCTCTTATGTATTTAGCCTTATGTATTTGATTCTGTTACCAGGTAGTGCACCCACCTAAAGGTGTTTCTGCAGGTACATTATTATACCTATATATATTTTTTTTACTTTTATTGGCTATCATAAACTATGGTCTTAATTGACTACTAGCAAAGTAACCAGTGATGACACAATTGATCTCACCAAATTGAAATGATCACTTTCCAGTGACAAGACAAGTACCAATTTTAGATGATAGACTGATTGTAGCAAAAGACAAGAGACAGATAGATAGATAGACAGACAGACAGACAGACAGACAGATAGAAGATAGACAGATATAGAAGACAGATAGACAGACAGATAGATACTGTAGATAGATAGATAGATAGATAGATAGATAGATAGATAGATAGATAGATAGATAGATAGATAGATAGATAGATAGATAGATAGATAGATAGATGATAGATAGATAGATAGATAGATAGATAGATAGATAGATAAAGAGAAAGAAAGGATATATAGAAAAAAGAGGATAGATATTCAAATTAAATGATTTACATGCAAATACAGTAAGCATTTGTTTTTTACTACATTTTATTTTTGTTCTAGTAATCTGTAACAGCCATAAAAGACACTGTAAACATAAGACCTACAACATATTAAACAATGACAGGGAAAAATACAGATGTATAATTAAGGCTGGGTACACACAGGCGACCGGACATGACGGTAAATCAGTGGCGATCGAGTGGTCTATCATGAACCACAAGATTGGTCACGATGAACTGCCATGATGAAAAATCCTGCCATGTGTACTCAGCATAACAATTTGATTTAGTGAAAAGAAATCATTAGCAGGGGGAAGCACTGAATTGTTTTCTATGTGTATGGACATCATATTATCTGCTCTCATGTTGTTCATTGCTAAACACAATTTCTATGACAGAAGTAGGTAGGGGATCATTGGCTTGGTAGACTGGTTTGTTTGGTAGGCCTAATTATAATAAGTGTTGTTTTTTTTCTTTAATTCAGTGGATGATAAGAGTTTTATGTACAGATTAGTATGAATAATGGGCAACTTCCAAAATGTTGACCCATCATTCGTTACAATGAGAGGGATTAGTACCCATTAACTGGCTTCCATTATTACACGGTAGAGTGGCAATGATTGGAGGTATTGAATGTCAACGCTGACTGGCAGCTTCACTTCAGGTCTTGACCACTGAACAGTTTCTGGTTTATGTACTTGGATAAGCTGTTGCAATGTACTTCTTTCCGTTGTCATATGTGGACTTGGTCCATTCATAGGTTTGTATAAACATTTCATGCTTATCTAGGCTGATATTACATCTGTGATGGCAAAATCATGAAATATTAGCAAGTAGGTCACATCACAGTAAGAATATTTTTACACATTGGATATTTACATTCTGTATATATTTCATGTACTCTACCCTGGTGTATATTTAGCATGGATATCCAGGCTTTTTTCCCTCTATCTCTCTCATTGCCCTGCCTTAAATGGTCATGAGATAAAAGTCCAAGTTTGTTTTTATTGAAAACCACAAAAGCATTTATTTGACACATTTTCTTTACTCCTGTTAATGAGTCGTACTCATGTAAGATCACGGGGCCGACCCCGATGTGTTACCAATGGCAGTTTCCTCTGACAATAGTTTTGTGTATGGGCACTCGGGCAAACGGTTCAATCGTTCAATCGGTTAACATAGCTCAGTCATTTTGGCTGACCGAGTGCCCATGAACATGATTGTTGCCTGAAATGGTTGTTTGTTGCGTATGTGCACATGCTCGTGCATTGGCCCTCATTCACAAAATCGGACATGTGTATGTGCTTTTAGTCTTATCTTCATTCAGAGAGTTTGTTAGTCTGCACTAGTATATATAATTGTCCCAAGCACTTTCAACCCCCCCCTTTCCCAACATGTACAGTTTCTGTATGCTTTCCTATCCACTTATCTATTTAAACACACCTTCCTATAATATCTTCTCATTCTATTTTTATCCTATTTATGGAACTTTTTGTAAATATTTATATCTGAAGAATTGCACTTTACAAATTTAAATGTATGCATACAGTACATCCATAATATGCATCCTAAACAATGTAAAATAACCATTAGTTTTTACTTCTGCCCAATTAAAGTAGGGTATAGGCATGTTTGTAACACTTACTTCTTGCCCGGCCGACTGATAAAGCACAATGTATATAAGCCAAAATCAAACTCTGGACTGGAACCGATAAACTGTCCCCCTACTTCTTTATAGTATTGATCCCAGTAAAACTGCTTTCCCAGAACATCGGGGTAAGTGGTCCACTGCCAATGAGACAAAAATCATGATTTTATTTTCAAAGATAAATGGAAATAATTTCATTCAGATGTTTGAATGGAAATTCAGTCCCTTGAATGTTAATAGTAAAAATTAATGGTTCGTACACACGTGCGATTGCGGGTCCCGACCCACGATGCACGATGTGTACGAACGAACGTTTTGGTCGATAATCGGCCCATGTGTGGGCACTTTATTGGCCAAAGCTGTCGTTCGTTTGGAGATCCGCCAGGACAGTGGGGCACCGATCCCCGACCGAACGTTAGTTTTGGACGATAAAGTGCCTACACACGGGCCGATTATCGCCCAAAACGTTCGTTTGTACACATCCTGCATCGCGGGTCAGGACCCGCGATCGCACGTGTGTACGAACCTTTAGAAACTGTCAAAACAGAAAGATAACAGGTTAAGACAATGGTCCATGATCTTGTACAATAGAACACTTGGTAACCAACCTACTGTCATTGTTATCATTGGCCACAAATTGTAAACTGTTAACAGGCTGATGATAATTAGATTGTCTCCTATAATTCTAGAACAAAATGGAATAGTCCTGTTTACATAGCTTTCCTCCTTTAGGAGATGTTTATTCTTCCCAACTATCACTGTACCATATACCATGTATCATGGGGTTCCCTAGGCTCCCATGTCCCTCTACAGTTGCTCCCCCTGCTTCCCTAGTAGTTACGCCCTTGCTGGGGGACTAAGGGACTAAGCTTGAGCCATGGCCTCTAATCATACTTCCGGAAACTAAGTATCATTAGGGGCCGGACCGGCAGCCACGTCTGTGATTGACTGAGAGGCAATTTCTTTTTCAATTAAACCATACAGAAAAGGATACATTTTTAGAAAATCAGGTACAAGAGGTCCGGCAGGTGGTAGGGAGGGGGAAAGGACTCCCCTGCGCATGCCAGAGACCCCCAAGAGGACAGAGAAGAGGCTGGTACCTTTTCATGCAAATGAAGGCTCCTACCCTTCAGTTTCCAGGACTTTGGATAGGCATTGCAGGACAACCAATTGGAGCAGAGGTGTAAGTTAAGGCTTTATTAACACTGCAGAGTAGGGCCAGCAGTGGGTTCAATTTTAGTTTTGGGGGTGGACATACCTTTTAATAAAGTTGTACTATTACATAATTGGGATTCCGCACTTTTAACGATGATGTAAGACATCAATTACAATTGGTATTTCCCAATGCCACCCATCCTAATTGCTCTAAACTTACAAAAAAAACTATTTTAGGAGTGAACATACCCTTACACATGATTGGTTGACGAACTTTGGTAAAAATTAGTCCACGAATTATCAGTCATGTTTTAAATCACAACAAATAATGTGGGGTATCCAACCAATATATTGTGTTGGATGATTTATTGGCCCTGAAAAACTAGCTCTTGTGTACAAAGATTGTAACAAGGAGTACAGTATTTCTGACTGAGAATAAGGGCAGCTAAAAGTATTCAACAAAATTATAACCTAAAATATATTATTAATGTTGTCTTCTAAATGCGTTACCTTGACGTTATGTTTAAAATGAAAAATTAAAAGATAGCAAATCTTTTTATTCACTCCATTCTTATGCCAATTTAGGGACACTAATGGCGACAAACACCATGTTAAGACTGATGACATCATTAAAGCTGCATCCAAAATAAATGTAACTAGACTCTCCAAGATTCATTGAAAAGTTATTTTCTGCTTATTCATCCATATGTGAGGTCTCTTCCCGAAACATTTCAGGGTGGACCTCCACCTTTAACAAGCTTGATAAAGGGTGGAGGCCCACACTAAACGTTGCTCGAGAGACCTCACATATGGGTGAATAAACAGAACATAACTTTTCAAAGAATCTTGGAGCATCTAGTTGCATTTATTGTGGATGTACTATTTGAGATTGAGGAGCAGTGCAGTCTGCAGTGAGACGGTTCTGGCAGGAGAGTGAGATCCAAGAACTTGTGCGTTTTTACATCATTAAAGCTGCAGACCTTTTTGTAGGTATCCACAAAATATGAGAAAGAAGGACAGAATACAACCAGGAACCTGACTACCTGACAAAGTAAACCAATGACTCACCGGACCATTATAGTTGTAGCTGTAATAATTCAACATGCCTTTGTTTTCTAGCAGGTAGAAACGAATCCAGCTGTGAAATCCAGACACAATTCCCTTCTTTACTTCCCCTACGAATATAAAGAAATTGAAGTTTTCACATTAACTACAAACAGGAAATTGTTTTTCTCACATATCTATATAAATTTATAGACATGATTGAAAGGCTTTTCTATAAAACTACTAAAAGGAATCTTATCCGATGTCTGTTTCCATGCCTCCGTGTGTTTCTTGCGTTTCTCCCTTTAGTGGTAAATCAATTGAAACTGCAGGGACTATCTCACTATCTCCTTCTAGTGTTGAGTCCATAGGAACTGCAGTGACAAACACATACACATTTTTTTATTTAGGATGTACTTCATGTTAGTGAGAAGAGTTTATTTTATTATGGGAAAACTGCCTCCTGTGCGAGATTTCTGGCAACCCTTCGTGCACCTGACCCTCTGCCTACCAGTATACATGATCATCAACCACTATCATCAATCCTGTGGTGATACAACCACATGTAAATTTCCCTGTGCACAGGTTTCACTCAAATTAACAATGTTATTGATACTGACTCTACATTATTTACTAGCTACTGAGACACATGGAATCACTTACCCACAAATACATGCTCAAAGCCACTGGAATCAAATCCACTGGATCGAGTGTAAAGGCCAAACCACATCTTGATCATGTCTTTTGCAAACTCATTTTCAGTTTTGTATAGACCTAGAAGTTCAAGCACCAATTTTTTAAATGGCGGTTACAAAGGTTTAATCATATTACGACATTTTTAACATTAGCGTTAATAACTCCAAAGAGTTTGTAAGTAAGGTGCAATACCCGTTTATAAGTAGATAATAATTGTGCTTCTTCATTTACATGGATTTTACTTTTTTGAATTTGTTGAGAGAATCAGTTAGATGCGAGGTATCACTTGTCCTACAGATCCAGTAATTGAGGAATCTGCCGATGCAGATAAATGGGCATAAAAAGTAAATCGGGGATGGAACTGCAACAGGTTTTGAAAGAAAATATGCAATGTAAGGCATTACAATTATTATCTTAATATTATCTTAGTCATACCACGGGAGCTGTTTTGGCCAACAATTATCTGTATCTATAGAGCTGTAAGAAAGGCGCTCTTGGTGCAGAATGGATACAGCTGTTTGATAAATTCTCTAAATCAACTAGAAGATAAATTAAAGGGACACTATACTGAAAATATGACTGCCTCATCTTAATCTATAACTGAATACATGTAAGTAGCACTTACTCTGATTTGTGTGTGTTGCACACATTTTGTTTAGGAGCAGTATCCCCCCTCCCTCTTTTAACCACTCCCACTTCCATCCGACCTGACCTTTTCCCCCACAAACCAACTGTCAAGCCTGTACACAGCATACAGCATTCCAACTGTCAAAACTCTGTCACTATTCCAGCGACAGTAAAACTACTCACAGAAGAATAGTTTTTGAGAGCAAAGAACTTGATGGACAGCTGAAATATAGGAAGTTTTAGATTGGATATCTAAAAATAGGAAATAGGAGGCAGATCAACAAAAAAATGTTTTAGTGGTGGTTGGGAAGAATTATAGTTTTCAGTTATGGTCAATTTAAAATAACCTATTTTTTGGCATAGATGCCCTTTAAGCTTGTGTACAAAGTTTCAATGCTGAGCATTGATTTGGTTAATCCCAATTGAAACTTATTTCAATGTGCACACAATAGCAACATGAATATGGAAGCAATTATCCTGTACATAACATAATGCATGTCGAAATAATAACGGTGTACACTGATTAAATACTGAAGAGTCAGCTGGCAATAAATAATTTCCTCTATGAAGCCAGTGTACCAGACACTTGCACCAATGGCAGTGAAGAAAGCTCTCACCCTTTGATTGGAAGAATTTGAAAAGCTCTTTCATAAGTTTGGTCTTCATAATTTCTAACACAAAATTCTCCTGTTCCTTTATCTCTGCTGGGCTGTAGGTCTCGTCTATTCCTGTCTTCCTGTCATAGTTGTCCAGCAATTCAATAAAGGCTGCATACGTGGGGCGTTTGAAAATCTTTTCATTCACAAACTTGTACAAGCTTTGGGGAAAAACAACTGTTTAGTTATCTTGGAAAATGTAAAAATAATTTAGGTTTATTTCTACAATAATTTCTACAATTACATGGATACATTCACATTAGAGCTTCATCCCTAAAGAGCTTACATTCTAAGCACTTTATCTCACACATACATCCTATTCGTGTCTTTATGATTGTGGGCGAAACCGGAGTGCCCAGAGGAAACCCACACAAGCACAGTGAGAACATACATGGCTACTGAGGCCCACACCTCTTTTTAACCTTTAAATTCTAACAATGGCCATGGCTGAAATCTAAATTTCCTTTACACAAAAGACACTGGAGCTATTTTTGGGGAGATTTAATTGGCCACATCTTTATTTTTTTTAAAATAAACAGTAACCCAAACAATATACAATTTACGCACAATCTCCTTGCTGATGTGTCCAAGGGAGGATTTAAAAGAAGGACTTCAGGTTTTGCTTAGTAGACCACATAAGCATTAGCATATGTTATAGGAAACCTTAAAATCTAACAATAATCTTCTAAATTATATTATTATTATTATCAATGCCCGAGCTTCTACTAATAATAATAATGTGGTGCTTTGGACTTTTTTCCCCTCTCTCTGTTTGTCTTATTTTCCATCCAATTGTGCAGAAGCACATGAAGTGTAAAGCCAGGGCGATTTATGCTTTTCGGTAAATTCTATTGTTAAATTGACACTAACCTACAGTATTTACATTAAGTCTAGAATAGTGCCAGCTCCACTGGTATTGCAGAAGACACACACGGTGCTGCCGCCAGCGATCCAATTTAGCTTTTACAGCTATTGTAATGCCAACTAATAGCAGGGGTAGGTCCAGAAAGGATCAGTGTGGGCACCTATAAAATAAGTGCCGATCTCCCATCTGGGAGAATGTAGTTTTAATGTCCTCACCCTGGTTAAGGGTTGTTGGGTTATGTTTTTCCTTCAGCCCCCTTTAAGCTATATCCACATTAGATTATTAAATATCTATCTGCCGAAGTGGTCAATGACTTAAATGACAATCTAATATGCTTATGAAGGTTCTCATTCATCCAGGTCATGGTATATCTGGTGTATTCAATTAGATCAACTGGACTTAAAGTTTAGTTCTTGAAAACATTTCGCTAGTCATCCGACTGGCTTTCTCAATTCAGACTGACTTGTACAAGAATCTGTGGCAATTATGTACCCTGGAAAGTCCCAATTAGCATATCACAGCCAGGTATTAAGGGCCCGATTGCATAGTGGCTAAGTGGCAATCTAATATGTGTGCATGTTCTTGCAAAATTTTTGTAGTGATCTTTAATGCTGGAACACTAAATGATATGGATCTACTGGTTGACTCCACCTCTACTAGATATTTACTGTACTCAGCTGTATAGAAATGATGGATAAAGATTGTCTAGCATGTGTACTTTAGTGCTCCTAACTAGGGATGGGAAATTTGCAGTAGTATATCTGTTAATTAAATCTTTATACTCAGCAATTCCACATTAAGACATAGTCTGGGAGCAAGCGCTCGGCCAGCACTGTCGGTCGCAGCAATAGTAGGCTCGGACGCCAATTCGCGGGACCGTACATGGAAGTATTGGTCGATTGGCTTGAAAAATTTGCCCGTGTGTACCCAGCCTTACTCCTCTGTAGAACATACAAGACCATAAATAATGGATGAAGGTAAAAGCTTTTTGGGGATGAATTAAAGCAACTTACGGCTTGTCTGCCAAATCTTTTTTAGCCCCTGTGTTTTGGGCTTTCTCTTGGATGTTCAGTATAATATCTAATTGTTCTGCCTTGTTAAAATCCAGTTTATACATCTTCTCCGACATTTCCTTTATCTCTTCATTGCTGATGTCAACTAATAAATGAGACACAACAGTTTTAGTAAGAAAACATGGACACATAGTAGTGTTGAAAAAATATCCATCCATCTAGTCCAATGTTTTCAGCCCACCCATAATGGCGGAGAGCATGTGTGTTGCATGCAGTTAAACTAAGTACAGACAGGAAGATGCAGCCACAATGCCCGACTGGCCAAGGAAGGTTTGTTACAGGCGAGAATTGGTTTGTGTATGGGAATTCGGTCAGGCATCATTTATGATCCGCGATGATGATTGACACCCAACTAAGTGCCCATACAGGCTGTAATGGCTGTTCCTTGGCCAGTAAAGTTCCTTGAACTTTACTTTACAGAATATTCAGCATGGGTATTTTAGTGCTCTGTAGGTTTTGCCAATTTTACAGCTTTAATATTTCTTCACATTAGGAATAACTACATACAATATGAAGCCTAGACACACATTAATAGAATGATGCAAAATAAAAAAAAATGTAAAAATGGATATTAGACATGATACTGGATATAAGTTACACTGGAGTTCCATGATCTGAATAAAATCACCAGGCCTTGAGCTTTTATATGGCCATGTTACTCTTTGGTGACTTTATATCCAATGCTAGCTATGGTTATTATCTCAGTTAGCCAATAACTGTACTGTATCACGTCTAAATCACTTTTGTTAAGTTTCATCTCTAGGATGTTACACTATAATTGCATTACATAGCAAGGGATACATAATTATTTACATTATACTATAGTAATGGCTGTGTGATCCATTCTAGCTTACTAGTTGATCATAATAGCAATTACAGATGAAGAATTTATCATCCCCCCCCCCCCCCCCGGCTATTCTTCTCAAATATTTCTACAGCAATTATCACATGGGAGTTATAATAACATATTATTTGAAATGTTATCCAAACCATGACCTTAACACCATCCATGTCACACTTACCAATAAGCAAAGCATAAAATAACTGGAAAAGGAAGCAACACTAGGCACCTTATCTGCATCATGTAGCTACTGGAAATAAATCATATTGATTAGAAAGAGAGTCTACTGACCTCTGTGTTTCCCTTTGTTTCCACTTTCTTGGAAAACCTGATTGCTGCTTGTACCCGTACATGTTTCATCAAAGTCATTGCAGCAGTTGTTATAATTATTGCACTTAAAGTTGCACTGACAAACATTTTTTTTGTTATATGTCTCTCCACACCTTCCTTGACATGAATCCACTGTGTGGAGAAACAAAAGCAAATTCAGGATGGGAATAAGATAGAAAAACATAATTACATAAGGGACATACTACATAATACGGTAAGTACATTTAAGCCTTTAGAATCCTTGGAATTAGGCATTGCAATGGTCAGTCAGATCCACCATAACATTAGGCAATATCTCTGAATGTTTCTGCATGATGAATAATAAATAATGCTTAGAGCAACAGCTTAGCTTTGTCTAGATGCACAGTTTACAACATAATTGTACAAATGTACCATAACTTTTTAATATACAGTCCTTCATTTCAGTCCCCATATTAAACTACTCTAGTAAGAGTGTATGAAGATTATGAAAGCAGATTGTATAGTGTGTTAGGGTGGGTACACACGGTACCAATAAAAGGCCAGTCCAAAGGGATCAGCCACTCATGATGACCGTGCTTAAAATTCCAATGGATCAATCTGTCATCTGCTATAAGTCTTTACTGCAGGTACCCAGCTTAACCGTACAAGGTGCAAAATTATAAATGTTTACCTCCCCCATTAATAACAAAATATCTAACAATGATATTAGGGTCAAACTGGTGGGTGTCACTATTGACAAAAAGTGTTGTCTTTACATAACTACCTTTCTTCCTCCATTTTTTTTTAATAAAGCTGTGGAAATAATAAAGTCAATCAGTAAATTTAGTTTCATATTATGTAATTTGACTCTTAAAACCCTTTAACCTCTACTTAAAAGTACCCATGTTGAAGACATAACCCTTAAGCCTAGTACAACACAGTAACGTTTCTGAAAGATGACAGACAGGATCTGCAAGATCCTGTCTGCCATCTTTCAAAGATCTGCTACACACAGTCCCGAGCGTTCTCCCTATAGGGAGAACGCTCGGGACTGTGTGTTTCCATCGGCCGCGCTAGACTCCCTATAGGAGTCTAGCGCGGCCGATGGAAATTTTCGGCCTTTCCCGACGAGCGTACGGCCGACCCGATCGTTCGCGGCCGCGCGCTCGTTCGGGAAACGAACGTACACACATAACGATAAAGCCCCGATACCGTCGGATCCGACGGTATCGGGGCTTTATCGTTACGTGTGTGTACCCAGCTTAAAGGTCCTCACCCCTTGGTCTGGGGCCACCACAATGACAAAATGCTCTCTACAGAGCAGTCTTTTCCAGGTCCCGACTGGGGAAATGGGAAGGGGCAGACCAGGACAGACAAAGCAACTTTAATGCATTGGCACAGGGTATGTAGGCAAAACTGAAGGGGTAGGACTTGGTTTAAGTTCTCAGCCTGTGTATGGGTTGGAGGGGTAATTAAAAGCCTTTTGTCTAGTTTAAAGACTGATGTGTTGCTCTGTACCTTCTATCCCTTAAGGCTAGGTTTTAAACATGTTATCCTTTCATCTGTGTCTACCTGGTGTTGATGGGCGCACATCGACAGATAATTCTAAACACAGTAGGAAAACCAATTACCTGGTATCATTTGCTGAGCAGAATCTTTTGTTGAAGGATCAGCATCTACAAACAGATACAGGGAAACCATTTAATTCAAACCTGATTCTGGCAACAACAAGAAAAATTACCCTTGGACATCAACAAAGAAAGAGAAATTATTTGAATACACATCCATGGCAGCACAACTAATTTGATACTGAGAATAATAAGGGTGTTTAGGGATAGATGTCCTTCAAGTAGCTATTGATGGTCCAGAAGCAGAAATGGAATACTGCTTTATATCATATGAGATTTCTAACGGGAGCTGTGAACTTTATTCTGTCACATTATCTTACTCGATACCTTAATTTCCTTAATAGTGCTAGTAACCAGCTTTTTAATGGTCTGTGCAGTGAGTTAATATGGACCATAGACAGTAGAACTTTATTTCTGCTTACCACACCTCTCTCTGTTTAAGTTTCTGTTGTCTGTCACCCCCTTTTTTTAGCATCAATTCTAACATGCTCCAGTACCATGAATCGTATTTCACTGGCACTGTGACCATGATCAGAAAAATGTTTGGGTACAGGCAGTGACATATTTCTCGAACACCATCCCCATACACAATAAACATATATTATAAAAAAAATTGCTGGCCAGCTGCATATATATATGAGCCATAAAATCTAAAAAATGTCAAGAGAAGGGTGGATCATAGAAAAATTTTAGTCCATCTAGTGTGTATCCCGAAATATGGGCTATAAAATTCAAACCATCAAAGAATCCGTCTTCTGCCCAAAAAACGTGTAGAAAGATATATATATATGTAGTTGGTGCTATCTGGCACTGGCTGCGGCCACGGACAGAAGTGTCTGGGAGACGGAACAAGGGACATTAGCCTTTAAAACCTGCTCTGCACTATTGGAAGGGGTGATGTATGATTTATTACGTTAATGTAATTTGTAATGTCCCATGTGTATGTGTATATTTTATGATTAAATATATTTTGTGTTTATAGAATTCCCTAATTCTATTACATCTTCCGTTCACCCAGGGTGCTATTATATATTTTGCTGTATATGTAGATTAACCTGCTAATAAGAATCCTTTACTACCTGTATTCACAAACAGGAGGAAAATATTATACTATGGGTCCTATTTATAGTTTGTTATCGTTATCGAAAAAATAATGATCGGCATTGAACGATATCGATCGTTATTTTACGATATCGATCATAATCCTACGATATCGCTTTCGTAAAGTTATCGATAACGAACTTTTATAAATAGGGCCCTATGTGTGCAATAGAGTGTCATGGAAAAATGGTTATGGTAAAGCTGGCATGGATGGCCCAAAGTATGTGGTAAGGTGTCCGTGTGGGCCTCCCACATCTTTGGAAAGGCCCATCATTAGTTGATAGTCAGTTATGATGCATATTATCTATGAATATTGTGGTTTTCCTTACAAAAGCACATGTGGTAGTCATCACAGCAATCTTTAAACGTCTCACAGCGCTCATTACATTGACACTTGAAATTCTTGCTTGCTTTGTCTCCACAGCGGTTCTTGCATGAATCTTTACAACCTCAAAAAGAAGGAAATAATGATGATTAATTACATTCGGAAACCAAACCAAACAAGAAACAGGATTGTGCACACACACTTTCTAGATCCAACAAGAGAAGACTAGACTAGCATTGGTTTTCAGACTGTTTTGGTAATAGTTTTGTATATTAGAGAAACCTTCAGGATGAGGAAAATTCTTCAGCATTTTAAAAGCCTTAATATTTGTTTTGTCTTTGTTTAGCTAAATTAAATGTGTATCACTTGCCATTACTTACAACCTATTAAAATCAAAACATCTTCTAGTAGAATATGCACCTTGCATTTCAAATCTATCAATGGATATGATATCTATGTACCCAGTTTCACTTCTGTTACAGTTTTAATTCCTCTTCTCTCCCCCAAATAATTCCTGATAATTGCTATTGACATACCTTCACTATAAATCACCAACTGTGCTGCCTCCCCAATCTGCTTAACCACTAGCAGTGGACTCCATAGATCGGGAACAAATTTGCAGGGGATACACACTCAGTAGTGAATTATTTCTTTATTGTGACTTGCAGTGCACAACGTTTTGGCCTAAACATTGTGCACTGCAAGTCACAATAAAGAAATAATTCCCTACTGAGTGCATATCCCCTGAAAATTTGTTCCCCATGTATTGTAAAAGAAGGGCATCTTCCTATTGTGTTTGCTAGTGATGAATCCTGGTTTCTAAACAAACCTGGTTTACACACGGAACTGCCGGAACCAACAGATTTTTAGAAATTTTCAAATCCATTTGAAACTTCGAAAATTCCTATAGAAAATTCAAAGCAATTGAAAATTCAAACACTTTTCAAAACTCTAATAGGTTATGTGGAACCGATGCCAGTTCATCTTTAGTGTGTTTGCTGTGTTTAGCTAAATTATATTGTGCAACACTTGCCTATACTGTATCATTTATGAGATACAGCCTGTTAAAGGACAACTATACTGTAAAAATTAACTTTTTTAAAATTAAAAAAGTACCTGGGTCAGAGAGGTAGGATTGGTTATTCCTGCCTCTCAATATTGTTTCATTGAAGAGCTACAGCACATACAATAAATAAATAAATTAACAATAACAATAACATTCATTAAAGGCACAGTATCGGTAAGAAGCGATACAGTGTCTTTATAAATATGGCTCTTAGTGCCCTGGCCCTTCCTGTGTTAACGATAGTGCTGAAGCACTCAGAAAGCCTGGCAGAAGCAGTTTTCTTTTTGCTGCCGCTCCTCATAAAAATAATATTGATAAGTAGAAAGTACCAATCCTATCCCCCTGCTTTAGGAAGATTGAAGGCCGGGAACCTGACACACAACCCTCCCTAGTGGGCTTAATCAGCTCATTTTTAATAGCTGGTCGCACGTATGCAGTAAATATACACGTGATAAGCTGCCGAAAAGATCGGTAACAAACCGCACGATTATCGGCCTAAGCATCCGTTTGTACACATCATGCATCACAGGACGGCACCCATGATTGCACGTGTGTACGAACATTTTTTCCAGATGACCGTTTGGCACTAGCATGCAGTCGCCGGGACAAATCAAACCATAGTTTACTGCAACCAATTACTGCAACCAAACCATAGTTTACTGGCCCATAGTTTACTGCAACCAATTGTGCGGTCCAATTGTGGCTCTGGGTAATTTCCCACCTAAAATAAAATAATAGGCAATAATATCATTACTGTGTTACAAAGATTTTCACATATAGAGATGAATAAATAGAATAAAGGTGTTAGATATAGTCTTAAATGTTAACCCGATTTTAACATTAGCTTACCGAAATCAAGCTAGCTCTCAAACTGTTATTGTAAAAATAAAATGTAATAGTTAGTTGTGTTTCAGCAAAACAACCCAACTTACTGTTACCCGGACAAGGTACAGATGCCACGATAGCAGTGCTAAGAGATAGAATGAGCAGAAGGTGTAGATCTGTCATTGTGAAATATAACAGGACCCGTCTCAAGATTATACTGTTTGTAGTGTAAAGTTGCTGCTTTTAAATAGTAACGTTTGAATGAATGGGAGGAGTTGAACCAAAAGTAATGTTTTAAGCATATATTGTTCTGTGCATACAGTCAACAGGCTAACCTGAGTGAATAGCAACCTTTGTCCTATTGTAAAACCAGTCCTACAAGAAGAAAGAAGCCAATTTAGTCCTGATTTAGAGGCTTTTGTTGACCTATAGCTTTATAAATAACATTACAATTTGTTTTTGTGCAAAGAATCAATGATGAGAGAGTTCTAAAAATTATATTCAATGAGAGTTAATGCATTTATATAAACTGATGGTTCAGCAAAACCCCCAAAAAACTCCATTTGTTCTTGTAACAGATGTTTCAATATACCTGTTAAATATTTATATGTCTGTATTTTGAGCACCTTAGCAACAGGCAGTGCTGGAATGGGCAGCTCATGGGTTTCCCTTAGTTTGACACTTTTGATGTCCAATCTGAGATCAAAGCATTTAGCAGCATATTTAAAACATTTAACAGCATATTTTCTGCTGGAGACTGGTAGGCCTCACTGTTCCTTGGATGGACAATTCTTTCTCGCAGGTCTCTCAGTTCTTCTTCACCTTTAGGAAGAGATTCTCTGGCTTTTCTAAGGTCGTATCTCCGGACAGGCCATGGGATGTCATCATAATACTTAGCAAACAGTGATTTTATAAATGCTGTAAATAATATTTTAGGTACCTGCGTAATAACACTTCTTAGAAAAGCGATCAAAGACTCCTTGAGCCACTCCACTGAGACAGTGTATCCATACGTCAATCCGTACAAAATTATTAAATTGGAAAATCCAAATGACAATATGAAAACTAAAATCCAGGCAATAAACAATATGACCTTCCATCTCGTTTTTCTTTTTCCTTTTGGTTTAGATCATTCTCCAACATCATCATCATCCTCAATCCTAATTCGGACCTCATGTGGATGAGAAGAAATTTCTCTGTCTGTGGTTCAGACAGTCTGTGCCTGAGTGGAGTCTGGGCTTTGGATTATTGTAAATAATGTTTTAAAGGGTATGTCCAGCAAAAAAGTAAGTATGTTTCTAAATGATTTACTGAAGAACAGGAGGTAAATGCACAATCTCTTACCTCCCGTTCTTCAGTAAGGAGGAAACACTTACGCGCGGATCCGCTCCAGCGCCAAAATCCCCAACGCCTCCAACGCATCTCCAGTCTTTTGCACTGTGCGTGCATGCGCACACAGTGCGAAAGGAGCGAGGACACGTCGGGGATTTCAGCGCTGAAGCAGGTCAACGGGTAAGTGTTTCCTCCTCTCCTGTAACATTTACTGAAGAACGGGAGGTAAGAGATAGTGCATTTAC
Organism: Hymenochirus boettgeri; assembly: GCA_019447015.1. NCBI lineage: Eukaryota > Metazoa > Chordata > Amphibia > Anura > Pipidae > Hymenochirus > Hymenochirus boettgeri. Next base: position 279,656,547 of record CM033470.1, read on the forward strand.
CTCTTGTTCTTCAGTAAATCATTTAGAAACATACTTACTTTTTTGCTGGACATACCCTTTAACCATTGTGGGTAATCAGCGTTATTACTGAACCCAAAACTCCAATAAAAAGCAAACTGAATCTATAAATCATTTTCACGTCATCCTTTTTTAAATTATAATACATTAATCCATAAATAAAACTGCTCAGCAGACTAAGGAAATGGGGGCAAGTGTCATTCGTACAGTATGTTGGTCGGCTCTTTGTACTACAGTTTGTACATTTTCCAGATAAGGAAAATCATTTCATTGAAACACATTTTCTAAGCAGTTTCCTATGCATTCTGTGCCCCTTATTGAAGACCAAGCGAAAACTTCTCTGTCCTGGCAGTTCCTCGGCTTCAACATAAAAAAATGTATCAAAGGGATCCCTCTATTTAAGGTCTTTTTGATCTGTGTGACTCAGTATCATGTTATAGTTCTTTTCTTTAGTGTTACATACTATGTAAAGTCCATTTCATCCAGACTGTCTGGTGAGTCTGGGTCATAAGTAGAGATGTCCGAACTTCGAAAAATCCGGTCCGCGCAAGGATCCGCGGATTTTCGAAAAAATCTGAAAATTCGAAAATCCGCGAGCGGACCCGTTAAAACGTATTAAAATGAAAGTTCGGCAAAATCCGCATTAAAAGTGGTCTAAATAGCCTTGGTAACGTACACTTAACCACTCAGGGACCTGGGTAATGGCCTTAGAAGCACGTATAAATGCCAACAATACCTAAAAAGTACAGTCTGCTAGCGTGACTTTAAAAAAACGATATTTTTCGAAAATACGAGAATTCCCGTAAAAACGAGGATTTCCGTAAAAAAACGAGTCTTTCCGTAACTATGATAGCTGCCATTGGCTAATTTGGATCATGTGGCTTGCTCCGTCTTGAAAAATTTACACGAATTACTCGTTTTTACGAGTATTCTTGTAATTACGAGAATACTCGTAATTACGTTAATCCTCGTAATTACACGAATCCTCGTAATTGCGCGAATCCTTGTAATTACGAGGATCATCGGTTTTTCCGGATCCCGAAAGTATCGTAGATCCTCGTAATTACGGAGATACTCGTATTTTCGAAAATTTTCGTAAAAAAAAAAAACGGAAGTCCGGAAAGTCCGGAATAATCCACCATTAAGGATCCAGGAATGACCAAACCCAACAGTTTTGAAACTTCCACCTGCAATCACTGCAATTTGTAAACTCTCTTGCATTTTAACAACTACAGTATCTGTATTTTTGTCATCATCTACTTCATCATCATCATGTACCGGAATGTCTACTTAGGCATGAAACAGAAAAAGTCCATAATCTAGAGTATTTTTTGGTAAAGTTAATGTTCCCTGGTTCGTTAGAATGATTTGCGGTAACTCAAGGAAATCATTCCAGTCTGGTGAATCAGAAATGCTAAAGATCCTGTACACTTTCCATTTAATAATTGTTGGTTTTGGTACCAAATATATTACTGCCACAGTTAAATATAAGCTCAATTGTTTGACTTTTGTGGTGGTTATCAAAACCTTCATTTTTGGTCACATCAAATGGAAAGACAGTACCAGGAAGCAGTTTGTGGGCATCTGTGGTGTCATTATAATTATAATTATAAATAACGCAATTAACAAGGTACGAGCTTTTCACACCTGCATACATTTTCAGATGACATGCCCATAGTTCAAAAATACTAATATTCTTTGGTTCTGTGGGGCTGCTAGTGAAAATATATAATTCTATCAGGATTATTCAATAAAAGTTCTTATCGTTTAAAATGGTGGTAATTTTGCCCCAACCAATCAGATCTTATTTAACAGTTGAAAGCTTACATCTGATTGGTTGGGGCAAAATTACCACCATTTTAAATGATAAGAACTGTCATTGAATAACCCTGTATATCCGTATCCTCTGTTTACAGGAATTCTGCGATTACCCTCAAATGCAGCATTTCAGTGATAGCCTTCAAAGGTAGTCTTTCATTGATAACCATCGAATGTAGCGTTTTGACGATAACCCTCAAACGCGGCTTTTCGGCAATAACCCTCAAGTGCAGTATTTCGGCTATAACCCTTGAAGGCGGCATTTACACTGGAGTTAACCCTGGAATGTAGCATTCGTGCAATAACCCTCAAATGTATAATTGGGTAGCCCTAGAATTGGCACTAACCCTCGAATGCAGTGGTTCGGCGATAACGCTCAAATGTAGCATTTCCACATTAACCCTTCAATTGACTATAACCCTCAAATGTAGCAATCAGTAACCCTCAAATATATCTTTGGTAATCCTCGACTTGGCGATAACCTTTGAATGTAGCTAAAACTCAATGCAGAAACCCGATAATTGCTCGATCATGGGGAAAGTTAGTGTTTAAACAAGCTTTGGTGATATGTACGAGTTCCCTAGACTGTTTCCCAGGTCCCAGAGCCATTTACACTAAGTTACCATTGCTATTTTAGCTGCATTTAACTAGAACTTTTCAAACTATTTTCTCCCATTGAATTTAATGGGTTTGTTTTCGAACTATGGAACGTCATAGTGAAATGAAACTTGCCTTATATCATTTCAACTTGGTAGTTGGTTTTGCAATATATTTGACTATAACCTGAAAAATCCCGAAAGGTAGACACGCCAAATATTGATTTCGATTTTGTCTTCTGTTATCGCACATTGCATTTTGTACATTGCTAAGAATATACAATTAAACTTTTTATTTGTTAATGCATTCTAATACAACACAGTATTCAGTATTATACTTTATTCCTTCCCTAAATATCTTTTTTCTTCTCATTCCATCTGCTCCTTCTACCAACCTTTCCGGTTCCCCCACAGGGATCCCCCTTTTTAACCCACATTCAGTCTGCTCCCCTTATTCAAGTCATCCACTTTATTCCAGTAAATATTCAAATGTGAGTATGTTGCCACTGGTTGAGCAGTAGTTATACAATAATTAGCATTTCAACCTAATAAATCATGTGTGGGCCACAGAGGCTATGGGTGGAGACTTAAGTGGAAAGCAATCACTGTCCTTTTGTAAAGCCAGTACTATGAAGCCAATTTAGCCCAAGCCAGTAAATTATTCCTGGACTCTGCTCCTAAAAATAACATTACAATCTGCTTTGGTGCATTGAAACCATAACAAGAGACAATGTACTAAACACATATAGGGGATTTCTGCAGATATTTAATTAACCAAAAACTCAGGGCGTTTTTTAGGCATAGGCCACCTAGGCAAAGAACTAGGGTGACTATATTGATCCAGGGCGCCTATTCTTCTCCCTAGCATCTCCCTGTCAGCTGTTACTTTCTGTGTTAGATCTGCTATCTTTATTCAGCCTGTAACAGTTTGTTCAACCTGTAACATTGTATCTAGTACAGAGCCTGAACTCCACACACTCTACATAGCAACAAATGCTGCAATTTGCAAATTAACTGAAAGTGAAGGAAGGAGGGGGGAGGATGAGCTCAGTACTAGTACTGAGGAGAACAGTTCTAAAATGCCAGGTAAAAGCTGCTGCAGACTTTATAACAGTGACCCTGTGACTGATAGCCATTAGATCCCCCCTGTCTCTTTATTCCTTCCACCCAACTCTCCAATTAGAACTTAGATTAGGTGAGGAGTGAACAATTCAATGGAGGAGACATGGAAACCAGGTACATACTGTATATCATGTCAATGCTGGGAGCTGAAATGGTTAATGGTAATACTGTGCTGGCACTGAAAGAGTTAATAGGAAAGTCTGTTGGCATTGAATGGTTTATGGCAATACTATGGGGAAGTCTGCTAGCACCGAAAGGTTAAAAGTTAATTAGTATTAATAGTAAAGTCTGATGGCACTAAAGGGTTAATGGTTATGTTCTGCTGGCACTGAAATTATTAATGCCAATATTCTTGGAAAAGCACTGAAAGAGTAAAACATCAGATGTTATAGATCCTTCCTCTGTTACCATGTCACTGGTTGCTATAGCAACCCTGTAACAACGTGACCCAGCACAGGAAGGGAAGACCGGCCAGCCGGGACCAACACCCAGTGAGTTCCTCCCCCATCTCCTCAGTCAGCCACAGCGCTGCTTGGCCAGTGCGCAGTATCTCAGAGGCTATAAATGACTTACTCACTCAAGAGAAGCACAGATAACACTTAAATTAATGACAAGGGACACCATTTAACTGTCTGCAGCTGATTCATTAACATAAAAAGGTTTCCATTTTAAAAGAACTTTGTAATAGCCCACGCCAACCAATCCATTTATTAACAGAACTAACTAAAAGCCCACCAAAACCTTACTGGTCAGCCATCATTAACCATCAGGCCTATAACATTAGCCGGAGGCTTTTGCTTTTTATGCCTGTGGTCCAGACTTCCAATTTTTCATAAACCAACTGTGACAAGTTGGTTTACGAAGAATTGGAAGTCTGGACCACAGGCATAAAAAGCAAATCAAGAACAGTCTCCTAAAACAAGTTTTAACAGACGTTTAGCATACTTTTTAAAAAAGGAAAACATACCCAACTCACAGATGTGATCCAGAATAGATGTGGGAGGGAAAGTGTCTGCTTTTTCCTAAAGAGCGTCACAGCTGTCAGCTATTGGCTGAGACGTCTCTGTCACAGCTTAGACTGACAGCCAGAATCAGAAAGCAGATTGGAGAAGAGTAGAGATAGCCAAACTTCCTAAAGCTAGGTTTAAACTATAGAACTTCAGTAAAAGTTCTAAAGTTCTAGAGTTATAAAACAACCCATTAAAGTCACGGGGAAAAATAGAATCTTAAATTATCTCACACACAGTAAAGGGCTTTTGGTCACTCTAATCCTGCACCCATCCAAATGCATAAATGTACCAAATCGAGTTTGTAAAATTTGGATTAGGGGTACACAAGGCAAAAAGGCAGATTGTAATGCTTAGGCTTTATTCCATGTTAAACCGACATGTTTCGAGCCACATGGACACTTTCTCAAATAGTTTGAAAAGTTCTAATTACGTACAATTACTGTAAATGGCTCTGGCACCTGGGAAATGGTCTGGAGAACATGTCCATATCACCAAAACTTATTCAAACACCACTTTCCCCACAATCTAGCAATTGCTTCAACATTCAAAATCGAACACTACATTCGAGGGTTACTGAAAGTTATATTCGAGGGTTACCGAAATTGAACACTACATTTGCGGGTTATTAAAATCAAACGCAACATTCGAGGGTTATGGTCAAATTCGAGGGTTACCGAACACTACATTCGAAGATTATGGGCGCATTCGAGGGCTATTGCTGAAAAGCCATATTCAAGGGTTACCGCCAAAATGCTACAATCAAGGGTTATCACTGAAATGCCGTATTTGATTGATATGGCCAAAATCGAGGGTTAGCGAACAATACGAAAGTTCGGTCCGTTTTCGAACGTTCGAACTATATGAAAAGTTCAAAAGCCCAAAATTTCGAAAATGGACCGATTCAATTCAAGTCAATGGGAGTCAAATAGTTTGAAAAGTTTGAATGAAATACAACCCAAACTTAGGGGCATATTTAAAAGGATCGCTATCGCTAATCGCATGACACGCAATGACAAAAAACGATATTTTCGATTTCGCCTTTGCAGAAAAGTATCGCTGTGCAATGTGTGGCGTAGTTTTCGCCCCATTCATTGCGTTAAGTGTGGTATCACTGCAAAAGACAGATGCTCTCTAGTGTAATTTCAGAGTTTCTTTGTCACTTTTTATTTACAGCCATTTATAAATAGGGGGATTTTCGCCTTTTGCCCCTTTTGCCAAACATCATTACTTACTGGAATGTTCCATTAACAGGACTATTTCTTACACAGCACTTGGTATGTTCCCATATTAATTGACTGGTTTGATAATTAGCTGCAGTTTGCTGAAAAATAGCAATACTAAAAAATGTGTCCTATTAATAAAATAGAGTAATTCGCCTTTTGAGTTTTTACACTATTTATCATCCTATTAATGAAATAGAAAAATTCGCCTTTTGAGTTTTACACTCATCCTATTATTAAAATAGAGAGAATTCGCCTCTTGAGTTTTATACTATTATAATCTTTGGCTGAAAAAACACCAAATTTTTATTTTAAATACCGTATATACTCGAGTATAAGCTGAGGTTTTTCAGTCTTAAAATGACCTGAAAAATGAACCTCAGCTTATACTCGGGTCAGCTGGGACTTACCTAAATTCCGGACGCAGCCGCGAGTCAGGTAAGAAACTGGCAGTTCCCATTAGTACTTTGTGCATGCCGGCGCGATACGTAAATCGCGCACACCACAAAGCACTACTGGGAACTGCCGGATTTCCCTCCTGACTTGCGGCTGCGTCGGTATGGCGTCCGGAAGGCTCTGCACACCAAACTGTAAGTACTATTACCATGGCTACCAGTAATTCCCATGGCTACCAATAATTCCCATGGCTACCAGTGAGTCCCATGGCTACCAGTAGTAATGAAATGCACATGGCTACAGTAGGCAGAGTGGTCAATTTCAACCTCACTTATACTTGAGTCAATAAGATATTCCTAATTTTTGAGGTAAAATAGGTACCCTCGGCTTATACTCAGGTCAGCTTATACTCGAGTTTATACATTAACAAAGATAGGTGTTCTATGTGTATTAACGAATTTAATACTACTTGAAAAACCACCAGGGACCATGGAGTATTACCTATTTACATCATATGTGCTGAGCTTTTTCAGCATTATTAGTGCTACTTTTTGCTAGATAATTTTCGCTTTTGATGAAAATTCGCCTTTTTAATAACTGATGAAAGAAAAGATGAAAGTTTAAAAAATTATTGTAAAGGCTGGTGGGAAAAAAACAAAAATAATGCCCCTTTATAAACATGTCCCTCAGACCCCCATTTGATTTTATTGGTAAATAAAGAAAATCGTAACATAAAAAAAAAATCTTTAAAAAGCGAAAAATTAACCTTAAAAAAGCAAAATCGCAGATCGTATTACGTAAATGCTGGAAAATATCTAACACACCCCCCTGATACTTATTAGTATTGAGAACACTCCACACATTGTACTGACACCCCATGGACCCATTGGCGGATAAATGAATGGCCACTTTGCGTTTTCGCCACCTAACTTGGCGAATTGGAAAAGCTGAACTAACGCAAAAATACACTTTCGCCATTTATATAATATGCTTGAGCTGTTACCGCAGCGATGTATGGGCGAAAAGCAAATGTAGCGGTAATGACCTTTCGCCACTGGTTATCACTGCTTTATAAATAGCGAAAAGGCCAAATTAGGCGAAAACGCTGCGTTAAATAGGCAAAAGTTTAACGAACCTATAAATTGCCCCTTACTGTATTATATCACCAATTTCTGTTTTTATGCCACCCTTATCGCTGATCTTATAGATTGTGAAGCATGGTGCTGGTTTTCCCCACATAGTATAACCCACATGAGCATGTGATGAAATAAATGGCATAGGTCATCATACAGAAATTCCACCATTTTTATTATTTTGCTGGTATGCGAGTGGGAAATCCTGTTCCACCACACACCATACAGGCCTGACAATCCATGCATTTGAACAACCTGTTTTGCTTGTTTTGTGACAATTGCCACAGGGGGGTTATCCCTGCTGCCATACAATTTTCGGCCCAAACGACTAATAGATCAGTATTGGATGATCAGGCCCCTAAAATTGCATGGGTTTTCGTACATACGCAACTGAAAACCACGCCAATCAAGTGGTCCTTTTGCCGCGACCGACAGTCCTTCATCCTGGCAGACCTGTTGGAAGAGCCGAACAGCCGGTCGAGATGAGGATCTATAGGTGTGCCTTTAGTTATTAAGAAGTGGAATCTATGGATGCTAAATGGATCAGATAATCCCTTAGTGTAGTACATGTGTAAACCGGGCGCAGCATTAGTCTGAAATATCACCAAAAACAAAGAAAATGCACAAGGCTTAGAATGGAAACATTCAAGAATATTGTATGCAGCACTTAAAAGACAATTAGTCCTATGAAAGTACCCTATCTTTCCAGGTCCGCATAGATGGGTTTTCATTTTAACTGCTTTGCCATTGCATTGAAGTAAGAGACCAGACTTTCTTAGACCTGGTGGCCAGGAACTTTGCCATATACATGCGTCAACACTTAGACACATTTATCACCCATTGGCCATGTTCTGACACAAGCCAGAACTGAGGGCTGTGTCTCCTAACTTCTATGTGTAGGAGTTGAAGGTGAAGGTCCACATGTCTAGAGGGTTTAAAGTCCTCCCCCAGGTACTTTAATTGCTTATATTTAGAGGGCGTGGTGGAGGTCTATAATTATCCTTTAATGTGCCATTTCAAATAGTAACAAAGCACTAAATCAAGGGTGGCAATTCATTTTTCTAGGGGGCTACATTAGAAATTGGGACCATTGTGGGGGACAGGACCAATAGGTTAACTCTATAAAAGTTATCCCTTATTTATTATAAATATTTAATTATATTATGTTTCATTTTAGGAAGAACTTTTTCAGGTCCAGGTAAGTAACAGCATATGACAGCCAATGGAACGGTCCTTGTGAAGCACATGATAGTTTATTTCAAACCAGAGACCATGCATTGTTCTAGATCAGATTTAGACTACAGAGATTTGCTGCAACAGACACTTCCCTCATTAGCTAAAAACGCCCAGGGATAGTTACATTTTATTGGATTGGACATACAAGAAAATATCAATAACACTAAAAGCTGACAAGTTTTTGGTGATGATTTTTAACCATCTTACAGATTATTTCAGACAGTGGTCCCAGGTACATTACACTGCGAGTGAAATGTAAAGAGGGAATATGTTTCTCTTAGATAAATCTATAGCTCGGGTTCAAATCTATAGCTCTCTTCAAGTAAGACAAAACACCAATTAGATTTCCACTGTGTTGTTACCATTTTTGAGCTGCCACATTAGTTTCCATTTTATGTTATCTGCTAGAACTCCTTAATCCTTTTCCAAAAGAGATTTCACAGAAGTATTAACTGTTAGTCCATAGAAAAAGTATCACAGTACCCTTATTTTTAACACAGAAGTACAAGAATGTTTTACCCCCCATATTCATCACCCTACATTATCAATATGAATCTTATTTGACACTTTGTTGTCTGCAACAACTGAATATGTACTGTGGTCATAAATTATCCAATAATACACTGATACCAATATGGCATTTTACAACCATTTTAAGTATTTTACTGCTGCAGATATTACACTAAGAGATGGCCCAAGTTCGAGCCGAACTATTCGAGTTCGAACGGACTCGGACTTCTCAAACTATCTTGGACATCGAATCCGTGAGTAAAATGTCTATAATATCTATACGCAGCATCCAATCCACAAGTAAAATGTCTATTATACCTATACGGGAGAATCAAACCTGCAATTAAACGTCTATTATACCTATACACGAGCATCGAATCCGCGAGTAAAATGTCTATTATACCTATATGCGAGCATCGATCCGTGAGTAAAATGTCTATTATACCTAGACGCGAGCATCGAATCCGCAGTAAATGTCTATTATATCTATACGCGAGCATCGAATCCACAAGTAAAATGTTCTATTATACCTATACGCGAGAATCAAACCTGCAAGTAAAATGTCTATTATACCTATCACGAGCATCGAATCCGCGAGTAAAATGTCTATTATACCTATATGCGAGCATCGAATCCGTGAGTAAAATGTCTATTATACCTAGACGCGAGCATCGAATCCGCGAGTAAAATGTCTATATACCTATACACGAGTAAATACCGCTTATCAAATCCACCAGTCATTCATGGGATAATTATCGAATGTTCGAACGCAAGTGCTCGAATGTAGCACGCGTGAGAGTCAAATCGATTTTTCGAAATCCTGGATATTTGAATATGTTCCCCACCCATTTGCCAGGGCCATCAGCCATTTACATTAAGTTACCATTGATATTTAATTGTATTTCATTCAAACTTTTCAAACTATTTGACTCCCATTGACTTGAATTGAATCGGTCCATTTTCGAAATTTTGGGCTTTTGAACTTTTCATATAGTTCGAACGTTCGAAAACGGACCGAACTTTCGTATTGTTCGCTAACCCCTCGATTTTGGCCATATCAATCAAATACGGCATTTCAGCGATAACCCTTGATTGTAGCATTTTGGCGGTAACCCTTGAATATGCTACATTCGAAGATTATGGGCGCATTCGAGGGCTATTGCTGAAAAGCAATATTCAAGGGTTACCGCTAAAATGCTACAATCAAGGGTTATCACTGAAATGCCGTATTTGATTGATATGGCCAAAATCGAGGGTTAGCGAACAATACGAAAGTTCGGTCCGTTTTCGAACGTTCGAACTATATGAAAAGTTCAAAAGCCCAAAATTTCGAAAATGGACCGATTCAATTCAAGTCAATGGGAGTCAAATAGTTTGAAAAGTTTGAATGAAATACAATTAAAATATCAATGGTAACTTAATGTAAATGGCTGATGGCCTGGCAAATGGTCTGGGAACATATTCAAATATCCAGGACTTCGAAAAATCGATTTGACTCTCACGTGCGCTACATTCGAGCACTTGCGTTCGAACATTCGATAATTATCCCATGAATGACTGGTGGATTCGATAATGCGGTATTTACTCGTGTATAGGATAATAGACCTTTACTCGCGGATTCGATGCTCGCGTCTAGGTATAATAGACATTTTACTCAGGATTCGATGCTCGCATATAGATTAATAGACATTTACTCGCGTATAGGTATAATAGACATTTTACTCATGGATTCGATGCTCACGTATAGGTATAATAGACATTTTACTCGCGGATTCGATGCTCGTGTATAGGTATAATAGACATTTTACTCACGGATTCGATACTCGCGTATAGGTATAATAGACATTTTACTCACGGATTCGATGCTCGTGTATAGGTATAATAGACATTTTACTCGCGGATTCGATGCTCGCGTATAGGTATAATAGACATTTTACTCGCGGATTCGATGCTCGTGTATAGGTATAATAGACATTTTACTCGCATATGCGCTTGCCTCGAACATTGAATATTTATCGAAAGTCTGGAAAATATCGAAAATCCGGGTCCGGGATAGTTCAAGAAGTCCGAGTCCATTCGAACTCGAATAGTTCGGCTCAAACTCGGATTTGAGTTCTAGTCCGTCTCTAAGGGGGGGTGAACTTACCATAGGTTAAAAGGTTGTAAATTGGTCTTGAAAGTCGGTTTGATTTCAGACAACTTAACAAGGGACCATTTCTGTTTTCTCCAAAAAATTAGTAAGATGAATAGACTAAAATAGTAATCAAAATGGCCACTAGGTGCACAGAATAGAGCTCTATTGAAAAAATATATTTTCAAAAGTACTTTATACAGGCCTCCAATTACCTGTCAAAACATTTTTTTAACAAAGCACGCTAGTGTTTCAGTTTAAAGCAAAGATACTTATTCAGCTGTCTGCAGACCACCAGGTTAAAAAGGAATGTTCTACAGACGGCAGTCCTAGCTAAGTAGATTTTTTTTTTAATGATTTATTATAAAGTCCTGCACCTAGCACCATTCAATATGACAACAGTATCCAAATCCCATACTAGAGCAGAAATTCAGACCAACCAGGCCCATGTCAACACTAATCAACTGCACATTTGGCATTTGTGTAAATTCCACACCTGTTGTCTGGACAAATCTGGAGACATTTTATTATACAACCAATAAAATGTGCCTTAGCCTGATGCATTTAGCAGTAAAGAGGCGAACATCACTATGCAAAAAAAAAAAAGGTGCCTACTGGCTCCCATTGCGAGGCTGACAATTGATTTAAACTTTTCTGGTTACTGGGAGGGAGAAAAGTTTACAAGACATGTTAATAGTGGAAATGTTTTATTTATATTAAAATAATGAGCAAAAACACATACTCGGTTTTCCCCAACTTTTGCAACCTTTTATAACTTAATTAACTTTACTTATTTGTATTATTTTACTAATATAATTTACTTTGTTTTTTTATTCCTGTAAGTAATGTATAGTTTATGTATTAACTGAAAGCAACTTGCTGCCTTATTAATCTACACCTATGTACAAGAAGAAATATTAAATATATATATTTTTTTTTCCTAAACTTCTACCCATAGCTGGATCCACTCCGAATTGTATAGCAGATGGTAAAGCGGGTCCACTTAAAAATTAAGATACTCAAGACAGAGAAGAAAAAGAAAAGTGTATGCACAATAAGCGATTAGTTTTAAATATAAGAGTTCTAGAGTGTGACACAAATTATTCCATATATTTAAAGGGAAAAATATTCTCCTCCTGAAATAATAAACAGAAAATGTAAATGATTTAAAGTAATTTTTAAAGGGCATGTCCACCCCTTTTAAACACTTTTGGGGTATAGTAGGTCTCCCTCCCCCAGCCCCAACCACTATAATAGTTTTTACAGAATCTCCCCCGATCATTACTTAACTTACCTCTTTCCTCCAGCGTACTGTCCCAGCCCTCTGCTTGCATGAAACTACAAGCAGGGGGCTGGACCGGCAGCCGCGTCCGTGATTGGCTGAGAGGCAGCCAATCGCGAACACGGCTGCCGACAGTGGAGAATGCCGTGGGAGAGAGGGAAGAGTTCGGGGGAGTTTCTGTAAAAACTAATATATTGGTTGGGGCTGGGGGAGGGAGCCCTACTATACCACAAAAGAAATTTACACTAGGGGGAGGGAGGGGAGGGCTGCAGTGTGCATGGCAAAATTCTCCCGGAGGAGAGACAGGAGGCAGACTCCTATATGAACTGGACAGGAGGCTCCTGGTGGCCAGTTTTTGGGACTTTGGAGGGGCATAGCAGGAGAACCATTTGGAGCAGGGATGTAAGGTAAGGATTTTATGCACTACAGAGTGGGGCCATTAGTGGGTGAAACAGTTTTGGGGGTGAACATGCCTTTAACATTAATAAATCACTACCAGAATTTTATTCTGGTAATCATTATTACAATCCTTTGAGGCAAATACCAGTCATTACTAATACATACTTGGCAATAACGGAGGATTGTGACAGTTTAACAAAAGAAAGACAAAATCAACGTTACAGAAATTAGTATCCTGGAATTTAGAAAAATGTGAGATAATTGTGCTAATGAATATAGTGAATAATTTACCTCCTACTGTAAATTATAAGGATATTAGAAATCACAGAGGATTTCCTTGACCATATAAAAGCACGAGGCACGGAACTCCAAGGTAACATCTAATCTCCTAATTTATAGGGGGTACATTATTCAATATAATTTGCCCCTAACAGATTTTTGTAAATCTTAAATAAAGACCATAAGTCCCCCTAAATTAAAATCCATTTTTAGCTCAATCTTTCTCCCCCATTCCCAGTGACAGTGTGCCATCAGCCCCCCTCTGCTTACCCTCCTCCCGTGGGACAGATTATATGCATAAACATTCCAGACTGGCTACCCCTGCTCGCCTTCCCATCCTCTTCTTGCATGCTGATTAACAGATCTCACGGCAGTTTCCCTTTTACCCTCGGTTTCACAGGTCACGTGTTACAGGCCAACAATCAGTGTGCACACACGCCTCTTCCAGCTAGGCTTTCTGCACACAGCATGAAGGTGGCTGTGCTTGTGAGGGAGAATCACTGCACAGTGAGTAAACAGGGAAATTCCGGGTTGTAATTGGGGTGCTACTACACAGTACAATGCTGATTATAAGTATATTATTTACAGTTGGATCCATAAGGATCATGGAAGGGGTGGAGGAAAATATATTACTCCTTTATAACAATTATAAAATACAGGTCATTATCAATAATTTATGGCAACTGTTATTTATGTAAATGTTTGACCATGGTCTAAAACACTGATACTTTACTACCATGCTGTAATGGCCCATTGACCTACCTAGGCATTATTTTATACCGCTATGGTACAATAACATAGTTGTCATAAGTTGCCTATAACCAACATTATTGTAACATCCACCTCAGAAAATGAAACAATTGGTATTTGAAAACTGCAAGCAGTTTTCAAAAGAAGCAGGTTAAATAAAGTGCTACCTCCATCTGGTCCAACTTTTTTTAGTCTACTCATGAGCCCTATCTAACAGTTCATCCAGGGAAAGACATAAATAGGAGGTTGGAAAAAATCCTTTGTGACTTCAAATGGCAATTGTTGGACCCCTGGACCAACAAGAACTGACAGAGAGATTCAGTATCGCAGAAATAAGAGTAAATGTAATATCGGGTTAACATGCGTTTTATTTACTTTACGGGGCTGCACCATTTCAAAATATTTTAAGAAACCGCACAGCACTCCCAATACGATAACCCTTAAAAGAAATTGTGCTGCCACGTAAGGGAAACTTAATGTGGTATTGTAAAGGAACATTAGAGATGTCTTACTTTGCCCCAATCCCATAATGGACATACAGGGAGATTCAATAAAAGTTCTTATTGTTTAAAATGGTGTTCATTTTGCCCCAACCAATCAGATTTTATTTAACATTTGAAAGCTAAAATCTGATTGGTTGGGGCAAAATTATCACCATTTTAAACAATAAGAACTTTTATTGAATCTCCCTGATAATCGCATATTACATTGCGGGATGGTGGCAAGATAAGACACTCCTATTTGTGATATTGAATTGCCTCATAAATATATTAATAACCTTAATTTTTAATGGTTTAAATTTTAGAATCTTATTGAACCCTCTCTTAAGATATTCATGAATTTGCCATTAATGATAAATCCCGTTTCTAAATTAACCTGGTTTCGCTTTTGGAATTTAAATTTGTGTTTAAAAATTCCAATTCGATTGGGTTTGAAGTGGATTTTCTAAAGGTTTAATATGTTCCATGGAACCGCTGTCTGAATGAAACTCACCAGTTTCATTCATCTCTACTTGTTACTACCACATCTGCATGATGTTTCAGTTTTACCATTCACCCCTTAAGAAGTAGAAAAGGCTGGGCACACCAGACTTGAAAAATAACTAATTTATGAACAAATTAACTAGTTGTTTTTCAAGTATGATGTGCCCAGCCTTTTCTACTTTTTTGCATGTATTCTGCCGGCAGCAGTTCTGGAAGCACCCAGCGTGAAATTTACCGAAAAATTTCAGTTTAGGGGTGCAGGATCCCTTTCTTTTGTATTCACTCCTTAAGGGTAATAAATTAAAATACCATTTATAAATTACCATTTTTTAGGCTACACTATTGCGTTTTTCTTGCGTTTGCTCTATTTCCTGATCATTGAAAACGCGGCAATGCACCGAAAATGCGCGTTTTCGGCTGCGTTGCCATTGTGCATATGATTGCGATTTGCGTTCCGCGTTTTTATTTGCAATCACATGCGTTTTTTTGGCAGATTAGAAGAGTTTGTCTAGTCTCAGTTAATATTAGGCTGGGTACATACCAGCCGAGTTTTTGTCCCAAATGACTGTCGGTCGTGGCAATATTGGACACGAGAACAGTGCGCACACATAGGGAACCGCACGATCAGGCGTGATTTTCCTGCAGTCCCGTATCGGACAAACAGGTGACAAACCTTGTTTGCAGACGGCCATCCCGCAGATCAGATATTTCTGGCCGACCAGCTGATACACGGCACTATCGGGCGGTTGGCCAGAAATATCTATTGGTGTGTACCCAGCCTTAGTCCTTGCTTTCCAGGGATACCAGCTGAAATCCCAATTACCGGTACCTGTAATGCAGTTTATATGAACTGTGAGTTGCCTTGTTAAATACCAAAGCTGCCAAATTGTACTACATTTGTACTACTGTATGTTTCTGTTTAGATTCTATTAAAATAAATGAAAATTTATTTTTCAAGGATTTTAAGGCAAATTAAAGTTTTTTATTACCTTATATAAAGCAGCTACTGTATCTAGCACCTGTGCTGTACCTGAAACTTGTGATGGCTGTACACGCCACCCTGTGTATGGTGTCTGTAGATGAAATCTGCCCAACAAAATTTTCTGTATTCATTATAGGATTGGCAACATTTTGCATGGAGAACTGCACTGTGTCCTTCTAATAGGGCCAGGAAATGTGGAAGGGGGGAGTTCTATTGGAGCTGCGTGATGTCAGTTTCCCAGCTCAGTGAAATACTCCAGAAGGATATAGCTTTAAAAATATAAAACACCGCATATTAAAAGTTTAGGAACCCACTAGTATTTATATCAAGGATGTCAGTAAAAAAATCACGTGATGCTATAGCTGGACAGGAGTTTTAATGCCCTCAACTACGATCCTGAACATTTTCTCAGCTCTTCGTAACATCAGCTTTAAAATTTGGGCTCTGGTGCAATGACCTCACATCAGCATCAATTTCCTATTAACTTTTTCTGCAGACCCCCATGTTTAAATATTATGTTCCAGAAATGATTATATTTTTTACTGGCCATTACAAACACAAGTTACCTTACAAATTGCTCAGTCTAGAAAAGAGTGGTCTGTTTGGTGTCCACACTGTTGTATTCACTTATTACTCTACTCTTTATTCTGTTACCTAGGATACCATCACATATGAAAATACGTACGCTGACGTCATTACTTTGTTTGTCTTTGTCACCGAAAACAAACCAGATTCTACACATAATAATCCCAATAAACCATGCAGGATCGAAGGAATAGAACATGCATAATTTCTGTCAAGATTTGCATGATTAACGCATGCCATACGGCTTGCAAGTGTCCATTACAAAAATGTATTAATGAACTGCCTGATGTGCAATGCACAAATTGTGTATTTGGTGCCATGACGCCTATTAGTATAATCTACATGATCCATACAGAGGATATCTTTGCTGATGATAAATATGCTTGTAAATGTGTTGCCTCGAAATCAGAATGCAAGGGAGGTTATTTAAGATGGCAAGTTTGACGTAAATCTCATGTATTCCTATAAAGTATAACAAATAATGCTAATTTATTCATACAGAGATAAGCTACTGTGATGTCCATAAAATCGAATAACAAAGCCTAGACAAACGTTGAGGTAACTTTAAATGCAAAAGAACAGTTAACCCTTTAACCCTTTCAGTGCCAGTAGAATTTCAATTTTTTTTTTGCGTTAAGTGCAGAATTTTCAGTGTTTTGCCCTTAATCGCTTTAGACTAATTTTACAGTAGGAAACCTTGCAGTAAATCAGGAATATTATACGTTGTTTTTTTCAGCACAAAGTGTACTTTAACATGGTAACAGAATTTTGTAACTTTTCTGGAAATTTTACTGGAATTATGGGTAAAATATGGGGAAAAAATTTGCAAATTTTCATGGATTTTTACCATTTTTATTTATAGTTATTTTAAGGTTACACACAAAAATCTCACTGTTTCTAAAAGCTCTGATACTCCCGAGTACAATGATACCAGATATATGTAGGTACCCCACTTTTCCTGTACAAGAGACCCCCCCAAACTAAAACTGCACCTTCAAGAATATTACACCAAATTAAAATGTATAACCACTACTGACAGTTAACATAGAATATCTACCAAATTAACTAAAATATCCCCACAAGTGAGATATTTTTAGAAACTACACACCCGCAGGATTTTATGAGTGAGGTAAGTTTCAATCAAAATGCAGATGCCTGGGCGCAGCTCAGAATTACCCCCCACAAACTATATATTCCTGAAATCTGCACACCTTCAGCTATGTAACGCTGTAGTTTCTTTATTCATACCAGCAATGTTGTGGGCGCAGCTCTTCGTAGAAGTTTGCACTTTTCGCAGATTTACTAAAAAAAAAAATAACATCAAACAACATTCAAAAGGTAGAAATCATGCCAAAACCTCATAGAATGTAAAAAAAGTTACCAAATATCAATATCCCAAATGTCCTGAATCAAACGGTATGCCATATGTGTGGTTACACAAGCGGACGTGGAAGCGAAAAGCCACAAAGTGAGACAATGCATGATGGCTCAGAAAAAATGAAAATATTTAGCCAATTCCGAATTCGGACAGTCTGCAGTTTTTTCCACAAAACAACCCCATAACTCAGAAATACCCCACACAAACTATATATTCCTGAAATCTACACACATTCGGCTATGCAAAGCTGTAGTTCGTTCATTCATTCATACCATCAATGGTGTGGGTGCAGTTCTTCGTAGAAGTGGGCACTTTTCTGAAAAAATTAACAAAAAACAACTTCAAAAGGTAGAAATCATGCCAAAAAGGGAAAAGCCACAAAGTGAGACAATGCATGATTGCGTAAAAATAGCAAAAATATTCATCCAACTCTGAATTTGAACAGTCTGCAGTTTTCCCCACTAAACACCCCCCACAAACGATATATTCCTGAAATCTACACACCTTCAGCTATGTAATGCTGTAGTTTGTTCATTCATACCATCAATGGTGTGGGTGCAGTTCTTCATAGAAGTTTGCACTTTTCACAAAGTTTCTGAAAAATGTAACAAAAATCAACTTTCGAAGGAAGAAATCATGCCAAAACCTCATGGAATATAAAAAAAAAATTACCAAATATCAATCCCCCAAATGTCCTGAACCAAACGGTATGCCATATGTGTGGTTACACACGCGGACGTGCAAGCGAAAAGCCACGAAGTGAGACAATGTACGATGGTTCAGAAACAGCTAAAATATTCAGCTAACTCTGAATTTGAACAGTCTGCAGTTTTCCCACAAAACAGAAATACCCCCCACAAACTATATATTCCTGGAATCTACACACCTTCAGCTATGTAACGCTGTAGTTTGTTCATTCATACCATCAATGTTGTGGGCACAGTTCTTCGTAGAAATTCGCACTTTTCTGAAAAAATGAAGAAAAAACAACTTCAAAGGGTAGAAATCATGCCAAAGCCTCATGGAATGTAAAAAAAACAAAACAAAAAAACAAATATCAATCCTGAATCAAATGGTATGCCATATGTGTGGTTACACACACGGACGTGCAAGCAAAAAGCCACAAAGTGAGACAATGCAAGATTGCATAAAAACAGCAAAAATATTCAGCCAACTCTGAATTTGAACAGTCTGCAGTTTTTCCCCACTAAATACCTGCCACAAACTATATATTCCTCGAATCTACACACTTTCAGCTACTGAACGCTGTAGTTTGTTCATTCATACCATCAATGGTGTGGGTGCAGTTCTTCCTAGAAGTTTGCACTTTTCACAAATTTTCTGAAAAATGTAACAAAAATCAACTTTTCGAAGGAAGAAATCATGCCAAAATCCTATGGAATGTAAAAAAAAAGTTACCAAATATCAATCCCTAAAATGCCCTGAATCAAACGGTATGCCATATGCATGGTTACACACACGGATGTGGAATCGACTAGCCACAAAATGAGCCTAGTCACAGTGGCCCAATTAAAGCCACTTTTCAGATTTGTCAGACTAAACACCCCTCTATATTAGAATTTCTTCCCCAAAATATATATTTTTGGAATCTAAACACCTTCAGCTACGCAACTGTGTTATTGCTTTATGCATACCACCAATGGTGTAGGCGCAGTTCTGTGTAGAATTTTGCACTTTTACCAGATATTCTGGAAAAATTTACAAAAATACATTTCAAAGTTAAAAATCATGGCAAATTCTAATGTAATGTAAAAAAAAACTTGTCAAGTATCAATCTCCCTAATGCCCTGAATCAAACTGTATGCCATATGCATGGTTACACACACGTGGAAGCCACTACTCATAAAGTGAGCCAATATGCAGTGGCCCAATAACAGCAAATTCCCAGATTTTTCAATCCAAACACCCCTCTAACTCAAAAATACCCCCCAAAACTATATATTCTCAGAATCTACTTCAGCTAATCAATGGTGCAATTTTGTACCATTCATACTATCATTGGTGTGTGCGCAGATCTTCGTAGAATTTCACTTTTAGCAGATTTTCACTTTTAGCAGAAGTTTCAAAGTTAAAAATCCTAACAAACCCCCAAGTAATGAAAAGAAAAGTTACTAAATATCAATCTCCCACATGTCCTGAATCAAACAGTATATGCGTGGATGCACACAGAGACATGGCCACTAACTAACTCAAATGGGAAGCATGCACAAGTGCAATTACAAGAAAATATCAAAGTGCTCTGTAATTTCAAGTTTTCTCTTATTCATAGTGAAACTGTCCCGAAACTTGGAAATGACCCCCACAAATAAAACCCCCCACTAAATATCAATCTCCCACATGTCCTGAATCAAACTGTATGCCAAATGTAAGGATGCACACAGACACATGGCCACCGACTAACTCAAATGGAAAGCATGCACAAGTGCAATTATAAGTGCTCTGTAATTTGAACAGCCTACACTTTTTCAAAGGAAACAGTCCTGAAACTTGGAAATACCCCCCACAAACTATATATTTTTGGAATCTACACACCTTCAGCTATGTTACGGTGCCAAGCTTTCATACATACATAATATAGGAAACAAAAGAAGGTCCCTGTAAAGTATGAAGAAAGCCTATCTTAATTGATACATAGAAACAAACACAAAGACATATAGAGGATATAAATGGCTAAAACATATACATTTATTATCAAAGTAGTACAAGATCAACAACTGATCACATAAATAACAGTAATACACTATCAATATATCATATAGTAACAAAAGTTCATAATCGTAGTAGTTGTATATATATCTCTGAATACCCCCCTTCTTAGCCGCAACCCAACTAAGTCAAACGTCAAAATAATGTAATGGTGGTGAGCGATACTTATCAGTCACATCGGTAAGTAATTGTATCAGTCAAGGTCCGTGCACGGAACAATCATCATTCGATGCTCGTGTATAGGTATAATAGACATTTTACTTGCAGGTTTGATTCTCGCGTATAGGTATAATAGACATTTTACTTGTGGATTCGATGCTCGCGTATAGATATAATAGACATTTTACTCGCGGATTCGATGCTCGCGTCTAGGTATAATAGACATTTTACTCACGGATTCGATGCTCGCATATAGGTATAATAGACATTTTACTCGCGGATTCGATGCTCGTGTATAGGTATAATAGACGTTTTACTTGCAGGTTTGATTCTCCCGTATAGGTATAATAGACATTTTACTTGTGGATTGGATGCTCGCGTATAGATATTATAGACATTTTACTCACGGATTCGATGTCCAAGATAGTTTGAGAAGTCCGAGTCCGTTCGAACTCGAATAGTTCGGCTCGAACTTGGGCCCATCTCTATGTGTAATATCTGCAGCAGTAAAATACTTAAAATGGTTGTAAAATGCCATATTGGTATCAGTGTTTATTATTGGATAATTTATGACCACAGTACATATTCAGTTGTTGCAGACAACAAAGTGTCAAATAAGATTCAATATTGATAATGTAGGGTGATGAATATGGGGGGTAAAACATTCTTGTACTTCTGTGTTAAAAAATAAGGGTACTGTGATACTTTTTCTATGGACTAACAGTTAATACTTCTGTGAAATCTCTTTTGGAAAAGGATTAAGGAGTTCTAGCAGATAACATAAACAATGGAACTATCATTGGTGGCAGCTCAAAAATGGTAACAACAGTGGAAATCTAATTGGTGTTTTGTCTTACTTGAAGAGAGCTATAGATTTGAACCCGAGCTATAGATTTATCTAAGATAAACATTATTCTCCCTCTTTACATTTCACTCGCAGTGTAATGTACCTGGGACCACTGTCTGAAATTAATCTGTAAGATGGTGTTAAAAAAATCATCACCAAAAACTTGTCAGCTTTTAGTGTTATTGATATTTTCTTGTATGTCCAATCCATTAAAATGTAACTATCCCTGGGCGTTTTTAGCTAATGAGGGAAGTGTCTGTTGCAGCAAATCTCTGTAGTCTAAATCTGCATCTAGAACAATGCATGGTCTCTGGTTCTGAAAATAACTATCATGTGCTTCACAAAGGACCGTTCCATTGGCTGTCATATGCTGTTACTTTACCTGGACCTGAAAAAGTTCTTCCTAAAATGAAACATAATATTAATTAAATATTTTATAATAAATAAGGGATAACTTTTATAGAGCTTAACCTATTGGTCCTGTCCCCCACAATGGTCCCAATTTCTAATGTAGCCCCCTAGAAAAATGAATTGCCCACCCTTGATTTAGGTGCTTTGTTACTATTTTGAACATGGCACATTAAAGGATAATTATAGACCTCCACCACGCCCTCTAAATATAAGCAATTAAAGTACCTGGGGGGAGGACTTTAAACCCTCCTAGACATGTGGACCTTCACCTTCAACTCCTACACATAGAAGTTAGGAGACACAGCTTCCTCAGTTCTGGCTTGTGTCCAGAACATGGCCAATGGGTATAAATGTGTCTAAGTGTTGACGCATGTATATGGCAAAGTTCCTGGCCACCAGGTCTAAGAAAGTCTGGTCTCCTTACTTCAATGCAATGGCAAAGCAGTTAAAATGAAAACCCATCTATGCGGACCTGGAAAGATAGGGTACTTTCATAGGACTAATTGTCTTTTAAGTGCTGCATACAATATTCTTGAATGTTTCCATTCTAAGCCTTGTGCATTTTCTTTGTTTTTGGTGATATTTTCAGACTAATGCTGCGCCTGGATTTACACATGTACTACTACTAAGGGATTATCTGATCCATTTAGCATCCATAGATTCCACTTCTTAATACCTAAAGGCACACCTATAGATTCCTCATCTCGACCGGCTGTTCGGCTCTTCCAACAGGTCTGCCAGGATGAAGGACTGTCGGTCGCGGCAAAAGGACCACTTGATTGGCCGTGGTTTTCAGTTGCGTATGTACGAAAACCCATGCAATTTTAGGGGCCTGATCATCCAATACACTGATCTATTAGTCGTTTGGGCCGAAAAATTGTATGGCAGCAGGGATAACCCCCCCTGATGGCACTTGTCACAAAACAAGCAAAACAGGTTGTTCCAAATGCATGGATTGTCAGGCCTGTATGGTGGTGGAACAGGATTTTCCCCACTCGCATACCAGCAAAATAATAAAAATTGGTGGAATTTCCTGTATGATGACCTATGCCATTTATTTCATCACATGCTCATGTGGGTTATACTATGTGGGTAAAACCAGCACCATGCTTCACAATCTATAAGATCAGCGATAAGGGTGGCATAAAAACAGAAATTGGTGATATTAATACAGTAAGGGGCATATTTATAAAGGTTCGTTAAACTTTTTGCCTTATTTAACGCAGCGTTTTCGCCTAATTTGGCCTTTTCGCTATTTATAAAGCAGTGATAACCAGTGGCGAAAGGTCATTACCGCTACATTTTGCTTTTCGCCATACATCGCTGCGGTAACAGCTCAAGCATATTTATAAAATGGCGAAAGTGTATTTTTGCGTTAAGTTCAGCTTTTCCAATTCGCCAAGTCTTAGGTGGCGAAAACGCATAAGTGGCCATTCATTTATCCTGCCAATGGGTCCATGGAGGTGTCAGTACATTGTGGAGTGTTTCTCAATACTAATAAGTACTCAGGGGGGTGTTAGACTATTTTCCAGCATTTACTGTAATACGATCTGCGATTTTGCTTTTTTAAGGTTAATTTTTCGCTTTTTAAAGATTTTTTTTTAATGTTACGATTTTCTTTATTTACCAATAAAATCAAATGGGGTCTGAGGGACATGTTTATAAAGGGGCATTATTTTTGCTTTTTTTCCCCACCAGCCTTTACCATAATTTTTTAAACTTTCATCTTTTCCTTTCATCAGTTATTAAAAAGGCGAATTTTCATCAAAAGCGAAAATTATCTAGCAAAAAGTAGCACTAATAATGCTGAAAAAGCTCAGCACATATGATGGTAAATAGGTAATACTCCATGGTCCCTGGTGGTTTTTCAAAGTAGTATTAAATTCGTTAATACACATAGAACACCTATCTTTGTTAATGTATAAACTCGAGTATAAGCTGACCTGAGTATAAGCCGAGGTACCTATTTTTACCTCAAAAATTAGGAATATCTTATTGACTCAAGTATAAGCTGAGGGTTGAAATTGACCACTCCTGCCTACTGTAGCCATGTGCATTTCATTACATACTGGTAGCCATGGGACTCACTGGTAGCCATGGGAATTATTGGTAGCCATGGGAATTACTGGTAGCCATGGTAATAGTACTTACAGTTTGGTGTGCAGAGCCTTCCGGACGCCATACCGACGCAGCCGCAAGTCAGGAGGGAAATCCGGCAGTTCCCAGTAGTGCTTTGTGGGTGCGCGATTACGTCATCGCGCCGGCATGCACAAAGTACTACTGGGAACTGCCAGTTTTCTTACCTGACTCGCGGCTGCGTCCGGAATTTAGGTAAGTCCCAGCTTGACCCGAGTATAAGCTGAGGTTCATTTTTCAGGTCATTTTAAGACCTGAAAACCTCAGCTTATACTCGAGTATATACGGTATTTAAAATAAAAATTTGGTGTTTTTTTTCAGCCAAAGATATAAATAGTATAAAACTCAAAAGGCGAATTCTCTCTATTTTAATAATAGGATGAGTGTAAAACTCAAAAGGCGAATTTTCTCTATTTCATTAATAGGATGATAAATAGTGTAAAACTCAAAAGGCGAATTTACTCTATTTTATTAATAGGACACATTTTTTAGTATTGCTTATTTTCAGCAAACTGCAGCTAATTATCAAACCAGTTCAATTAATATGGGAACATACCATAGTGCTGTGTAAGAAATAGTCTGTTAATGGAACATTCCAGTAAGTAATGATGTTTGGCAAAAAGGGGCAAAAAGGCGAAAATCCCCCTATTTATAAATGGCTGTAAATAAAAAAGTGACAAAGATAACTCTGAATACACTAGAGAGCATCTGTCTTTTTGCAGTGATACCACACTTAACGCAATGAATGGGGTGAAAACTATCGCCACACATCGCCACAGCGATATTTTTCTGCAAAGGCGAAATCGAAAATGAGCGAGTTTATAAATAAGGCGAAAATAGCGCCTTTTGTCATTGTGATGTCATGCGATAGCGATAGCGATCCTTTATAAATATGCCCCTAAGTTTGGGGAACAGTCTGTGGCCAGATATTTCCGGGAGAGGAGACCATAAGGGAGGGTAGAGAAAGTGTTCGACATCGCTTCAACAAGAAGTTTGATGGAGCAAATAGTTAAAGATTATGTCCCCTAAGGGCCTAAAGGACCAATTAACACTGTACTGCTTTTTGTTATTCACTAGGATTGATCATGTTAATTATAACTTTGTTGCCTTTCTACCCAACTTAACTTGAACCAGTGTAATCAGGGACTCACTAATATATTTTACTCTTTAATGGATAAGGTTAATAGCCATATTGGAAAGTATAAAATGAGGCAAAATCAACAGTAGTTGCAGCAGGTGGGCACACCTCTATGAACCCTAGAAACTAGTTTGTTGTTATTGGTCTAGTTATACATAATTCAACATTCAGTAGTAAAAGGACACAGTATGGTGGGACATACAAGAAAACTGCTAAAACTGTGCAAACACATGGAAATAGCGCTGGTGTGGCTTAGCCCTAAGGATGGATCTTTACCCTGATAATGATGAATTCATTGTTAGTGTCCAAATCCCACATTCAATGGTGCTAAAGGGAAACTATAGCAGATAAACAGCTAAATAAAAAACATATTTCTTTCAAATGGATGGAGAAGAGGATTGGGGCTGAGGTGAGCAGGTTATACTTTAAAGGGTATCGCCATTGGGCAAAATTTCATTTTGGCTGTTAAGTTTATGGGCATAACTGCAGGGGCCCAGGCCCCCACACAAGTTTTGGAGGCCGGGCCCCTGACCCACCCCCCTCCCCAGAGGTCCATGATCAGCTGTTTTTAAACATCTGATCGCACATATGATGAAAACATAGACTCGATCAGCTGTTTAAAAGACCGCACATAAACTTCCAGTTCAGTTCTGGGCTTTTGTTTTGGCCTTTGACTCCTGCCCAAGTGACCGTAAGTTTGGTGCATGTATATGGCAAAGTTCCTGGTGGAGGTGGTTGTTGCGCCACTACAGTCGGGACCTGTCAAAAGAATAGGGGAGGAGTGCGAGACCGGGTAAGCTGATTCCTGGCTCCAGCAGGTTTTATTGAAGAATATAGCTCATTTTCCCTGGTGGAAATACCCTTTCCCCTGTAGTGTTTGTCTCACCATTTCTTTATTCATGTGAGTTCAGCAGTCCATAAATTTATCAGCCAGACACAGGTAAAACTACTACAAACTCTTTTCTCTGTAACTCACCTTTCTCCGCTGCGCATGCCTCAGACTTTGATGAGGTTGAGGCAGAGACAGGCACCAGATGAGTCTGACAGCTTCTACACTGCAGTTTCCAGGACTTAGAAAAGGCACAACAGGACAACCATTTGGAGCAGAAATGGCAGGTAACTACAGAATGTGGCCAGTATGGGGTTAAATTTCAGTTTTGGGGATGGACATGCCCTTTATCAAAACAGAAAATCTTTCCTCACTGCTGTGCTGGGCATGTAACCAAGTGACTGCAATAATGTATCAGAACAGGATCATCAAGAACAACTCTGAATGTTCTGTCAGTAACTTAGCTGCCGAGACCCTGCCTGTGTATGTTAGAGGCTGAAAACTCGGATAAACAGGGGTTTACGTGAAATTCAAGCCAGACCCCGGATTTGTCATTGAAAAAGAGAACAAATCCAGGATTTTTTTTAATTTAATGAAGTGGTTTGTACATAGTTAATATATATGTAAAAATATACACGTTTAAAGGGCATATCCACCCAAAAATCAACTTTTCTCTGTAGTTTATGGACCCCCCCTCACGACAATAACTGCCATGTCTTGAAAAAGGGCCCAGAAACTTACTTACCAAGATTCATTCCCTTGGCCTCTGCCTCTAATGCTACTTCCAGGAATGGAGTAGCATTAGAAGCCGGACTGGCAGCTGCGTCTGTGATTCGTTGAGAGTCAGTCAATCATAGACACGGCTGCCAGCTATTGAGTTCACGTTCTTTGCTCCCTAATACCAGTGCAGTGGTAAACAATTGCCGCTTGTCGTATGCCCGTGCAAGGCTATCCAAACTGGAGTAAAAGAGGAAATCCTGCATCTGTTAGTTGCTTCATGGTTCAGCAGTATGTACTGTAGGTTTTTTTGCTATCCTGCATGTTAAAAATGTTAGGAAGCTTCCATCAGTGCTTCGAAAAGTGCGATCAGATGACACCTAAAAGCCCTAAATCTTAACTTTTCATGGTACTTTAACATTACACCCCTTCAATCCTTTATAATATATTAATGTATTATTTATCTATTATCTTTACTCTCAATACGTAAACAGCTTGTATTTGTGTCATCTTTACTTAACACCCTTTACACCTAAATCATTCAAATAAAAAAACACAATGGGACATTTTTATAAAACATTGTTAAGTTTCCACCAGCAGCAATATATAAATACTCATTCCGCCACATACAATTATCGTATATTGATTCCAGAGTATAAACCGAGGTTTTCTGGATTTAAATACAGCCTGAAAACCGAACCTTACCTTGTAAGTCAAAAACTTAACTTGTAAGTAATCAGGCGGCCGCTCACTCCGCATCCTCTGCACGTATTGATGACATCACTACTCGCTCCCGGCGCCGAGTAGTGACATCATCCAGAAGCGCACAGGATACAGAGCTAGCGGCCTCCAGACAAGGTAGGAGTTTTGTTTTCTTGGCGTGGATAGTGTTAAACGTCCACCTTAATTTGAATGTAAAATAAAATGTCCTTTTGGCCTTCTCTTACCACAGAACCCTTTCCTACATGGCAAATGTCTTACAATAATGTTTTCTGGAAAACCCAAGATGTGCTTTTACATGCTTCCTTTTTAAATAATGGCTTCATTTGTACCATATTGCCTTTTCTAGTGATCTTTATTGTTCTTTAATAGGCAACTATGGTCCCCAAAGACTCTCTTAGTCCCTTGGTTGGTTGGAAAGCCTTATCCTAGCCTGACAAGGGAGCTTGCAGCAACTGAGACCATACTGTTCTTTCTCTGTTTCCAGCGTAGTATTAGCAATGATTGGCGAGTTTATAGAACAGGAGTAAAAACTACCCCAGGAGCCAGAGGGGGGCCCATTGTCTTACTTTTGCTATGACAGATACAGTAATAGCCATACTGGATTTGGCTATTACTGTATGGGACTACTGTATAGGAATTCTGTTGTCCATTTAAAGGGCAACTGAAGCCTCAAAACAATACAGAATCAGAAGGCAGTAGTGGTCATATTTTCTACCCTTAGCTTATATTCGAGTCAATCACTTTTACTCCCTTTTTTAAGTAAATTAGGTACCTTTGTTTATACTCGGGTCGGTTTATACTCGAGTATATAGGGTATTTAGATTTTCGCTGTATATTGCCATACATCCTTGAGGCGAAAATAGGCGCTTTTATAAATAGGACACTGAATAAACGCTTTTGATAATTTAAATTAAATAACCCAAAAAACACATTTTCATATCACAAAACTAAACCATACGTTATTAGCTTGTATTTCAGAAATGCACCAAACTTACGGTCACTTGGGCAGGAGTCAAAGGCCAAGATAACAGCAGTCCCCAGAGCCAGAATAACAAGAAGGCGGAGGTTTCTCATGGTGGATGAATACAAGTCCAGTCTGATCATTTCAGATTATATTGGTTTAAAATAAGGTGTGGCTTTTAAATAGCAAATAATCAAAGGAGGAGGAAGATTTTAGTCTTACAAAATACATTATGTTACATTACAAAAGCTCCAAATAGGAACCTGTTGGGGCACATCAGCTCCCTAAACCTCCCATGACTGATACAGCAATTATATTATTAAAAAATATGTCATACTAAATAACTATTTTTTAAGAGCGTATTTTGCACTGGATTTACATTCTGGTATGTAAAGGCCAATGACAGAAATTATTCCCATATTTCTTTTTTCTAATTTATTCAGATGCCAGAGATAAATAGAAAAGGTTACAACTATACAGTATGGACACATCACAATATAGGCTAGGCCACACTGGCACAATTCTAACACACTTTCAAATGCAATCCATTAGTGTGTGAAAATCGTATGCAAGTGCATTGTAATGTGGCAGGCCCCCTTTTTCGCTGCTCTCCGATCCATTATCTGATACTAAGGGTACTTCCTATTTTTTACAGCATTAAGTCTTAAAGGGCATCTATAACGAAAAATAGGTTATTTTAAATTGACCATAACTGGAAACTATAATTCTTCCCAACCACCACTGTATCATTTTTTTGTTGATCTGCCCCCTATTTCTTTAGATATCCAATCTAAAACTTTTTATATTTCAGCTGTCAATCAAGTCCCTTGCTCTCAAAAACTATTCTTCTGTGAGTAGTTTTACTGTAAATGGAATGGTGACAGAGTTTTGACAGTTGGAATGTTGTATGCTGTGTGCAGGCTTGACAGTTGGTTTGTGGGGAAAAGTCAGGTCAGATGGAAGTGGGAGTGGTTAAAAGAGGGAGGGGGGATACTACTCCTAAACAAAATGTGTGTTGG
The DNA here is from genome assembly GCA_019447015.1 of Hymenochirus boettgeri. Lineage (NCBI taxonomy): Eukaryota > Metazoa > Chordata > Amphibia > Anura > Pipidae > Hymenochirus > Hymenochirus boettgeri. The sequence goes on from CM033470.1 coordinate 279,686,042, forward strand.
ATTGAAGGCATGCAGCAACACTCGCAAACCAGACACTGGGGTCTATAATTTAATAAACTAAAATCTAGCATATTGTATTAAGGCTACATCTTTATTCCCTATCAGTAATATAAATTAAAAAAAAAAATTGCTAAAACTTTTGCTCCAATTTACAAATGGCAGCTTGAAAACTTCCTGTACACAGCAAACAATTCAATATCGGTTAGCACTACTTTAACTTCTTCATTGGCACTGGTTGCCCAGTTATCTTTTGTGGATGGCACAACTAATTTGATATCCGCTTTATAGCAAGCATAAAGGGTATATCCACCCCACAAAAACTTTTTTTCTATGGCTTTTAAAAAAAAAAAACAGACCTTGCAAGGTCTAGAGTTCGAAATTGTGCTTCTAAATATACTTACCAGCCCTCATTCCTTTGGCTGCCATCTGCTTGCTTCCATGCCATTTCCGTGCACAGAAGCAAGAAGAAGGGGCTGGACTGGTAGTGGCTCCTGTGATTGGCTGATACGTGAAGTCTTAGCCAACCACAGCAGAATTAAGAATTGGATCATTTTAATTCTGCTTGAATTCTGTTATATGAGTAGGCCTGGAGGATAAGGGGCCAGAAGGTAGCACCTGAGAATAACCATAAAGTTGCATAAAAAGCATGCTTGGAATAAACTACAGTCACAGTTATACTGTATGCAAACAGGGAGACTACAGGGAACTAGATAGGTAACAACTTATGCTCCATGTATGATAAAGATCCCTTCACTGAGGTCCTTAGTTTGATCTCTACATCCCCCATACCAGTCTTCCAAAGTTCCTCTGAGCTGCAGTCCTGACCTTGCCCCATATAACAGTTTGGAATAGTTTCCAGACTGCCCAATGGAAAAACATGTATTCTGAAGCGCATGCCTTCCATTTGATCAACTGCTGGACTATGGGAAGAGGCAGGGCTAGGGCTGGTAGCATGGCAGAACTTTGGAACACTCATACGGGGATATGGTTCGAACCCAGTGTGAGGAAATAGAGGTTCTCGCCCTGTGTATTTTCCCCTGGTGGTGGTGGTGGTGGGGAGAAAGTAGAGTTTCATTTCCATTTTAGAAAAAAAGAGAACAAAGTAGCTCCAGCTGCAAGTTATTTATTAAAATTCTGGTGTAGCTGTTGCTGTATGTAATCATATATATTCAATTCTAGATACCTGTCGGACAGGTCTCTGTGATGTCTACTGCTGCTTTTTTGGCAAACCCCTGTTTTATCTTTCCGTCTCATTTGCTTTTAAGGAGTTTCTGAACCACATTACTTGAATGTCACGTAACCTGCCCTGACATTGGCTTGCTGTGTCATACACTGAATAAGTGTAATCAACCTGATGTAACATGTTATTGTGGAAAAGCTTAGAAATCATACCCCAAACATAAAAATCTTATGTAAGGCTAGAGACTTAGTAAGAAAAAATATGTAAACTGCATGTATCACAAAGCAGAATAGAAATTCTGATTAAATGAACATATTGGAGGGGTGAATATGCCTTTTAAATTGGTATGAACCCAGCACTTGTTGCTCTTGGTTTAGCTAAGGCCATTGCACAAAAAAGGCATTGTCTTTACATGTTGTTCTTATTATGTTGTTGCTTTTTTGCATTTTTGAATATTTTTTAACACTTTTTTGTGCACTTGTGTTTCTCAAGGGATTGTGGGTATAAATGCAAAAAAATAAAATATCAAAACCTTAAGTTTCCAGGACGTCCCAAAAAATTGATTTAGGGCTAGGCCACACTAAGGCGTTTTTCACTTGTTTGCGCACATGTTTTCGCTTGCAATTGCGAATGTGATTTTGGTTAGAATGGAAATCACCATTTGCATTTTGCACAAACGCATGGGCTTCTATAATTATAAATTGCAAAATCGCATGCGCAAAAGCAGAACAACACATCTAAATCGCACACGCAGTGCGATAACGCTTGTGATTACGTGTGCGTTTCAGTGCATTATAGTGGGGCCTCAGCCTCACAAAGTGCAAACTTCCATGTGCCGGAATAATTTATACAGTTGGTTATAATGCAGTTGTGCATAAGTAGTAGTTAAACTAGTTTACACACTTTTCATATTTTTTAAGATCTAATTTAAGGGTAAAAAAAGCAAAACTTTTAACTATTGGTCTTCAAAAAAATAATATTTAGAATTTAGACAAAAGGAATTTAGAGCAAAAGTGTGGATTCCACTCGGTAATAGCACTATCAGGGCGATGCACCAACGGGCGCAGCGCTCCTGATTTGGAGTTTAAGTCACGCTAACCGATGTTATATCGGTTAGCGTGACTTTAACTCCTTCCTTGCGGCGGCTGCGTGGCTAATGCGAAAGTTAACAGCGCAGCTGCCGCAAGCGATGTTATATGCCGAAATCTGCATTTTATTGTGGCACTTTCAACGCCAGCTAATAGCTGGCATTAAAAATGCCGGAATAGAAAATCGCCAGGTAGCGATGTTCCGAGCGGCGCTCCCCCCTGTATGTTGTCTTTGAAAGAAACTAGATCCTTAAAGGGTATGTACACTGGAAAATTAGTTTTTTTTAAATTGCCCATTAGTTGAAACTGTACTTCATCCCAACTATCACTGTAATATTTTTTTGTTGATCGGCACCCTATTTCTTTAGATATCGAATCTAAAACGTCTTACATTTAAGCATTTCTGTGAACAGTTTTGCTGTAGCTGGAATGGTTTGACAGTTGGTGTGCTGTATGCTATATGCATTTTTGACAGTTGGTATGTGGGAAAATAGTCATGGTCAGTGGTCAGAGCCTGAGCAAAACAAATATTGTATTGAATGCATGCAGCAACACTCCTCAGAGTAAGTGCTACTTACATGTATTTACTTATAGATTAAGATGAGGCAGTCATCTTTTCAGTATACATACACAAGGATAATGTATAATTGTATAATTTACAGGGAGCAGAAACTACTAATGCCTGTCCTTACTTTGGATTGTCTACCCAATAAACTATACATTTTAATTTTGGGTTTTTTTTGATAGACAGACTTTGTTTACAGCCTACTTTACCTTAGTTTACAGTCACAGAATGATATACTGAAGAATGTCTTAACAAATGACTGTATCTGCCCAACCCTTCTTTCTGGAGAAACACCCGAGAGCCATAGCACTGAGTTCAGCAATAATACAGAAACATGATTCTACAGTAAGGAGTTTACGAAAAAAGTGTTTATGGAAAGACTTTATGGAAATCACACTTCATTACAATTAATTAATTGGAGTCATTTGGAGAGCCTGGAACTACATCAGACTTAGAAACAAGTATAACAGCAAACACTTCAGTACCTTCAGGTGTAGTAAAACAATGTGTTGACAGGCATATTACAGTATACATGTTCAGTTTAATACTGTATATGTCCTATACTCCCATTTCTGTCATCACTGTGATTTACCAATTAAGGGATATTTTTAGAAAAAGGACAGCCTACTTCCCCATTCTAACTTTACTCAAATGGAAGATTACGTTATGGCCACCCCAGAATAAAACTCTATACTTACCTTCTCCAAACGTTAATGCAGTGTTTATTGTATGCTGTAATTCAATAAAGAAGGCTTATCTCTAATTTGTACACAGTTGCTGACATTATAGGGAACGTTTTTGGCTTGCAACATACTTTTCTTTATCTATACTTTGATTTCTAATACTAATGTAATATATTTTCATCTACCAATCAAATGTAGCATCAGCATAAAGATGTTGTATTCAAAATTGCCTGATAATCTGTTAATGTACCAAAACTAAACCTAGATCTGTATTTGCTGTATAAATCTACACAGTTATTTGTATAGTAAATGTAATGGTTGTAGGGAAGTAACTACTTGTGATGCCAACCTAAGTACAAAATTGACAAGCCATTGATTAAAAATCTCCTGCCATTACTTGACAACCTCAAACAACTGTTTATTGCATTTAAAGGGCTATTATAGTCACCCCTTCTTCCCCCCACTCCTATTTCTGTACTACTAATGAAAGTACCCAGGTCCTCACCTTTGGGTTTTACCTAATTCGGTAGAATCAGCTTGCTAATGTTGGCTTCATAAAGCCTGTTCTGGCCCTGCCCCACCACTACACGACACATGATCAATGAGAAAGTACATTATGCAAGGAGAGTGTAATCCCATTGGACTGCCCTGTTATAGTCCATGACAATAACAGGGAGCAGGGAAAAAAGCTTCACACTGATTTTGGAAAGCTCATTCTAAAAGATTAGATAAGACACAGCGTTGAGGGCTTCATGGTTTGTGCTTTCGTAAATAGTAGTAATAGTAATGGGGGGGGGATGTATTTTAGAGTAAGGACATACCAAACCTCCTCCCCCTATTCAATAGGAAATTTTCTGTCATGAAAGTTGTTGGTATTAAATAAGCGATTGGTCAGGCTTTTGGCGCAAGAGGGATGGGATTCTCGAACAGAGCAGGGGACACTTTTGGCAGGAGGACAAAGAAAAATAAATGTATCTCTCTTATTCAGTACAAGAGTCAATGTTTGGCTTGTGCAATTTTGTTAATTAATAATTTTGAATACATATCACCCAAAGGGTTTATAATTTTTTTACCAGCACTCATTTGAGTCATTTTCTACTATTGAATCCTCCATTGGACTACCACACTGAATATCATTTAAAAATCACATTACACAAGCAGCACTTTTAACTCTTGTATTGTTATATATGTTTTATGTGTTATATATTTGGGATTTTGATGAACTTGATACCTAAGGATTTATACATACGGTACATGTTTTTTAACCGTAAGAATTCCGTCTATGAATTTACTATATTGACGTTTTTAATAAAATTGAAAATGAATTGTATATTAATTATATATTCCCAGAGGGTGAGGGACATATTTTAGGTGATTAACTGTTATACCTGTATGTCCCAGCTTACATGGCATTTAGTAAAATGTATTATGACAAAAGAGAGCCCTCTAAACAGATTAGGGGTATATAGTTCCCACTTTACAGCACATAGCATAATGCAATTAATAAAATTAGCAAAATTAGCACCATTTTTAACAATAAGAACCTTTATTAATTGTCTCGGTAATAGTTCCGCTAATAAAAAGTGTAACAAGACAGAATTTTCAAAGCTGGACAATATTAATAAATATATATATATAATATATATATAGAGAATAGATAACCAGAGCACTCAACGGTCTTGGTGAAAAAAAGATAAAGTAGTTTATTAACACATATCAACGCGTTTCAGCTATCCAGTAGCCGTCATCAGGATGTGATATCACTGCAAACAACTAAATATATATAAAAGTATACCTTAAGATCAATAAATAAATACCTAAATCACCAATATGTAAATATAGAAAAAGTGATTACATTTCCTATGATACACGTGTTTTTTCACTGACTGTGACTTCCTCAGGGCGTCACCTTTATCTAGTTTTATATTAGTGATTTAGGTATTTATTTGTGTTAAGGTATATTTATTGGTGACAAAGTAATTTAATTATGTATATTACATTATTATAATGATTGTTGTTGAAGTGTTGTTTAGCTTTGACAATTCAGTCTTGTTGCACTTTTTATTAGCGGAACAAATATTGCACTAATTCTATTGTCTTATGCTATGAGGCGTTTAGGGAGCTCTTTTGTCTTATTGTCTCTATTTTATTCCACAGCACCACTTGGATTGGGAAGCTTTCAGCGATGGCTAAAATTTATATATACAGGGGTTGAAGCGGATTTTTCATTTTTTTACCAGCTATAAAAATATGCATTTGGCGGGGCACCAAATGTTGCCGCGTCGGCCACCACACAAAATAGCAAGAAGGGCTTCTGCTGGGGATTTAATGAAAGAGTATGTAAATTTGGCCCAATGTGTAGGTTTAGACACGAGTGCACCGGCTGCGGGGGCGGACAACCCTTGGGTAAATGCTTTAAGAGGGGCAGACCCACCGGAACCTTACTAAAAAAGGGATCAAGCCAGTGAGTAAGGATGGCACCTTACCTTGAATTATACAGCAATAAGGAAGCAGCCAGTGTATTGGGGAGGGGTTTTTCCGAGGGTTTTCTGATCCCATTCCAACCTGGACCAGCAGTAGTGGGGGGGGGGGGGGGATTTGAAGCCAGCACATCCGGAAGTAGTTGAACAAAAGTTGCAAAAAGAGATTGAGCTGGGCCGCATGGCAGCCCCCTTCAAAGCGTTACCCCTAGAGAACCTGAGAATTTCTCCATTAGGGGTAGTGACAAAAAAGGACGAGGGGAAGTTTAGGCTTATCCATCACCTCTCCCACCCCAAGGATTCATCGGTTAACAACGGGATTGACAGGGAGCAGTGCAGTGTGCCTCCTTTGACGAAGCAATCAGAATGCTCCACGAATTAGGACAGGGCACACTAATGGTAAAGACCGACAAAGAATCAGCCTTTCGGCTGCTCCCTGTTTTCATCTGTTAGGCTGTGAATGGGGTGGGCAGTTCTTTATGGACAAATGTTTGCCCATGGGGTGCTCTATCTCTTGTGCACTTTCCTAGAATGGGTGGTCAAATTACAATCAGGCTTCAATACGACTCTGCACTACCTGGATGACTTTCTCTTTCTTAGCCCCAAAAATTCCACGCAATGCCTAATATTGTTACAAGTGATGGGGCAGGTCTGCCAGCACTTTGCATCCCGCTGGCAGCGGAAAAAACCAAAGGTCCGGTCACAGTTATTAAGTTCTTGGGGCTGGAGATTGATTCAGTCGCCATGGAGTGCAGGCTCCCTCTAGACAAGTTATGAGATTTAAAATATCTGGTGAACATGGCCAAACTTAGCAAGAAGTGGACCTTGCGGCAAATACAATCGCTGCTGGGAAAGCTCAATTTCACTTGCAGGATCCTGCCAACGGGCAGGGTCTTTTGCAGGAGGCTGGCACTTTTAACGGCAGGTGTAAAGAGTCTGCACAATTTTATCAGGCCAGGAAAGGAAGTAAAGAAGGATTTGGCAGTTTAGTCAGCTTTTCTAGAATGATACAATGGCAGGACAGTATGGCAGGGGCCTAGAGTGGAGAACGGGTCCCTATGCCTATATACCGATGCAGCAGGTAGCACCGAGTACGGTGCATACCTATAGGGCCAATGGAGTGCGGAGCCATGGCCAAGGACTTGGCAGGAATCAGGTCTGACAAAGAACATATGTTTCTGGAGTTATTTCCCATCCTGGTAGCGGTGGATTTATGGGGTGACAGGCTGGCCAACAAACATATCGTATTTTGTTCTGATAATTGGGTGTAGTCCAGGCAATAGATAACATCACTGCCTCGTCACCACCGGTTATTAGGTTGTTAAGGTACCTAGTGCAAAGATGTTTAGAAATCAACCTGTGGTTTAGAGCTAGGCATGTACCTGGGGAACGTGGTAGCTGACTTTCGATTACATTGGGACCGGTTCCAGCAAACAACGGCGGAGCAGGAGGGGTGTCCCTGTCTGAATCTGGTTATGGGAGCTGGGGGAAGGCAAGTGGCAGACCTGGTGAGGAAGTCACTGGCACCAGGCAGGATAGGGCCTGGAAGGAATGGGTATCGGTAAAAAGGTCCTTTCAGGACAAGAGCTTTCCTGTTCGGGAACAGGATTTACTACTGTCTTGGATAAGTGGTATGTATGCTGAAGGAATGTCCATAGCCAGCCTAAACAGCAGAATGGCAGGCCTATCGTTTGGGCTGAGAATGGTAGGTATGACCTAACAAAAGAAGCAATAGTGCAACAGGCACTAAGGGGTTACAGAAGGAAAGGGGTGGTCCAAGACTCAAGACGGCTGATATCATTTGCTTTGTTGCAGTCCCTGATTTCATCCCTTGGCACGGTGTGCCACTCGGAATATGAAAGAAGGCTGTTCCAGGTAGCGTTCTTGCTGGCCTTTTTCGGGGCGTTAAGGTTTAGTGAGTTGGTGAGCCCCGGTAAACAAAAAGATGGCGGGCTCTAGGTGGAGGATGTTAGTGAAAAAAGCGAAGCCTGCAAGTGGACATTCATAGGTCTAAAACAGATCAGGCAGGGAAGGGTACTACCATCTTTTTATGGCCCCTAGAAGGGGAATCTTCTTGCCCAGTGGGCAGTTTCCATCAGTACATAAGATCAAAGCAAGTGTGTCCAGGGCCGCTCCTGCCATGAAGCAATATGAATAAATTGCTAATGGCGCGAGCTGCTGCTAGATTAGAAAGACGGCAGCTGTCAGGTTTTTTATTTTTATTTTTCCTTTGCTTGCGTGCTGCACAGCATCTCCCGGCAGCAGGAAGGGGCATCAGTGATCCTCATCCTTGCGTGCCTGATTGGTCACATCAGGCTCCGGTTAAGCCCCCTGTGAGTAAGTTACATCACTTACATCAGTGTGGGGGGCAGTACCGGAGCCTCCATCTGTTAGCCGCTAAAGGCACCTTAACTTACTTGCAGCTGCCTATCACTTCCCTCCTGCCTCCTCTTCCCTCTCACACACCTCACCAAAGTCCATCTCCTATTTATCATATTTACATAATAGCCTGTTTTGCACTGTGGATTGCATAGATCTATGTTTTAAATGTTTTTATATATGTATCCCTACTACATTAAAGGATTTCAAGCTGATTCAATGTACAGAGTGTTGCAGTCTGCTCTTTTTTCTCTTGATTTATATATGTAATGTATGTAGATTTGGAACATCTGCCTAATTTGAGGATTAATTAAGTCAGTGCCCTATATACTGTTTCCATTGTCATTATAGGTTGGACTTGATGGGCGTGTGTCTTTATTCAACCTCAATTACTATTTATGCACAAAAATCATGCTAGTGTGGCCCAGCCCTTAATGTAGAAAGAAAAATATCAGGATCTGTGGCACTGTGATTATATTTTGATTTACTATTTACTTCTTGTCTATATAGCTTGATGGCATGAAAACATACAGGGAGATGCAATATCCAAGGGGAAAAATAAGTGTAAACCCCAATGCTAAACGATAACATAACATTAGGTTAGTGAGGGTTTTGTATTTATTTCAAATTGCCTGCGCCATTTTAAAAGCCTTTTGGAAATAGCACAGTGCAAGTGATGCAAAATATTCAGCAATGATTATTGCACTTGTTTTTTCCACCAAAATTAAAGCCTTTCTTAATTGTGGCTTTAAAGCCGGACAAAAGATCGCAACTTATCACTCACATTCTCACAATGCAATAACAAAGTGGTTACTACATCACAGGAACAAGAGCAGGTCAGTTGCGATAGGGAAATTTATTGCATATCCCCATAATGTTTTATTGTCAACATAGTGGAACAGTGCTAAAGGTTGTACAAACGTGCCATTGCTGAAACAATGAAACGGCCGATCGTTCGGCAATGATCATGACCGAACGGCCCTTTCGGACATTAAAGTGCCCATGCACGCCACGATTATCATTCGTACACATGGTGCATTGCAGGTCGGCACCCGCGATCGCACGTGTGTACAAATCTTAATACTGCTAAATAGATAATGAGGTGTTTTCCCTTTTGAATTAACTTTTCATTATTCCCAGTGTGAAGATTATTTTCAGACTCCAAATGACATTCTCTATCTATCCAATACCCATGACTCAAATACATATTCCAAACTTGTAGGTGGAAGGTAAAGACAGGGGACACTAATTCGAAACCAAGGAGGGTAGTGCTAAAAGTTTCTATGGGCCATATTTATAAATGGGTTTTCGTTAATGTAAGTTTGCGGCTGTAAATATACGGCCGCGGTAGTACTTTTACGGTGGACAGTCGTAAATCTACATTCATTCATAGAAGTAATACCGCTCCTTTATAAATATGGCCCCATGTTTTTAAATGATTTGTTCGGGACATTTTATAAGTAGATGGGTGTTAACTCGAAGTGTGTACTTAGAGACCCAAACTTATGCATTGGCTTGTTGGGAATGTGTCCCTGTCTCCATGGCTATTTCTGTGCCTTTAATGCTTGTTATTTTTACATCCATGTTCATAGAATTGTGATTGTGTTTGTATATTTACAATTATGATCGTACGATTGCCTATCCAATATAATAGCGGTATTGTACTACTGCTTGGTGTTATACAGCTGTATGGTCCTAAACAATGGCTGAGTTGTTTAAAAACAGCTGATTGTGGACCTCTAGGGAGGGAAGGGGGTAGTTCTAACGGGGGGTCCCGCAGTTACGCCCCTGGTTGTAAATGTTTAACCATAGCCATAGATGTATGGCCACGGCCATAATTTTACAATAATCTGCGGTACTGGAAATTTCCAATATCGCGGGTTTATTAATTCGGACCCACATATATAGGGTACCCTTTTATTCAGGGTTTGTAGGAGATTATTTAGTGGAATTTTCTAACTTATATGGGGAGGAGGATGAGAAATGTAACTCTGGGGCATATTTATAAACGTTTGTTAACTTTTCTCCACTGCAAACGCCATTTTAAGTGCCCATATATGTAGCCTACCAGTGTTTTTTTCTCTATAGTGATAAGGGGGTGTTGGACTGTTTTCCAGCATTTATTCCAATACGATCATCGATTTCCGGTTTTACCAAGATCACCATTTTCTCTTTTCGATGTTCGCCAATAACGATCAGCTTTATAAATATGTCAAATATGTGCGATGTGCAGCAATAGTTAAAAGGTGAAAATAGTAATCCTTTATAAAAATTCCCCTATGAGTCTGTTTTCCTTTTCTTCATTTTTATGACATCTGCTAATTGCACAAAACTATCATCTGTAATTCATTTCTGTTTTTCTGAAGAAAAGAACTACACAGCTGTGTAGCTAAATAGAATGTCATCAGACAAATCCAAAATTTTATGTCAAAACCTTGTTTAATCAGTTGAAATGATCAAAATTCTCACCATCGAAAGGGGTTTAGACATTTTTAAAAATTGCAATGCAGAATTTTGTTTGGTCAAAGATTCTATGTCAAAACCACTGAGATTGACAAATAAATGGACGTAGTTAATTTAATCTCCTACTCAGTATGTAAAGTGAAGTGATAATTAGTTTGGCAAGGAATAACACCAATTTTTGGTTTAAGGATCAGTTTCTTGTGCCTTACATTTGGCTTTTTTTGCCAATTTAGCCACTGGAGGGCACTGTTCCAGATTTTATTTTGATGTGCAGAATATAGATAAACTCTTTACATCAGATGCATAAATAAACATAAATAGGAAGATAATTTTGCACTGCATAACAACATTGGATGTTTTGCAGGACATATTACCTATGTAATGTAAATGATTAACATTGAGTAGATTTAGTTATACCCTGGCTTTACCACCAGATGGCAGAGCACATTAAATCTAGAGTCATGTTTCATATGGGATACGTTTCAATGTTCTATTTTAAGATGGGATTAAATGTTCTTTTCAGGAAATGTCAAAAAAGAAAAACCACAACTGTATAAGAAAATATACTGTATAAGAAAACAAGGAACATTATTGTAATACTGTATATGATTCAACAAAATGTATGAATTAACATTACACTTGATACATTTGTATGGATTGAAAATGAAAAACAAAACAAAGAAAAAATGCACAGCACTCCATAGAGAAAACCATATACACACCTTTTATAATTTATTATTAGAGATCAGAATAGAAATAAAATGGGCAGCACGAGGGCTCCGTGGTTAGCAGTGATGCCCAGGGGGGGACTGGGCTGATAGGCCTGGGGGCATCCCAGGGCGCACCCCAGGCCGGTCTCCATGGCAAAATTTGGGCCGCAGCCTAATTTTGATCCGTAGAACACAGCCATCTCCACAGAGGTGATGTCATGATGCACGGCTGTGCGATAAGATCATGCAGTGCATGCGTGTGATGACATCACAGCCACGTGATAACGCCACCAAGTGTAGCAAGTTGCACAGGATTGTGCTATTAGTTTTAATGTGCCAGATGTAAAGTTGGAATGGAAAAGATATGGGAGCACCAGTTTATCTGAATGGAAATGTGTGTTAGTGGTTGCAACCAGGACAGGTTTAACCAGAGGTGATGTAAGAATGGGGGATGGAGTGAAGAGTAGAAGTGTTTGAGTCTGTCTGTGAGAGAGAGTTGGGAGTACCTGGTTGTCTGTCAGAGTGGAAGTGTGTGTTAGTCTGTAATAGAGTGTGGGAGTACCTGTATGTCTGAGAGTGGACGTGTGTCTGTCTGTCTGTAAGACAAAGCGTGGGAGTCTGAAAGAGTAGAAGTGTTTGTGTCTTTCTGTGAGAGAGAGTGTGGGAGTACCGTGTGGGAGTACCTGTATATCTGCAGAGTGAAAGTGTGTGCGTCTGTCTGTAAGAGAGAGTAAGGGAGTACCTGTATATCTGTCAGAGTGGAAGTGTGTGCGAGTGTCTGTCTGTGAAAAAGAGTGTGGGAGTACCTGTATGTCTGAGTGTAAGTGGTTGCAACCAGGGAAGGCTTTAACTTTGTCTCAGTGCCAGAGGTAATCTTGGAATGGGGGTGCTTAAAGCTGGCCATACACTAGGCAGACATTAGATAGATTTGAGAAATCTGTCTAATGTGGAAAGACCTCCTTTTACAAGCAGTGTTTTTTATCTTGAGATAACCTTATCTGGCCCATTCATTTTGTGATCTGGCCCATTCATTTTGTGATCTCAAATTGATTGCAAAAAAGAATGGGCTAGGTAGTTGTTAGATAGATATGACATATGTCTATAGATGAATATCTAATCTGTCTGTTTTGAGCAAGCCAAAAACCTTTGAGACAAACGCACCAAAAATGGTGAACACATGCCTTACCAAAACGCGAACGGATTCGCAATCGCATGCGCATAGGAAATCTCAAGGATTTCCGTGTTCCCGCGATTTCCATTAAACCTAAGGGTTCGTTCACACTAAATCAGTTGACAGATTCTGTCCATTTTAGGACAGAAACGCGCTTTTCAGTCCATTTTTTTAAAGGGCATGTCCACCCTTGTAATAAACTTTTCATATTATGTACTGCTCCTTCCCCCAGCTCCAACCGCATAACTTTTATTCACAGAAAGTGCCCGAATCTTTACTTACCATGCCTCTATCCTTCACCGCACTGCCCCGACCCTCTGCTTGCATGGAAATGCAAGCAGGGGGCTGGACCGGCAGCCGTGTCCGTGATCAGGGACACGGCTGCTGGGATTTCAGACCAGCGAAGGATAGAGGCATGGTAAGTAAAGATCGGGGCACTTTCTGTGAATAAAAGTTATGCGGTTGGGGCTGGGGGAAGGAGCAGTACATTATATAAATAGTTTAGTACAAGGGTGGACAAAAGGGTTTTATGGTAGGGGGAGGGAGACAAAATAGGGAGGGAGAGGGAGGTAGGGGGAGAATGGCTGCAGTGCGCATGTCAAACTTCTCCCGGAGGGGAAACAGGAGGCAGAGTCCTATACGAACTCTGCTATCCTCCTGCTGGCCAGTTTTTGGGACTTTGGGGGGGATTAAAGGAGAACCATATGGAGCTGGGATGTGAGATAAGGATTTTTACACACTACATAGTGGGGCCAGTAGTGGGTTAAATTATAGTTTGGGGGTGGACATGCCCTTTAACGGTTCGTTTAAAAAAGAATGTACTGCTGTATGTTTTTTTGCCCAGATGAAATTAAATTACATATCATCTGTTCTAATGCAGACACTTGCAGTTTGTTACTTTGTTTTATAAGAGATTGTTACTTTGCTGGCTCTGACCTCTGCTAGTAAAACCAAGATCAGAAGTTTAACCCCTGCCTTTCCAGTCACTCCAGCATTAACTGCAAAATCTACCCATGCACAACAACAGTTATAGTTTAACATAGTTGTATTCCTATCCACAATGGTATCCGGTATAACATTCTTCATAGTCAGGAAAAAACTTTTCTTAAGAGCTGAAATTCTACCCAACCCGCGGTTCTCTTTACCCAAATCCGACCCGCAACCAATTCAAACTCGCAGTTACCTGACCCGATGCAGGACTCTACCTCCCTGCTGTTCCTGGACTGAGGTACATGTCCTGCACTCCTTTTAACTGGATTCTAGGTGGCTCAGCAGACAATCACAGATGATGACTGTTGACCAGGAAAAGGAGCAGTCCTCTAGGAGGGAGTGTGGGAGGGTGCCTATGGCACTAAGATGGTTGGAAACAGCCCTGACCCTCAGGCAGTGTTCTACTTACACTGGGGAATTAATGCTTTATCAATGATCCTACAAGCAGGACAAGGCTGCAGATGCCCAGAGCTCATTCTGTAATTAGTTCCCACACTGGATGATTTAGGTTACAATGACCATGGGTTACAATGTTTGCACGGGAGATTTTTCTAGATTTGGGTGAAAGCTGGGTACATACATTGATTGACACTTTATCGGTAAAGTGTGTATGGGCAGAACAATCATTTCTGAAGCCAACGAAGGTTGCACGTCAGTGTCTGTAACAAACGTTTCAAACTGAAAATTTCCCTCGGTTGCAGTCGGCCCCTGTAATAAAGTATAGGAAGTCGGCCATGATTGTACAGAGTATGGCAGTCACAAACGTTCTCCCTATACTTTATATATACTTTATATAGGGAGGACGATTGTGACTATTTGTACACTCATCTGTCAGAGATGACAGGCAGAATGTTGCAGATTCTGTCTGTCATCTTTGACAAATTGGTATTGTGTGTACCCACTTAAAGAGAATAATTGGGTGCAAGGTTAATGCCCTATATGTAAAGGGCAAGTTCAGCACCCACACAAAATTGTACACATAGAACTAGGCCCAGGTATCCCCCCCTGCCAGATTCTCCTGCGAATTGGGGTGGTCTCCCGCGCGACCACCCCAATGTCCCGCAACGAAGAGGAGTTCTAAATCTCCCCATTATGCCCCCTTTTTGTGGCCCCAGACCGTCCACGCCACGCCCCGTAACACCCATAACTCCGCCTCCCCCACACACCCCCGCACGCATACCCTGCCCACTGCGTGACGTTGCCCCCCTCGACACGCCCTCTCTCCCACCCTGCCCAAAAGCACAAATTGTCAGGGTGGGATGTCTGAGGACCCTCCCCAGTGCACATGAGCCACCTCAACTGTGGCTGCACAAACTCATAAAGGGACTTTTATTGAGTCTCTTTATATTTAATATTGTAATTTTAGGGTCTAGGAGGTTCTAGATTTATGTGTCAGTTTAAGGTTGTTGGTGGGCATGTTGGTAAGAAGTCCTTTTACTATTCACTGCACACCTAGCAGGAGGCACCGGTCTGATCTTGTGCTTTACTATTAAATGTCAGACCTGGGAGGGGGTTGCTGCTATTACAGACACTGTCCCAGGTGTTCCTTTTAAGTAAATGTATAGGCTAAAATATAAATCATAACATTAGGTGAATGGACCTTCTTGAGATTGTCTTCTTTCTCTCTGTGGTAAAGTAGATTATGGATATCCAACCAATTCCTCTCAAGCATTCTTTGTAATTTCTCTGCACAATCCTGGCACAGATGAAGATATTAACAACTACAGATATTTTTATTTCTAAGGAGGTCTACCCAGCAGCCTTACTAAACTACAGGAAGATCAGATTAGAAGTATAATTTGCTTATACAATAAAAGGTGCAAAAGTTTGTAGATGCAGGTATACCATCACTCCCGCGAATCACAGGAGTTTCGGGCATTCTGGGGTGGCCTCCTGCACTCACGCAAGACCACCCCAAACTCCTGCAACCAAAATGAACACCCCCAAAACACCCCCTAACCATGCCTCTGCCCACCCCCTAGGCTGCTAGGTGACATCACATACGTCACATCCCTTCACCACGCCCCCTTCCCCCACCCTGCCCGGAAGCCTCAAATGGCAGGATGAGATGTCTGCACATGCTATTAATTTGCAGCAACCAATTACATGTTGGGTTACTGCAGTTAGATCGCTAATTTGTTGCTCATTGGTTGGCAAACATTTGCATTCTTTATTACATCAGCCCATAGTGTTACTGATCGTGTGAATCTTGCTAATCCAGCTAATGCAGTTAAAGAATATTAGGCATTGGGGTCCAATAAAAGACGTTTTGTTTGGTGACACCCACAAACCCTCCTTCAGGTCAACAATTCTAACCAGCAAAATACAGAAACACAAAATGTCAAATATCAACAACTTCTTGCATGAAATCAGATGGTTGTATAGATAAATATGTTTATTTTTGCATATGTATTTAAATTAAAGCTAATTTATGATAAAATGTATTATTCAAGGAAGATCGCATAAACGTATAAACGTTTGATGGACCCGGGTTCCATAGCAACCAGTAATTTCTTCCCGACAGTAGAAGGAAATGCAATTATTCTGTTTTTGCTCTGCTCTACGGGTATTTTTGCTGTGACAGGATTCAACATGAAAAGCTGACATTGCTCTAACCTCTCCAGTTATGTTCACTTTGCTTAGATTTAATGTTATTTCCTCTTAACTTTTAGAACCTTATTTTTACTTTCCTTTTATTTATTTTTTTTGTTTAAGGCCATTTATTTTGTACATAGTGTTGTGGTTCAAGATTTTTTTATAGATGAAAATATAATCTAATAAATAAGATAATGAGGCTGGGAAATCAACCTACAGTTTGTTTAGGTTCAGACCACTGAATAAGTCGAAGTGCCCAATGAAAAAATTACACCATGCCCAGATATGTTTGATTTGTTTATAATTCTTATGTCTTCTGGGTTACAGCTGCTTTGCTTTGCTATAAGCAGTAGAGTACAACTTATTGAACCTTGATGTGCTCTCACTGGGGAGGTTCCATTCATATTATGGAAGTCCTATCCTAAGGTTCGTACACATGTGGAATCGCGGGGTGCTCACCCACGTCAAACTATGTGTACGCACAGCCCTGTTTATGGGCACTTTATTGCCCAAAACGGGCACTCGTTTGGAGATCCGCCCGGTGGATCGGGTAACGTTGACCGAACGAGCGCCCGTTTCGCCCAATATAGGGCCAATACACGAGCCGATTATCAGCTGAAGCGGCCATTCTTACACATCGTGCATCGTTGGTCGGCAACCGCGATCGCACATATGTACGAACCTTAACAGACAAAACTACTGGTTAGCAGAAAGAAACAAAGACCTTTTTTATCAATAGATAATCTATAACTAAATGTTAACTATCTAAAATGCCAAATTTAACTCCAGATTACCCTCAATCGAGAAATAAAAGCTAGATGTACATTTCCAGTAACATGGATTTCCATATTATTCCTGTTAAGCTGGGTACGCACAATAACCTTACAGGAATCTACGGTATCGCACCTTTTAGTGTGTACTAGAAAAACAAGTGCTCCGGAGCCCACAAATGTTCGCTATCAGACTCTGAACTCTTCCAAATGGAAAATTTCCTTTGGTTGTCTCAATGTTATATATGGACAATACTGTACGGTAGTAAAGGGAGTCATCTGCTATTGCAAGGGAATGTGCCTGTTCTGAACAATTTCCCCTGTACTTTATATAGGAAGACCTTTCGGGACTATGTGTAGCCATAGCTTTAACAGATGATAGACAGAATCTTACAGATTTCATCTGTTCAGGATTGGTGCAGCTCAGTATAAACTGAGTTCTCCCCTCCTAAATCTTTAAAGGTACAAGGAAGCTAAGTTCTGGTATGTGTTAAAATTCCCATGGCTACCGTTATGTAATGAAATGCCCATGGCTACCATTATGTAATAAAATGCCCATGGCTAGCAGTATGTAATGAAATGCCCATGTCTACCAGTATTAATTTAAATGTCCATGGCTACCAGTATGTGATAAAATTACTATGGCTACAATTATGTAATGAAATGCCAATGGCTACCAGTATGTGATGTAATTCCCAAGGCTACCAGTATGTAATGAAATGCCCATGACTACCATCCCATGGCTACGAGTATGTAATGAAATGCCCATGGCTACCATCCCATGGCTACCAGTATGAAATGAAATGCCCATGATTACCAATATGTAATGAAATGCCCATGGCTACCAGTATGTGATAAAATTGCCATGGCTACCAGTATGTGATGAAATGCCCTTGGCTACCAGTAGATGATGAAATTCCCATGGCTACCAGTATGTGATGAAATGCCCATGGCTACCAGTATATAATGAAATGCCCACAGCTACTAGTATATAATGAAACTGCCAGTTGGCTACCAGAATATAATGAAATTGCCAATGTGCTACCAGTATGTAATGAAAATGCCAATTTTCTACCAGTATATATTGAAATTGCAAGTTTGCTAGCAGTATATACTGAAATTTTGAGTTTGCTACCAGTATATGCTGAAATTGCCAGTTTGCTACAAGTGGGTGTGATTAATTGGAGCAAGGGAAGAGGGCGTGGCCTAAAAATTGTGCACCTGATCTTCTCAGACCCTACAGATGCCCCTGGCAAAAGCCCTACAGGACACTTGTAACAAACCAATAGTTTGGTATTTGGGTAACCAGTGTCCATTGAAGGACATTAGAGCAGAACTGCAGATCAGTTCCACCTAACCAGGGCTGAAGAATAGGCTGGGTGAAATTAGCACCATATCCCTAGTGCAGATCTCATTAGAAGTAGTACATTAATATTTATTTGTTTTATTCAGTTAGACCTTCTGAATGCAAGTCGTGGATGCATTGAGGCTAATAAAGCCAGTCGGATGACTAGTGAAACGTCTTCAAGAACTAAACTTTAAGTCCAGTTGATCTAATTGAATACAACAGATATACCATGACCTGGATGAATGAGAACCTTCACAAGAACATTAATATTTAACACACATGATTGTTCCTAGTAAGTTTGGTGTAATAATTAATCAAAAATAAGACATATTTTGGATTTTTGCTTTTACAAGTAGACAATATTATATTATACTATTATATTATCAGCAATGCAATGCTATTGGCTGAAACACATTTACCCGATTTGTTACACTAATATTTGTTTGCATTATTTTGTTGCTCTTTTCACCCTTTTGCCACAAGTAATATACTGATAGCTATGGGATTTTTGTAATAATGCACTAAAAATTGACTTGTCACTATTTGTGTTAGAGATCAACGAATTGGCAACCCCCACGCAGTGCAGTCATAAATTTATGACCACGGCTGTAAATGAATGACCGTGGCTGTAAACGAATGACCGCCACTGTAAATGTATGACCGCGGCTGTAAATGTATGACTGCAGCTGTAAATGTATGACTGCAGCTGTAAATGTATGACTGCGGCTGTAAATGTTGACTGCAGCTTTAAATGAATGACTGTGGCTGTAAATGTAGGACTGCGGCTGTAAATGTATGACTGCGGCTGTAAATGTATGACTGCGGCTGTAAATGTATGACTGCGGCTTTAAATGAATGACTGTGGCTGTAAATGTATGACCGCGGCTGTAAATGTATGACTGCGGCTGTAAATGTATGACTGCAGCTGTAAATGTATGACTGCGGCTGTAAATGTATGACTGCAGCTGTAAATGTATGACTGCGGCTGTAAATGTATGACTGCGGCTTTAAATGAATGACTGTGGCTGTAAATGTAGGACGCGCTTAAATGTTGACTGGCGGCTGTAAATGTAGCTGGCGGCTTGTTAAATGTATGACTGCATCTAGTAATGTATGACTGCATCTTTAAATGAATGACTGTGGCTGTAAATGTAGGACTGCGGCTGTAAATGTATGACTGCAGTCGTAAATGTATGACTACAGCTTTAAATGAATGACTGCGGCTGTAAATGTATGACTGCAGTGTAATGCTGACTGCAGCTTTAAATGAATGCTGCGGCATGAAATAATGACTGTAGCTGTAATGTATGATCTGCAGCTGTAAATGTATGACTGCGGCTGTAATGTATGACTGCAGCTTTAAATGAATACGGTAGCTGTAAATGTAGGACTGTGGGCTGTAAATGTATAGCTCGCGGCTGTAAATGTATGACTGGCGGCTGTAATGTATGACTGCAGCTGTAAATGAGTACGCGGCTGTAATGTATGACTGCAGCTTTAAATGAATGACTGTGGCTGTAAATGTAGGACTGCGGCTGTAAATGTATGACTGCGGCTGTAAATGTATGACTGCGGCTGTAAATGTATGACTGCAGTCATAAATGTATGACTGCATCTTTAAATGAATGACTGGGCTGATGTAACTGCGGCTGTAAATGTATGACTGCGGCTGTAAATGTATGACTGCAGTCGTAAATGTATGACTACAGCTTTAAATGAATGACTGCGGCTGTAAATGTATGACTGCAGCTGTAAATGTATGACTGCAGTCATAAATGTATGACTGCATCTTTAAATGAATGACTGCGGCTGTAAATGTATGACAGCAGCTGTAAATGTATGACTGCAGTCATAAATGTATGACTGCATCTTTAAATGAATGACTGTGGCTGTAAATGTATGACTGCGGCTGTAAATGTATGACTGCAGTCATAAATGTATGACTGCATCTTTAAATGAATGACTGTGGCTGTAAATGTAGGACTGCGGCTGTAAATGTATGACTGCAGCTGTAAATGTATGACTGCAGGTGTAAATGTATGACTGCGGCTGTAAATGTATGACTGCAGTCTAAGAATGAATGACTGGTGCTGTAAATGTGGACTGCGGCTGGTAAATGTATGACTGCATCTTTAAATGAATGCCTGTGTGCTGTAAATGTAGGACTGGCGGCTGTAATGTATGATTGGGGTTCATTTAAATGAATGACGTGGCTGTAAATGTTGACGGCCGGCTGTAATATTTTGTCTGCAGCTGTAAATGTTGTTGCGGTCTGTAAATGTATGACCGCAGCTGTAAATGTTTGGCTGCGGCTGTAAATGTTTGTTTGCGGCTGTAAATGTATGACTACAGCTGTAATAGTATGACTGCAGTCGTAAATGTATGACTGCAGCTTTAAATGAATGCCTGCGGCTGTAAATGTATGGCTGCAGCTGTAAATGTATGACTGCAGCTGTAAATGTATGACTGCGGCTGTAAATGTATGACTGCAGCTGTAAATGTATGACAGCAGTCGTAAATGTATGACTGCGGCTTTAAATGAATGACCGTGGCTGTAAATGTATGACAGCGCCTGTAAATGTTTGTCTGCAGCTGTAAATGTTTGTCTGCGGCTGTAAATGTTTGTTTGCGGCTGTAAATGTTTGGCTGCGGCTGTAAATGTTTGTTTGCGGCTGTAAATGTATGACCACGGCTGTAGATGTTTGTCTGCGGCTGTAAATGTATGACCGTGGCTGTTAATGTTTGGTTGCGGCTGTAAATATTTGGTTGCGGCTCTAAATGTATGACCGTGGCTTTAAATGTTTGGCTGCGGCTGTAAATGTTTGTCTGTGGCTGTAAATGTTTGTTTGCGGCGGTAAATGTATGACCGCGGCTGTAAATGTTTGTCTGCGGCTGTAAATGTATGACCGTGGCTGTAAATGTTTGTCTGCGGCTGTAAATGTTTGTTTGCGGCTGTAAATGTTTGGCTGCGGCTGTAAATGTTTGTTTGCGGCTGTAAATGTATGACCACGGCTGTAGATGTTTGTCTGCGGCTGTAAATGTATGACCGTGGCTGTTAATGTTTGGTTGCGGCTGTAAATATTTGGTTGCGGCTCTAAATGTATACCGTGGCTTAAATGTTGGCTGGCGCTGTAATGTTTGTCTGTGGCTGTAAATGTTTGTTTGCGGCTGTAAATGTATGACCGCGGCTGTAAATGTTTGTCTGCGGCTGTAAATGTATGACCGTGGCTGTAAATGTATGACCGCGGCTGTAAATGCTGTCAATCAAGGCTGTGACTACTGATATCATAGCCAATGATTGACAGCTCTTTTGCCTGCTGCCTCTCAACATTACCTGTTGTCATATTTTAGGTACATTGATGGTCTGTCCCTAATATGCAGAGGACCTCCAGGACAATTGGATGACATGGTGGAAGAATTAAACCATCTTGACACTCCCATTAGATTCACCTGCAAAAAAGTAAAATGAAAATTGAATTTCTGGACCTGCTGATCAACAAAAGTTACACACTCTACAAAAGAGACAAATAGAAACAAATTATTACACTATTCTAGCTTTCATCTGAAAGCCCTGAAGGATTCTTTTCTGATTTCTCAATACTGCAGAGTCCAGAGAAATAACTCTGACACAACATGCTGTGAACACAAGTTGACAGTTTAAAGTTGCTTTAAAATTTTCTCCCAAGAGAATATACGAATTACACAAAAATTATTTTTTGTAGCACCCAATACAATAAGATGGGCGCTCATGTCAAAAACCATCTGAGAATGAAATGGAAAATGTTAACCTCATACGAGTCTTTCAGAAAAACATTTCCTGAATACCTGACTGTGAGATTTCGCAGGGTAGGCAACTTAAGGGACTTATCAGTTAAAACTGACCCTGTAAGGTGCTAGACCAATAAAAGGTCTTGGTTTCCAAAATAGAGAAAGGGGTGTTTTTCCTGCATGACAGCTCCTTTAAACATCCCCACGCAGATGAAATCAATAACATAAAATATCCTATCACATGTACCACCAAGTTATAGGGTGATATTTGATAGTGAAATATTTATGCAATGTTATTTATCTATACTAATAAAAGGCAAAGCCCTCACTCACTCACTCACATCACTATTCTCCAACTTGCCATGGAGGCAGACGGCTTAAATTTGGCAGCTCATCATTGCACCTTACTTACAAAATAAGCAGGTTTCATTTCGAAAAGGCAAAGCCCTCACTCACTCACTCATCACCTCACTCACTCATCACTAATTCTCCAACTTGCCGTGCACCTTACTTACAAAAGTTAAGCAGGTTTCGTTTCGAAAAGGCAAAGCCCTCACTCACTCACTCACTCACTCATCACCTCACTCACTCACTCACTAACTCATTCATCCCTAATTCTCCAACTTGCCAGGAGGTGGACGGCTTAATTGGCAGGCTCATTCATTGCACCTTACTACAAAAGTTAAGCAGGTTTCATTTCGAAAAGGCAAAGCCCTCACTCACTCACTCACTCACTCATCACTAATTCTCCAACTTGCCGTGGAGGCGACGGCTTAATTAGCAGACACATTCATGCACCTTACTTTACAAAAGTTAAGCAGGTTTCGTTTCGAAAAGGCAAAGCCTCACTCACTCACTCACTCACCCTCATCACTAATTCTCCAACTTGCCGTGGTGGCAGACGGCTTAAATTTGGCAGGCTCATTCATTGCACCTTACTTACAAAGTTAAGCAGTTTCGTTTCGAAAAGGCAAGCCCTCACTCACTCACTCACTCACCATCACCTCACTCACTCACTCACTCACTAATCATTCATCACTAATTCTCCTTGCCGTGGAGGCAGACGGCTTAAATTTGGCAGGCTCATTCATTGCACCTTACTTACAAAAGTTAAGCAGGTTTCATTTCGAAAAGGCAAAGCCCTCACCTCACTCACTCACTCCTCATCACTAATTCTCCAACTTGCCGTGGAGGCAGACGGCTTAAATTTGGCAGACCCATTCATTGCACCTTACTTACAAAAGTTAAGCAGTTTCGTTTCGAAAAGGCAAGCCCTCACTCACTCACTCACTCACTCACTCACTCACTCTCACTATTCTCCAACTTGCCGTGGTGGCAGACGCACGCTTAAATTTGGCAGCTCATTCATTGCACCTTACTTACAAAAGTTAAGCAGGTTTCGTTTCGAAAAGCAAAGCCCTCACTCACTCACTCACTCACTCATCACCCCCACTCCTCACACTAATTCTCCAACTTGCCGTGGAGGCGAACGGCTTAAATTTGGCAGGCTCATTCATTGCACCTTACTTACAAAAGTTAAGCAGGTTTCGTTTCGAAAGGGCAAAGCCCTCACTCACTCACTCACTCACTCATCACCTCACTCACTCACTCACTCACTCATCACTAATTCTCCAACTTGCCGTGGAGGCAGACGGCTTAAATTTGGCAGGCTCATTCATTGCACCTTACTTACAAAAGTTAAGCAGGTTTCGTTTCGAAAAGGCAAAGCCTCACTCACTCACTCACTCTACATCACCCATCACTCTCACTAATTCTCCAACTTGCCGTGGAGGCAGACGGCTTAAATTTTGCAGGCTCATTCTTGCACCTTACTTACAAAAGTTAAGCAGGTTTCTTTTCGAAAAGGCAAAGCCCTCACTCACTCCACTCACTCACTCATCACCTCACTCACTCACTCACTCACTCATCACTAATTCTCCAACTTGCCGTGGAGGCAGACGGCTTAAATTTGGCAGGCTCATTCATTGCACCTTACTTACAAAAGTTAGCAGGTTTCGTTTCGAAAAGGCAATGCCCTCACTCACTCACTTCATCACTAATTTCTCCAACTTGCCGTGGAGGCAGACGGCTTAAATTTGGCAGGCTCATTCATTGCACCTTACTTACAAAGTTAAGCAGGTTTTGTTTCGAAAGAAAATCCCTCACTCACTCACTCACTCATCACTATTCCCAACTTGCCGTGGAGGCAGACGGCTTAATTTGGCAGGCTCATTCATTGTACTTTACTTACAAAAGTTAAGCAGGTTTCGTTTCGAAAAGGCAAAGCCCTCACTCCCTCACTCACTCATCACTAATTCTCCAACTTGCCGTGGAGGCAGATGGCTTAAATTTGGCAGGCTCATTCATTGCCCCTTACTTACAAATTTAAGCAGGTTTCGTTTCGAAAAGGCAAAGCCCTCACTCACTCACTCACTCATCACTATTCTCCAACTTGCCGTGGAGGCAGACGGCTTAAAATTTGGCAGGCTCATTCATTGCCACCTTACAAAGTTAAGCAGGTTTCATTTTGAAAAGGCAAGCCTCCTCACTCACTCACTCACTCACTCCTCACTTATCACTAATTCTCCAACTGCCGTGAGGCAGATGGCTTAAATTTGGCAGGCTCATTCATTGCAACTTACTTACAAAATTTAAGCAGGTTTCGTTTCGAAAAGGCAAAGCCCTCACTCACTCACTCACTCATCATCACTCATCACTCATTCTCCAACTTGCCGTGGAGGCAGACGGCTTAAATTTGGCAGGCTCATTCATTGCACCTTACTTTACAAAAGTTAACCAGGTTTCATTTCGAAAAGGCAAAGCCCTCACTCACTCACTCATCACCTCACTCACTCACTCACTCATCACTAATTCTCCAACTTGCCGTGGAGGCAGACGGCTTAAATTTGGCAGGCTCATTCATGTCACCTTACTTACAAAAGTTAAGCAGGTTTTGTTTCAAAAAGGCAAAGCCCTCACTACTCCACTCACTCATCATCCTCACTCACTCATCACTAATTCTCCAACTTGCCGTGGAGGCAGACGGCTTAATTTTGCAGGCTCCTTCATTGCACCTTACTTACAAAAGTTAAGCAGTTTCTTTTTCGAAAGCAATGCCCTCACTCACTCACTCACTCACTCACTCATCCTCCAACATTGCCGTGGAGGCGGACGGCTTAAATTTGGCAGGCTCATTCATTGCACCTTACTTACAAAAGTTAAGCAGTTTCGTTTCGAAAAGGCAAAGCCCTCCCTCACTCACTTACTCACTCATCACCTCACTCACTCACTCACTCATCACTAATTCTCCAACTTGCCGTGGAGGCAGACTGCTTAAATTCGGCAGGCTCATTCATTGCACCTTACTTACAAAAGTTAAGCAGGTTTCGTTTCGAAAAGGCAAAGCCCTCACTCACTCACTCACTCCACTCACTCACCTATCACTAATTCCCCAACTTGCCGTGGTGGCAGACGGCTTAATTTGGCAGGCTCATTCATTGCACCTTACTTACAAAAGTTAAGCAGGTTTCATTTCGAAAGCAAAGCCCTCATCACTCACTCACTCACTCTCACCTCACTCACTCACTCACTCCTAACTCATTCTCACTAATTCTCCAACTTGCCGTGGAGGCAGACGGCTTAAATTTGGCAGGCTCATTCATTGCACCTTACTTACAAAAGTTAAGCAGGTTTCATTTCGAAAAGGCAAAGCCCTCACTCACCTCACTCACTCCCTCATAACAATTCTCCAACTTGCCGTGGAGGCAGACGGCTTAAATTTGGCAGACAATTCATTGCACCTTACTTACAAAAGTTAAGCAGGTTTCGTTTCGAAAGGCAAAGCCCTCACTCACTCACTCACTACTCACCATCACTAATTCTCCAACTTGCCGTGGTGGCAGACGGCTTAAATTTGGCAGGCTCATTCATTGCACCTTACTTACAAAAGTTAAGCAGGTTTCGTTTCGAAAAGGCAAAGCCCTCACTCACTCACTCACTCACTCATCACCCCACTCACTCATCACTAATTCTCCAACTTGCCGTGGAGGCAGACGGCTTAAATTTTGCAGGCTCATTCATTGCCCTTACTTACAAAAGTTAAGCAGGTTTCGTTTCAAAAAGGCAAAGCCCTCACTCACTCACTCACTCATCACTAATTCTCCCAACTTGCCGTGGAGGCAGACGGCTTAAATTTTGCAGGCTCATTCATTGCACCTTACTTACAAAGTTAAGCAGTTTCATTTCAAAAAGGCAAAGCCCTCACTCACTCATCACCTCACTCACTCATCACTCACTCACTCACTCATCACTAATTCTCCAACTTGCCGTGGAGGCAGACGGCTTAATTTGGCAGGCTCATTCATTGCACCTTACTTACAAAAGTTAAGCAGGTTTCGTTTCAAAAGGCAAAGCCCTCCTCACTCACTCTCCACTCATCACCTCACTCACTCACCACTCATCACTATTCTCCAACTTGCCATGGAAGCGAAAGCTTAAATTTGGCAGGCTCATTCATTGCACCTTACTTACAAAAGTTAAGAGGTTTCGTTTCGAAAAGGCAATGCCCCACTCACTCACATCATCACTATTCTCCAACTTGCCGTGGAGGCAGACGGCTTAAATTTGGCAGGCTCATTCATTGCACCTTACTTACAAAAGTTAAGCAGGTTTTGTTTCGAAAAGGCAAATCCCTCACTCACTCACTCACTCATCACTAATTCTCCAACTTGCCGTGGAGGCAGACGGCTTAAATTTGGCAGGCTCATTCATTGTACTTTACTTACAAAAGTTTAAGCAGGTTTCGTTTCGAAAAGGCAAAGCCCTCACTCCTCACTCACTCTCATCACTAATTCTCCAACTTGCCGTGGAGGCAATGGCTTAAATTTGGCAGGCTCATTCATTGCACCTTACTTACAAAATTTAAGCAGGTTTCGTTTCGAAGGCAAAGCCCTCACTCACTCACTCACTCATCACTAATTCTCCAACTTGCCGTGGAGGCAGACGGCTTAAATTTGGCAGGCTCATTCATTGCACCTTACAAAAGTTAAGCAGGTTTCATTTTGAAAAGGCAAAGCCCTCACTCACTCACTCACTCACTCACTTATCACTAATTCTCCAACTTGCCGTGGAGGCAGATGGCTTAAATTTGGCAGGCTCATTCATTGCAACTTACTTACAAAAGTTAAGCAGGTTTCGTTTCGAAAAGGCAAAGCCCTCACTCACTCACTCACTCATCACTCATTCTCCAACTTGCCGTGGAGCAGACGGCTTAAATTTGGCAGGCTCCATTCATTGCACCTTACTTTACAAAAGTTAACCAGGTTTCATTTCGAAAACAAAGCCCTCACTCACTCACTCATCACCTCACTCACTCACTCACTCATCACAATTCTCCAACTTGCCGTGGAGGCGACGGCTTAATTTGGCAGGCTCATTCATTGCACCTTACTTACAAAAGTTAAGCAGGTTTTTGTTCAAAAGGCAAAGCCCTCACTTACTCACTCCTCATCACCTCACTCACTCCCTCTAATCACTAATTCTCCAACTTGCCGTGGAGGCAGACGGCTTAAATTTGGCAGGCTCCTTCATTGCCCTTACTTACAAAAGTTAAGCAGGTTTCGTTTCGAAAAGGCAATGCCCTCACTCACTCACTCACTCACTCAATCATCCTCCAACTTGCTGTGGAGGCAGACGGCTTAAATTTGGCAGGCTCATTCATTGCACCTTACTTACAAAAGTTAACAGGTTTCGTTTCGAAAAGGCAAAGCCCCTCCCTCACTCACTCACTACTCACTCATCACCTCACTCACTCACTCACTCATCCTAATTCTCCAACTTGCCGTGGAGGCAACTGCTTAAATTCGGCAGCTCATTCATTGCACCTTACTTACAAAAGTATAGCAGGTTTCGTTTCGAAAAGGCAATGTCCACTCACTCACTCACTCACCACTCATCATCACTAATTCTCCAACTGGCCTGTGAGGCAGACGGCTTAAATTTGGCAGGCTCATTCATTGCACCTTACTTACAAAGTTAAGCAGGTTTGGTTTCGAAAAGGCCATCCTCACTCACTCACTCACTCACTCACTCATCACTATTCTCCAACTTGCCGTGGAGGCAGACGCTTAAATTTGCAGGCTCATTCATTGTACTTTACTTACAAAAGTTAAGCAGGTTTCGTTTCGAAAAGGCAAAGCCCTCACTCCCTCACTCACTCATCACTAATTCTCCAACTTGCCGTGGGCAGATGGCTTAAATTTGGCAGGCTCATTCATTGCACCTTACTTACAAAATTTAAGCAGGTTTCGTTTCGAAAAGGCAAAGCCCTCACTCACTCACTCACTCATCACTAATTCTCCAACTTGCCGTGGAGGCAGACGGCTTAAATTTGCAGGCCATTCATTGCACCTTACAAAAGTTAAGCAGGTTTCTTTTGAAAAGGCAAAGCCCTCATCATCACTCCACTCACTCACTCACTTATCACTAATTCTCCAACTTGCCGTGGAGGCAGAGGCTTAAATTTGGCAGGCTCATTCATTGCAACTTACTTACAAAAGTTAAGCAGGTTTCGTTTCGAAAAGGCAAGCCCTCACTCACTCACTCACTCACTCATCACTCATTCTCCAACTTGCCGTGGAGGCAGACGGCTTAAATTTGGCAGGCTCATTCATTGCACACCTTACTTACAAAGTTAACCAGGTTTCATTTCGAAGGCAAAGCCCTCACTCACTCACTCATCACCTCACTCACTCACTCTCACTAATTCTCCAACTTGCCGTGGAGGCAGACGCTTAAATTTGGCAGGCTCATTCATTGCACCTTACTTACAAAAGTTAAGCAGGTTTGTTTCAAAAAGGCAAAGCCCTCACTCACTCACTCACTCATCACTCTCACTCACTCACTCACTCATCACTATCTCCAACTTGCCGTGGAGGCAGACGGCTTAAATTTGGCAGGCTCATTCATTGCACCTTACTTACAAAAGTTAAGCAGGTTTCGTTTCGAAAAGGCAATGCCCTCACTCACTCACTCACTCACTCATCCTCCCAACTTGCCGTGGAGCAGACGCTTAAATTTGGCAGCTCATTTATTGCACCTTACTTACAAAAGTTAAGCAGGTTTCATTTTGAAAAGGCAAAGCCCTCACTTACTCACTCACTCACTCATCACCTCACTCACTCACTCACTCACACTATTCTCCAACTTGCGTGGAGGCAGACAAGCTTAATTTGGCAGGCTCTTTCATTGCACCTTACTTACAGAAGTTAAGCAGGTTTCGTTTCGAAAAGGCAATCCCTCCTCACCACTCACTCACTCATCACTAATTCTCCAACTTGCCGTGGAGGAAGACGGCATAAATTTGGCAGGCTCATTCATGCACCTTACTTACAAAAGTTAAGCAGTTGTTTCGTTTCGAAAAGGCAAAGCCCTCACTCATCTCACTTACTCACTTACTCATCACTAACTTTCCAACTTGCCGTGAGGCAGACGCTCTAAATTTGGCAGGCTCATTCTTGCACCTTACTTACAAAAGTTAAGCAGGTTTCGTTTCGAAAAGGAAAGCCCTCACTTACTGACTCACTCACTCACTCATCACCACCTCACCACTCATCACTAATTCTCCAACTTGCCGTGGAGGCAGACGGCTTAAATTTGGCAGGCTCATTCATTGCACCTTACTTACAAAAGTTAAGCAGGTTTCATTTCGAAAAGGCAAAGCCCTCACTCACTCACTCACTCACTCATCACTAATTCTCCAACTTGCCGTGGAGGCAGACAGCTTAAATTTGGCAGGCTCCATTCATTGCACCTTACTTACAAAGTTAAGCAGGTTTCGTTTCGAAAAGGCAAAGCCCTCCCTCACTCACTCATCACCTCACTCACTCACTCACTCATCACTAATTCTCCAACTTGCCATGGAGGCAGACGGCTTAAATTTGGCAGGCTCATTCATTGCACCTTACTTACAAAAGTTAAGCAGGTTTCGTTTCGAAATTCCACCTGTAACGGTGAGTATCTAACATTGCTTTTTTTCTCCACTGTCACATCCCCGATTACATGCTGTCCTAGCATCAACATTGCCAGAAGAGAATGCTCATCCGAACACCCAAGAGGGGGGGGAATAGAATTTTGAACTCCTGTACCCTAACGGCGGGACCATTTTTACCAAAATTTCAGGGTGTGTGCGGGGACTGGCTGAGGTGTAAGGGGAAGGGTTTGAGGGGGGACAGAGGGAATAGTGGGGGGTATTGGGGGTGGACGGGAGGGGTGGTGGGGGTTATTTTCTCCACTGTCACATCCCCATTACATGCTGTCCTAGCATCACATTGCCAAAGAGAACGCTCATCCCAACATCCAAGAGCATCCGTTACAATTATATGCGAAACATAACAGATTTTTCTGTTGTTGTAATTATAATTACAGCAATCTTGATACATTATTGCTTTCTTACTAAAAAGGTTATTTCAATACATCTCCGCTGCGAACGCGCGGTATTTTGCTAGTGTAATATAAAATGTTATTTATGTGTTGCTGGTATGATACATTTACACACAGTGTTATGTTAGTTTTACCATTGTCTGATAATTCTATATAAGTTAATCTATAAAAATATCTAGATTATAAGAACCTTAAACTTGAACGTTATATGTGTTTTTAAAATTACTAGTACCGTATAACTATATTACTATATGCACTTTTTTATATGCACAGTTGTATGTACTTTATATACAAATAAACTTTTAACAAATACTGTTAAGAATTTGATTCTATATTAATGTGATTCTTATTCATTATTTTTCATTATTTATTAATGTGATTCTTAAATAATGTGTTTTTTTTTATTAAAGGGTATCTCCACCCCTAAGGGATGGGATACCATCCCACCCCACCTCCAATCACCGATTTACTTTTGTAAAAAAAGGCTCAGAAAGATACTTACAGCCCTTCATTCCTCTGGAGCTCTTCCTCTGGCAAGCCAGGAGCGAATCACAGACGTGGCTGCCGGCTATGCACACAGCCAGGGGGACAAAGGTCTGTAAGTATCTTTCTGGGGCTTGTTTTACATAAGTAAGTTGTGGGTTGGGGGTGCCCTACACACAGTAAAGAGATTTTATAGGTAGAGGATGCAGCAGACAGAAGGCATCCGGAGGGAGGGGATGTCTCAGAGGACAAGGAAGCAGCAGGGACCGGATCACTCATAACTTTGGAAGGCACTGCAGGAGAACCATAAGGAGCAGAGATGTAAGGTAAGGATTTTTTAATCCAATTTGAAGCCACTCTAGCACATTGCCAATGGATTTGGCCTAGTAGTCTGTAGGTGCAATCCTCCACACCTCCTACCCAGAGGGCTAAGGTAATCCAACAAAAATAACAGCAAGAGGAGCACACTACTTCTTGTGAACTTCACAGTTTATTTGGTGAAAAACTAAACCACTACAACATTTCAGGGGGCTTACTGCCCCCTTCTTCAGGTATAATCAGTGTCTTTACCCTTCAAACATTTATACCCTCAAGGATTTTTGAACACTACACAGTGGGGTCAGTAGTTGATTAAATTTTAGTTTTGGGGGTGGACATGCCCTTTAATAGTAATAGTGTGATTCTTTATTAATTATTATTTATATATTAGTATTTATTAATGTAATTCCTAAATAATGTGATTCTGTGCTAATGCAATTCTTAACTGATTTTCCAACATTTCGACTGCCATGCACCGCTGGTGGTACATTGGCGGTAGATTTTGTCAGATTGTGAGCTCTTCAATGGTAATTTTAGCTGTGGTCCGTTTACAGCTGACCAACAATATTTTGGCTCAGGAACATGTCTAAATTGGTTTGTCTGGTCGAAATATTGCACCTTGTGGACCCAGCCATAAAAACCCATTGTACAATCGACCATCAAAAACATATTTTGGTTATAACTCTAATTGTATCATGCCTGAGGAAGAAGCCTAAGTGCTTAGAAAGCTTGCATTTTCAATCACTTTAGTTAGCCAATAAAAAGTATTATTATACATCCAAGATGTCTTTCATCAGTGGTTAATACGGTACAATTCTCTACTACTACTCTAATTGTTGTGACTGTATTATTGTCATTATAACACATTTACAGGTGTATTTATCTAATCTAGATGAAATTCAAGTTCATTATACAGAGCATCCACCATGATTTTCCTGTCTATTTGTCTATTATAAGAATGGTTTTCAGCTCCTCAAGAACTTTCCATAAAAAACCCTCATATCGGCAGCTAAACCGTTCTCATGCATTAATCGTTTTAATAAGACCAACAATTAAGTTATGGTTCATTACTAACAGGGGCCAAACAGTGCTGGTTATATTTCAGACTGCAGGGTTGTACGGATTCCATCAAAGGAATGTTATATGAATTATTCATGTGCCCTCTTTCAATTGATTCTTGATAATCCAATCAACTATCTTTGAAGACAGATACACTTTTTTCTGACATAATGATTTGAGAGGGGAAAGATGCAGCTAGGTTAAGTAATGAATTACAGTTTCCATTCAATCTTATTTTATTGTGCAGGGCTCTAGGTTCAGCGCAAGATGCCCCATCTGCTGCTTCCACACTCAGGCGCTGTATATATAGGATCAGGTTTGACACATTTTAACCTAGGGAAGTCTAGGTTTGGGGGTATTTCATGTAGGATCCTCATATTATTTTTTTGACATGCCCTTTAAACTTAAGCTAGGTACACATCTGAAAGATCTTTGAAAGGTGACAGACAAAGCTGGGTACACACAGTACCGATAAAGCACTGATATCGTTGAATCCAATGGTATCAGGGCTTTATCGGTACTGTGTGTACCTTTTCTGAATAAGTGTGTGGCCACCGAATGATCAGGTCGGGCCAAACGCTCGTTCAGAAAAGAGGGAAAATTTCCCTCCGCCGTGGTAGACTGCCTATAGGGGAGTCGGCCGCAGCAGAGGACGGCTGTTTGAAAAACATAGTAAATCTTCTATATCAATGGTATAGGACACCGGCTTGATTGTTTCATTTATCCCTGTCTAACACACCTAGTGCAAATACTTGTGCAAAGAAAATTGTGAAATTTTTGGACTAAAGGCCATCCAATTTTTCAGACTGACCAACCGATGTTACCATGTATTGGTCGATTGCCCCCCAAAAATGGATGGTGTATTGGTGAGTGGCTGCAACCAATCTCGGTCGGCCATCCAACCAGATCAGATGATTGGTTATGTCGGGAAATTACAGCCGATCGTGCAGTCCCCTATGGACTGCACGATCAGTTACGGCAAACTTTCCATGGCTACTTTTGCTGTGACTGACTGTGATTTGTTTGGGCCGACCGCTCACTTGTGGTGAACAGTCAAGAAAAAAATCGGAAAATATTTGACTGATTGGTGCGCAGGCGAAATATTGCATTGTTTGATAAATACGCCCAATTTGTTGTTAGAGAGCATTTCATATTTTCTGTGGGTAAAGCACGTTAATCGTAATTAACCTAGACTGAAAGGGAATAGTGAAGATTGACTGGAGGGTGGTGGTGGGTGGACGGTAAATTCACATTGGTGTAGATTAGGAATTACATATAAAGGTTATTAATAGACTGTTTTATTCTGCAATTGCTGGGCTATAAATCACGAAAAGTTTATTTTAGCCTGAACTCTCCTTCATAGCTATATACTGTCTATAAGAGTACAAGTCAGCCTTCTAGCCATGTGATTTCCTACTGCTCTTCCTATCCCGGAAGGACGAGTATCATACCAGTTTACAATGAGTGTAAAACTTGCCAGTTTACGCTTTTTATTTGTTTGCTAATCCCAGTAATGCAGAATCTGTTATAACACTAATTGTTGTGAGTGATATTGTCTTTATAGAGGATTTACGTGTCTATTATCTAATCTAGAGAACCTTTAAGTAAATTGTCACAGTTCCTTTCTATTTCACTTATTATTTGGAGCAACCACCGTGATTTTCCATGATTGTCTATCATCTTAATGGTTTTCAATCCTCAATAACCTTCCATAAAAACCCCTCATATCAGCAGCTAAACCATTCTTACGCAATAATCATTTTTATTAAGACCAACAATTAAATTCTACGTCTAGCCCATGGTGTAATGTATAAAGCTGGGTACAACCAGTTACTGTGTGCACGTTCGTTTTCCGAATGAGTGTGCGGACGCCGAACGATCAGGTCGGCCAAACGCTTGTTCAGGAAAGACCGAAAATTTCCATCGCCCATTTCCTATAGAGGAGTCTAGCGTGGCCAAGGGAAACACACAGTCACGAGCGTTCTCCCTATGATGTTCATAAGGAGAACGCTCGGGACTGTGTGTATGCAGATCTTTGAAAGATGGCAGACAGGATCTTGCAGATCCTGTCTGGCATCTTTCAATGATCTGTAGTGTGTGTACCTAGCTTAAGTCCTGTCTGGCATCTTTCAATGATCTGTAGTTTGTGTACCCAGCTTAAGTTATGGTTCATTACTAACAGGGGCCAAACAGTGCTGGTTATATTTCAGACTGCAGGGTTGTTCGGATTCCATCAAAGGAATGTTATGTGAATTATTCATGTGCCCTCTTTCTATTGATTCTTGATAATCCAATCAACTATCTTTGAAGACAGATGTACCTTTTTCTGACATAACACAAAACAGAAAAACATATAAACACAAAACAGAAAAACAGAAAAAACACTAAATTAAAAAAAGGAACCAACTGCTCTGGTTACAGAAAAACAGCCAGTAGCTATTTCTTAAATTAAAGGGCACGAAGGATGAACAAACCCACTGGTGTTCGATACACTGGCAGTTTCGGGAGTAGGTTTTGGATAGGAGATTCTCACACAGAAACCAAATTTCCAAGGCAAAATGAGAAATTTTCACTATCAAAATCAGGTTTCGATGGCCAAAATTTAGAATGGTTTCCTCCTTCAAAACTCTCTTAGTAGTTATGTCCAGTGGGATTTTGATATAGAGACAAGAAGTTTGGAGCCAAAACCATGTTCAGGTCAAAAGTCTAGAACATACTTAAAGTTAAAAGGCACGTAGACCCTTTTTTTACACTCACCCATGTACTTCTCCTACCTTTAAAGTTTTATTACCCTTTTTCTAGTCTTACTTTCTCGTACAGTAAGTCTAATCCCCCTATATGTCAGTCAGACCTCAGTCTGGTCTGTCATTGTCTGAGGTCAGGGCCGTTTTTAGCCATCTTGGTGCCCTAGACACAAACCTGCCCCCACACACACAAAAATAAATTGGTCAGCAAAACTGTTGCAGCTAGATTTCTCTACTCAATTCCTTCTGAGAGACTGTCAATGCTTCTCTGGATGTTTCTTTATAGTGGGACCACTTTAGTACTTGGTAAGAGGCGCACACTGTAATACCGATTGGAAGGTCGGAATAGGTTTTCTGTGGATGTATGGTAATTGATGCCAGTTTTCACCCCAGAAATTGTTTCCAGCCAGGTGGCATGAAAAAGTAGCCGGGTGGGGTGGAACATAGAAATTTGGTGAGATCTGAGATGTGGCAGCAGATGCCAGTAAATTTTCCTGAGGCCACGCTAGAGCTCTTGCGATTGCACAAACACCAGCGTACATTGTTGTCTGTTTTCATGTGTGATTTGGACAATTTGCCCTTAATGAACCAAAAATGATGATTGCATGCGCACAAATAAGCGTATCGCAGCACAGCGGACACCAACGCAGGTGATGTACACTACTGTGTGCTTTTAAAAGCAGGATCAGGTCACAACCCCATCATGCTTAAAAGTGCAGTAGTGTCTAGCCCTCCAAGAGTGTTGGCATTAGAACTTTCAGTGCCAGCAGACTTTCCTTTTAATACTTTCAGTGCCAGCACTTTCCCAGAGTATTGCCATTAAAACTTTCAGTGCCAGCAAAGTATGACCTTTAATCCTTTCAGCCAGCATTGACATGATACATGGTATGTTCTATCTCTCCTCCATTGAATTGTTCACTCCTCACCTTCTCTAGTTCTAATTAGAGAGTTGGGTGGAAGGAAGAAAGAGGCAGGGATAGGGAACTCATGGCTGTCAGTCACAGGGGCCACTGTTATAAAGTCTGCAGCAGGTTTTACCTAGCATTTTACAACTGTTCTCCTCAGTAGAGATGTCGGAACTTCGCAAAATCCGGTCCGCTCGAGGATCCGCGAATTTTCTAAGAAATTTGAAAATTCGAAAATCCGCGAGCGGACCCATTAAAAGGAAAAATATCCTCGAAATTACGAGATTTTCGAAATTACGACTTTTCTCGTATGTTCGAAAAATTTTGAAAATACGAGAAAAGTCGTAATTTCGAAAATATGAGTAATCCTCGTAATTTCTAAAATTTTCGAAAATACGTATTTACGGAAATAAGAGAAATCCTCGTATTTTCGAAATTTTTCGAAAATACGAGAAATACGTGGTTCGGAAGTTCAGAAGGCGGAAAATTCGGAAAAATCCGCCGTTCGCGAAAGGGATAAATCCTCGGCGGATCTGGGTTCGGATCCGCGAACCGGCCATCCCTACTCCTCAGTCATTTTAGATGAGCTTATCCTCCCCCTCTTTCACCTTCACCTTCAGTTCATTTGCAATATTGTAGAGGTAGCTGAATTCATACTCACTACAATGTTACAAATTACAGCAGAGCATGGAGAACAGATCTAACACAGCAAGTAAAAGCTGTCAGGAAGATGCTAGGGAGAACACTGGACACCCTAGCTGAACGTAGTTGCCCTAGCTCTTTGCCTAGGTGGCCTATGCCTAAAAATAACCCTGTCTGAGGTGCTTTGTTTGGGATATTACAAAAATGTGGAGCCGGATGGATCCACTTGTGAAGGTTTTATTCATTTTCAGATAATGGCCAGTATCAGTGCTTGGGTCCATCTGTAGGTACTACACATCCAATCCTCTAGATATGAGAATCTATGATAGACTGCATTATATTTTAAAGTAAAAAAGCAGGAATATATATATTTTAAGAGGTTAATAAAATTCAAAAAGATATATTGATCAGTAGACAGTTGATCAGGGAGTCTTACCTTTCCTTTTTATTTTATATCTACAATAGTGATCGTAAATTAACGCTTGTTAAAGGCTTGCAGGGAGATTCAATAAAAGTTCTTATCATTAAAAATGGTGCTAATTTTGCCCCAACCAATCCGATATTATTAAACATTTGAAAGCTAACATCTGATAGGTTGGGGCAAAATTAGCACCATTTTTAATGATAAGAACTTTTATTGGTCTCTCTAAAAAGCCATACCACACCTTTATAAATATGGGCCTGTTGTATAAAGTTCTTGTAAAGCCTCATCTTAAATATTCAGTTCAGTTTTGGGCAACAGAATATTAGGATATTAATGGACTAGAATGGATATTAATGGACTAGAAAGTATACAGAGAAAAGAAAAGTAGAATGGAGAATTTGAAGAAAGATTTTAAAAGTCGGGCTTGCTTTCCCTAGAAAAGAGGCATTGGCATATATAACCTTTCCCTTTTTTTTTGTATTTTTTTCAACCCATAATAAATATGTAACGTGTTACAATTATTTAAAATTTATATCTTGCCCAAATGCTTTCTTAAAATGAATGTGTTTTGAGACAGACTTGACAAGCCACAATCAGATGAACAATGGACAGCAATTTTAGTCTCAAGCTTAATCATCTTCTACCTGCATTGGAAAAACTACAACAATTCTATATCATTGGTATAGGACACCAGCCCAGTCATCTATATATAATTTCGGAAGACTATTGGAACGGAGGTATTTGTATTTATCTATAATATACTACTGTTGGTTGTTACTGATGATCACTTTCTTTGTATAGTACCCATTGGACTTTTAGTACGGGTACGCTACCTTTTCACTACTGGACTTATCTGTTTGGTTTTAGATATCATCTGTGGGGGTATTGATGTAAACATTATTACCGTTTGTATTGTAAAGGAAAATTCGGTTTTATCTGGTTTATTGTGTACTTTGTATCGGTATACTGTATATTTGATTTTATTTATATATTTATGGTACCTTTGGATTAAGGGAATATTCCGATTTATTTGTTATCATACTTTCTATCCTTGCTAAATTATTATTTATACTTTATCTCTATATAACTCCCCTACTGCAGATACATGCTTATGCCTCCACATGTCCTATAAAACAACAGATATGGCTAGATGCACAAACTTTTCTATATGCCTTCTGCAGAACAGCCTTCAGAACTTCCTTTACAGCCTATTATGCTTCTGCTAGGTCATTCTTTCACTAGGGCCCTATGAAAACAACAACAGAAATTAGCAATTCATAAATTCCTAGCAACTAAAATATATATCTAAGGCTTTTTCATACTAGAGCGTGATTGAATGATAATGAATGGCACAAATTAACGTTCACACTATCAAGCATGCAGCAGTTCGGTGCGTTAACGTACAGCTTTGCTATTAAAAATAATATATAATAACGCAGCAGAGCATCGCACGAAATCGCAAGAGCAGCGTTCTGTTGCGTTAAAAAAATCCTAGCGTGAATAAAGTCTAACAAAGGCATAATAACTCATTCTCTATATACAATAAAATAACTCTTACATTGTTGCCTCTGACTGGTTTCTATATGTCTAAATAAAAAACAATCTACATGCAGATTATTCTCCTGACACCTGGGTATATTTCCTTCATTCCTCCCTCCCACCTCCTTATAATTTATCCCCCCTGGACAGGTATAAGTACAAATACTAAAAAATACAAAAAATATATTCTCAGAAAAGCATTACCTGAAATGCGTTGTTTCAACTGTGCCAACTGTAGTAACTTTTCAACTCAAATTCCTAGTATGTAGCTTGTATTTTACACTGCTCATGACTAGAGATGAGTGAAACTGGCGAGTTTTGTTCCGACAGTGATTCCGCAGAAGCTATTGAAGTTGCATAAATCTGATTTAAACCAAATGGAATTGCAATTTTTCGAATTTTCAAATATTCAATTGCAAATTGCAAATTTTTGATCAGAATTTTCTATTTTATGATTTTCTGAAATCCAAACCATGTTCTTTTTGAAAAAGCAGGATTTATCGTTACTCGTGTCATTGGGGTTTTTTGGGGGGGGGTTTGCAATTATTTAATGTCCAAAAGAGCATCTTCATCAGGATTCATCTGATATCTTAATGAAGGTGCTATCTGCAGCACCAAAACATTAATATGTATTATTAAACTATAACTTTTTTTGCATATTCACAAAATCCAGTGTTCCCAGAATCTTTCTTTACTTTTTGTTTAATTAACGTTTGGGCTAATTACCTGTTGATCCGAATGCACCTGGTGAAGAAAGAATGAGTGCAGATGGACTGATGTTAAAGACAAATTAAAATAAATAAATATGTGTTTTTGGTGCTGCTCAACCAAGCTTACTCTTGGCTAGAGATGAGCATAACTGGCAGAAATTTAAAAAAACAGAATTTCGAATTTTGACCGATTTTCAACTTTTCATCACTGAAGTTTTGACTTTTTGGATCAAAACTTGGACTCATCACTACTAATGGCAAATCTTCATTTGATCTTTCAGTTAAACTGAAAGGGAAAGTTCAGTAAAAATACAATTATTTGGCTGTTGGATAAATTACACATGTTCAGATCTCTACAGAGCAACTGAATCAACCCAGTGACTAAGACAAGGACAAGACGGTAACAGACTCTTTTAGGGGTCCTGCAAACAGGAAATCAGTAGAGATGGCCAAACTTACTAAAGAAAGTGTAAAAGTTCGGAAGTTCGGAAACTAACCCATTAAAGTCAATGGGAAGATAATAGTTCGAAAAGATTGGATAAATAACAGAAAAAATAACAATGGTAACTTACTGTACTATGGTTGTGGCACCCGGGAAATGGTCCTGGGAACTTGTCCATATCACCAAAACTCATCTAAACATTTCTTTCTTCAAGATCGAGCAATTGTCAGGTTTCCACATACTACATTCGAGGGTTATGGCCAATTCTAGGGGTTACTGAACAATACATTCGAGGGTTATCGAAAATCGAACTATGCATTCAAAAGTTATCGAAAATCAAACTATACATTCAAGGGTTATCAAAAATCGAAGTATACATTTAAGGGTTATCGAAAATCGAACTATACATTCGAGAATTATCGAAAATGAATATCATATTTGAGGATTATTGAAAATCAAACTATACATTAAAGCGTAATCGAAAATTGAACTATACATTTGAGGGTTTTTGAAAATTGAACTATACATTTGAGGGTTATTGAAAATTAACATTATATTCAAGGGTTGCCAAACTATACATTCGATGGTTATCGAAACTCAACATTCCATAATTCGAATAATTATTGAAATATTTGAAAAGTATCGAAAATATTTTGTTAGGAAGTTAGGAAACCTAGTATGAGTTTGGATAGTACGAGTTCGTCCAAACTCATAAAATTTGGCCCAAATTCGGGTTCGGATCCATCTAATGCCTCCATTATAACCAGTATAAATAAATAATATGTTAAAGGGCAAGTCCAGCCCTCAAATTAAAAAACTTACATGTAAATCACCCTCCAAAATCCTAAACTCTAATAGTTTGAAATATGAAACATGCACAATATCCTGTTGCCCCTGTTTCTGCTTCCTGGGGCAGACTGTCAATATCACAGCCAATGACAAAAAGACCATTCTTTCTAAAACATGTTATTATTAGGGTGGAGTTGTCCTTTATACTGAATGAAAAAAAACCATGGTAACATATCTGTAAATGTAACATATCTGTAAATTCGATCCACTATTTACTGGAATACGTTGTTCATATTTTGTGAAAATCAGCAGTTTTTCTAGCTTCTTAAATTTCCCAATATCAGCAAAACTGCATTGATTTAATACAGCAGTTATTATGCTAGTGACCAATTTTGAACTCTAATGTTGACCAATCATAGAATTCATTTTTTGTTTGTTTTTTAACTTGATTTATAGCTTGTTATCCAGCATCATGGGTAGGAAAAGCTTCAAGAAAGGCTTCAAGAAAGCATTTTGCAGCCTTAATATTTTTAAAGGGGAACTGTGGTCCAAAAATAACTTTAGGTAAATTGAGGTAAATTTATAGGAATTGCTCTCCTGAGAATTTTTGCTATTTATTTTCATTGTTTATTTTACATAGTTTTGAAGATATTTACACCTTTGTGTGTGATATGGCAGCAGCATCACCAGGTCCCCTGCACTTCCAGCTTCCTGCTCTGAAACCTGTCAGTCAATCTGCCCTGTGTCTCCTCCCCTTTGCAGCCCCCCTGATCCCTCCCACTCATGGACCCCATGGTCCCACCAGTTGCAGACCCCCCTTGGCCCACTCCCTTACAGCCCCATGTGGCCCTGCCCGCTTGTGGGCGCTGTGGCCCTGCCCACTTGCGGGTGCTGTGGCCCCGCCCACTCGTGGGTACTGTGGCCCCTCCCACTCACTGGTGCTGTGGGACACTCTGACACCCCCCCCCCCCGAAAACTCTGTGGAAACAGCTTTTTCAGGATGAGTGAGAACTCGGCTTGAAAAGGCTGTTTTCACATAGTGAGAGAGAAGGCTGTAGATCCCATACCTTCTCTGCAGCTGCGGTCCTTACACAGCAGGGGAGGAGGGAGTCTGAGGCTGTGCTCGCGCGGCGGCACTGTGCAGCAGAAGCCTCAGGAATGTCACATGTCAGCCTCCCACCCATTAACTTTCTGGTCAGTCATTTCTTTATATCTTGGGCTGTGGAGCATGTAGAGAGGTGGTTGATGGCTCATTTGGCCTTTCATTTAAACTTAAATTGTTTGGAGACCACAGTTCCCCTTTAACTGTCTGCAGAAGGTAAGAATATATAAAATATATAAGGGATAATGTGCCCCTTACAGTGTAATATAAGGATAGTACGCCACTGAGAAATTCCCTGACCATATAGAAGCACAAGGCCATAGGCCGTGTGCTTTTATACAGGGCAGGGAACTCCGAGGTAGCGTAATGTCCTTATATCATAATGTTAAGAGAAGCATTATTTCTTATAATACATAAGTATCTGATTCTTTCACCCCATTCACATTTTAAATTCTAGTCTTGTCCCTATTCCCACCTTAAATCCCCCAAGCTACCTTCTGTAACTTAAACCCAGTAGAAAAGAACATCCCAGCATCATGTGGTTAAACAAATCTGTGTGGAGGAGGAGAGAGACATTGGCTATGAAGTGACAGGAAGCAGCTCCAGCAGGTTCTGTTAGTGAAGTTAAACATGGCAAAAAATGCTGAGTCATTGTCCAGGCATGAACACTGGAATGGGCGGAGTAGTGGGATATAAGGAATGAGTCACTTAGTGACATAGCTGAGTGATTTTTATAAGGATATATATCACTGCAGCTCCCATTATAAAATATCAAATATATTATTATATATCATATTATATATGTATAAAGAACGATGTTAAGAATGCCATTCAATCCATACAACACTTTAATGTATGGTTTTTGTTAAAAAGATCTCATTAGTACTAACATATTAGTGGGTTACTTTTATATACAATCCAATTAATTGTCCCTCTGTGTCATTCTATTCAGGATTGTATTTCTAAGGAATAGGAATGTTCCACTTTATATTACAATTGTTATATTATGTGTATTTGAATGAGCCGGATCTGGGCCTTGTAGGGACATATGAATAAAGTGCAGTACTTCCGGGTTTAGATTGTACAATTTAAAGAACAATTACCTATATAATATCTAGAATTTTATTCTCAACGGTAATTTTTCAGCCTTCAAAATCAGAAATGTAACTTTTGGAGCAGATTGCAGATGGAAACACCTCTCTGGTAAGTTTATTCATATAAATATTTTTTCTTATATCGATTGATACACAGATAAATATTGGAAAATACAGAATTTATTATACTAATATCTTTAACTATCCTTTTTCCAGTCTCCATCACGCGATGACACATTGGGACAGATTGCAGGGGGAAACACCTCTCTGGTAAGTTTATTCATATCTACAATAAATTAGATATTTTATCTATTGGTGCATTTTTTTATTTTTTGTCTTTTTTCAGTCTCTAATACAGAAAGATCATGTTCTGGGGTAGATTGAAGGTGGAAGCATCTCTCTGGAAAGCTACTTAAGGCAAAGTCCTACTTTTGATGTTTTTTTAAGGTAGATCTTTATAGTAAAGTTTTAAGGACAATAAATATTAAAAAGCCAAAATTAAACATTTTACAGCCAATAACTGCCATCTACTGCCATTAGACTGCCTTATTCATATCAGCCTTTTTTATTTTCTATTGGGCATGACACTGTAAAGGTTGCTGTTACTTTTGCAATGGGAAATGTTAATTATAGATTAAACTAAATTGTAAGCTCTACGGGGCAGGGACCTCCTTTCCTCTTGTGGCAAGGCTCTAGAACTTCTATTTATATAATTTATATATTTATTTACTGAACAATTTATGTGTCTATCCCCCTTGTTTGACTTTTGTATTTTATTATTGTACAGCACAGAATTGGGGACTATTTGGTCACTAGTTAGAGATGTCCCATAATGTGTTTTGAAACTAATTTTAAGATGAAATTACTAGTTGTTTTAAAGACAAAATCACAAAATTAAAATTTAAACTATTATATTTTTGTGAGATTGTTATAAGTCTGTTTTTATGCATTGCTGTATTGATCATGTTAAAATGATATTGGAAAGTTTATATTGATTTATATGGGTTCATCTCCCCAGGGACTGTTATATTTTAGACCATTCTAGAATTATCCATCAGGACCTCAAGCCAGAAAACATAATCAAAAAAATCAAAATTCAATATTTAATATTGTAATAACAGAAGGCAGGACGTTTATTGATAAATTATACAATTAATCATAACTACAATCAGTCATTATAGTTGATTTTGGTGTGGCCATTCATTCAAACGAGATGGGGGACAAAAAACCCAAATTTGGCCAATCTTTTATTCAGCCCCGGAGATAATTACCTACAGTTTAGGAGAAGTTGAGAGCTACAATGCCCAGGTATGATATATGTCTTCATGATATATGTCCTGTATTTCCGACCTATAGTCACCATGATTTTATAAGTTAACACTTGTTGATAGAGAGCTGTATTCAGATTTTTCTTATGCTATTAGGAACAAAAGGTATCTGGTAAGAGTCAGGAGAATTATTATTTAATGTCTTAATTCTCTCTCTGGTCCCAAAATTCCATCCTTTAAAAACATTGCATTTCTATATTTGAAAAAAAGTATAAAAAGAATAAAAAGTCTTATCTCTGATAAACTATACCTTTTTATTTACTATATAATGTATACGTATATATCTACATATTTATGAGCAGAA
The DNA here is from genome assembly GCA_019447015.1 of Hymenochirus boettgeri. NCBI lineage: Eukaryota > Metazoa > Chordata > Amphibia > Anura > Pipidae > Hymenochirus > Hymenochirus boettgeri. The sequence goes on from CM033470.1 coordinate 279,730,554, forward strand.
CTCTACATGGTGATACATTATTGACGTTATTTTTAAGCTTTTATTAAAATTTGATTTCATAAAACAATTTTCTCCTTATTGTATATCACATGTTAATCAGGAAAATCTTTTCTTTTTTTCTTTTCTAGAGTGACATCTGGGCTTTGGGAATCATAACATTTGAAATGGCCCAAGGAAAACAACGTAAGTAAACCATATTGTTACTTTCTGTACAAATTAGGCTGGTTAAGGAGATTTTTCTTTAAATGGTAACTTTTTTAAATGGTCTATGCTGAGGTTTTTACAACACCTTACAGCTCCATATCAGGGGGGTGGTTTTACCAAACTCCTAGTGAGTTTATGCATTTGAGATGCCTTTCACCTAAAGTAAGACAAGGATGGCCTTTCAATAATACATTCTTTTGATATAGGGCACTGCTGGATATTTGTGTAGGAACAAATTAGGCCCCTGATTTTTATATAAGTATATGTTTGAATAGAGTCTTCCATGCAGCAGTGTTTTTAGACATTACATAGGGTTATTCCCCCTTTAGCACTCTTTACAGGTTTCATGCATTTTTACGAGATATGTTTAATATTTGTAGCACTTTTTTAGCACTTTTTTGGCACCTCTCTTAGCACTAGATTTTAATATAAAAATTTTTAAAGACAAAATGTTGACAACAAAAGTTATAAGTACCGTATATACTCGAGTATAAGTCGATCCGAGTATAAGTCGAGGTACCTATTTTTACCTGAAAAACTTGTAAAAACTGATTGACTCGAGTATAAGTCGAGGGTAGAAATTATCACCACTACTGCATTCTTATTCTGTGTTGTTTTTAGGCTTTAGTTGCCCTTTAAATGGACAGCTTAATTCCCATACATGAATCCCATACAGTAATAGCCAAATCCAGTACCAGTAACCTCCAATTCTTTGGCACTCCACATGTTTGGAAACTACAACTCCCAGCATGGTTTGTTGTTGCGAGTTTCAGTTTCTAAACATGTGGAGTGGCAAGGTTCAGTAAACTTTCAATTAAGCTTACCATCATCTACAATTCTCCTGAACCCCATATAGTAAAGGGCCCTCTGACCCCTATATAGTAAAGGGAACTCTGACCCCCATATAGTAAAGGGAATTCTGACCCCCATATAGTAAAGGACTCTCTGACCCCAATAGTTAAAAATGTCACCTGAGAGTTGTACTTTCAAGCTGTCCTTTGCACTGTACTAGCAGCTGTTTTTTGCCCCAAACTGAGGAGACCCTTCAGATTTACAGATTCCAGTGACAGTGCTGAGTGAGTCCAGCAGCCAGAATACAGGAAGCAGGAAGTGTAAAGGCAGATCAGCTCCTGTAATTTTCTATGCAGGTTAACACAGTGCCACCTACTGGTTACTATCTGTAATCGCAGAATTTGCATCTAAATTAGGACTTGACTCGAGTATAAGTCGAGGTTAGGTTTTCAGGCTAATTTTAAAGCCTGAAAAATTTGACTTATACTCGAGTATATACAGTATTTTACTATGCACTGTTATTATTATGCACTGTCACTTTAAAAGTTTTTGAGAATCGTTGATGTCATAGGGGTGTGGATTATATTCCTTCACTAATTTACCACTGGGTATTTAAGCCCCCAGAGTTGCACTAGTTTTCTAAGCTTGATAAAGGCCAATAGACAAAGGCTGAAATGTTGCTGTTGTTTTGTACTATGCACTTCTGTTAAATTAAATAGTCCCAAGTCAGATTGCACTTTCGCTGATAAACACTTCTGCCTCGGTATTGCCCAAAAGACAAATATGCAATCCATATAGTGGCTTGCGTCGATGCATTTCGGCCATCTTTTGGCCGTTATCAGGATAATCGTTGTGTACACATCACATCCCTTTAAACAATAACATTATAAAAGACACACACCCCTGGGTAACCCTCCCTACTACCCCTCACACACCCTCATTAACAAAATAATGCATCAAAGAATATAAAGTCATTCCGATCATGTCATCCCTCTACCCCAGCCTAGAGATCTTAAAAGGGGATACAGACAGGGAGCTGTTTCAATAAATGTAAGTCTAGGTAATACTACAGCATACTCAATTAGGTAAAACTAGATGATATATAAGGTGGACCACTCTATCAGATCAAGTATATGGAAACAACTGCTATATTGTGCTGATCTTTCTAACGTACCTAAGGACCACCCTTGTGTACTAACATAGATCCAAGTATACTATCCTAGGGATCCCCATATCAATCTTGTAGGGCCCCTTACTGAAAACATGACAAGACCAATTGTTCATTAATTCCCCTAGTGTCAAGTGCCCTAATCCATTTTTCTTCAGTTTGTAGCAATTTAACATTTTTATCCTGTCCCAATCATCTGCCCTTCTGTGGTAGTCGCTTGTACCAATGCTCTGTAGTTGGCCATCCTCTCTTGTATGGACGTAGAGGTCTTCCCTACATAGTTTATATCATGGGCATACTTTAATTTAGATCACAAAGGTGGATAAACACCTGCTATAAGGCACTGCTTACAGCCTATGTTTGATCTTAAACCTTAAATCTGTATATTCGATTTTCTAACAGCCAAAATGAATATGTTTTAGCAAGTTGATCTCCATTAAGTAAAAATTTAAAGATGACAACAAAGTGTTTATTTTCATTGTTTGCAAACTCTTTTATATTATTTTATTTATATCCTTTAGCCTTCAGTGATATGGCCATAAGGCAAGACCTTACATTTGTCTAAAGAGTAAAGAATTGATCAACAGAAGTTTGAGTCCCATTCGTGGTAAATTATGATTTAAAACAAGTTAAACACCAGCGCATAACATATTAATATTATTATAATGATTATTGTGCATTTATATCTTGCCAACATCTTCCATGGTACTTTACAATTACAGTAATACATACACATTAGGCCCTGCTACAAAGAGCTTAAAATCTAATCACTATTTCTAGTTCAGCCACTCTCTGTGATCACGTTATGAATAAATCATAATACATCAACCAATGTTACATACAAGAAAGGACCATGAACAGACATCATTCAAAGTTTTTGTCTGAAAACTTTTTTTTGTGGTATGGGGTTTCATGACTCTGTAGTCTGTACCCTTGAGACTATTAAGAAATTATGTGTGGTGGCTCTTTAATACATCCATTTTTTCATATTTAACAGTCTGCCTCAAAAATAATTGTAACAATGATAGATTTGAAAATTAAAGTTTGATGCAGAATATTTTTTTATCTCAAGGTCTAATGAATTCACAGAATTCCTGAATTTGTGCCTGCTGAAGAGTACAGAAGAGTGGGGAGCGGCAGAAAAACTCTTCGCTTATACCTGGACAGTAGAGATGGTCGAACTATTGAAAGTTCGGTCCGTTTTCGAACTTTCGAACTATTGTAAAAGTTCGAAAGTTCGAAAACGGACCCATTAAAGTCTATGGGAGGCAAATAGTTCGAAAAGTTCGAGTCAAATACAACTAAAATATCAATGGTAACTTAATGTAAATGGCTGTGGGACCTGGGAAATGGTCTGGGGAGCATGTTCCAATATCCAGGACTTTCGTAAAATCGATTTTACTCTCACACGCGCTACTTTCGAGCTTTCGCGTTCGAACGTACGAGGTAACATGGACATTTTACTCGCAGATTCGATGCTCGCCTATAGGCTTTAATGGAGACTTTACTCGCAGATTCGATGTTCGTGCCTAGATACCATGTACATTTTACTCGCGGATTCGAACATTCGAACATTCGATAAATCATCGAAAGTCCGGCAAATATCGAAAGTCCGCGTCCGAGATAGTTCGAGAAGTCTGGGTCCGTTCGAACTCGAACAGTTCGGCTCGAACTCGGGTTCGAGTTCGAGTTCTATGCCATCCCTACTGGACAGCAACCTAGTACCCAAAGTGAAATAGCAGGGCTGTGTAAAATTGTTAAAGAATCACTAGGTAAAGAATTTAAGAAATTTATAGTAAAATAACACTGCTAAATTAAAGTAACATAAAATGTCTGTTTTACCCTTTTTGAACTCTTCATGGCAAATAAAGCGGCAATGTAGGCCCACAATATAAGGTACATTGTAAATTACATTTGGGTAATAATGTTAGTGACTTAATGGTCATGTTAAGAGGAGTCCCTGAAAAAGTGTGTTATAGAAAAATTGATTTCAGGCACAATTTTTATAAAAATTAACCATTTTAGTGATGGAAATTGGTTAGGAAATTAGGATCTATTTAGTAGTCACTTATTTAATGGCCTCTCTGCTGTTACATTTGCCTAAATAGACAAACATGGTCCGACTTTGGATACCCTAAGGATAAGTGGAGGATATGTGTAAGGACATTATTACTTATTTTCTCAGAATCAAGTGAGGATGAAAGCAGTAATTAAGATATACTGTAGATGAAGACAAGAAAGAAGACAGAGATGAAGACCAAGAAGTAGATAGAGATGAAGACCAGGAAGACAAGAATGAAGATACAGATAAATATGAGAAAAACAAACACTGGAAGAATCAGAAAATATGCAACATCTCTGTCAAAATCCAAAACTGCCGGAAAGATTAGCAATTCTGGAAGCAAGAGTTGGAGGCAATAGTTTTTTCCAAAAGGACATAAAAGTCAAATAACAAAAAGCAAGTTAAAAAAAGAAAAAACTATCCACAACCTATAACCAAGAAAAAAAAAAACAGTTTATCCTTAAACCTTTTTCTCTCATCCTCTGTAATTTTATTCTCTTTATCAAGCAACCTCAGTCTACATTGTCACTACAGCATGTTCTACACTATCTCTCTGTTACCAATGATAAGAACACACAGCAAGGACACGACTACACTATCATATGGACTACTCCAGATGCAGGTAAAAATCAACCTGTTATTAAATATATAACACATCCCATCATAAATGCGCACACAGGAAAAACAGGGGGGACATGGCCTGATTCGTTTGGCGGAGACTTCAGCTTCCTGCCTTTGAGGAAGTGGAAGCCTCTGCAAAATGCGTCAGGCCATGTCCCCCTCATGTTTCTTTGTGCACATTTATGATGTGATGTGTTATGTATTTAACAAAATGTTGATTTGACCTGCGACTGGTGCAGTCCATATGATAGTTGAGTTGTGTCCCGGTATCCTTGCTGTATGTTCTTATCATGAGTAGCATACATAGGAAAGGGTAGAATGTGCATATGTGTTGTATTCAATTAGATGAACTGGACTTGAAGATGTTTCACTAGTCATAAGAACTAAAAGTCCAGTTCATCTAATTGAATACAACAGATATACCATGACCTGGATGAATGAGAACCTTCACAAACAGGTAGAATGTGCAGTAGTGACATTTTAGCCTGACATTGCTTGATAAAGAGAATAGAATGTTCTGCACTTGTATACTTGTATAACTTGTATAATTGTAAATGTACTTAAAGGGGAACTGTGGTCTCCAAACAAGTTCAGTTTAAATGAAAGGCCAGTTTCCTACCTTTAAAACGAGCCATCAACCACATCTCTACCTGCTCCACAGCCCAAGATATAAAGAGATGACTGACCAGAAAGTTAATGGGTGGGAGACTGACAAGTGACATTCCTAAGGCTTCTCCTGCACAGTGCCACCGGCGAGCACAGCCTCAGACTCCCTCAGTGTGTGAGGGAGACAGGAAGTCCCTCCTCCTCTCTGCTGTGTGAAGTCCTGACAGAGTAGGTAAGGGAATCTGAGTGGCCCACGGCACCTGAGAGTGGGCGGGGCTTATGTACCCACGAGTGGGCATGGCTTGTGCACCCACGAGTGGGCGGGGCCACATTGGGCTGTAAGAGAATGGGCCAAGGGGGGCCTGCAACTGGAGGGACCATGGGGTCCATGAGTGGGAGGGACCAGGGGGGCTGCAAAGGGGAGGAGGAGACACAGGTCAGATTGACTGACATTGTTTCAGAGCAGGAAGTGCAGGGGACCTGGTGATGCTGCTGCCATATCACACACAAAAATCTAAATATCTTCAAAACTATGCAAAATAAACAATGAAAATACATGGCAAAAATTCTCAGGAGAGTAATTCCTATCAATTTTTTTTTTCCTATCAAAAGTCATTTTTGGACCACAGTTCCCCTTTAAATATATATGCATTTATATGTCTTTCCTGTTCCCCTTATATGACTTTTTGTATTGTAATATTGTATAGGACTTAAAAATAGAATTATGCTGACAAATATAATAGTGATCATTTTATTAGATCCCATTAGATGGTGCTGTGAGAACAACATGGAATTGTATACAGATCTTAGTGTCTAGGACATAACATCAAAAAATAATAATTACACGTTGTCCCATTGCTCTTTACATACACTGACATTCAGACAGAAAATTGATGTACAAAAGGTTACAATTATTACATACATTGGAAACTTCTGTAACCTAATAAAAACAAGGTGAGAGAGTGAGATTCAGGGTAATTTTAATATTTCATGCCAGGAACAAGGCCTATTCCCAGATGAAAATATGTTTAATAACTGTGCCACTGTGTAGATATTACTGGGTGCCTCTGAAGATTCATATACACAGTCTCTTTGGAGCAGGCAAACGAGCGGGCTACACACGTGTGACGAACACCTATTTCGCCCACTAATCACATAAGTGTAGCTGTTCGGTCGGGTTGTTGATCTGACCGACATATTAAAGAACAAACCGATGCTGAATGTTTGTTCCCACTCTGGCTTTCCGATCTTACCTGTTCCTCAGTCCTGTCCCAGTTCCTTGTCCTGTACCTTGTTCCTGTCCTCGTTGCTGTGCCTCGTTCCAGTCCTCATTCCTGTGCCTCGCTCCAGTCTTCGTTCTTGTGCCTCGTTCCAGTCCTTTGCTTCTGTGCCTCGCTCCAGTGGCCAGTTTCAGTAACCTGTTCCTGTGCCTTATTCCTGTGCTTGGCTCCAGTGTCTCCGTTTTTATGCCTCAGCTCCTATATCTCTCCCCTGTGCCTCAGCTCTTCAGGCTCCCTCAACTCCTTGCTTGCAGGTACTGGGGGACGCAACCTGGTGCAACATCCCCACCATCAGGGGCTCTTGTGAAGACTTGGCCATACGTAGATTCTGCATCCCAGTGCTTGTGGGTACTCTTCGGCCTCCACCAAGTAATCAGGTAAATCCTGCCAAGATAACTGTCGATATTAATGTTAAAGCGGAGGCAATATGGTAAGAATTGGGAAACAGCAAGGGCTAAATTTATTGTGACTGTTCATATGCAGAGGGCTATGCACAAAATGATGGGGCTCCAGCCTGAACAAGAGACTCCAGAAACACACGTAAGTAGGATAAAACCTAGCATTTATTCATAAGCATTAAAAGCAGGACCTGGTACACAGGCAGAGAGGTATAATCTGATGCATGTCATGGAACTTCCGCTTCCTCAGAGACCATGTGTCACACTGTACTCCATACACTATATAAGGGATAATACGCTACCTACAGTGTAATATAAGGATATTATGCCACCGAGGAATTCCCTGACCATATAAAAACACGAGGCTGTTAGGCCGAGTGCTTTTATAGAGGTCAGGGAACTCCGAGGTGAAGTAATATCCGTATATTACACTGAAGGTAGCGTATTATTCCATATAGTACATAAGGTCAAAAAAAAAAAATCTAGCACAGTCACTCTGTCTCCCCCCCTCCCTCTCTCTCCCTTCCCTGTCTCTCCCTCCCTGTATTAGTAATGTAGATAACAAGCCCGTTTTTGTAAATACAAATAATTAACAGCCATTTCTATCTCAAACTAAAAGAAGACAACAAACATCGTCTCTCACCCGGTGCTGTTCCGGTTCGTTACACTGACTGAATTACTGTGCTGATTAGGAGGAGCGAGTGCATTCCTGTGAGTGATAATTGACTCGGCTGCTTGTTCCCCCTTATCAGTAATTCAGTCAGTCAGTCAGTTTACAAAAACGGCTTGTTATCTACATTACTAATACAGACAGGGAGAGAGAAATGGGGAGGGGCAGTGGAATATAGGAAGTCACTCAGTGACATCACTGAGTGACTGATTATATAGATTCTCGCCACTGCACCTCCCCATTGAAATGCCAAAGCCTTATGTATTTTATGGGAAATGGGGGCGGGACAATGTATCCATAATTTAAAACACAAGAAACAATTATATTGATACAAGTAACCCGTAATGAAACCGAATAGCAACTAAACTAAATGTATGAATAATATACTCTAGAATAGAAAATATTGCTGATAGAATTAAAACCATATGGCAAATCCATAAAGATCAAGCTATTAGTCAAGTATATACTGTGTCATGGGTTATAATACAGACACCTGCAAGGGTAATGCAATTTAGATATTTAAAACAGATACATTGTATGCACATCAAAGGTGCAGTCATGCTCAAGCAGACTGTATACTTATCATATATAGACCATGCTGAGACATTGTAATGGTACATGAGGCATATACAGTGTATCAATACATACAGCTCTCGAAAGTCTAGATAGAAAGATATATGATGTGATCAATGTATATTATATATCGATCATAAAGTGTACTTAGCAATAAACATCGATAGTTTATAACATATTAATCATTTTGTTATAGTATATTAAGTTTTATATATGTATCTTATAATAATTGGTATAAATGTAGAATTAGTTTAAATATTGGCTATTAATAAATGTCAAAAGTTTCAATATATAAAACTTTACAAGAATGAAGAAACATGCAGGGAGATGTAATAAAAGTTCTTATCGTTAAAAATAGTGCTACGTTTGCCTCAACCAATCATATGTTAGCTTTCAAATGTTAAATAACATCTGATTGGTTGGGGCAAAATTAGTACCATTTTTAACAATAAGCAGGGTTATTCAATAAAAGTTGTTATTTAAAATAGTGCTAATTTTGCCCCAACCAATCAGATCTTATTTAACATTTGAAAGCTTACATCTGATTGGTTGGGGCAAAATTAGCACCATTTTAAACAATAAGAACTTTTATTGAATAACCCTGAAGAACTTTTATTGAATAACCCCCTTAGAACATATAGACTGTTACTAGGTGGGTTTGAAGAACATGGGGGCTCACTAGGAATAACTTTTCAAATTCTAGACAAAGCTAATAAGTCTATAAGAAAAGGAGATATATAAAGACCTCCCACACCAAGAAGCCTTCTGGATGCATAAACTTGATATGGTAACACCCAGGGGCTTAAAAGCAGATTTCAAATTTACTTGCTTTCTAGATTGACAAACCCACAGTCTATAACAGCCTATAATGTTTAAAGTTTCTTTATTTTTGTAAAGTTTTATATATTGCAACATTCAACATTTTTTTAATAACCAATATTTAAACTAATTATTCTACATGTATAACAAATATAATAAGATACATATATAAAATCTATTATTGGTGTTTAATGCTAAGTACACTCCATGATCGATATCTTCCTATCTAGACTCTGGGATTTATGTATTGATACACTGTATATGCGTCATGTACCATTACAGTTTCACAGCATAGTCTATATATGACAAGTATACAGTCTGCTCAAGCATGACTGCACCTTTGATGTGCATACAATGTATCTGTTTCAAATATCAAAATTGCATTACCCTTGCAGGTGTCTGTATTATAACACATGACACAGTGTATCCTTGACTAATATCTTGATCTTTAGGGATTTACCATATGGTTTTAATTTTATCATTAATATTTTCTAGTGAGAGTATATTATTCATGTAAATACATTTAGTTTTGTCTCTAATCGTTTTTTCACTACAATTGTTTCTTGTGTTATTATTTATGGATAAATTGTCCCGTCCCCCATTTCCCTATATATTGTTAGGAGTACAGCGTGAAACATGGTCTCGGAGGAAGCAGAAGATCCACAAAACCCGTCAGATCATGCCACTCCGTCTGTGTTCCGGGTCCTGATTTTATCGTACTTACGTGTGTTTATGGAGTCTCCTGTTAGAGACTCACCTATTTTGTACTTATACTTCAGATATTTTCCAGTCGATGGCCTGGCATTATACAGATGATTGGTGCTCACCACCTTTAAGGATTCGAATAGCAGATCGGTGGTTTGAGCTCCTCCCAGTAAGTGTAAATTAACCATTCATTTCTTTTTAGGTATTTTGCAGATGAAAAGGCTGCAAGTTTGGGGAATGTTCTGATTATGGGGAACTTTAATTACCCTAACATTGATTGGAGCATTGGAACTGCCTACACAGTAAAGGATGATGTGTTCTTAAATTTGCTAGATGAACATTTTCTGTCACAGGTGATTCCTGATAGAAAGTTTTAAACATCACATCCAGAACTCCCAGGATTTCACCAACAAGATTGAAGGTATAATACTTGTTGCAGAAGATAATATGGTGTGCTATGAGGTGACATCTCTCTTCCCCTGTATACCCACCAAGGAGGCTGTTGACACGGTGAGAAAAAGGGCTAGGCCAAGGAAGCACCCTCACCAGCATAACTGATCTTAACCCAGAAAAGGTGTGTTCCCTACTGGACCTGTGTCCGAATACCTCCTATTTCAAATAAAGGGATACATTCTATATCCAAAAACATGGATGTGCTATGGGATCTCCAGTTTCACCCATTGTGGCAAACCTTTGCATGGAGTAAGTGGAAACACAGGCGCTTAATACCTTTAAGGGCATAGCACCCAGCCACTGGTTCAGATATGTGGATGATACCTGGGTTAAAATCCACCAGAAGGAAAGTACAAGCCTTCACAGAACACATCAATGCTGTGGACCAGAACAACAAATTTGATTTTGAAGTGGACAAAACATCAAACTGGCTTTATTGGACTGCTTGGTGGAAGTCAGGGAGAATTGTAAACTGGAAGTAGAGGTTTACAGGAAACCAACCCACACAGATCAGTATTTGATGTTTGACTCCCACCACCCTTTAAATCACAAGCTGGGTGTCATCAGAACCCTGCAAAAAAGAGCAGAGAACATTCCCACTAGCACAGAGGCAAAGGCTAAAAAAAATGAAACATCTCAGAGGAGCCCTTAAAACTTGTGGATATCCAGACTGGGCCTTTGTCAAAAGAAGTGGAAGGAAAGAAAAAAACACAAATACCAACAGTGAAGAGGAAGAAAAGACAGGAGAATTACTTTAGCACTTCTACCCTTTCCTGTGTATCTGTATGTTACCCACCTAAGTAGATTGTAAGCTCTAAGGGGTAGGGACCTCTTTTCTCATGTTACATGTTTTAAGCACTTGCATATTTAGTGATGCTCATACTTATTTATATATTAATGTATTTATTTACTGTCCCCCTTGTATGACTTTGTATTCTATATTGTACGGCGCTGCATACATACATACATACATACAAGAACATAGTCATCCCATATGTAGCAGGGGTGTCCAAGAAATTAAGAAGAATTTTCAAAGAACACTGTATCCCTGTCTGCGTTAAACCAAAGAACGCTTTGAGGCAGCAATTGGTACATCCGAAAGACCCAAACCCGAAATACAAGAAAAGCAAAATCATATACGCAGTGCAGTGCAGTGAAAAGTGCTCTGATTTGTATGTGGGGGAGACCAAACAGCAACCGCATCAATGTATGGCCCAGCACAGAAGAGACAATTCCTCTGGTCAGGACTCAGCCGTGTATCTGCATCTTAAGGATAAAGGACATACCTTTGAAGATTGTAATGTCACATATTGGCAAAGGAACAGGACTGGTTCAAGAGTGGAGTCAAGGAGGCCATTTATGTGAAAATAAAGAAACCAAGTCTTAATGGAGGTAGAGGGGGGAGGGGTTTGACACCAACTGTCTGCCATGTACAATGCTGTTTTGACATCTTACCCTGTGCAGTTCCTATAACACCTCTTAGCCACGATGCAATCATCGCTTGCATTCAGAAGGTCCCTAACACATGGCTGTGATATGCTAATTGGGATTTTCCAGGGTACATAATTGCCACAGATTCTTGTACAAGTCATTCTGAATTGAGAAAGCCAGTCGGATGACTAGCGAAACATCTTCAAGAACTAAACTTTAAGTCCAGTTGATCTAACTGAATACAACAGATATACTATGACCTGGAGAACCTTCACAAGCTAGTTGGAGCAAGATGGCAGAAAGCGAAAGGGGAGAGGCAGTGAAGATGGAAAATTGGGAGACTACGTGTTAACCTGCGTATTTGTGCCTCTAATCTGTCCTCCTGGAGGTATTTTGACATGCACAGGGGAGCCCTTTCCCCCTCTCTTTCCCACCTTCCGGATGCCTCCCTGTCTGCCCTGCCACCTTGCTTAAAAACAAGTATACAACTTTCAGACAAAGATAGTCAGCCTATGTCACAGATTGAAACTCAGTTTTTTAATTCTCCCAGGTTTTGGGCATGAGCATAGCATACTAACATGGTTATTCAATAAAAGTTCTTATGGTTTAAAATGGTGCTAATTTTGCCCCAGATGTTAGCTTTCAAATGTTAAATATCTGATTGGTTGGGGCAAAATTAGCACCATTTTAAACGATAAGAACTTTTATTGAATCTCCCTGTAAGTCTGTCAGGACCTGTCAGAGGACGTGGCGGATGAGCGAGACACCGGGTAAGTTCAGCAACTTCGTTCCGGCTCCTTAACATTTTATTGAAGAACAGGAGATAAGACACAGCTGTTTTACTTTGTTGCCTGCAAACTTTTCTAGTGTATGATGTGGTTAAAATAACAGTAACAAACTAATGAACTGGAGGGCTGACTAACACTCAGGGGCGTAACTGCAAGGGCCTAGGCCCCCCCGTGAGATTGGATGCTTGACCCCTAACACCCCCTCCACGAATAAGCTTCTTTTAAATAGCTGATTGGACGTATGAGTGAAATATACTCACAATCAGCTGTTTAAAAGGGCAGACCCAAACTTCTGGTACAGTTCAGGAAGTTTGGGTGCGGTCTTTTAAACAGCTGATTGTGTGACTGTTTCCTTCATACACACGATCAGCTGTTTAAAAACAGCTGATCAAAGAGGTTGTGTGCTTGTGGCGGGTACTTCTAACACCCCCCAGTATCATTTATCTAAAGCAACCAATCAAATGTTTAGACTTGTACTAGACTAGTAGAAAGCTAGTAGAAAAATGTCCTTTATCATTATTAGATGTAAATCTTTACTAGAAATTCTGATTGTGTTTGTAGCTTTGTCCCAAAGCCCTTTTTGAGATTTGTCTAGTGGAAAGACACATTTGTTCCCATTGAATAAGCCGAAAGCTACAGAGGGGCAGGCAATCAGATCTAACTAAATATTTACAGCTAATGCAGGTGAACCCAGGGGTAAGATCCACTCGGATTTAGGTCCTTACCCTGGATGGTCTTAAAGTGTGTATGTATAGTGAAAAAATGACTGCGTCATTTTAATCTATAAATAAATACATGTAAGTAGCACTTACTTTGAGGTGTGTTATGCTGCATGCCTTCAATACAACACTTGTTTTCAGGCTCTGACCACTGACCTGACTATTTTCCCCCATACCAACTGTCAATACTGCATACAGTATACAGCACACCAACTGTCAAACCATTCCAGCTACTGCAAAACTGCTTGCAGAAATGCTAAAATGTTTCAGATTGGATATCTAATGAAATAGGGGGCAGATCAACAGTGTACATACCCTTTAAAGAGACCTGGGGGGGATTTTTTAATGCTACAATATTTTTTTAATGGTAATGATAATTCTGTTAATATTGTTATTAATACATTGTGTCTTTTTTCACAAGAGATGCAACATTTTGCCTGTGTTCTTAATCTGCAGATGTCTCCGGATCTTCTCTAACTGTAGTAGACTAGTAAAAGGTAATATTTAATTGGTTTCTGAAGATTAAGAGCACAGGGGAAATCTTGCATCTCTTATTAAATAAGCCCTATTATTTTTGTGTTGTGCACTAGTCTTGTGTGTTTTTGCGAAAGACCAGTTTCCACATTAATAACACTGTTTACTTGTTAATGAAAGCATTAATATTAAAAATGAAGCAAGATGAGGTAAGTTGTAAGTGGTTGCCAAGGAAACTATCAATCTTTCTGTTCCGATTCGTTCCATTCCATTGCAAACTACAGAATAATATTTTTTTCCCTCTATAAGTTAATATTAATGAGTTTCTCTGTCAGTCTTTGCATTAGAACTTTTTAAACCAAATAAAATGAAGAAACTCTATAAAGGAACACGAGCGTTTTCCAAGATACTAATTCTGGATGGATTTGCTTGTGAAAAAATGTCTTTGACAGCCAATTAAAGTGAACAGAAAATGAATTGTCTTGGTTAAAAAAAAAAAAGCCATGAAGGATAAAAAAAAAAAAAAAAAAAAGATAAAAGTGATTGCCAGAAAAAAACATATATTCCCTGACTTAAACCTTTCTTTCTGGGTGAAGTGATGTATTTAAAGGGTATCTACATTGGGGGAAAAAAAGTGTTTCTTCATATATCCAATTATTGGAAGCTGTAATTCTTCCCTAACACTACTGCACCATTTTTTTGTTGTTCACCTGTCCCCTATTACTTTAGTTATTTAACCTGAATCATCTTACATTTTAGCTTTAAGTGTCTTATCACCATATATAGAGATGTAATGTGGGTTCAAATAGAACCTGGTTATGAATCGAATCTGAGGGTTTCGAAGTCCCAATGAAACTTTCGGAACTCCGGATTTCACGGAACCCGGATTTTCTGAATTTTTCGATTTTTATCGAAAGTAGGTGATCATTGAAAATCGAAAATAGATGATCATGGAAAATCGAAAGTAGACAATTATCGAAATAACCCTTGAAAGAAGCTCTCGATTTCGGTAACTCTCGAAAATAGATTGCGGAAGCTCGAAAACAGCCCGATCCTGAGGAAAGATAGTATAAGTTTTGGTTCTATTTACGGGTTCCCCAGACCATTCCCCAGGTCTCTGTGTCATTTACAGTAACCTACTATTACTATTTGTCCCTCAAAATGGACAGAAACTTTTAAAAAAATTTGTCTCATAGACTTCTATGGGTTCGTTTTTCGAATTTTCGATTTTTGAAATTTTCTTCAATCCACCACTCGATATTTCGATATTTTGATATTTAATGAGAAACAAATCATAGATTTTTTTTAGCAAAAAATTAGATTTTTATATCTTATAGGGTACCCTCCCATTAATATAATGTAAGGCACCCCCTCCGACTATAAACGCTAGGTTTAAATTTTTTTAAGCAACCCAGAAATATACTTGCAGACCTTCCTTCCATTGTCCCCAGCCTCCTGTGCTTATCTTCTGTATGGAAGAGCAGAAGGAGGCCAGACAAGCAGCCACGTCTGTGATTGTCTAACTCCAATCACTGATGCGGCTGCCGGTCAGCAGAGATTTTGTAAGTACATTTTGGACTATTTTAGAAAATGTAAACATACAGGGATATTCAGTAAAAGTTCTTATCATTAAAAAAGGTATAATTTTGCCCCAACCAATCAGACCTTTTTTAACATTTGAAATCTAGTTGTGGCAAAAACAGCACCATTTTTAACGATAATAAAAAATGAAAAAAATCTCCCTGAATGTGTTGGTAGAAGGCAGTTGCCTTACCTTGTATGAAGATCCACTGTACATTGCATAATCCTCTAAGAGGAGCAGGAAGTGACAGGCACGGATTACACACAAAGAGGCTCCTACTCTTCATTCTCCTGGCCCCACAGAACAACCATAAGGAGCAGAAGAGAAAGGTAGGGTTCTTTTAACACTACACAGTGGGGCCAGCAGTGGGGAAAGTTTTAGTTGGGGGGTGGACATGCCCTTTAAAAAAAAACGTAATGCTAACAAAATTAAATAAAAAGTGATCTATGATGGAATGAAGGCAAATACACATTTAAATTTCATACAGTTTAATCAAAGTCAAGTGCACATAGGTGCCATTTTTAACTGTGTTTTATCTAGTGTATTTCTTTATATCCAGGAACAAAACCAGAACCACCAGATTTTAAAGCTGGGTACACACTGTAAAGATCTTTAAAAGGTTACAGACAGAATTTTTAAGATTCAGGGAACACACAGGGCAGTCCCTAGCTATCCCAAGGCCGATGGTGAATGTTGCTTGATCCCTCACTACACACTTTAACAATAAAGGATCGATTCCATCAGATCTGACAAATCATCTCTTTATTGTTTAAAGACGTGGTTACATAGTTTAAGAGGTGCAAGATATTGTGGATCCCCAGGAACCTTAGTTTTTGACTTTGAACAACCTTCATTTTTGAACCCCCAAGCAAATGGGAAGAAAAGAAATGCCGACCTCCATCTAAAATCAGTGTTAAATAGTCTATTGTCTGAATTTAAATACAGGTCAATACATGTGTGTTTGGGGAAAAATCACTTTTTATTGTACCTTTGCCTATGGAAACCAATCAGCAGGCATTTTTTTATTGATAGAATACCTGCACAGTGGGGCGATTATTTACTATTATTATTCATTGTCCCTGAAGTTATTCTGGTGCTGACCTAGTTAATTCCTTGAGAATCAGCTGAACATAGAACCTTCCAGATTCATGAATAAGAAATGGAGTTTCACAGGTCAGAACTTGCATTTATGAAAAGCTACAGCAGCAATTAATGTAACTTTATTTGCTCTGCACAGGGTATTACACAGTGATACACATTAGTGATACTATTTAATCTTTGTATTATGCCTTTTCAATTGAATGAATCAATACATAAACTTAATATTGGATTAAGAATTATATTATTCCTCTTGGGAAAAAATGTATTCTATTGAAGGAATAGTTCACTCGAAAAGTGAACTAATGTATTTATTGAAGACCGAGGGGTTAAGGCGCTATGCCTTACCTCCCCTTCTTCAATCAATTGAGCAGGAGTGACGGACGAAGTAAGAAGGTATTTACCTTACACATGATCCTCCGCTTCAGCAGTGAAAATTCCCAACCATTTCCTGCTCAGAGTTAACTATAGTGCCCGTTATCGTGCATGCGTTCAGTTACTCTGAACCAGGAAGCGGTCGGGACCTAAACAGTGCTGCTGCAGGGGATCACGTGTAAGGTAAATATCTTCTTTCTTTATCCGTGGCTCCTGCTCAGTTGATTGAAGAATGGGAGGTAAGGCATATCTCCTTAACCTCCTGGTCTTCAAACAATACATTAAAGGAATAGTTCACTTGAAAAGTATAAAGAAAAAGGATAAAGAAAACAAAATATTAACTTTTAGGATAAGATAAGGCAGCAACCCAGCATCAAGAATTTCTGCCTTAAACTTCCTAAAAGTTAATATCTGCTACTAGACTCTAACCTTTCTCTTTATGGTGCTCACAGGAGCAAAAGTGATGTCACCAAAACTATTGACCCATCTCCAACATTGGTCCCAAAGTAGCCAGTACTAGAGAGAGCTGATTTGCACATGATCAAGAAGAAACATGGACTGGCAGTCAGGGAAGCCAAATAAATGGTAAGAACAAAGTAAGTAAGCCTTATCTTACCACCAAAAGTTAATATTTAGGTTGGTTTCCCCTTGACTTTTCTACCAACACCAGAAGAAAAAAAACAAAAAAAGTGACCAGGCCTTTAATTTAAAGCTGTTACATCAATAATGTTAATCCCTGCCTTCTAATAATTGTATAAGGGCACCAGCTAGGAAACTAGGAAGTGTAGTAATTCTATAATGCAAACTAAATAATGGAAAACAACAGGATGAATTTACCTTGTGTTTTATTGCTTACCAGGAATATCTGCAACCAATAATAAATTCTGTAAGGACGTGGTACATAACTGGATTATTTATTTTATGGCACAAGAGGAAGAAGTAGCAGATTACAGTAGAAATGTTGTGACATTACTGTATACAGTATGTAACGATGTATATGAGATCTACATATGACTGTATATGTAACAATGTATATGAAATGTACATATGACTGTATTTGTAACTATGTATATGAGATGTACATTGGACTGTATATGTAAGGATGTATATGAGATGTACATATGGCTGTATATGTAACAATGTATTTGATATGTACATATGACTGTATATGTAATGATGTATATGAGATGTACATATGACTGTATATGTAACAATATATAGGAGATGTACATATGACTATATATGTAATGATGTATTTGAGATATACATATGACTATATATGTAACAATATATAGGAGATGTACATATGACTGTATATGTAACGATATATAGGAGATGAACATATGACTGTATATGTAATGATGTATTTGAGATGTACATATGACTGTATATGTATGAATGTATTTGAATGTCCATATGACTGTTATGTAATGATATATATAAGAGTTACATATAACTGTATATGTAACGATATATATGAGATGTACATATGACTGTATATGTAATGATGTATTTAAGATGTACATATGACTGTATATGTAACGATATATATGAGATGTACATATGACTGTATATGTAACAATATATATGAGATGTACATATGACTATATGTAACGATATATATGAGATGTACATGACTGTACATGTAACGATATATATATGAGATGTACATATGACTGTAAATGTAACGATATATATGAGATGTACATATGACTGTATATGTAATGATGTGCTTGTGAAGGTTCTCATTCATCCAGGTCATGGTATATCTGTTGTATTCAATTAGATCACTGGACTTGAAATGTAGTTCTTGAAGACGTTTCGCTAGTCATCCGACTGGCTTTCTCAATTCAGAATGACTTAACAAATCTGTGGCAATTATGTACCCTGGAAAATCCCAATTAGCATATCACAGCCAGGTGTTAGGGGTGTATTAGATATGGCTAAGAGGTGTTATAGGAACCCCAGAGTAAGGTGTTAAAACAGCATTGTACATGGCAGACAGTTGGTGTCGAACCCCCCCACCTCTATTTAGGCTTATATGAGATGTACATATCAGTATTTGATGTTTGACTCCCACCACCCTTTAGATCAGAAGCTGGGGGTCATCAGAACCCTGCAACACAGAGCCGAGAACATCCCCACTAGCACAGAGGCGAAGGCTAAAGAAATGAAACATCTCAGGAGCCCTTAAAACTTGTGGATATCCAGACGGGGCCTTTGTCAAAAGAAGTAGAAGGAAAGAAGAAACACGAATACCAACAGTGAAGGGGAAAAGCAAGACAGGAGAAGAACATGGTCATCCCATATGTAGCAGGGGTCTCCGAGAAATTAAGAAGAATTTTCAAAAAACATCGTATCTCTGTCTGCTTAAACCGAACAACACACTGAGGCAGCAATTGGTACATCCGAAAGACCCAAACCAAACACAAGAAAAGCGACATCATATATGCAGTGCAGTGCAGTGAAGATCCTCTGATTTGTATGTGGGGGAGACCAACAGCAACTGCATCAACTATGGCCCAGCACAGAAGAGCCAATTCCTCGGGTCAGGACTCAGCCTGTACTGCATCTAAGGATAAAGGACATACCTTTGAAGATTGTAATGTTAACATACTGGCGAAGGAACGTGACTGGTTCAAGAGAGGTGTTAAGGAGGCCATTTATGTGAAAATAAGAAACCAAGCCTAATAGAGGTGGGGGGGTTCGACACCAACTGTCTGCCTGTAACATGCTGTTTTAACACCTTACTCTGGGCGTTCCTATAACACCTCTTAGCCACTATCTAATCACACCCTCTTAACACTTGTCTGTGATATGCTAATTGGGATTTTCCAGGGTACATATTTGCCACAGATTCTTGTACAAGTCATTCTGAATTGAGAAAGCCAGTCGGATGACTAGCGAAATGTCTTCAAGAACTACATTTCAAGTCCAGTTGATCTAATTGAATACAACAGATATGTAATGATGTATTTGAGATGTACATATGACTGCATATGTAACGATATATATGAGATGTACATATGACTGTATATGTAACGATATATATGAGATGTGCATATGACTATATGTAACGATATATATATGAGATGTACATATGACTGTATATGTAACGATATATATGAGATGTACATATGACTGTATATGTAATGATGTATTTGAGATGTACATATGACTGTAAATGTAACGATATGTTGTGAAAGTTATTGTATATCTAACATATGCATTTTCCAAAAATATCTACAAGACTAAAACCTGCAATCAGCCTTCTAGAGATAAGGAAAGTGACACCTAATATGATTTTCTCCTACACAAAGGGTTGAGCACTCTGTATCTTGTTTGAGAATATGAAGAATAACTGTCAAGGCTAATTCTCTACCATCACAGGGGCATTCAGGAAAGTAATTTAACTGATTTACTCCATAGTTCAGCCCCCCCATATTCTAAAGTGCTTTAATAAGTAATAATTTATCCCTTCTAATACACACTTCGAAGTTTTCTCTTTTCACCTCAAACAAAGAAAAATAAACTTTGTGTAATAATTTGCATATATATAATGTTTTATAAACCTCGTGTTTTACTGAATAATCTCTTAAAGAGATAAAACAATAAAGTAGAGCTATAGTGCATATAAAGCAAAAAAAACCCAGTTAAAATAAAAAGTACCTGGGGCAGGGAGGTAGGAAAGGTAATTTCTACCTCCTAATTTCATTTCTCTGAGGCGCCCAGGACATTGAAGGTGAAAACTGTGCGTGTTGGTTCTCCTCAACAAAATTATATTGGGGTGTAGGAACAATCAATCCTGTATTGATAAGAAAAAAGACACTATTGGGAAGGTTTACCCAGAGCCACATCTCTGGATAAGATCTCCTTATTGGTATTTAGCAGAGGCTATGTGGCTCTTGGTATATCTCACCTTTATATTACTATTTAACTACAGCTGGTATCAGCTTTAAATAGTAATGCAAGGCAAGCTGTGCAGCAACAGGTAAATATCTTGTGGAGGCTGCACAAGTGTGATACTCGCACAGCCACTGCAAGCATTGGGTTAAAGACACACTAACCGATGTTGAGTTTGACCTTCTGTGTATGGTTTGGATTTGGGAAAAGTATGATACAGAATAATATTAACAATCCAGAAAAAAAGGTACTGTAACTCTGAAATATTAGCAGCCTGGATCTATCCCATCTTTATAGCTCAACAACTACAGCCCAGCAATGCAATAGACAGTACAGATGGTGACCTGGAGTGTGTTAACCCAGGATAAAAAGATCTTAAATCCTTGGTCAAGGCACATTTTTCTGTAACATGCTAATTACTAAAGTAGGGGAATTAACTCTTCTTTTTCCTATGGGAATGCATGAGCAGTGGCAGGTACTTAAAGGATTAAGTGCCTAATGAGTGATTCATACATGCAACACCAATGGAAAGCTTCTATTTTTTTGTATGTGAAGATGTAGCTGTAGGCAGTGGTTTCCCTTTGAGCTGCCATTTGGGAATTCTATAAAGTAGATCTGTAGCTAATAAACTGGGGATGCTGCTGTAGTGTAGAATCTCCCTGTCAGCCACATGATAGTTTTGGTAACGTTAGAATTAGATGCTCCACCAAATAGCGGCAGAATATAAACAAATGAATCTCTCTTGGTGCAAATATACAGTATGACATGAAATGTATTGCCAATCAAACACAACTAATATATGGCAAAAGGACAAAGGGAGAAAGGTTTATGGGCCTCATTTACCCAGAGCCACAAATTGCTCCAGGCAAATATCGCTTTCGGTATTTAATACTGGATTTGCACCTTGTGGTAAATCACAAAAGGAATTTTACCCCCGCGCCACTTTAAGACCAGCCATTAGCTGGTCTTAAATTTTGGAGTTAAAAGCGGTGCAAATCCTTTATTAAATATATTGCACCGGTTACACGGGTGTCTTTTGTGAAACCAGTGCAGTTAGTGCAAGTATAGAGTTAAACATGCGCTAACCTATTCAATAAAGGTTAGCACAATTTTAACCCCTATTTTTAGCACAGCACATGTGGGTAAATCAGGCCCTATGGGCCTGATTTACCCAGAGCCATAAATTGCTCCAGGAAAATATGGCTTTAGGTATTTAATACTGGATTTGCACTTTGTGGTAAATCCCAAAAGGAATTTTACCCCAGTGCCACTTTAAGACCAGCCATTAGCTGGTCTTAAATTTTGGAGTTAAAAGTGGTGCAAATCCTTTATTAAATACCGTATATACTCCAGTATAAGCCAAGGTTTTTAGGTTTTAAAATAAACCTAAAAACCTTACCTCGGCTTATACTCGAGTCAAGGTCTTCCTTACCGCGATCAATGTTGCTGAGGCTCCAAATCCGGATGCCACACGCTCTGTAAGTCCTGTGGGCTTGCAGGCTGAAGTCAGTACTCGGCCCCATGCAGTGAGAGGCGCCGAGTAGGGACATCAGCCGGATTTGGAGCCAAAGCAACATTTATCGCGGTAAGGACCAATTTACTGGGAGGAATCTCCAGGGAGGGAGGGAGGGGGCTCTACACTGCAGGATTAAGTTGCCTTTTAACTGCAGAATTCCCATACAGCACTGAAGCATGCTGGGAGTTGTAGTTTTCAAAACATCTGTATGGAGATTCTGCTGTCCATTTAAAGGGCAACTTAAGCCTCAAAACAATAAAGAATCAGAAGGAAGAAGGTATCTTTTGCAGAAGATTGCTTTCTGATCTGTATTGTTTTGAGGCTTAAGTTGCCCTTTAAATAGACAGAAGAATTCCCATACAGATTTTTGGAAACTACAACTCCCAGCATGCTTTAGTTGCTCGGCTTATACTGGAGTATATACGGTACATTGCACCGGTTACACAGGTGTCTTTTGTGAAACTGGTGCAGCCAGTGCAAACTTGCGCAAAACTATTTAATATTGGTATTCAATAAAAGTTCTTATTGTTTAAAATGGTGCTATATTTGCCCCAACCAATCAGATGTAAGCTTACAATTGTTAAATAAAATCTGGGGCAAAATTAGCACTATTTTAAATGATAAGAACTTTTATTGAATCTCCCTATATCCCTATTTTTAGCACAGCACACATGGGTAAATCAGGCCCTCTGTGTCTTGAAATAGTTTATTGCTTTTTTACAGCAATGCACATACACTACATCCCTCTAGGAAATTCCGAAACCCAATATTTATTTTATTGCGTTGTTTCTCTTTTCTTATGTATTTAATTCAGTCACACAGATACTTTGGGGCACATTTATCTCAGTATTGGTATTGCTGGATGTCGGAATGAATGTCAATTTGGGTTATTATCGCCGAATATCATTGTAAAGATTTTCGACACTGCAATGAATATCACTGAAAATCATTGCATTAAGTCTAATAACTAGTAGGAAACAGCCGTATGTGGTGGAAAATGTTTTTGTTGACAATTATCGCCGTGTTTTGTGAATTGCATGAAAGTCCATTTTGCCACAGATGGGGACGACAATCGGCGTGAAAACGTACAATTAGTACCCAAGGTTAGGCCTAAACCGCCAGGTCCTTGCTGCTGGGATCACAAGTGTAGAAGTGGAGCCAGAGTCACAAAGCAAACTTCAAGTATTACAGAAGAGAGAAGGTGATCCCAGCAGTGAGGTCCTGGCAGTTTAGGCCCTCACACTGGGTACTACAGACTGTTGGATCCGGTGGAACTGGGTGGTGGTGTCCTTTAACCTACCTTTATAAATACTTCCCTTAGTGTTGTGATACAGATTTATAATATATTAACATTTTGAAAAGGGACATTCATTGGTAAGATCCACTAGCTAAACATTTTATGATCTTCAATGATCTTCTAATAATTTCCCCATCAGGCCAGTTGAAAACAATTTGGCCGACTGGCAATCCAATTGTACGACCTGAGGATTGAACGATCGGATTGTAGCGTTTATGGCCACCATAAGAATTTAAAGAGCCAACAAAGAGTCTTAAAAAGTAAAGCAAAACGAGAATTAATCTGTTTAACCAGGGGAAGGCACAGGGTCAAGGTGAGTGCCAGGGACATGCTGGAATAGTTGACAATTTAATCTCTCTTGAGGAGTGGGGATTGGTGTCTACTACAAAGCAAAGGTGCAGTGTGTTTGTCTTGATTGGTTTACTAAATGTGTTATCTTAGAAACATTGGTTTGTAGCCATTTGTTTTTTCGCTCACTAATGGAGGACACTCCATTAAACGTTGTCCATTGGCAATTTAATAACAAAAAGTTCGTATTGCCAAAGGTCTGGTTTAATAAAACTACAATGACTGAATCCTCTGCTAAAAGCTGCATAGAAACAGTGTTTTTTTATCTTCATACACTTTCCTTAGCACCTTGATTATTTTCTGCTCTGTGAGAAATAGAATTATCTTTCTCTCTGTATCTCACACCCTGGAAATGTGCTATTGCTATTGTTTTTCCCTGTTATTTCCATTTCTTGCATAGAAACTGCATTTCACTTGTCGTTCTCCTTTTTATACCTCCCATTTTATTACCTAGATCATCCACGAAACAGGCAGACTCTATTCTTATCTCTCTAACCAAATGATTCAACCCAAAATACATTCCGATATAAGGAATAATGGCTCATTTAGAATTACAGAAAATCAAACCCTAAACTTTATTGACCAATGATTTCTAATGAGAAATAAAGTTTCTTACCTTTGTCCTGGCTCCTGCACATTTTCTTGAAGAATGGGAGGTAAGACATAGCTCCATTATCTCCCATTCTTCAATAAAACTGAAACCCTTCTTAGGTGGACCTACCCTTTAAGGTGACCCTATAACTGATCATATGCGATGCAGCTTCTGAGTGCACCTCCATAAACCCCCCTGTAACAAAGCTATCCCCTGAACAGGTTGGGAGACATTCCAATTCCCTGGTTTAAATTTTTAGTCTCTGTCATAAATTAAAGAGGACCAAGCAGAAGCAAAAGGAGGAATCACAAGGGGTTAATAAATAAAAGAAAAATAAAGGTGCAAAATTGTGTCTGTGCTTTTAATCTGCAGAAACTGATTAGATGTGATGTAACTTATTACATCAGCCCATACTAGTCTTAAAAAAGGTGAATAAGAAAAATGTCTATGGCCTGGTTAAAAACATGTCACCATTCTATGAAGGCAACCAACACCCTTTGAAATAAACACTATGCATACATTTCCATATTAAATAGGCCGACAAGCTAGTCAGGGCCCCATTACATTTCCCAGTAGGAAACGTCCTGGAGCTACAGTGTGAATTTTACAATATGGGATTAAAGTAAATAGGCCAGTGACAAAATGATAAAATAAATAGTAATTTCTTGTGTTGCAGAACATTTGCAGATAATTATGGCTTTCTGTTTCTGTTATGGAACCTATATTGTACCTACCCATTAAAATAGAGTTGGCTGCCAAGTGTCCTGTCTGTACAGTAAACTTTAGATAATTGTCTTTGGAATGATTGTATAAAAGACAATTGTGTTCCAACAGGTATCCCACCTCTCCCGGGAGTCTCTGGAGTATTCCTGATTTTGGGGTGCTCTCCCGCACACCCGCGACCGAAACCTACCTGAAAAGACCGCCTCCAAAACGCCCATTTTTGTCGGCCACGCCTCTTATGTGACGTAAATTACGTCCCATAGCCAGGTAACGCCTCTAATCACGCCACTTATGTGACATAATTTACGTCACACGCCGTGTCAAACCTCTAACTCTGCCCCCGTCCTGCCCGTTTAGTGACGTCAGCTACATCACGTCAATCTGCCACTCCCCCTTCTCCCCACCCTGTCCGGAAGCCGGATTCAGCAGGGTGGGATGTCTGTTCTTTACTTAGCTTATGTTGCTGGGACAAAGCAATAGAAATTTCACAATACAATCTTTTTAGGAGACCATTTGCTTGAACCAGCATCCTATAAGGGAATATTTATCATAAAAAAGGAACACTAGCTTTGTGTGTGTGTGTGTGTGTGTGTGTGTGTGTGTGTGTGCAAAATTTATATGGTGAAACTTTAGCATTGTATCTGTATCTGATGCATTTCAATTGTAATTTACTGTATATTAATGTACTCCTCATTTCCCAAACTTGACTGATAATTGTCTCAGGCAGACACATAAAGAAAAAATTAAAGGGCACATCCACCCCCACATAAAAATATATACTTACATTTCCTACCCACGAAAACCCAAAGACGGCAATACCGGCTCAATGTCTCAGAAGAGAGAAATTTTATCTGAAGTTTGCGGTCCTCTTCTCCCATGGTTTCTGCCTCCTCTTACAGCTGTACAAACAAAGAGGAGATGGCTCAATCAGCAGCTGTCAGTTACTGGCCTTGACATCATCGGATACGGAAGAAGACTCATGACCGGTGAAGACAATGACACCTTTAAATAAGTTCTTTAAAATTGTATACTGTTTTATAAGCCTTTGCTCACTCATGTGTACAGAAACATAAGATTTTTCATATTTTAAAGGACAATTAACTCACCTCCTCCCCCCATTAATAGAACCCAGGATGAGAACCTAAATTGCGATTTTTTCCCCCCATCAGTTGTTATACTTACATAAAGTTTCCCCTGCCACTCCAGTCCTCTTCCTGCATGTCTTTCCAGTCTGTAATGTAGCCATTGCAGAGTCTGTGGACTGTTACTGACAGAGGAGAAGAACGGGCCTCGGTGGCAAGCAAAACCTATGCTGTAAGTATTCCAGCTGACTGATAAATACCCAGGGTTGAGGACTTACAGGGGTGGGCATTCTCAGGGACTTTCTCAGGGACGCATGAGAATAGAGCAATGAATAGGTTCAGCTCAATTCTCACTATAGAGATTGCAATTTTAAAAAGAACGAATATTTTAGATCCATCCATTACAGGTACAGGTCTTGTACCCAGGGGCTAGGTAGGGGCAACCTACAGACTGCAGGTTAGAGTCCTGCAACAGGTCGGGTAGCTGCGGGTTACCCGATTTGCGGGTCAGATTCGGATAACCCTCATTGAGGGTAAATTGGTTTCAGGTCAGGTTCGTGTAAAGAGAAACACGGGTCAGATTCGGGTAGAAGAATTCCAGTCTTTAAAAAAAAAACAAAAAAAAACTTTTTTCCTGTTTATGAAGAGAGATCTGTCCGTAGTAACTGAAACTGAGAATACATTGTTATCAATCCAAGACAATGTGCAGTGTGTATAGCACCTTACACTAAATCACACTATGGCAGATAAAGGGCAAATATATCTCTGATCGAACGCATACAAAAACAACCAGTCAAAAAAAAATACCAACTCACGGAAAAAAACCCACACAACGATTCTCGGTACGGAAAGGCTGTTCGTCGCGTGTAGCCGTCGGTATCGGGGGTTGTGGCTCGGGACGCACACCGTGTGTGTGTACGAGCCTTTACTGTGTTTTTCGCTGGGTAAATATTGAGCTATCAACAGCTCTAATGTACTTAGAATGTTATACATGATTCCATTGTGGATAGAAATACAGACAGCTATGTTAAACTATAACTAGTTTAGTGCCTGGGTAGATTCTGACCTTGGTTTTACTAGCAGAGGTCAGAGCCAGCGAAGTAACAAACTTCTATCTGCATCTGCACCTATGCATGAGACCAGAGCAGTGTCTGCATGGAAAGAGATGACATGTGAATTCATTGGTCTTTGTAAATCCTTTAGGCTATAATGATCTATGGGATTTGGATAATTCTAGTGATTAGGTTTAGCTATAACTATAGTAGGTATGTGGCACTCAAGATGATTGACATTTAAAACTCCCAGTCATTGTACAGACAGGGAATGCTGGGAGTTGTAGTTTTCAAAGCATAGCATGAATATCCCATATACAGGTGTAGATAGGTACACTGCAGCTCCACCAGCTCCCTAGCCATATTCTTCTGTTATGGTACCTGCTCATTGTAACTTTACTGTCTTTACTGTCTTCCAGGACATAGTTATAACATCACAGATAGGTAACCAGTAGATCTCCAGAAGTTTCCTTTGCTATAGAGCGAATGCTGGGAGATTTTAAGCCATTTGGATTACAAACTGGTTAACTATTCCGGTCACAGATCAACAAGAAAATAGTTGCAGATAAAGATTTAAAATCAACTGAGGCCCATGGGTAGGTAGTTGGAGACAGTAGGGATATCTATACTAATAAAAGGCAAAGCCCTCACTCACTCACTCATCACTAATACTGCAACTTGTCGTGGAGGAAGACGGCTTAAATTTGGCAGGCTCATTCATTGCACCTTACTTACAAAAGTTAAGCAGGTTTCGTTTCGAAATTCCACCTGTAACGGTGAGTATCTGACATTGCACAGACAGCTTACAAGCTATACAAATCTATATGGTTGGTCCGATCAACAAATTGTGTATGCATATACTCCTTTACCAGTAAAATGTTAACGAATATTTTTTTTAGGGTGGGGGTAATGGGTGGGGGGGGGAATAGAATTTTGAACTCCTGCACACTAACGGCTGGACGATTTTTACCAAAATTTCAGGGTGTGTGCGGAGACTGGCTGAGGTTAAGGGGAAGGGTTTGGAGGGTGGACAGAGAGGAATAGGGGGGTATGGGGGGGGACGGGAGGTAATAAAAGCAAAGCCCTCACTCACTACTCATACAAATTCTCCAACTTGCCGTTGAGGCAGACGCTTAAATTGGCAGGCTCATTCATTGCACCTTACTTACAAAAGTTAAGCAGGTTTCGTTTCGAAAATTCCACCTGTAACGGTGAGTATCTGACATTGCACAGACTTATGGTTACCTAGCTTACAAGCTATAAATCTATATGGTTGGTCGATTTCAACCAAATTTGTATGCTATACTCCTTTACCAGTAAAAGGTAACGAAATATTTTTTTTAGGGTGGAGGTGAATGGGGGGGGGGAATAGAATTTTGAACTCCTGCACACTAACGGCTGGACCAATTTTTACCAAAATTTCAGGGTGCGTGTGTGCGGGGACTGGCTGAGGTGTAAGGGGAAGGGTTTGGAGGGTGGACAGAGAGGTAGTGGGGGTATTGGGGGCAGACGGGGAGGGGTAGTAGGGGTTATTTTCACCAAATTTCGAAGTTGAATAAAAATATATATTAAATTAAAGTTAATGAGGTTGCATATGTAAAGCTTATTGAATTGTCTTTCTTTAATATACAAGTGCTGAGTGATTACAGCAATCTTGATACATTATTGCTTTCTTACTAAAAAGATTATTTGAATACATCTCTGCTGCGAAGACGCGGTATTTTACTAGTGTACTATATAAAGAAGAAGTCTTGTATGTATGTATGTACCGTATGTATAGTGTATGTGTGTATGTATGTATATATGTATGTATGTATGGTGGTGTATGTGTAGTGCTCACCTCACAGCCACACCCCTGAATGCATCCACATAATGGCGACGCCCTATGAAAGGGCTGACGCCCATGAAGTCCAGTTTGACCAATAAAAATCCTGCACGTCACTGCAGAGTGTGATTCTCCAATTGTAACTCAGATGAAGGGCCTGGGCTCTGTGCTGCCACTTCAACAACACAGACACAGTGTCCACTTCAGTGACACAACAACAGTGTAATGTACGGCTACACAACTCAGAGAGCTGCACACACAGAACAACAGCTTCTATAAACAGAGGAAACAAGACATTTCCCTTAAGGTCTGTAACACATTACTATTTACTCCTGGAAGGTTTCAATATAACCCTGGAAAGACTATGTTACTATTGGTGATAGAATGACATTTATATACAAATATAAACCCTGAAAGATTGTTACTATTGGTGATATGAATGACATTTATATACAAATATAAACCCTGGAAAGACTATGTTACTATTGGTGATATGAATGACATTATATACAAATATAAACCCTGGAAAGATTATGTTACTATTGGTGATATGAATGACATTTATATACAAATATTAACCCTGGAAAGACTATGGGGCATATTTATAAAAAATCGAAAATAGCGCAAAAAATTACCGCAGCACATCGTGGCCACGAAAATAGCGCTATCGCCGTATTTATAACGGTGAGCGCCATTGCCGTGATATGTATCGTGGCCGCGATGTGTTGCGGTAATTTTAAGTCCCTTCGCGGCAATACTGTACAATATCACCGCGAAGGTACTTAAAATCCCTTCTCAACGCCTCTGCTAAGGGGGCGGGGCATACGCCCACCCCGCCCACAACCCCCCCGCGGCGGCGGAGACCACCCGCCGCCGCTTCCCAGCAGCCCCTCCCAACCCCTAGGCTAGGAGGGGCTGCCGGGAAGGGGCCGCAGATTACTGGAAAGTTCTGAAATCTGATTGGTTAATGTAAAGCATGCAAACCAAGCATTAAAAAATTGACCAATCAGAAATGAATTAGGGTTTTCTGCAAACCTATATAAAGAGGTGCACTCCGCTGCGGAAGTAGATGGCTGAAGAAAGAAGAAAGAAGCGGTTGGCAACATCAGCTCCGATGAGGCCGGCGGTGCCAGCGGGCTCACTGGCGGCCGCAGTGAGTCTGCCTGGCATCGGCGACCTGAGCGGTGTTGGTGTCGCCAGCCCGAAGACGTCGCGTCGGATCAAGACGTCGCGTCGGATCAAGACGCCGGCAACATCGGCCTCGTTGAGGTCGCAGGCGCCCGCCGGGGGTACCCCTCGGGGGTCGGCAGCCTCGGCGGAGCTGGTGTCGCCGGGACTGGAAGAAAGAAGACGCCACCCAAGGGCCCTTTTTAAGAGCCGCACACTGGGGGTGACCCCGCCAAAGGCACTTGTAAGTGCCGCCAAAGGCCCTGATAGGGCCGGGGAGGGGGGTCCCGGTTCGGGCTGCGGGACCCCTTAAGCCCCAAAAGGCCCTTCTCGGGGCCCCGCTGGAGGGTGCAAAGATTATGTTACTATTGGTGATATGAATGACATTTATATACAAATATTAACCCTGGAAAGACTATGTTGCTATTGGTGATATGAATGACATTATATACAAATATAACCCTGGAAAGATTTTGTTGATATGGTGATATGAATGACATTTATATACAAAATAAACCTGGAAAGATTATGTTTCATTGGTGATATGAATGACATTTATATACAAATATAACCTGAAAGACTATGTTGCTATTGGTGATATGAATGACATTTATATACAAATATAAACCGTGGAAAGATTATGTTACTAATGTTGATATGAATGACATTTATACACAATATTAACCCTAGAAGACTATGTTATTATTGGTGATATGAATGAGACATTTATATACAAAAAATAACCCTGGAAAGACTATGTTACTATTGGTGATATGAAATGACATTTATATACAATAAAACCCTGGAAAACTATGTTACTATTGGTGATATGAATGACATTTATATACAAATATTAACCCTGGAAAGACTATGTTATTATTGGTGATATGAATGAGACATTTATATACAAATATAAACCCTGGAAAGACTATGTTACTATTGGAGATATGAATGACATTTATATACAAATATAAACCCTGGAAAGACTATGTTACTATTGGTGATATGAATCACATTTATATACAAATATAAACCCTGGAAAGACTATGTTGCTATTGGTGATATGAATCACATTTATATACAAATACACTATTGGTGATATGAATCACATTTGTATATGAATCACATTTATATACAAATATAAACCCTGGAAAGACTATCAGGGTTATTCAATAAAAGTTCTTATCGATTGAAATGGTGCTAATTTTGCCCCAACTAATCAGATGTTAGCTTTCAAATGTTAAATAAGTTCTGATTCGTTGGGGAAAAATTAGCTCTATTTTAAACGATAAGAACTTTTATTGAATCTCCCTGCATGTTACTATTGTTGATATGAATCACATTTGCGGTTATTGTCATGCTAACAAGTTTAAAGCAGAGACTCCTGGAATGTGCTGTAGCAATGGAAAACGACCCAAGACATCATGACCATGCCCCCAAAGGCATGGGCATGTCACCAAACATCACAGGCACACATCAAAATGTCATGGTCATGCCCACGCCCCCAAACATCACGGTCATGGCCATACCCCAACCGTCAAGGCTACACCCTCAAAGAAAACTGCTAAGCCCCAAACATTGCAACCATGCTCCCAAATGGTGTGACCATGCCCCCAGATATTATGGACACCCCCCCAAAAAAAATTACAGCCTGCCCCCATGCACCACGGCCATCACTTTAACAAGTGTCTTCAGAGACACAAGAACAGCGCAACGCCTGTCAGTCACTCAAGCGCTGCAGTATTCAGTTGCAATCAACGTGTTTTCCCCATGGCAAATTCCATGTAGCATGTTCATCACAACATTTGTATATTTACGCTCCAAGTGGAAAAACTGATAACGTTGTATATAAGGTTTTGCAATAAACACATGTGCTATACGTCCCTCAAGCAATGCCACCTCCTCAACTCATATCTATTAAATACATGACGTACATTACCAACTGTGCACTTCTTTTCCCCCTGTCTCTTCCATCCAAGCCAAACACACACCTGCACGTAACAAATACTATACCCACATGTGTACACGGGCAACGTCGGGTACAACTGCTAGTATTATATGAAGTGTACATTGTACTCTATACCAGGGATCTCCTACCTGTGGGCCTAGATTTGTTTGAAAAATATAACTCCCAGCATTCCACTTCAGCACTCACAATATAAGAAGGCATCCAGGGAATGCTGGAAGTTGTAGTTTTCAGACATTTGGATGCCTGCAAGTTGAAGACCCCTGCTATATATTTTAGTGTTATGGTAGGTTTGTTTCTATGTATATTTTTGGTAATGCATAAAACATTTATTTTAACTTTTAAACTTTTTTTCAACTTTCCTGTATAAATTTTAGGAAGAAAGACTTGCGAGTCGAGTGGGGTCGCAGGTATGAAGCGGATAGAAAAGCGCCGGGTGCAGGTACACATTTTTCGGGTAGGGCTGGGTGCGGGTCTGGAAAATTAGACCCGCACAGGACTCTACCGCAGGTGGCCCCTGGCCTTACTTTGTCTGAGACCCAGGAACTTATCAGTTTAGTTCCTCATCCTGGATACTATGCAGGTGCGATCATTGGAGAGGTCAGTATACTTATCCTTTAAAGTAATTTTTCACATTTATTATGCTGTTTATTCCAATCTTCTTAAAGGACAATTGTACTCACCTCACCCTCGCTCTTCCTCCATGGCACCATAGTACCCAGGACTTAAAATCGCTGAGTCCTCACCCTGGGTACTTTCCCTAACTCCTGCACTACTTACTGCAAATCTGCTTCGGCGATCACTCCATTCATTCACTCTTCCTGCTTCAGTGACAGATCGCGATTGCAGCCATTAGGAAGACATGCTCTGCAAGGAGGCGTGTCTTCCAATTGGCTGCCCCGCGACTGTCACTGACAGTAGAAGAGAGGTGGAACAGAGCAGATCGCCAAAGCAGATTTGCAGTAAGAGGTGCAGGAGTTAGGCAAAGTACCCAGGGGTGAGGACTTAGCGATTTTAGGTCTTCACCCTGGGTAATATGCTGCAGTGGATCGGGGAAAAGTTGATTATCATTGTCCTTTAATCTTCCAAAAAATATTTGTTTACAGCATAAATTCTTAAAACATTAACAGATCAAACAGGTTTAATAGGAAAAAAACCCTGATAAGCTTATGCTCAGTGCCAGTTTAATCATTTACAGACAGAGGAGCATAAGAGTTATTCAATAAAAGTTCTTTCGTTTAAAACAGTGCTAATTTTGCACCAACCAATGTTAGCTTTCAAATGTTAAATAACATCTGATTGGTTGGGGCAAAATTAGCACCATTTTAAACGATAAGAACTTTTATTGAATCTCCCTGAAGAACTTTTATTGAATAACCCTGTATGTCCTATGTTAAAATACAGTCAGTATCAGAAAATAAATTCACCAACATGGAAAGACATAATAACATAGTATAGTGGTTGAATTAAGACCTTTGTCCATCTAGTCCAACAATTTTAGCCTACCTATTATACTTTACAAAATTAACAGGATTACCAAAGCCACTGTAAAGCACCCCATACACGGGATCAACATTTTGAGCGATTTTGTCATTTTGATCGGATGGCTCGAAATGTCAAAACCAGATTATCCCCTGTTTTCTGATCGACCACTCAAGCAGTTCATCGGAAAAAGATCAGGCCAGGAGAAAAATTTTCCACCAACCACATCTTCTGTCCTAATCTCTCCGCAAGTTTCAAGATGAAATTTGCAGAGAGATCGAGGCCTCAAAGTGGGGAACTTAGAGCAGTTCTTCTGAACGTATTTCAGAACCATGCCCTCGATTGGAAGGAATGTCTTCCCATGTATGGCTAGGTGTAAGCCTGCCTTACAGTGATAGGAAAAAATTCATATTCTTATCTGAATGTTTTTATAAACACTTTTTAAGACTATAAAATCTATATAGATTTACAAAAAGTTAAGGATACCGGTAACTATATTCTGGATAATAGATCTTTTTCTTGGTGGTTTTCTGAATGGAATCTGCGAGGGTTACAATGTTTTGGATTTTGGGTAGTGATATCCCTATAAATATATCAATGTTTAAAGGAATAGTTCACTGCAAAACTGAACTATTCCTTTAATGCATGGATTGAAGGCAGGGAAATTAAGGAGCTATGCCTTACCTCCCATTCTTCAATCAATGCCTGTGGAGCCAGGAACGAAGACAGAAGAAACTTACCTTTTGATCCTCCGCTGTCATACTGAAATTACCGACTGCTTCCTGATTCAACTTTTTTCAACTATTTTATTTTCTAAAAAAAAACAACAACTTTTATAACTGTATCCTGCAATATATGAAATAGATGGAGAATTCTATAGTCCAGCAAATAGGATTTTCCATGAAGATCTTTGTTTACAAATCTTCTAAATACATTTTAATTCCTTGAAAAACAAATAACTAGGTTATGAGTTTCATTAGTATATGAACCTAGTCAGTTTAGGTCACAAATTGCACACAAGGATTTACAAGAGCTCATCATGTGCCTTTAGTCATCTCTTGTGTTGAAAGCCTTGCAATATCTCTCATCCACTAGGAGCCCTTGGAAATCTATTTATAGAACTCATCGCTTTTATATCAAGAGCAGCTTTGCCTCTTAGTTACCTTAGGAAACACCTTCTGCCTTCCAGTCTGATTTATATATGTTGCTTGGCTATTTTCAGCATATAAATATTACATCAACCCATGAGAATTTGGGGCGAGATTTTGATCTAAAAGATAAAAATAATGTGTGGGTGGAAGATGTAATATTCTCAGATCCAGGGTTGAAAACAGCAATTTTATTTTGTATGTAGTTTGATAGGGGGTTTGTTTCCCATGGAATGCATTTACATCACTAATGCTTAGAATTCTCTGCTGGATCCGCTGGCTGCATTACTACCCTTTTCAGTTTACCGCCCCAGGGATCTAGCTTTTAACCTCCAGGACTGAGTTATCCATTTCAGTAGAAGATGTATAACAGCTCCATTCCCCATCTTATAAAAGGGCAAGCCCAGCCCAGCCCTCAAACAAAAATTTATATACAGGAAAATCACCCCCTCCCCAAAACCCTAAACTGTAATAGTTTGAAATCTGAAATATATATGTAAGCCTAAGCAGAGATCCTGTACAATGTCCTGTTGCCCCTGATTCTGCTTCCAGGTTCTTCTAGTTAGCAACAGTTCAGTTTTGGATTATTTCTTATATGCTTGAGCATGTGCAGACTGCAGAGGAGTCAGCAGGTAAAACAGCTGTCAATCATTGGTGATTTCAACAGTCATAGCCTTCATTGACTGCATGGAGGGAGGTGAACGACCCCTGGTCAAACGCATAGACATTCGTTGCGTGTAGCGCTCGGCAGTTGGGGGTCGTTCCCTGCTCAGAAATTGAGCCTGTGTACGGGCCTTAAAACAAATGAATTCTTATGTGTTTCCCAAAAATATCTCTTAGTTATTGGTCCAGTGAGTGTCTTCCTTAACTGTGTAGGTAATGTACAGACCCTGCATAGGCAAATCTGCCTTATACATTGTTATGGATAAGTGAGAAAAAATATTCTGTAGAATCATCTTAATAATATAAATGCAGTGTTATGTCTTATAATGGACCCTCCCCCCAAACTGCTCCATACCAGATGATTAAGAAAAACAAGTTGTGTGAGGGCACAAAGTCTCACCATGAATCCTTAATGAGAGAAAAAAAACTGATCATGTTAATTATTTTGCAGCTCTACCACATCTGCTGGTGTCATTATGGCCCACAATCGTTTATTTTAAGGCTACTGACAAAATGACACAGACTTGCAGATTTAACATACAACTAGATCTTGAAATATATGGAATTGTGTGGCCATTTGCTATGTTGTTTCAACCTGGGAAACAAAATGAGCTAATGCAATTAAATACTTATCTCATGGTATCCTTCTGTTGTAATTGTGGAACAGACGGAAGGGAAACCCTGTCTAATCTGTCCAGTCTGTAATTTGCCTTTTATAATGTTTATTTCAGGCAGGTGATAAAGGTGTCTTTGCGACTTTTATGATACAGTATTTGTGGGTATTCTGTGAAGTGTTGCATTCAAAACTGATTGTACTTGCAACAATCACTGAAAGCATTAATACGTGTTGGTAATACCACTTCTCACCAGTATTGCCTGGAGGCATATCTTCTCCTTATAATTTCCCTAAGAATTGAAATACCATATATACTTGAGTAGAAGTCCATCCGGGTATAAGCCAAAGTACTTACTTACCTTACCTGAAATAACGAGTAAAGC
Source organism: Hymenochirus boettgeri (assembly GCA_019447015.1). Lineage (NCBI taxonomy): Eukaryota > Metazoa > Chordata > Amphibia > Anura > Pipidae > Hymenochirus > Hymenochirus boettgeri. The sequence continues at coordinate 279,767,135 of CM033470.1, forward strand.
TGATTAATACGAGTATAATACGAGTATAAGTAGAAATTATGACCACTACTTCCTTCTGATTTAGTATTCTTTTGAGTTACCCTTTAAATGGACCCTTTTATAATAAACAGCAGAATTTCCATACAGTAGTCGAGGGGCGGGCAAATAAATTAAACAGGATGCCGCATGAGAAACTTTGATGTGAAGGGCCGAACTAATAAATTCAACTCAATTCGCATTATAGAGACTAACAGGATTTATAAAAAGATTAAAATATCATCACTGGTTCATTGGATTTTTTTATTAATATTTGCAATATTTGATAGGTGGTGTGTAATATTTTAGATTCAGTCCATTAAATTCAATTAATCGATTGATCTGTTCATCATTTTTTAAATAAAATAAACCAAAAAAAATTGATTATCCAGCCTAAGACAATCAATAGTAAGATTTTTTTGGGTACAGGTCTAGTATTGAGGGGGCATTCAATGGATGCATGTGGCCCCCGGGCCTTACTTTGCCCAGGTTTGAAGTAGTCCCATACAGTGTTGGGGCCAATATAATAATAGCCAAATCCTGTAACCCCTCAATTCCTTGGCACTCCAGATGTTTAGAAACGACAACTCCCAGCATACTTGGTCAGTGATTGCTAAGTTAAGGTTCGTACACACATGCGATCGTGGTTGTCAACCTGCGACGCACGATCTGTATGAACGAACGTTTCAGCCGATAATTGGCCCATGTATGTGCACTTTATCGGCCCAAAATGGTACTTAGTTCGGAGATCCGCCAGGTTGGTTGGGCAACGATCGAACTGAACGTCCATTTCAGCCGATAAAGTGCCTACACACGGGCCGAAACGGTTGTTCGTACACATCGTGCGTCGTGGGTCGGGACCCGTGATTGCAATTGTGTACAAACCTTAAGAACAGTTTGTGTGTTACTTGTGCATTATAATAAAGCTCCTGAGCTTGTGTTGGGTGATTTGCCTTATTGTCCAAACGCTCATAAGGGTGTCCTATGATAAATATATGTAAAATGGGTGAACATATTTGCAATCATCAGTTTTTGTTTTTGGAATCTGAGTGTACAAAAGCAGAAAACAAACATACTTTAACACAAATGCCACTGACAAAAATAACTGAAAAACACTGTTTCTCTTTCTAATTGGAAATTGGATTTTTTTTTTACATTTTGTAATGACCTTATTAACTAAAGCTGGGTACATATGATTCAATACCTTGTACCTAGCTTAAAGCTCTCTATAGGCATTAGATAATTGTTGGCTGAAACGATTGATAATCTTATATGTGTGGCAATTCCTCTAGACTATGTGATCTGTCTTCCAGATCACTTAACAATGTTAGGGAGTGATGGGCATTGTACTCCTGCAACAAACATAGGGGGTTATTCAATAAAAGTTCTTATCGTTTAAAATGGTGCTAATTTTGCCCCAACCAATCTGATGTTAGCTTTCAAATGTTACATAAATTCTGATTGGTTGGGGCAAAATTAGCACCATTTTAAACGATAAGAACTTTTATTGAATCTCCCTGATAGTCTCCTCAGTAAAAGTCAATGGTTGCTTCTTCAACTGAGAGCTCGCAATCTTTAACTTGCAGTGAGCAGGGTCGCCATGCTGTGAGCAGGATTTTCACTGTGCTTAATAGAAGCGGTGGCCCTGGGTCTCCAGAACGCTCCACATTCCCATAGCTAGGCTTCTGCCAAGCAGTCTGTATTGTTATTGCTAGATTAATCTTATTTAGAGTAATCTTCAAATGATCATTCCAATCAAGATTTACCTAATGTGTGTACATAGCTTTACAATGGACTTACTATCAAGAAGTAAGGTATAACAATGCTTAAAAACAAGCCACGCAAATAAAGGATTGGAGGATCTGCAAATAATGTATCCCAGAATTCAGGGCACGTTAATGTTTAATCACAAATCCTTCTTTCTTCCTCAATATTCTACATAGTAGACTGAACATCTGGTAAAGCTTCCCATATATTAGGCTGCATACATACCATACAATTTTCCCATTAGAAAGACTACTAATCGATAGACCCGATCGGTAGTATTGAGGTTTCTTTTTCTTAAACTTGAAAACTCCCAAACACACTCCTTCTTTAATCACACGATTATTCAACCTGGGTTCATTGTAGGTGAACAGAAGGATAAGACTGATCTCACCTTGATCTAAGATTTGCCAACATGCACTGCCCAGCTTAACTCTGTGTATCTCCTACAGCCTCTTTAGTAAAGAAAATAAAAACCTGAATCTACAGTACAGAGAATGAAGCATTGTAGACACCTTGGTCCCCATTTCATTAATCCAATTGGGACCTTGGAGAAATGAGTCATTTTCACAAATGCCCTTAGCAGCACCTCAGACATGTCTCTGCCCAGTTTTTAGATTAATGTACTGCATATACAGAATCAAGTGAAAACACAAGGCTTGAAATCTGAAAAAATGTATCCTAGAGGCAAAAAAAATTGGTGGTATTTATTCGGCTGTCATCGTTCTTTCATTCAAATCGCACATGTCAGTAAATCATGGCAGATTGTATGGTCTCCTATGGGCCGCATGATCAATCATGTCAAAATGTCAGCTATAGTGTCTTTTAACTGCTGCTATTTGGGCCCAGCCAACCAGTCGGTAGTGGCAAATGGTTAGCCGGGCCGAAATATCTGTACCTAGCCTTAAGGCTTGTACACACCATACGATGTTGAGCCCGACAACCTTACCATGATGGACATGGGCAACGAATGGGCGTCTCGGAGAATAATTGCACGTGTGTATACGTTCACTTGGGTGTCGTTTGTTGATAAAATTTGTTAGCAAATAAAGGTGGCCATACACATGCGATCCCACAGCATGTGTGCAGACAGATCACATTGGTATCTGTCGGCACACATACGTTGGGAACAGAATACACGGACCCGACCGATCCCCCGACCACGGTATGGGTACACACAAGTAGATTATTCTTTTTCAGCCAAACTGGCAGTTTTGTCTGTTGTGTGTTCATCTGAATCGGACATTTTGGTAAATTGAAATTGCGGCTGATTGTGTGTCTCCTTTGGACCACACAATTGGTCCTGGCGAACTGTGGCCAAGGCTACTTTCTCTGCAACTGACAGTGATTCGTCCCGGTAGACCAATCCCTAGTGGTCAGTCGGGATGAAAAATTCCTTTGTGTGTTTTCAGCCTTACATCTCTGGATCTTCAGTTAGCTTGTATAGTTATACTCCCAGACTGCCCTGTCTCTGGGTCTCTGTTGATCTATTCTGAAGCTAGTTACAGATCAGCAGCTATTCTCTGTCCATTCCTATATCTATGGACACCTTAAGGAGAGGTGGAAAAATATTTTCAGGCTTATGGGTAGCTTTAAAAACGATTAAGAATTTCTGGGCATGGCTTATGATGCAGCAGATGATACTCTAACCTTAACCTTGGGGGAAGACCAGTGGTGCTGGGGATGTCACAGCAATAGCAAGACCCTTTCTAGTACCAGAGTCATTTTAACGGTGGAAGTAAAAAAAACTTGTATGAAAAGAGACATGTACATTACACATCTTTACACTTTTATGTATGTAGGAAACTATAAAAAGTACTTCCGTTTTACTATCGCCTTACATATATTTTTTAGGTCTTTAACTAAAAGGGGTCACTATACTAACTAAAACAACTTTGCATTAGATGCATTGTTGGTAACAATTTAAAAAAAGAAACATGGTATTACTCATATAATTGTCTGTGCCTGCTTTGTTAGCACTTTTTTAATGTGTAGTAACAGCTTCTCTCTCCCTCCCTTACTTACTGCCCTCTTGCAGTTCCAGTGATACTTCTGCACAGCCTCACTTCTGACACTATACAGCTCATTACCATATCTTCCTCACACTGCTCGCCCTGCCCCTTCTAACTAATTGACCAATAGTGTGCCAGCATCTGGTTCTCTAAGGAAACAAGCGCGCACTGTTAAGATTTGCAGTGCAGACCCAGACTGTCCCTCCAGCTTTCTACAGACAGGATCTGCCTGTCATCTTTCGAAGATCTGCATACACAGTCCCAAGCGTTCTCCCTATGAACATCATAAGGAGAACGCTCGGGACTGTGTGTTTATGTCTGCAGAAGCGCAAACACGTGTGTTGTTATCCGTTGTATTTCGCATTTTCATGCATTTTAGATGGACAGAAATGCGTGCAGCGGTGCGTTTTTAAAACGGACAGGAACGGAATACAACGCAGCAAGTGTAAACATTATTGTGAAAACCTATGGGGGTTTACCATCTGTTGGTTTGGGGGAGCTGGGGTTTTAGGACTGGTGGAAGGTGGGTTTGAAGTCAGATTACTGAATCTTTGCAATAGTAGGTCTGCAACCTTTTCATGCTCTATTCCCAGTGTTCCTGTCTGCCAACTCACCTGTCAGACAGACCGATAAAGACAGATGATAGAGAGACAGACAATGGACATGGACATAGATAGATAGATAGATAGACACATGGATAGATAGATAGATAGATAGATAGATAGATAGATAGATAGATAGATAGATAGATAGATAGATAGATAGATAGATATAGATAGACAATCTAATTACTGCCTACCGATTCCTGCAACCTGATGTCTCACCCTCATTTCCTCTAGATTGTAAGCTCTTTGGGCAGGGTCCTCTCTCCTATTGTATTGCTGTAAGAAAATCATCACTCTGTTTACTTATATTATGTATTGCCTTTGTATGTAATATGTATGACTTTGTATAACATGTATTACCCTGTATGTAATATATGACTATGTAATTGTAAAGCACCATGGAAGATGTTGGCGCTATATAAATCAATAATAATAATAACTAGAAAGGGAAAGTTTAAGTATAAACTATTTGTGCTGCAGATTTTAAAACTCAATAATGCCAATATTGAGGACATTGTTGTTTTTTACTTACCCTTTAAATATGTCACATGCATTAAAGGTAGGTCAGTTGGGGGATAAAATTCTAACTTTTTTGATGATTGGTCAAAATGTGTTTTTTTTTAATTATAGTTACCCTTTACGTATGGCTGCCATAGTAATGGATAAGTAGATCAGTAGGTGTGTGTAACTGTGTCGGGTTGGGGGTTAAAAAAATTAAACCTTTTTGATGATTGGTAAAAATTAGTTTTTTTTACTTTAGTTACCCTTTAAGTATGGCTGCAACAGTAATGGAGGGGTAGGTCAGTAGATGTGTGTACCTGTGCCACGTGGGAACAAACTTTTTTGATTATTGATCAAAATTATTTTTTTTGACTTTAGTTACCCTTTAAGTATGGCTGATTAAAGTAATGGATAAGTAGATCAATATGTGTGTGTACCTGGGTCTGTTTGAGGGGGTATTTGTTGTATGACCATGAAACAAACTGTTTTGAAATATCCACATTTGAGTATATCTGTTGTATTCAATTAGATCAACTAATTAGATTCAATGTGTCAAAACAGCATTGTACATGACACCTTACTCTGGGCGTTCCTATAACACCTCTTAGCCACTATCTAATCACGACCTTAACACCTGGCTGTAATATGCTAATTGGGATTTTCCAGGGTACATAAGTGCCACAGATTCTTGTACAAGTCATTCTGAATTGAGAAAGCCAGTCGGATGACTAGCGAAACGTCTTCAAGAACTAAACTTCAAGTCTGGTTGATCTAATTGAATACAACAGATATAACATGACCTGGATGAACGAGAACCTTCACAAGCATCCACATTTGAGGATTGTTACCATTATAGTCTATGAGAAAGAATGTCCCACACACTTCTCCTATATGCCCTGCACGTCTGTACCGAATTTCATGTCTGTATGGGAGGACATACAGTCCAAAAGAGCGGAAGAATAAAACAGAAGAAGAAGAAATAGGAAGAACAGGGATTTGGCCTTTTCAAGCCAAATTAATAATGATAGATAGATAGATAGATAGATAGATAGATAGATAGATAGATAGATAGATGGAAGCCTACAAGAAGGGGAGGGGATGAACAATTGTATCAGCCAATCACGTCCCACCACTCTCTGTTCTCAGCCAATCACTCCCTCCGGTCTATGAAGGGAGGAGACTAGGTGGCAGCACAATATCTTTAACCACACAAGCTGAACCCAGCAGAGCGACCCCGAGAGAGGGAAGTGAGTTTGTAGAGAAACAGCGCAGGATGGACGAGAACAGTCCCAGGAAGATTCAGTTCACTGTCCCACTGCTGGAACCTCATCTGGACCCAGAGGCTGCAGAACAGGTGGGACCGGTCGCTGGTAACAATAGGAGATGTGGAGAGGGGGAGAGAGCTCGGTCAGTGGGCAGGTAGGGGAATGAAGGAAACAGTCACTGTCACATGGAAGGAGAGAAAGTGCTGAGAGATCGGACCTTACAGCAGGAAGGCTATGGGAAGGGTCACACTGTCTGGGGCTCGGGGTATATCTGGACGGTAGGTTCCTGTGTGCATGGTAATGCTGTCACTGTGTGTCTGCAGGTGGGTACATCTGTATAGTATATGGTATGGACAGATACATCGCCATAGTGTCAGTGGCACCTTATTTATGTGATAATGTGCCAGTGATTTATTACTCGGTACATCATGTGCACTCTGTGCCCCTGTTCTTAATAGTCTGTGTGTGCCAGCAGGTAAGGTACACCTGGTGCCAGTTCATAGTATAATGCAATCAATGTGTATTCTATGTGTGCCCGCTTTACTGGTGTTTAAAATTTTATATGCATGCCCTCTGTGCCAGTGTTTAATACTTTATACAGTCTATGTGTGCCCTCCTTACTGGTTTTTAACATTGTGCATAGTCTATATGTGCCCTCTGTGCCAGTGTTTAATACTACGTATAGTCTATATGTGCCCTCTGTGCCAGTGTTTAATACTACATATAGTCTATATGTGCCCTCTGTGCCAGTGTTTAATACTACATATATTCTATATGTAACCTCTGTGCCAGTGTTTAATACTACATATAGTCTGTGTGCCCTCTGTGCCAGTTTTTTATCCTGTGTATAGTGAGTCTATATGTGCCCTTGGTGCCAATGTTTAATACTTTATTTAGTCTATGTGTGCCCTCTTTACTGGTGTTTAACATTGTGCATAGTCTATATGTGCCCTCTGTGCCAGTGTTTAATACTACACATAGTCTATATGTGCCCTCTGTGCCAGTGTTTTATCCTGTGTGTAGTGAGTCTATATGTGCCATTTGTGCCAGTGTTAAATCCTGTGTACAATCAATGTGTGCTCTCTTCGCTGTGTTTAATCCTCTATGTAGACTGTGTGTCTGTGTCCCTGTTAAACAGTTTATAATGTGTGAGTGACTTCAATGCCAGTTTAAACACCGTAAATATTTTAATTCTGTGTAATAAGCAGTATTCTGTGCCAATGTTAAATTATTTGCTTGTGATCTATATGTTTTGTGGAAGGCTCCTTTGCCCCTTTGTATTTCATGTGTATACTGTATATCCTTCACTTGGCAGACACACATCCCTTTTATTTTATTATATGTCTCAGTTTAACTCTTTGTATTTCATGTGTCTATATTCTTCACTTGGCAAGTTGGCAGACACTCATCCCTTTCATTTTATTATGTGTCTCTGTTACACTGAGCTGTGTCTCCAATACCTTTCCAGCTAAGAAGTACTTTCTGTATTCATCATTTTGTGGTGGTATTTGACGCTTACTTGAAAATAAATGAATGGCTCAGCTGGCATGGACACACACTGAGAAATGCATCTGGTGAAAATGAGGGTTTCTATATCACTGTGTATGAAACCTTTTTCATAGTGAAATGCATAGCTATATATAGAGAATATAGCTCTCTAGGTTTTACATTTGGCTGACAGGGCAAACCTTTGAAATGATAGATGTGAATTAGGAATGTACACCCACAGCTAATAGCTTGTAATTGTTGGACAAATGTCTTTAAATCATTTGTCTATCTGATTTTAATATTGAAATATGGTTGTCCTATAACTCCAATCTAAAGTGAAATTATATTTAATTCAAGCCAAACCAAACATCAAAATATGTCTCAGGGGGAATGTGCCCCATAACTCAAGTCAGCACCAGCACCCACATTGGTTTGTGTACATAAGGACCTTAGTGTTGTTTCTTTGTCATACAATAGGCACTTTAGTAATCACTTGTTAATAGGCAATCTGAAGATGCTAATGGTGAAACCGCATACTGTTACCTGCTCTTAATGATGACAATTATTAATAGGCCAGTTATTACTTTATAACTGGAACACTCTTAATTTTTTACAGGTATAATATGCTTCCCTTTTCAAGTTTCCTTAGCCCTCCTTTGGGGTTTCGTCCAGTAATCAGGCTAAACCCTTTTTCTGCTGGCTTTGTGCACACACAGAATGGCACACCAAGGGAACTGCTCAGCGAGCTTGTACAAATACCTGCCCACATTTTATATTTTAAATAAGTAGACTAGCCTGAAACAAGTGCATGCCAGCATGTCACAATAAAAACAAGTAAAAACTTGAAAGAGTGCGTTTTTCTACTTATATTGTAAAAAGTACCAACTGCCGGTGGTTAGAAGTTTGAGGGAAACAGCACCATCAAGACCAGTTAACAGGAGTGTGGGGAAGACCACAATAAACAAGCGTGAGTTGCGTCACGTAGGGGTGGGATGTGATGTCACGCGGAGGCGGGGTCATCATTCTAGCGGTGGTGAGAGCAGGGTTAGGGTGGCGTTAGGGGCGTTCCCGGGGAGTGGCCACCGAAAGGGGGCGTGACTTGAGAAGAGACTCAAGAGTCTCCTCTCAAGTTTGGGAGTCTGGGGTGGCCTTGCGGGGTGCGGGAGACCACCCCAGAATGAGGGAGACTCCCGGGCAATCCGGGAGGGGTGGGATACCTGTTAGACCTGTGTGTGTGTGTCTGTACCTGAGGAAACAGCCCAGGGGTGAGGACTTAGTGACTTAGGTCCTCACCCTTGGTAGAGAGCGTGCATATAAGAAGAGGAGTGGGGAGGAGGTAAGTATAATTGTATTTGCTACTCTTCAGGAAATTATCACAGCTCTTCACATAAGCAAAGTAAATATTATAACTTACAGTAGGTGACCCAGAGTCCTACTATAGATCCATCCTTTTTATGTAAGTGGGATCCTGTTCTTACCCATTGAGCTTTGTTCAAATTGTTCCTGTGGCAAATAAACATTTGGATTCATGAAAACTCAACTATGAGCCTATATAGGCTGGTTAACCACATTAAGCAGTATGTTAAGACAACGTGGTACCACGAATTACAGAATAGTAGAGCTATACCTAGGAATATTGACCCCCATAGTACAAGAAATTGAGCTGATAGACTTACTGGCAGATAAGGGATGCAGTTTTAGAATCCAGGGGAGTGCATCCCCTTTAGAAATTCAGTCTCCTTTTTCACCGACTCATCCTAATGAACTCTCAAAGGGCATATCCCAACATTCCAGTTAAATTAGAAGTATTTATTAAACAATTACATTCTCTGTGCTTCATTTTTATTTTTTATGCTTTTAAAGGGCATGTCCACCCCTTTTTTTTATATTTTTCTGTAGTGTAGGGCTCCCTCCCCCAACCCCAACCGCTATAGAAATTTTTGCAGAAACTCTCCTAATCATTACTTACATTACCTCTCTCCTCCGATGTTCAGTCCTGGCCCTCTACTTGCATGAAACTGCAAGCAGGGGGACGGACCGGCAGTCGCGTCTGTGATTGACCGAGAGGCAGCTAATCACGGACACAGCTTCGGGCTATCCAGAACGTCGGAGGAGAGAGGTAAAGTAAGTAGAGTTCAGGGGAGTTTCTGCATAAATAACTTTGGTGTTTGGAGTTGGGGGAGGGAGCCCTACACTACAGAAAATGGGATTGAAGCTAGGGGGAGGGAGAGGGAGGGCTGCAGTGCGCATGGCAGAATTCTCCCGGAGGAGAGACAGGAGGCAAAGTCCAATATGGACTCTGCCAGGCTCCTGGTGGTCAGTTTTTGGGACTTTGGAGGGACATTACAGGAGAACCATTTGGAGCTGGAATGTAAGGTAAGGATTTTACTACACTACACAGTGGGGCCAGTAGTGGGTTAAATTATAGTTTTGGGGGTGGACATGCCCTAACATTCTTTTTATGTAAATTAGTATGCCATCTTCATGAAATTTTTACCTTTTGATATTTTACATGGTAGTTTGCAAATTAAAACTGTAGATGATCAAATAAATCTAAGGAGATCTTTCCATTACATCTTCATCAAACGTTTTCTCCTCCATAGTGTGACATTTGGTAAAGTTATGGGATTTTGCTACAGCCTTAGCTACTGTATAAGGCAGTCTCTGCGGAGATTTTCATTAGGAAGAGGAAAGTAGTTTTTCTATGCAAGATTTAGCAGACGTCAATGTAGCTTAACAGAACAAAGCAGGAGAGAATAAGGAATTGGCATAATTGTCTTCGCCAGGCTGTTAAAATAAAAAAAGCAGTAAATGTTCTATCCATTGGGCTTTTTCACTAAGGTGGCTTGGCATTAATATTTCCTGTTAAATGTCACATTGTTCTTTGAATTTTTCAGTAGTATGGTAAATATAAAAACCACTAACAAAAAAATGACCTTGGGAAACTCAATTAGGGCATTAGAACTTTGCATTAGCAGTGCCTGATCATGTGCCCTGAATAATGAGACTTTTTGTGTTGCATCTGTTACTGGGGGTTGAGAAGTTACTGATGGGGACTGAAGTTTGAGGCATCCCAAAACAGACCTGCAGATACCCACTATAGGCTTTCTTTACTGCAACCAAGTCCAACCCCCCCTCACTCATTTTGTTTGCCCACTTTTTGTTCTTGAGTAACCCTAAACCCACTGAAAATGAAAAAGCTTTATTCCCTTTAATTTTTTTTTAATCACAGTTAAACCTTCACTTTAAATTTAAAGGGGAAGTTCAGTGCAAATACATGTACTTTTCAGAAAAAAGAGCAGTATTTTTTCATCCCAATGACCTTAATCTGCCAATTCAGCATTTTTTCTGTGTATAAATAAATGCAACTGAAATACTGACTTCCTGTTTGCAGGACCCCTAATAGAGACCGTTATGGTCTTGCCCTTGACTCAGCACCTGGGTTGATTCAGTTGCTCATTAGAGATCTGAGCATGTTTGACCCATCCAAAAGTCAATCAGTAGAAATTACTGTTAGGAACATTCCAAGGATGTGGTGCATTCTGAGAAGGACACTTAGCTCACTAATGTCAACAGCAGGGAACAGCAAAGGGTATGAAATCAACTGATTTTTCAAAATGGGAGAGAATATGTAGAATAACTAAGAAGGCATTACACAAACTAACAATTTAACAAATATTGATAATTTCCACTGAACTGTCCCTTTAAAGTATATATCATTTGAATGTGTTTTGTGGGGGGAAGGATTTGCTGCATAGAACTCTCTAATGTGAAAATGTAACAATATGTTAAAGGGCATGTCCACCAACAAAACAGAAAAATAATCATTAATTGCCCACCTTGTGCTGATTCAAATCATTACTTTATCTCCACTCAAAGCTTTATTGACAAAAAGTTTAAGTGCAGTGAACATAAAACAAATGAACACTAGGAAGCTCACATACCTTATTTTGTGTCTTCCTCCGTCTCTGCCTCCGGTAGAGAGTACTGATAATCTCCCTCAACACGAAGCATCCGCTCCCCCCTCCTCACCCCTCCCTCTCCCTCCCGTTCTGCTATCCCTCCCCCTAGCGTTAATCCCCTTTAATATCGCCTTCCCCCATGTCCCCAGCCCCAACCGCATAATTTTTATTTTTATAAAGCTCGCCAAACTTTTACTTACCTCTCCGCTTTCCTACGCGGAAGTAAGCTGCCGCGTGGTCCCGCCCCTCTGCTTGCATTTCCTCGCAAGCAGAGGGCCGGGAGTGCGTCGGAGGAAAGAGGGGAGGTAAGTAGAGTTTGGGGGGCTTTCTAAAAAAAAAAACAATGCGGTTGGGGCTGGGAGCCCAGGGGGAATCATATATAAAAAATTTAATTTTAGGGTGGACATACCCTTTAAGGTAATGGTATTCAAAGTCACATTAGGGAATCTCCCAGTATGCCCAGACATTAGTGGGCCCTCCAATCAAATATGAGAGCAGATAAAACTGTTAAAGAAGTGCTGTGCTTTTAAATCATTGTTTACATTTTTTAAAGAACCACTTCCAAGAAAAGCAGAAGCAAACAGGAAATTCCAAATCACATCATGTGGACTATTAGGCTGAGGTCACACTACAACGCATGAAGCGCGCACGCTTTTACGTGCTTTATCTCGCGTTATTTTCATGTTTGCGCTCGTGTTTTTCGCTATCTTTAAAGCAAAAACGCAAGCGATTGCTCAAAAAATGCTCACTGCAAAATGCGTACGGACACGCAATCACATGCGCATCGGAAATTGCAGGAACGTCCGTGTTCCCGATATTTCCATGTTAGCAAAAATCTCAGGCGCGAATGCGCGAAAAACGCGTGTCTCCACTCCTAAAATCAACACAGCTTGTATGGATTCCCACAAGTATGAGACACCTGTACTTGCAAAATGAAGCAATTTTGTGTAGTCTTGTAGAAGTAATTGCTGCTCCTCTGTTCCAATCGCTGTGCAAGTTAAACTCCGCCCCTGATCTCATGCCTGCCTGTGGGTTCACTGTCTGATGCGTGTTCACCCTTAGCGCATGCGCAGATATGTGCAGGATCCATCGGTAAGCTCTGACTTGGCTACAGCTGTGCTGGCCTACACACACACACACACACACCTCTTATCACTTACACACACCATCTCTCCCCTACCCCCATCGTCAAGTGGGTGTGCCAGCATCATGATGTTTACAGGGTAACTCTTTTAAAATAAAAAAAATAACAAAAGTGGTATAAAGGTGATACCTTTTTTGGCTAACTAAGATCATAGCAAGCCTTCAGAACATTCTAGTTCCTTTTTCAAGCTGATCAAGCTGGTAATCCAGACCATGCGCATCTCCGCACGCCAAAGTTCAACTGCCACTACGATAGGAAAGAGCTCCAGTAACCCAACGCCGGCTATGATAGGAAAGAGCTCCAGTAACCCAACGCCGGCTCACCCACGTTTGCGGCCTGCCTCCACACACCACGCCTTACCAAACAAGGCCCAAAAGCCGTGTGCTCCCGCCGCGGCAGTGTATAACTCCAAGGCTTTATTATTAACCTCTCGCTCCTGACAGCAAGTTTTCCCATTGCAAGTTAGCAAAAAGGATCACCACACCCCTACGCTTTTAGGGGTTTGCTGAGTCTAACATGATGAGATGGGCTGGTTAAACCCCTCGCAGCCCATGCTAACCTGCGGCTGAAAACGACTGAACTTGACATAAGGTTACCTTTTTGGCTGCTAATAAACTACCCACCAAACTAATGATCTCAATAATCTTTTCTGCGGGAGCCGAAAAACCATTTCATCAGTATCAATTTCTATGCCTAAGAACGATAGTATTTTTGCAGGGCCTATGGTTTTTTCGGCTGAGAGAGGCACCCATATATGTTTCATAAGTATCCTGAAGGTATTTAGCAGAAATTCACAGCGTGGAGAGTCTGCAGGGCCCACGAATAGGAAATCATCTAGATAGTGAATTATGGCTCCAGATCCGGTCTCATAACGCACCATCCATTCCAGAAAGGAACTAAACAGTTCAAAATAAGAACGGGTTATGGAGCAGCCCATGGGTAGGCACATGTCATAAAAATATTGACATCCCAGCAAGTTGACATCCCAGCAAGTGAAAACAGCTGGGATGAACTGGTAAAAATCTAAATGCGGACTCAATATCTGATTTCGCCAACAGCGCCCCCGCCCTGCCTCTCTGACTAATTCCACCGCCCTGTCATATGACACTGAAGTTAAAGCCTTGGAGATACCATCATTTACACTGGAGCCCTTGGGGTAGGACAGATGATGAATTAACCTGTATTTTTCTGGCTCCTTCTTGGGCACCACACCAAGGGGGGAAATCCGAAGATTAGGAAAGGGGAGCTCCAATAAAAGGTCCAGCAACTCGCCCCAGGCTCACCTCTGAGTGCAGTTTGTCTTTTGCTACTGCTGGCAAATCTCAAACAGACTTTAAGTTATTTGAAAACTGGGGAAACGGGGAATAAACAAATGGGATTAGAAAACCTATTGTGAAGCCAGACGTAAGTAGGTCTGCTTCCTCCTTCTTGGGTTAGTCGGCGAGCAAGCCTTCCATCGCGGCCACTTTCACCGGTGTTCTCCTGCCCACCGAAAGAGGAGGAATTTTTCTGTGACCTTTGGCGTCGAAAACACCGGTTTGCTGCATGACCGGTACCCCACACACGGAACAATTGTGCTTGAACCTGCACACTGGCCCGAAATGACACTGGCCTTGATTATACAGCCACCAGGGGCCTGCTCTCCTGCCAGAGCCTTGACTGGAGGCAAGAGGACTGAAATAGGCTTGAGCTGACGAGGACGGGGGGAAAGAGGCCCTAGGGGCCGTCATTAGCCTGATCCATGTGTCGGTGGCCTTGGAGTTCCAACCGACCTCATTCCAACCGACCTCAGGTCTTAGTGCCAGACATTGCCGGAACTCCTCGTCATACCTCCACCAGGCGGAGCCACCATGAATTTTATACATTTTCCGAAAATCTGAAGAGATCCGCGCTCTGTTCGGAATGGCCCTTTCCCACAATACTAGCCAGCACAAAGAAGGCCTGTACCCAGTTGGCAAAAGTCTTAGCAACCTTTGGCTCCTTTTCTTTTCCATCTCCTTATCCACGGAAGGGGTGTCGAGATGAGAGACCAAATGTCCACATATTCGCCTTTTCCAATTTTTTCTCTCACCTCTGATGACAAATGAGAACCAAGAGGTGCCAAGCCACAGAAATAGGTCTCTGAATTTGCGGGGGCCTTCGCAGGCGGGAGCGGTGTAACTCCCCCTGGCGCAGAGCTCGGGGCGTCCATACCTAAAGTGAGTGCCCCGGCCTTGTCCAACATGGCCTTTAACACCGCCAACCATGGTCCTTTACTCTGATGCCCACCCGCTGATCCACCCCAAGCCCCAGCACATGATAACTCACTGCTGGAAGATCGTATGGCTGCTGTCACTGGCGCCGGTGGTGCAGATGCTTGGGTGGTAACCGGAGCCCATTGTTGGTTAGCCTGCTCATGCCTGGAACCGCCTCTGATGGACGACCTAGACCTCCTTCCATGTCTGCGTCCGTGTGACCTTTTTGGCGGTGGTGATGAAGAGGAATCCGAAAAAGAGTATTTACCTCTCGCAGGAATGATGCCCTGGAATGGCACTGAGAGCACTGTCCCTGCTTCTGCGAGCACTGGAGATTGAACGCTCCCTTCGGCGTCTCCTTTGAGACCTGCCGTGCCTCCCCCGTCTTGGGACTCCACTAGATGAGGAAGACTCCCTCCTAGCTCTATGAGATCGTTGTGGACCTTAAATTTGGATAGGCATTGGCTCCACTCCCACTATGTCTGGCATGCGGGCCGCCCCAGGTCCTCCCTGACCATGGAGGCTGCCCGTATAGTGGAGCGAGCGTCCACATAATCCAGTTCACCCTCCTCTGTCGAATCCTCAGCCCTTGGTTGCCTCCAAGTGTTGGTGTCAGCCCACATCTCGGCTGGTACCATTAATCCACTAAGGGACGGGTAACTATTCGGGATTTGCCTCTGAACCCCCATAGTATGAGCACCCAAAGCCTCAGTATCTCGCCCAGCTGCCTGGGCGCTACCCCGCTGTGATTGGGCATTACTCCTACTGGTGGATGCTGGGGTTGACCTTTTTCCCCTTCCCCTTTGTCCTGCCCCACCCCACTTGGGAGTAGTTGAGGCAGAACTTTTACGGCAAGATGTGGAGGCAGGGCTAGGGCTAAGCCTGGATGGGGCCTGGGACTGCCTGGTGGGCATACCTTTTTGCCAGGTTACAGGCCTGCCTTGCCTCTCCTCCCTGGGTTGGGCCTCTGGTGGTACAGGGCTTAGAGGCTCCTCAGTGCCCAACAGCTGCCTCAGCCAGCCAGCGCCCTCCCTGCCCATCCTCTCCAGCACCTGCCTCTGGAGTTGATCCAGTTCCGCCATCCTAACTAATCTATCCCTACTCTTCTTACCAAAAACTAGTTTAACAGCAGCACTCCTTCCCCTAGGCTGACTAAACCTAAAATGGCACTGTTGCCTAATGCCGTCCGTCCTTTATAGACGTCTGGCCGAGCTGTGACATCATTACGCAATGACGTCATTGCACCGCATCGGCCCACTCACCTGCTATGCATCCTTAGGAACGGATGCTTCGGCCGCGATTCCAGCCGCTGGTGAGCGGGCCGAGGCAACACAATGCCGCCAGAGGTAAGAGAGAAAGGGAGGAAAACGGAGGAGGGGTTAAGCTGCCCCCTCTTCAGTCAAGGGCAACGCTGCTTAGGTAGTGCGTTGCCCCCCAAATGTATTAGTAACATTTTTATGCAAACAATGTAGTCTGAAGGTGCAGTATGTATTTCAACAAAAAAATTGTCTTTTGTAGGTATCTAGTTACAAGCTTAAAACTGAAATACTGTATATAATCAAGTATAAGTCGAGGTTTTTAGGCTATAAAAATAGCCTACTTGGCGCTGGTCTCAGTTCCCTGTACTGACGTCAGGCACCAGAATGGATGTGGAAGTGAGTGGCAGCAGAGCCAGATCGCAGTGGTGTGAGGAGATACAGAGGCCAAAGCGTACGGTCCTGCTGGGACCAGAGCTTACCAGGAATCCTTCTGCCAGAGATGGAGGTGGTTGGTATTGCAGGGGAAGCAGCACATTTGGCAGCATGAGGATCTGATACAGTACACCACAGTGGACCATGTGCTCTCTTCCAATACTCAGATGGCAGCACCAGGAGAAGCTGAACTCCCACACAGGCAAGTTCTATCCTTTACTGAACTGGGGGGGGCAGTGCTTGCCACTGCAGATGTTTGGAAACTACAACTCCCAGCAACTAAAGCATGATGGGAGTTGTAGTTTCCAAACATCTGTAGTGGCAAGAATTGTGGGTTACTGTGTGGGATTACTCTATATTTAAAGGGCAACTAATGCTTTAAAACCATACAGAATCAGGAGGATGTTATATATTGTTAAAGATTGCCTTCTGATTCTGTATTGTTTTGAGGCTTTATTTGCCCTTTAAATGGACAGCAGAATTCCCATACAGTAATAGCCAAATCCAGTGTGGTTATTACTGTATGGGACTACTGTATGGGAATTCTGTTGTCCATTTAAAGGGCAACTAAAGCCTCAAAACAATACAGAATCAGAAGACAGTAGTGGTCATAATTTCTACCCTCGATTTATACTCGGGTCAATCATGTTTTACTTATTTTTTCAGGTAAAAATAGGTACCTCGACTTATACTTGAATCGATATTGGGGTATATACGGCACTTTTTAAGGCAAAACACTTCTATACTAGCGATCATGCGATTTCCATTTCACAAGATTCCTCCGGGGCTTCTTTCTGTCAGATATCTTGTACAAAATGAAAACTGGTAACAATAATTCAGTGTCTTACTGATTTTCTTCTTAATCAGTAAAATGACACCCTACTTCCTATTACTTTTAAGATAATTTTTCTATATACAAAAAGATGGCATTTCAATTGATATCTTTTTATATTGAGATCTGTACACTTTCTACATCTAAAGACTTCTTACATGATAATCCATTGCTTGAATTCCTTTAATTATCCCCTGAAATTCTAGGCTTTTAATATGTAAATTGGCATGCAACATATTGACACCCTTGCTTAAATGGTATCTCCACTGCTAAAATAATTTTTTTGTATTCAGTTTTATTGAGGAACAGGAGGTAAAGGAGCTTTGTCTTACCTCAAATTCTTCAATAAAACGTGCAGAAGCTGGGAACAACAAGTTAGAGACCTTAACTAAGTCCGTCGGGACCTGTCAGATGACGCTGCAGAGGAACAAAAGAGGTCAGCTAAGTTCTCTATCTTCATTACCGGCTCCTGCACGTTTAATTAAAGAACGGGAGGTAAGACACAGCTCCTTTACCCCCTGTTTTTCAATATAACTGAATACAAAAAAAAATATTTTTAAAGTGGAGATACCCTTTAAAATATCTTTCTGTCAATAAAAAAATATTTAAAAATATTTAGTGTCTTACCAGAACTCCTAAGATTTAAGAAACGTATGCTCTTTCCTCACGCTGATATCACTGACAGGTCTACTCCACCTTCTACCTACATTGTAGGCATGTGCCATCACCATTTTTCATATTAATGAAGGTACAGTACTGCTGGAAAGGAAGGGTTGCAGGCCTAGATGCAACATGAGCAAAGGGATAAATCTCTGGAGTTCCAGACAGGGCTGTTTTTAGGCATAGGCCACCTAGGCAAACTAGGGCACCTATGTTGATCCAGGGTGCCTATTCTTCTCCCTAGCATCTCCCTGTCAGCTGTTACTTTCTGTGTTAGATCTACTCTCCTTGTTCAGCTGTAACCTGTAACATTGTATCTAGTACTCCACACACTCTACATAGCAACAAATATTGCAATTTGCAAATGAACTGAAGGTGAAGGAAGGAGGGGGGAGGATGAGCTCAGCTTATAGTACTGAGGAGATCAGTTCTAAAATGCCAGGTAAAAGCTGCTGCAGACTTTATAACAGTGACCCTGTGACTAGCAGCCATGAGATCCCCCCTGTCTCTTTCTTCCCTCCACCCAACTCTCCAATTAGAACTTAGATTAGGTGAGGAGTGAACAATTCAAAGGAGGAGACATGGAAAGCAGGTACATACTGTATATCATGTCAATGCTGGGAGCTGAAAAGGTTAAAGGTAATACTCTGCTGGTACTGAAAGTATTAATATGAAAGTCTGTTGGCATTGAATGGTTCATGGTAATACTCTTCTGGCACTGAAAGTGTTAATAGCAATACTATGGGGAAGTCTGCTGAAACAATTTCTGGGGAGAACACTGGTGCCACATACCACACATCCACTGAAACCTGTCCTGTCCTTCCAACCAGTATTTTATTTGTGGCCAGTGTCGCTGCATTCATACAAAAGTATCTGCCTCACCTGGTACAGCCAACTAGTAAAGTTACCAACTAGTAAAGCGTTCTCACTATAAAGAACAGTTGCAGTAGAAGGTGTCAGAAGCAGAAGGATGAAACCCAGCTGCATTTTGTCAGGCCAAGTCTTTGTTTGTTTTTTGGGGGGCACGTAGGTGGGAGGGCGCCTAGGGCACTAAAATGGCTAGAAACAGCCCTGGTTCCAGACATAAACCTTTGCTGCTAGAACACTCAATGTGCATTGTAAGAAAAATGATCTTGACTGGAAAAAGATTTGGGGGTTCTGGTAGATAACAGACTTAGCTTTAGCAAACAATGCCAGGTAGCAACGGGTAGAGCTAGCAAGATATTGTCTTGTGTAAAGAGGGGAATAGATTCAAAAGAAAAAAATATACTTCCTCTTTACAAGGCACTGGTAAGGCCTCATTCGGAATATGCGGTGCAGTTTTGGAATCCCATATACGAAAGGGACATCTTGGAAATGGAAGCAGTTCAAAGAAGGGCAACTAAAATAATAAAGGGAATGGAGGGGCTTGACTATGCAGGCAGATTAGACAAGTTAGGGCTGTTTTCATTAGAGAAGCGGCGTTTGCGTGGGGATATGATCATTTTATATAAATATATTAATGGGCCATATAATAACTTCTCTGGTGCATTGTACACTAATCGGTCATATCAGAGGGCACGTGGGCATCCTTTAAGATTGGAAGAAAATAAGTTTTATCTTCAGGTTAGGAAAGGTTTCTTTACAGTGAGAACGGTGAAACTGTGGAACTGTCTTCCAGTAGATGGGGTAATGGCAAGTTCTATGAATAGCTTTAAAAGTGGTCTGGATAAGTTTCTAAAACTAAAAAATATTGAGAATTACTGGTATTAATTCATATGCTGCAGTTCTGGTTGATTCAGGGATACTTTCTGATTGCCATTTGGAGTCAGAAAGGAATTTTCCCCCTTTTTTATCTGGAGTTTTTTGCCTTCCTCTGGATCAACTGTTAGGTAGGGTTTAAAAGGAGGGTGAAAAGTTTGGATTTGATGGATGCATGTCTTTATTCAACCTCAATTACTCTGTTACTATGATGAATCTTTTGAAAGACAACTTGTCCTCTTTAAGTGAGCAGAAAGCTATGGGCTCCTCTGAGCCACTCCCTAGCATTCTAACAATGATGCACACAAAGCAGGAGAAGACTAAGAAGATAGCCACATGCCGGCTTCAGGGAGCCGTTTCCTCAGTTCATATTGCTGTTAAAGTCCACCCTGAACGGTTTCCTTCCCTTTCCTAGAAACTTCGAATGAAAATATTGTATTTTGATGAAAACTGCAGTATTAATAAACAGTTAAAGTTAAATAAAAGGATTGTTCCAAAGACAATTATTCTAAATGTTGGTGTACCTTTCTATGTATAGTAAATAGGACTTTTATGAATCAGTATAAGAAAATCTTTCCTGCTTCCCAGCCACAAAATATAGTTTCTGAAGTTTGCAAATGAACATCTAAACAAACATCTATGGACAAGAAATGGTGCCAATTTATAGAAAAAAACACCTCACTTACTATTAAACAGTAAGGGGATTGATCATACTTGCAGCCAGTGGCACAGGAATTGGTAGAGAGAAGAAGGAGGAAAGAGAGATGAATGCATTTAAACTTATACCAGACATTCTAAAAACAAACATCACAACATCTGGAACAAAGTTAAATAGAAGATGTATTCAACAAGATATCGATTCAAAACACACTTCAAAATCTGCAACAATATACCTCAAGATGCTTAAGGTGATAGTTTTGCCATGGCCCTCATAGTCCCCCAACATAAACATCATTAAGATACAACTTAAAGGAGCAATGCATGCAAGATGGACTGCAAAGTTTGCAGAATTACAATTTCTTTTTGCAAGTATCATTGGACAAACGTACCCCAAATAAGAATATAAAACCTGGCTATGAAAAGTGTTTACAAGCCAACCTACTTGCCAAAAGGGGCTTTTGTTTGTAAGCACTAACCACGTCAGGTTCCTTCCCATACTTTTGTTTTTCATTATTTTGGTAATTTGTACATCCAAACAAGTTAACCTGTTGTATTTAATATAGATTTGTATTTGTTTCAGTTGCTGCAACCATTTCACATATAAAAGTATCCATATTGCAATGTTGCCTACATAACAAATGCCAATATTGTAGTTTATGGTTATAAATATGTAGATCAGGAAGCTAGCCAATATTTCAGATATAATTCAGTTTCAATCATGCATTATTCATATTTCTTTGTGAAAGAAATTATATAAAAATTCGTACAGACAGTGCATCCATACTCCATCTCTTGTTGGAAACAATAGAATTGTTCCTGTATCATTGTGTTCTAGTACTCTGATGGTGGTTTGCTTGTCTCATTGTGAAATTCATCTATTTCTGGGGCAGTAAGTTCTGTACGGTCTGCACCGGTTATTTTTCTTATTATAATGACAGAAGGCAAACTCATTTTTTAAAAAACATTAGGATTTTTTGTATTTCTGATATGCTTTTGATATCATCTCTTTAATCTGTGCAGAAGAGTTTGCTTTGAGCTCTTGTTTTAATTCTATTTCAGTCTTAGTTTAGTTTACACATTTTATGAAAGAAGTAAATAGTTATTTTAAAGAATTATACTCTAAACTACCCCCACTTCAATTTACCCTATAACCAAAAATTCCCCAGGATGAGGGCTTAAATTGATAGGTCCTTAACCCTGTGTTTTGCCTAGATCTCTTGTGCTACTGCATTGAAGTTAAGCAACTTCAAAGTGCAACGTTGATGCAATGATACTGGAGATCTAGTCAAAACCCAGGGATGAGGACCTTAATGATCACTTTGCTTGGTTTAGAAGGACTAAAATCATTTCTAAGCATGGCTGAACTACCACATAAAACCCAGTATAGATTTATTATTTTTATATGTAATTTTAAGGAATTAATTAAAGCAATTACGTTTATAAAATAACAACGTTGTATAGCTTAAACTAAAAAAAGAAATACAATCTTTTTGAAACTATTTTGAAAATATTCTACAAAATTAGTTATACTTCAAGCTATTATTGCAAACACTGCAGATGCTGATTCTTTAATAATTGTTACATTTATAATAACATAAATAATAAGTATAGGGGTAAGGACCTATTATGAGCTACTTGTATTGGACAGTTGGTTGAATAATCTATTTTGAATTCTGGCTTCAGATTATGTTATGTATGCTCTGCAAGTCATACATAACAAAGTCTTAGAAAAGGCAGTTGTATACTGAACTGTGTCATTCTCTTGGAAATCAAGGAAACAAAATCATGTGATTAATTACTGTACATTACAGAAAAACTATAGCTAACTACAAAATACAATAAGTGCGACTATTAAAACCAAAAACTTGCAAATTATGTTTTATGAAATAATACATTTTAAAGGGACATTTGACTTCTTATCAAGGATGGACAAACCAAGTAGAAAGAACGTTTACTAAATTTTAAGATTTGTCTACCAAACTGGAAACCTAGAAGTTAGATTGTGTTAGACCTGCTGCTGAATACTTTGGCTGCTTAAACCTGACAATCCCATTTTACCAATAAACTTAATTATGATTAAGATGAACAAGCAGACACACAAAACTTTTTGGGGTGAAAAATGGCCACAGCTTTATTGACACATTATAACATCATGTGATCAATTAATTAGCCAAATTTTTAATTTATGCATCCTTGCATATTAATTAGATGTAAAAACCCAACTAGCCGTAGCCAATGCTAAATGCCAAGCCTCTGGATCCCCAGAGCGCATGTAACGGCTCCCACATAACCTCTGCAAGGATGCCCCCCGCCGCTGTGACTCAAACAACATTTTTTATAATAAACAATATCCCCTCATAAATACAGGGAGGGAGGGTGGGGAAAACCTCCTCTTGCTAGCAATTTCTAACAAAAATGGCGCCTGCTGCCTCGTGGCCTGCCCCCTTCCCGGCTCTCGCGAGCCCAGCTGTGGCCAATACGCGAGCGCGTCATGATGTAATGACATCACACGCTTGGCCGCGACCGGAACTACCCATCTAACCCAAAGGAAGGGGGGCGGTGCCGCACCGTAGCCGCATTGGACTAAATCTCCCAGCATCCACCGTGGGGAGGGCCGCCGCAGGTCAGCCGCTCCGGCCCCCTAACCCGGGTCGGAGCTACCATACTTTTGAATGGTCTAAAAAGAGATTATCAGAAGGAATGTGTTCATCATTTAGGACGGATGAGGTAATAAACTCTTTGCAAATCTATATGGAGACTTCTGCCTGGTCTTTCAGCTTAGTTTGCATCCTCTCAGTAATAATATACTTGTGTCCTCATATGATGTAGTCATAGTTCTTCCTGATGGGGTGGAGGGTGCAGGTTAAGTATTACCATATGGTGCGTTTTGTACACCTGCCTTAGTGTTTATTTTAGCAGTTTCAGACTGATACTTTTCACTAAGCATAGATTAGTGATTAGCGATGCTAACTCCAAATGTTTACACAAGATATACGTTCACAGCTCATGCCTGAGTATAAGTCGTATCTGCCTGTTAACACAGATTAGAAAGGCTGGTAGAGAAAAGCTTTCTATCTAATTTAAAACTGCTTGAATTGTATTTAGGTTATTACCAAACAAATCTGATTTATAATGGTGCTGCTAACATAATTCTTTGCTAAAACTATGTATGGATGCAAAGATATTGCTGTGTAAAATAACAATTTAGGATCATCTCTCATGACAAATTAGCCAATTATGGCTGCACAGACTCCTGGGCTTCTTATTCTGTTTTATGGAGAGCGGAGGGGGTGAACTAGTAGTAGCCCCCCTACTGCATCTGTTAAAGGGTGTGACAGATTCCATTGAAATCTGCTTGTAAATTTGCAATTCACAAATAAGCAAAGCAGTCTAGTAGCTGTTAGTGCGCTAAATTACTTAAGATTGTGTTAGATGACAGCTATCTAGCGGCTGTATGAAGATAATTAAATGTCAGTGTTATAACTTTCTTTCATTACTCAAATATCTGTTATTCAGTTAGATCAACTGGACTTGACTTTTCCCTAGTCGTCCAACTGGATCTCACAAATTCAAATGTCTTGTACAAGATGTTGAATCACCACCACACTCCAGTCTTGCCATGTCTTTGTAATAACACTTCGTATCTACAATGCAAAACATATAGTAGTGAGAAGGCTATGCTTCCTCTATTCACTGAGCAGACTAAGTTCTTTATACAATAAAATAAACAAAATAAACAAACAGCACCCTATGTGAAACTGACACTCACTTATAAGTGCATGTGGTTCAGGTGTCCACACCCTGAACCCGGCGCTGATTTCTTAGCTCTGCAACATCCAGGACTCACATTTATGTCTGTAAATATCACATATAACTGTGGTAAACTCACCCGCTCCCTCGGGTGATCCGGGTGCTGCCTGCCCCAGACCCTTCGCTTGGACCGTATTATGTATAAGCAGCAAACAAACGAACATCGGCGCACACTGGAATAAACTTCGATCCGTGCAGAAAAAAGCAAAAACAATCTTTATTCGGAATACCAATAAAACATCACGGCAGACATCCACGCCTGACGCGTTTAAAGCCATAAACCGGCTCTTAGTCATAGGCATGCAGTATGGCGGTATAATCCCCCTTTATACATGTATCTGCTCCATATGTGCGCAATAAAAGTAATTAACCACTAATTGCTAAAGTTACCCCCATGCTGCATGAGGGGCACACCCCTCAGAATCTGACCAATGACGTATCTTTAAAGGGACACAAACTATCCAACATTATCTCTCATAGTTAGATTAATAAAAGTATACATACGTACATATATATGTCCAGTACAAGCAACATATGCCCAAAAATGTACCGGAGGTTAGAACAACAGATACCCTAAGGCGTATCGAGGAAATATTATCCAGAGGTGAATATCAAAGACAAAATAAAATAAAGTACTATCCAGAGATAAGTATCAAAGAACAGATGAAGCAAATAGAGATGCAATAGACCACACTGTTCAATCGGCTACGACATCGATCCATTTACGATAATACATAATATTAGGCAGGATAATACCCGATATTCTACTGATCGACGTAACACAATATGTCATAGCGCAAATTAAGACCACCTGGGACTCTAGTATCAAGAAGGAAAATCCATTTCACTTCTGCCCGTCAAAGGGCTGCAGTGAGATCCATATATCTGCTACCTTTATGCAGAGTCTGTATAACTTGCACCCTCAGATAACTCACATCCCCGTGGCTACAATCATTAAAGTGTCTCCCTAGGGGACTCTGGAGGTTATTAATCTCTATATTTCTAATATGTTCCCTCACTCGTGACTTGAGTGAGCGGGTCGTAGAACCCACATACTGACACTGACATTTAGTACAAGTAAGGAGATAAACCACATGAGTGGTATTACAATTTATAAAATTTTCATTCTTATATGTCTTTCCCGTAACTGTACTACTAATACTATTGGATTTGTAGATATGTCGACATGTTTTACACATGCTCGAACCACATTTAAACACTGTGCATTTAGAAGGTCCCTGACATCTATAGTCAGAATTGTCTATAGCATACATGCTATTATACGCTGATTGTGGCACATTCCAGGGTATTTATTGCCAATAGATTATTGTACAAATCAATGCCTCTAATGGGCCAAATGTCCAAATGCTCTAAACCATGAGGTCTATAAAAGTAAACCCCTCCCCTTAACTAAACCGTAATATAAAACACAGATAATTCAACTGGGATTTCAAAAGGCCACTGCTTTATTAAAAACCTATTTAGCCAACCAACTGTCACAGCTGTCACAACCATGCGAGAGGCACGAATGGTAAATCTTCAAAAAGAGTCTTGAACCACCGCCAGGGATGAGCCCACACTGTTAGTGTCAGGGTTTCCCCCTTTTAATGGTGACAACTCCCCAGGTTAAACTAGATCAGTCTGACCTGGCCAAATGCATATTATAATAACGGCCCCCAAGACCTGTGATGGAAAAGTACAATCACTGCTATAATTGTACATGTGTTCAGTGCTATCTACATAAATTGGAAATGTTCTGGGAACTGATGCTTGTGAATAGCTTATTTAAAGACATGAGCAGATAAAACTCCTATGTGTACTTACAATGCTTTTCTAACCCTTAAATATTTTTTTACACTGGAGAAAAGGCATTGCACTGGAATATGATCACTATATACAAAATGATCCTTAAAGATTAGAAGATGTGTAACAGTAAGTTTATTAAATTGCTTTAAGAGGGGGCTGGATAATCATATTGAAAATTACTGGTTCAATAAAAGTTCTTATCGTTAAAAATGGTGCTAATTTTCAATCAGATGTTAGCTTTCAAATGTTATATAAGATGTGATTGGTTGGGGCAAAATTATCACCATTTTTAACAATAAGACCTTTTATTGCATCTCCCAGATAGTTCTTGTTGATCCAGGAATCCTTTCAACTTGCCTTCTGGAGTCAGGAAGAATCCCCCCCCTTTTTCAGCTGGGTTTTTTGCTTTTCTCTGGATCAACTGTTAGTCAGGGCTCACGAGCAGTCTATAAATGTTGGACTGGATGGAGGGATGTATTTATTCAACCTCAATTACTATTATATTATGCTACCATTTCCTATATCTGTTGTATTCAGTTAGATCAACTGGACTTGAAATTTAGTTCTTAATGACATTTCGCTAGTCATCCAACTGGCTTTCTCAATTCAAAATGACTTGTAAAAGAATCTGTTGGTTATAAATACCCTGAAATGTGTCTCAATTAGCATACAGCCAGGGTTATTCAATAAAAGTTCTTATCGTTTAAAATGGTGCAAATTTGCCACAACCAATAATATCTTATTTAAAGATATTTTGAAAGCTAAAATCTGATTGGTTGTGGCAAAATTAGCACTATTTTAAACGATAAGAACTTTTATTTAATCTCCCTGAGTATGTTTAAACCATAGCCCAGCAAGCATGGCCACGTCATTGAAACTAATTGCAGCATGTAAAATATATTGTATTGCCTTCTATTGTGTTGAATTGGTCACTGAATATTTGTGTATATTGGTGTAATTTGTAATTTTATATGCCATTCCACTTTTGGTGACCTTAGGAAGAGTTTGTTCTGACGTGGGTTTCCTGGTAAACTGTATGTTTATCTTTTAGTTCTGTTATCCACCTTGCAGGTTTTCTTTACTTTTACAGTGCTCAGCTTGGGAATGTTTCATTTGTTTAAAAAATGGAATATTTTCATCTTTGGTAAGAAGTTTCAATTATCATTATCTCTTCTGCTTGGGCATCTTTGGTGCCTGGTAACAGTAATAACACATTTATGGTTCACTAGGTTCTTACATTTCCAGCAAACATGCTTATTTTTGACAGGGATAAAGAGCTCCCAGCTTACTTTAATGAGGAGGAATTGGTTTTACAGAGTTTAGATGTGCCGACTTGCAGTAAAATGTCAAAATATTAAACTGTTAAAGTCTTAAGATGTATTTTTGTCTGACCATGAGCACGGACACAATAGTCTTATCTTATATGTACGAATAAAAAATAATGAGATCTGAAAATATGTTAACGTAGACACAATTTTGCACACAAAACAGAACTAATGATTATATGCTATATAATGTGGTTTTGTTTATTCAGTATTTACCATTGATTTATTCTGATCCATCCGATCCAATGGTAGAATTTTTCTAGCTATTATTTGTCTCTTACCAGCTGAAACTTACACATTTTGTCACAGCTTGTGATCACATGATACTGCATGGTCTAGTGCTGGAGACAGACTTCGACTTGACTGGAATATCTACAATGCTCAAGAAAGGTCAACAGTGGTAGATATAAATAAATGGTGATTAGTACTCTGTAAATCTATTCCCTCACTCCAATGCTTAGGAAAGGACATCAGTGGTAGATATAAATAAATTATAAATGTTATCAATAAATAAAGTCCCTCAGTCCAGTAGACATTAATAAAACTAGGTAAAAATGCACATTTCATAAGCAGCAAAATACAGATCCGTCATGATTAATAATATTAGGTATAATAAATGAGGTTGTGGTGTGTGTGGAAAGTGAATAAGTAAAAGAATGATAGAAAAGGTAATATCGAATAGCGTGTACTTTTCCTACAGTGAAAATCAGTTTTCAGAGCTGACCCCTATCTATTCCCATTTTCATAAATCATTTCACACTAAACACCTTGCAGCATGACCCATAATCTAGACAACTCCCTGGCAATGCATCTGTAAGTAAGAGGAAAAAATGACATGCAAGCAGAAGGAAAGCAACCCCAGAGAACAACCTACCTAAACCTCTACTAGGAACCAATACTGAAGGAAAATTCTGCCCTAAAGGCACTAGGCAAGCCTGTTTCAAGCCCTGACCCAATGACCAAAGCAATATTAAAGAAACAGCCATTTGTTTATCTGTCAAATGGCCATGCCATTTAACTTTTGACTAAAATAATCTTTATCAAACCTCTGGTTCTACATATGCATGGCCAAAATTATAGCTCTGCAAACGTACTGCAGGGGATTTTAGTGACCCTACTGAAATAAATAGACATGATTTATGTAAAGATCTATATCCAAACTTTTAGGGTTATTTAATAAAAGTTCTTATCGTTTAAAATGGTGCTAATTTTGCCCCAACCAATCAGATGTTAGCTTTCAAATGTTAAATAAGATCTGATTGGTTGGGGCAAAATTTGTACCATTTTAAACGATAAAAACTTTTATTGAATCTCCCATTTTTTGTTTTACTTTCACACAATGCAGTATGTCACCCACATTCTTTTCTGCACCCAAAGTCTACAGCAAACCTGGACATAGATGACATTTTGTCTTGCTGGAAAACAATGTTATTCCTTATACAATAAGCTGCCATAATGGGGTAAAGCTTGTTAATTAGATTGTTAATAAGGCCTTTCTTCTCCTATGTGCTTTCCTGTAGTTCCTGAAAGCTTGACTCCCTGCCAGATCCTTGTGCAGTATTAGGTCCTTTACCATCTGCTTACTTCCACGTGCTGTCAGATCTGCCATTGTAGTGTTCCACAATGCAATTTGTTGAGTCACAGAAAAAAATGGAGTCTAGTAATACCTTTTTCACTTACACGTGTTTACAGACGACATTTGTATCCCTAGAATTGCATGCACTTGCCTACATGAGAATTTATGATTCCTGTTGGTGTTATCTAAAGACATTTGTTGTCCTCTTATACTGGGTTTTTTGGCTTGTGGTGGGGATCCATCAGGGTTGCTGCTAGTGCTATGCCTGAAAGCTTGTCCAGGCTCATTCTTCAGTAATCAACCTGAAATCTCTTCTATCAGAGGAAGCTCCCTAGCTTATACCTGTGTATTAATTCTGGCTTTAGGGAGAACTCCAGACTCTGAGCAATCGACAAAAAAAGGAGTTCATTCAGAAAATATCAGGGATATTTAATAAAATCTTCAGGGTTATTCAATAAAAGTTTTTATCAGGTAAAATGGTGCTAATTTTGCCCCAACCAATCAGATGTTAGCTTACATATGTTATATAAGTTCTGATTGGTTGGGGCAAAATTAGCACCATTTTAAACAATAAGAACTTTTATTGAATCTCCCTGATAATCGTTTAAAATGGTGCTGATTTTGCCCCAACCAATCAGATCTTACCGGTATTTAACATTGTAAGCTAACATCTGATTGGTTGGGCAAAATTGCACTTTTAAACGATAAGAACTTTTATTGAATAACCCTGAATGTGCCTACTCACATTTACCCATGTCAAAACAAAGCACAATTCGGAATCCTGAGAGAGTCCTGTATATTTGTGGAAGTGGCCGGCAGAGCATGTCTTCCAATAGGTCTGGCCCTAAACACAAGCAAGGGGTGACACGGGGAGTGCAAATATAGTTAAGTATATGTTGCAATTTATTGCAAACCCAGGGGTGAGGACTCAGTCCTCAATATGGTTGGTTCAAATGATTTAGCTTTTCTGTAACTTTATCCATGGTCCCTTTTTAAAGAGTATGTCCACCCTTAAAAACAATTTTTGATATATGATTCCCCCTGTCCCCCCAGCCCCAACCGCTCTATTTATATTCTTAGAAAGTTCCTCAAACTTTACTTACCTCCCCTCTTTCCTCCGCCGTGCTGCCTGCAAGCAGAGGGGCGGGACCGGCAGTCGCGTCTGTGATTGGCTGAGCTGCAGCCAATCACGGACGCGGCTGCCGGGAGTTCATTGCGGCGGGGGAAAGAGGGAAGGTAAGTAAAGTTTGGGACACTTTCTAAGAATAAAAATGAAGCGGTTGGGGCTGGGGGGACAGGGGGAATCATATATCTAAAGGGATTTATGCTAGGGGGAGGGAATCCTGAGAGGGAGGGAGGGGGAGAAGGGCTGCAGTATGCATGCGAAACTTCTCCCGGAGGCCAGGTAGGAGGCAGAGTCCTATATGGACTCTGCTATCCCCTGGTGGGCAGTTTTTTTGGGACTTTGGGGGGGGACTACAGGAGAACCATATGGAGCTGGGATGTGAGGTAAGATTTTATTACACTACATGATGGGGCCAGTAGTGGGGGGATTATAGTTTGGGGGTGGACATGCCCTTTAAAAGAATCCTTTTTGATTCTGCACAATCTGCCTCCACCGAATCTTTCTTGACTGCTCCCTACTGGGTCCTTAATTCGTACATTTGCAAACCAATGAGGCAAAGAGACAGTAAGTAATTAAAGGGTAATTACAGACCCAAAATAACTATCCAGAAGTTCTTCCCCCCAAAAGCCCACTTTCATTATAATCTCACATTTCTCCAACACTCCCAGGCAAGGAGGGACTTCCGGCGAGGGATTGGGGTTCTGTTAGTTCTAATTCCTCAGCGTGGGAGCATCAGAGAAAGGTAATATTATAACAAAAGTGGGCTTTTGGGGGGTAATCTTTTTTAATCTTTATTTTTGTGCTGGAGTTAAGATTACAAACCTCAGTTAATCTGGTGTTAATTGTTGTAGATATTGTATTTTTTTATATAATTGCTTCTGTAAGATCGCAAGCATAAAATGCTGCAGTACTGTGTGGAAATGATGCTGTTCTATCGCTAACGAGCTGTTAACACTGTAAGGATCAGCTAATCCTTCTATTATCAGCTATGTATGTGAGCGAAGATGGAGGAGAAATAGATTCTGGCCTTTAAAACTTGCTTGAGGCTAAAAATCCTTGTAAGGGGATTGCATACCTGGAGGGAGCTGAACATGCTTAGAGCAATTTCAAAGTGAAAAAAAATGAATATGCACCTGCAATGCCTGATTTTGATTTCATAAAAACTAATCCCATGTGAATAGAAATAAATGAGTCATCATCAAGTCCAAGTATAAAATTACCAGATGACGCTATTTTCACCAGCGTTGATTCCATTCCAGGAACAGTAAGGAATATGAGCTTACAGTATGATCATGTTGGTATATTTCAATTACACTCCTTTGGGATTCAGATCTGTACATTTGGAATAAGCTAGGCAGTTAGTATATTGTCTATGTGGGACAGATGTGCAGCTTCCTTACTCCTTAAATAATTGCCAATCCCCTTTTTTCTGACAAAGAAAGAGTTAATACAAACCCCTAAAACTACTGAATTTTAAATTTATCTGCATGAATAAGCCTATAAATATTTTAGAAGACCCCAGATGCTGTGCAATATGCTATTTAGGTCACACAGAAGCAATTAAAATCTAAATAACACAGATTAACTACTTCACTTACAGACATCAAAGAGTTAAAGGTGAAGTAAAGTTAAAATAGAATTCTGGTAGTCTGGGTATCAGTTATTAGAGGAATTGTGGAGAAATGACATGATTCTGAAATTTCTAGACAGGCTATAGACAAATCTGCACATGGTGTATTACTGGTGTTTGTAGAAGTTGGACCTAGAAAAAAAGAAAGCCCCGTACCAGTAAAAAAAATATATTTTGTAAAGGACTCTGTAAAGGAGAGATCTTTGAAATATAAAAGCTGAGAAAGTATAGTATGTGATGCTTGTGAAGTTTCTCATTCATCCAGGTCATGGTATATCTGTTGTATTCAATTAGATCAACTGGACTTGAAGTTTAGTTCTGAAGACGTTTCGCTAGTCATCCGACTGGCTTTCTCAATTCAGAATGACTTACAAGAATCTGGTCAATTATATACCCTGGAAAATCCCAATTAGCATATCACAGCCAAGTGTTAAGGGCGTGATTGGATAGTGGCTAAGAGGTGTTTAGGAACGACTGGTTCAAGAGAGGTGTTAAGGAGGCCATTTATGTGAAAATGAAGAAACCAAGCCTAATAGAGGTGGGGGGCTTCGACACCAACTGTCTGCCATGTACAATGCTGTTTTGACACCTTACTCTGGGCGTTCCTATAACACCTCTTAGCCCTATCCAATCACGCCCTTAACACTTGCCTGTGATATTGCTAATTGTTTTCTTAATAGATTAGCTTTCGGGAGCTAAATAAGCTCCCAAAAGCTAATCATTAAGAAAACTATTGTTAGTGCAATAAAAAGAGATATCACATACTATACTTTCTCAGCTTTTTGTATGCTACAAGTGCATTAATACGGCTACAATCAATTTATCTTTAAAATATGACAGAGAGAATCTGCAAGATTCTGTTATTTTTTAAAGATCACACTACAGACAGTTCCGAGCTTTCTCCCTATATAACAGATAGGGGGAACACTTGTGACTGCACTGCTGACTCCGTCAGCTGTGGCCTATATTTTTGTAAAGGAGACAACCGCAGCCGAGGGAACTTTTCGGCCAGGTACAAGCAAATCCAAGGCTAACATGAACACTTGCAGGCCTTCAGGAACACTCGGAACGGTAGTATACACATTAGCTATAAAAGGCCCATCCCAACGGGATGGGCCTTTTAATGCTAATGTGTGTAACCACTTTACCCCCCATATTTTCATGCCTAAGATATCAAGACACTACTGGCTACCTGCCAATGACCTTTCATAAATGACCTTTCATAAATGAGGTCATTTATGAAATGACCTTTCATAAATGACCTTTCATAAGTGACCTTTCATAATGAGACAGAGCGGTTAGAAAACATTTAGTATTAAAGGGTATGTCCACCCTTGAAATAATTTTTTTATATGTCATCCCCCTGTCCCCCCAGCCCCAACCGCTCTATTTACTTTATTAGAAAATGCCACAAACTTTACTTACCTCCCCTCTTTCCTCCCCGCCGCACTGCCAGGCCCTCTGCTTGCGAGAAAATGCAAGCAGAGGGGTGGGACCGGCAGTCGCGTCTGTGATTGGCTGAGCGGCAGCCAATCACGGACGCGGCTGCCGGGAGTTCATTGCGGTGGAGGAAGAGGGGAGGTAAGTAAAGTTTGGGTCACTTTCTAATAAAGTAAATAGAGCGGTTGGGATGGGGGACAGGGGAAGGTTTATAGCAAAAGGGTTTAATGGTAGGGAGGGAATCCTAATCGGGAGGAGAGGGGGGGAGAAGGGCTGCAGTACGCATGCCAAACTTCTCCAGAGGTGAACAGGAGTCCTATATGGACTCTGCTATCCTCCTGGTGGGCAGTTTTTGGGACTTTGGGGGGGGACTACAGGAAACCAGATGGAGCTGGGATGTGAGGTAAGGATTAAACTACACTACATGATGGGGCCAGTAGTGGGGGGGGGATTATAGTTTTGGGGGTGGACATGCCCTTTAATTGGAAATGAGAGCCAAAGAAGATACACAGGTTTTTGTTATTTGAAAATTGTACCAGGAAATTATAGAAATGATTTAGGCTCATTAATATTTTAGCTTGACTTCCCCTTTGCTTGAATATGTTTTACTTTGCTATAATTTATGATGTTTACATTAACTCACATGCAGCATTTTACTGTATGTAAACTAAAAAACCTGTCTTCATTATTAGCATCAACCTAGGCCTTCCCACACTAACAATGCACGGTAATACGCATGAAAATCACTGTCGCAATGCAGTGCGTTTCACGTGCATTTGCACTGCGATTTTCCTATATTCTGTTATTGGAGCGCATGCGAACCGCAAAAAAAAAAAAAAATGTTGATTACAGGGATATTGGAGCACAGCTCATACAGTGTGGCCTAACACTTTGAAGTGCACTGGAATGATGGGAGCAGTACAGTATTCCATTATACTGGTAGCAAACTGGCAATTTCATTATATACTGGTACAAACTGGGAATTTCATCACATACTGGTGGCAAATTGGCAGTTTCATTACATACTGGTAGCAAACTGGCAATTTCATCACACTGGCAATTTCATACTACTGGTACAAACTGCTGAAATTTCATCACATACTAGTTGCCAACTGGGAATTTTTAGCATATACTGGTAGCAAACTGGGAATTTCATCTCATACTGGTAGCAAACTTGAATTTCATCATACAGTGTGTAGCAAATTGAAATTTAATAATATACTGGTAGCAAACTGGCAATTTCATCACATAGAGCAATATAGTAATAGCCCCATTAGGCTTTTACCTACCCCATTTGCAGTGTGATCCACTCACATAACAGGGCTGGCAGTGTCAGCATTTGGTAATGTAACTCACTAGAGCAGAAGGCACTACTTGGTATTTGGAATTCTGAGTATAAAAACACTGTGCAATTTCAGACTGTAGAAGTGCCTATCTGCCCTAGTGCACATTACAAAAAGCTGCCACTGCCTGTCCTGTTATAGTGAGTGGATTGGACTGCAGATGGGTAGTGTACAGCCTAATTGGACTATTACCTACTTATTGCAGTGTAATTCAACTATGGCATTCTGGCACGTTTGGAACTGTGTCATCAATGGCAGCAACTTAGCTCTTACAGTTATTATTGTTCACAGCTCCCACAGGCGAGAAGGTAAAGTGCAGGCAGAAGTAGCACAGGGGCGGCGTTTTCCCCCAATAGTAGAACGGGGCTGCAGGATGACATCATCACACTGGCATGCACAGTGATGTCATCATGCATTATTCATAGTTCCCACCAGCTAGAAGGTAAAGTGCAAGCTGAAGTAGCGCAGGGGCGGCACTTTCAACTTTCACAATAGTACAATGTGGCTGCACAATGACGTCATCATACCGGCGTGCACAGAGACGTCAGCCGCAAAGTTGTACTGGGACACCGAGATTCGGGGCACTCCTATTAGATGGTTTGTTAAAACATTTGGGGTACTTTGCCAAAGGCCCGGGGCAGGTGCCCCGAATGTTTTAACATAGCGACGCAGCTGGGCCAAGAAGACTGTTTGAAGCCTCATTATTTCAGCAATCAGACTAACGACCTACAGACAGTCAGTCCATTTAGGACCTCAAATCACAACACCCAGAAAGCTTTCCGCTAACTAGAACTTAACATTTCAGGGGCTGCAGGGTGGGGTTACCTTCTATGCAATACTTCCCAACATGTCTCCAATATCCCACATCGTAATAATCAAGAAAACTATTTAAAATAGGGATAATCTTGTTTTACCCAATTAGAAAAAAACAAACAAATCAGATGCTGACAAAATCCTTCAGATAGATTTATTCACTAAACACCTTAACTTGATTTTATCTTTACTGCCCTCCCTGACTGATGGCAATCTTCTATATCTGAAAGGCAGTGCGTGGCTGAAGGCACCTTATGCTTGTCACAAATCTATAAACCAAGGGCTCTGTCGAGGGATGTACTTTCGAAATTGCAGTTGCAAATCAATCCGTTTTTAGAACCTGGAAACCATTTTATAGATTGAGGTCATTTTATAGGATTTGCCTTACAAATATAGATTTTGGATTTTATTCAAATTTTTTATTTTTTTATTTTCAAAAATACATTCGTTTTTGAAAATATATAATATATATTTATTTATATAGAATTTAAAAAGTAAGACTTTAAATTAAATATTCAGTTGGGATCATACATTTGTTTGGGTCAGGATGTGTTAAAGTGTTTCACTTCTTTAGCAGATATAAGACACACAAGGTTGTGGGTCTGTTGGTGAGGAGACAGTTTTTGTTTGTCTATAGGGCTATAAAGTTACTTTGTATGTTTGTATGTTTTTATTTGTATTATCATGACCATGGTTTGTTTGTCCTTTGACCGGTGACTACTTTTCTAATGAGACACTGCCCCCTCTAGTGTTTAGTGCGGCTATTAACTATCTTGCTACTCGGCTATCACCACGCCATCTATGCACGCTACAGACAGCCGCGTGATGACGCCATTACGTCTATGCGTCATTACGGGGCGCACGGGTGTCCCATTTAAGCGTCCACGCTACAGGTCCCAGCACGCTGTTGAGAAAGTCCGTTTGGACGAAACGCGTTCGGCGTTCTCAATACCTGGTTCTTCGGTGTTCTTCTACTTGAGTCCTCTCCACCCATCGGGACCCCCGATGTTGTGTTCGCCATTCATGCAGCACCCCTGACAGCCAAGGGTACTTTGCCAAAGGCCCGGGGCAGGTGCCCCGAATGTTTTAACATAGCGACGCAGCTGGGCCAAGAAGACTGTTTGAAGCCTCATTATTTCAGCAATCAGCACTAACGACCTACAGACAGTCAGTCATTTAGGACCTCAAATCACAACACCCCAGAAAGCTTTCCGCTAACTAGAACTTAACATTTCAGGGGCTGCAGGGTGGGGTTACCTTCTATGCAATACTTCCCAACATGTCTCCAATATCCCACATCGTAATAATCAAGAAAACTATTTAAAATAGGGATAATCTTGTTTTACCCAATTAGAAAAAAACAACAAATCAGATGCTGACAAAATCCTTCAGATAGATTATTCACTAAACACCTTAACTTGATTTTATCTTTACTGCCCTCCCTGACTGATGGCAATCTTCTATATCTGAAAGGCAGTGCGTGGCTGAAGGGCACCTTATGCTTGTCACAAATCTATAAACCAAGGGCTCTGTCGAGGGATGTACTTTCGAAATTGCAGTTGCAAATCAATCCGTTTTTAGAACCTGGAAACCATTTTATAGATTGAGGTCATTTTATAGGATTTGCCTTACAAATATAGATTTTGGATTTTATTCAAATTTTTTATTTTTTTTATTTTCAAATAAATTCGTTTTGAAAATATATAATATATATTTATTATATAGAATTTAAAAAGTAAGACTTTAAATTAAAATATTCAGTTGGGATCATATACATTTGTTTGGGTCAGGATGTGTTAAAGTTGTTTCACTTTTAGCAGATATAAGACACACAAGGTTGTGGGGGTCTGTTGGTGAGGAGACAGTTTTTGTTTGTCTATAGGGCTATAAATAGTTACTTTGTATGTTTGTATGTTTTTATTTGTATTATATCATGACCATGGTTTTGTTTGTCCTTTGACCGGTGACTACTTTTCTAATGAGACACTGCCCCCTCTAGTGTTTAGTGCGGCTATTAACTATCTTGCTACTCGGGCTATCACCACGCCATCTATGCACGCTACAGACAGCCGCGTGATGACGCCATTACGTCTATGCGTCATTACGGGGCGCACGGGTGTCCCATTTAAGCGTCCACGCTACAGGTCCCAGCACGCTGTTGAGAAAGTCCGTTTGGACGAAACGCGTTCGGCGTTCTCAATACCTGGTTCTTCGGTGTTCTTCTACTTGAGTCCTCTCCACCCATCGGGACCCCCCGATGTTGTGTCGCCATTCATGCAGCACCCCTGACAGCCAAGTAAGGTTTTGACCGTAATTAGGCCCTTATGACTGTTGGATCAGGACTTAGTACCTGCACCTTGGTCCATTGGGACTAGTTACTTGTGCATCCTGTGCCTCAAATTAATTTTGTTTTTGTGTCTATAGGGCTAGGCAACACTTCTAACGCAATAGCAATAATAATGCGCTCTGATTGTAGACTATTGTGCGGATCACATTGCAAACGTATGGTAACCGTGGGGAGTGCTATTCACTCGCGTCGCTGTCCGCCGTAATGTGGCCTCAGCCTCAGTGTTGCAGTTTGTACACTCCCAGTCCCAGTGTAATGAAGTTTGGAATGGCTGACAGGATCATGTCCAAGGTAGGAGGGATGAGCTTGACCAAACCCTTTGTTGCTTTAGTGCTCGCTTACCTGTGTACTACTATTGTACCCCTTTCTGCTCTCTCCCCTCTTCCCTTCCCTTTATGACATGGGAGACTTAAGTTGGAGCAAAAGGGGTCGCAGCTTTATTTGTTACATACATGTTTTCAGAAAAAAACACCTTTTACTATTTAAACGTTATAATAACAAATCCAACAGATAAAACATATAACCTTTTAACAAATGTATAAACTTTCCTGCTGATGGATCACCGGAAGCTACCGCGGAACTCGTGCTCATCAGTCGTAAGGGCACCGACTCGATGAGGGCCTGTTGTCCTTGCTGTCCCATCGGCCCACTGTTGACACCGAACCTGGAGCTGCCACCCCGTGGGCTAACTCCACCACCTTTTACACCAGCCAGCTTCCAGTGGCCCACCACTCCTTGCTTTGCCATAGTCTCAGGACCTGAAACAAGAAGTAAACACCAACCACAGCGGGGGCGGGCAGGAACCTGTTGTCTCCACACTTGCCTCTCTTCTCCTACGCCTATCTTCCCTTCTCCCACACTTTTTATATCTTTTTGCATCTTTGTTTCTATTTCTCCCTCCAATCCTGACTTTCCTTTCTCCCTCCAATCCCTGACTTTGCCTTTTTCAAATCTGCCTGTCAACCACTTGTTCTCCCTCTCTCTTTCCTATGCCTAGCTCTGCCTTTCCCAACTTCTTTGTATAATTCCCTATCCTTAACTACGGTCCCCCTCTGCCATGTGTCTTTTGCTTTAAGGTTATGGACTTCTGGGAGATTGGCAATGAAAGTATTTTCATGGAATATTATATAACCTTTTTCCCCCTTTTTATTATTTTTTTGTACTTTGGTCAATGGTTAGAATGTATTTATGTGCTGTGGAAATGCAAAGGTTCAAACACCTTTTTCTACATTGTGACTCATTCATTGCTTTATATAATTGTAATCATACTCAATCAATACGCACGTCTTGGGCTAAAGAGCCATATGAAATGAAAAACAAGTCGTTTCTATGCTAGGTGTCAATATTCTTCAGATTGAAGTCAGGTATGTGCGAAAACAAACCGTATACTTGTTTTGTGGTTGGGAGTATAGAAAGGCGCCTTCAATAATGCATTGTAACAGATATGCATCTCTGTGTTACAGCACGTTATTATATGAACCACACCTAACTGGTCCTTTAACTCTTTCACATAATAAATTGTTCCTGGTGCCTGTCAGTTCTAATGGCCCCACTCTATATTGGATAGTCAATGGAATCAATCACAAGGAAAGCAAATAAATGTTATACTATAGATAGTAGAAGTAGAATTGTAATAATAAAAGGTATTACTTGCTGATTTCTCCTTTTTATGAATAATGTAATCATTGGTTTTAATATTAGCAGGCTAGAAATAAACTTGTCCCTCAATATTTCAGGGTGCAATCAATGTGTTTCCCCCCTCCCTCTTAACCGATGCCCCATTTTTTAGAAACACATCTCTGTGAGGGCAAGCCTGCTCAGTAATCACTATAAACTAGTACTGGGAGAGGGAATTTCCCACAATGCATTTTATACATACCAACTGTCATCCTTAGCACACAGATGGAGAGTTTATGATAATAAGGTACTTGATTGACAGCTGAAATGTAAGATGTTTCAGATATGATATCTAAAGAAACGTGCCAAACAAAATTTTACAATGATAGTTGGGAAGAATTATAGTTTCCAGTAATAGGCAATTTATAAAACAAACAAACAATTTTCCAGTTTAGATAAACTTTAACCACTGTCCTTTCTTTACTACTGGTCCTGTAATCAGAACATCCCTGTCCACTCTATCGTACTGCGTTTCCTGATGATATCCTCCCCCTTTCTTATTCTACTCTTCACCCATCACAGGACATAGTATCAAAGGACACAGTAATCTGTGAGAAAATGTCTATTTTCATATTTGTTGGGGAAATTGTATTAAAGTATAACCTAATAGTGCTGCCTTAAAGGTAAATAATCCTTGGTGAATATAAGAAATGTGCTTAATATAAAAGGAGTAGAAGTGAGATTTAATCCATTTAAATTGTGTGATCTCTACATATTCTGCAAAATCTCTATGTACACCTTATAACGTGATTATATTAGATGATTTTTCGCATGTGTAGGTGTTAAGTGTAACGTGGAAAGGAATATAGTTGGACACCAAGGGGGAACTGGAGAAAAAACTGACAAAAATAGAACTGCTGCAAGTGCTGTGTCTAAAAATATCAGTTACCATGTGACATGTTGTCATAGAGAGCAAAGACGCAGAGCCAGGCACCTGTGACCTCTCTGTGCAGCAGAGACCAACATAGAAATAGGAAAGTCAGGAGGGAGAGATGTTTCCTTACCCACGAAAGGGGAGTTCTTTTATTAAAAAAGCCATAGATACTTTTCTGATGCAAAAGTGCAGGATCAATAATGACAACATTCAGGGAGATTCAATAAAAGTTCTTATCGTTTAAAATGGTGCTAATTTTGCCCCAACCAATCAGAACGTATGTAACATTTGAAAGCTAACATCCGATTGGTTGGGGCAAAATTAGCACCATTTTTAACAATAAGAACTTTTATTGAATAACCCTGATTGTCTTTAACATCCCTTATTATATATATTTTTACAGAATATTGTTGGAAATGTATGGGTATACAAAGTCACTAACAAAATAGATGTGTGTGCAAAGTGTGTTTTATAGTGTGTTAATATGCAGTTTTAGTGCATTTTTTGGTTAAAGGGACTCTATACTGAAAAAATGACTTTGCCTCATCTTAATCTATATTTGAATACATGTAGGTTGCACTTACTCGGATTTCTGTGTGTTGCTGCATGCCTTCAATCCAGCACACATTTTGTTTAGGAGCAGTATCCCCCCTCCCTCTTTTTACCACTCCCACTTACATCCGACCTGACTTTTCCCCCCACAAACCAACTGTCAAGCCTGCACACAGCACACAGCATTCCAACTGTCAAAATTCTGTCACCATTCCAGCTACAGTAAAACTACTCACAGAAGAATAGATTTTGAGAGCAAGGAACTTGATTGACAGCTGAAATATAAGTAATTTTAGATTGGATATCTAAAGAAATAGGGGGCAGATCAACGAAAAAAAGTGGTGATTCGGAAGAATTATAGTTTCCAGTTATGGTCAATTTAAAATAACCTAGATGCCCTTTAAAATGTCAGAAAAGTGCATACTACTGAAAACACATTCATAGTACCCAGGGTGAGGGCCTAACCCACTGGGTCCTCGCCCCTGGGTTCTTCTTAGATAAAGGGAAAGTTCAGTGCAAAATATTATTTTTAAAATTCTAACAGGGAGATGCAATAAAAGTTCTTATCGTTTAAAAAGGTGCTAATATTGCCCCAAACAATCAGATCTTATTTAACATTTGAACCCAACATCTGATTGGTCGGGTAAAAATTAGCACCATAACGATAAGAACTTTTATTGAATAACCCTGTTAGTTTATATTATGCATACCTACATATTTTCTTCCATTTAAAAAAAATGCTGTTGACATTAGTGAGCTGCCATTTCAGGTTCTAACGGTCCTTCTTCTTCCCAGAATGCACCACTTCCTTGGAATGTCCCTTACAGTAATTTCTACTGATTGGCAGTTGGATGGGTCAAACATGCTCAGATCTCTACTGAGCAACTGAATCAACCCAGGTGCTGGCTCAAGGGCAAGACCATAACGGTCTCTATTAGGGGTCCTGCAAACAGAAAATCAGTATTTCAAAATCAATTATTTATACACAGACAAAATGCTGAATGGGAAGTGTAAGGTCATTGGGATGGAAAAATACTGTCTCTTTTTTATTAAAATGTAAATGTATTTGCACTGAACTTCTCCTTTAAGCTGCTTTAGTTGCCTAAATTTACCTTCACTTTCCACCCCACCTCCCTCTTTCTGCTGGTGACAAAGCCAATGAGAAGGGGAGCCTATTAATGCAGGCAGAGGCTGGTCACATGACTACAAGCTGGTCACA
Source organism: Hymenochirus boettgeri (assembly GCA_019447015.1). Classification (NCBI taxonomy): domain Eukaryota; kingdom Metazoa; phylum Chordata; class Amphibia; order Anura; family Pipidae; genus Hymenochirus; species Hymenochirus boettgeri. The sequence goes on from CM033470.1 coordinate 279,809,246, forward strand.
TGGCTAAAAACAGGAAGTGTTCAAGCAGGAAGTAATATTGCAGAACCTTTCCAGCAATAACTTCTTACAAGTTTTATTTAGAGATGTGATTTAGGTTTTATTTTGAAGGTACGATGGAAGGCTTTTTATACAATCCTTACTAGTTTGGAAAAATTTGAGACCACAGTTACCCTTTAATGTTTATAGAGGTGGAATCTGTTGTATTCAGTTAGATCAACTGGACTTAAAGGTTAGTCCTTGAAGATGTTTCACTAGTCATCCAACTGGCTTTCTCAATTCAGAATGACTTGAACAAAATCTGTTGGCAATTACGTACCCTGGAAAGTCCGAATCAGCATATGACAGACAGGTGTTAGGGACCCTCTGATGCAAGGCGTGATTGCATTAAGGCTAAGGGGTGTTATCGAAACTGCCCAGGGCAAGGTGTCAAAACAGCATTGTACATGGCAGACAATTGGTGTCGGACAACCCCCCACATACACACACACCTCTATCTGGCTTGGTGTGTTTATTTTCACATAAATGTGCCTCCTTGACACATTACTTGAACCAATCCTAATGTTGACATTACCCTGGGCAGTTTCGAAAACACCTCTTAGCCATAATGCAATCACACCTTGCATTCAGAAGTTTCCTGTCACCTAGCTGTTACATGCTAATTGGGATTCAGGATTAGGGCTGGATTTGGTTTTCTTTACGTACAAGGTATGCACTATGGGATGATGGAGGTTTGAGTTTTGATCTTAATGGGGATTTTTATTGATAAGTAGAATAGATTGTGATAATTTTGTGCAATTTTCGAGAAAATGATTTTTGTTTAAGGATTGAAAAAATAAACAGAAGGCTCAGAAAACATTGGATATCCTTTGGCTTATAAAAATATTTTAGAATATTAAAAGTCAACTCATGTATTATTAATTTCCAATTGGAAAGGGCAGGGACTTTACACTATCAGTTATTATTCGATGTAAACAATAAAAATCTACACGTTTGATCATGTTAAAGGTGAAAAAATAAGGTCATGTTATTGTGTGTAAAGTTTACATATCAACATAAATTGAATTTAATTAGTTGAATTAAGCTAGGTACACACAGTCCAGATTTCTGAAAGATGACAGACAGGATCTGGAAGAGGGAGTCTAGCGCGGCCAATGGAAATTTATGGTCTATCCCAAACTCAATCGTTTGGCAGCCGCTCGCTCGTTCAGGAAACGAAGATACACACATAACGATAATGCCCGTTGGATCTGTCGGTATCAGGGCTTTATTGTTACTGTGTGTACCCAGCTTTAGTCTTTTTATACAACCTCTTACTGGGAAGAAATACAGAAGGCATTACTGTAAAATGACAAAGATAATTAGAGATATTGAGGAAATAGAAACACACAGTCAGCTCCCTTGTCTCTATTTTTTACTATCCCTATAATCCTAATTCATTCTCTTCCTATAGTTAATTATAGGTCTGTTCTGTGTGAATTAGAAAGATTGATGGACCATTAAGTGTTATCTTTGTTGCTTGCACTGTAAGAAGTTTTTATATTTAATTCAGGTATATTTCACTTCTTCAGCTGAATGTTCTAAATACCGTGCGAAATTGGGTTCTTGGGGATTTCTGCTGCAGTTCTTGTGCTAATTAGAATGAGTTTCATATAAGATCCCTTGATCTGAGTTTGGATATAGTAATGTGAGGAAAGAACGTTGTTACATATTGGTGGCAAATCCCTGTCATGACTCCTATTTAGACATAGGTCAGCGAATTAGCCATTGTGTTAAATTCTAGTTTAAGGCTGGGTACACACCAGCAGATATTGTCGGGTGAATTTGCCGCAACAGATGGACATTTGTCCCGGCCGAGCGCTTGTTCGTATCGAGCACTCGGTCGGGACAAATAGTCTGTGCGTGTGTACCCAGCCTAATGAAAAAAGTCTTTACCAATGAGACCAATAATTTTAGCTTATGTCACTAATTCTAAAGAACCCTGAATTGTGCAGAAACGATCATTTGTTTAACTTCACTACGTGTATGACAAAACTGCATGCAAAAAGGTCATCCATGGTAGATAACACAAAGTATACCAACTGTATGTGATCTTTTCCTGTCCCCAGACTAATTACACCCAAAGTGCTATTACCACCTGTATATTTTGTCATCATAGAACAGTAATGTAGCTGTATCTCTACCTCTTTATCTTGGTGCACAGGCCTTTGATTTGCAAACAATATGCAGCAATATTCTATTCATCTTTTACACTCAGTGATGTCAGTAACCTACTTTATTCTATCATTAATTATAAAGATCCACTAAGCCAAGCTATCAAGCAGAAATAAACAGCCCACTTCTCTCGGCACAGACTCTCATTGTTCACTACACTACATGAAACATCTTTCGTATGAACAAAACTTTCTCAACACACACACCGAGAGTTATTACCAAATCTGAAAAAAACAGAGCCAGGGGCAATTGGGGAAGATAATTGCTCCCATGTGAAATAATCACACAAACAATTCCCTTTGATTATATCGAAATCTGATCCACAGGCCATCATTAAAGCAAAACAATATGTACAGTATATATGAATTGAATTTCTTAAAATGCACAGTGCAAACATCAGTGCACTGGATGGATTCTTGGAATATACAGGAGCTTCTTTTAAAGGGAATATTAACCCTAAAAACAAGGCTGAAAATAATTTGTAACGTGGATAAATCTTTATGAAGCAACTAAATATGCAGTAAAGATCTGTCCTTGTGTGCCTGAAGCTTTCCACTGGGGATCTCCACGTTTTAATTAAAATCCGCTCTACACACGTTCAGTATATTATATATTCCCTTGGTACTTACTTGGGAAAGAGGCAAAAATATCACCAATATTTTAGACAAATCCCTGATATAGAAAACAAGCTGGATTCATTTAGATTTATTTATCTACAAACCAGACAAATCTATTGTATTCAAATTAAATTGACAGCAAACTAACTAGGTAGAATGGATATGGATTTCGTTGTGTATATTGCGCAATGACAACAAAGAGTTTATTATTAGCCACATTAGCCACTAAAGTCCCTTTAACCTATCTGTATTTCTTAAATGGGCCCAATTAATCATCCTTCCCAAACATCCTCCTAACATCAGATATCTTACCTTCGACTGGTTCCTCATTGTAATTGCCATTTCCTTTATGGCTTAGGTAGTCATGTGTGTGCTTGAGTGAATGATTTGTATCTAAAGTTAAACTGGGTACACACAAGTTGATATTTTAGGACAACTAACCGATATTTTCTTATATTGGTTGGCCTGAACTATCTTTAGTTATTTTTTTGGGTGCGCATGAACGATATCGTTCAGATAATCGGACATGCTGGTAAGTCATGGTGGCAGCAAACTGTTGGCTGTGGCTATATTTGCCGCAACCTACACTTATTGTCCCGGCCAACCACTGGGGACAGTCAGCCGGGATGAATAATCTTAATGTGTACCAACCCTAATTCCTACCAGAGATTTTGGTGTAGAAGATAAACTGATAAAAGGACACTATTACTCTTACCATTACTTCAGCTGACTCTCATATGCAGCACAATAATAATCTCTGAGACGTAAAAAAAACAACAGGCTCTGCTCCCAAAGCAGTGCTAATACGCAAATTAGATTATTTGTATTTCTTTGTGAAACGAAGCCCCCAGGTACTTCTCCTCCTTCTCCCCCTCTGATAATACTTTGTGTAATACTGTCCTAAGTAGAGAGTATAAAATAATTCTTTCTGTATTAAAAGATTGGTATATTTGATAAGAAATTACATAAATAAATAGTAAATTGTCCAGTGCAGTTCAAGGGTCTTTTAAAGTCTTTGTTCACAAATGTGTAATCTGCAACCTTTCAGTATCTGCCTGTAAACTCTATAAAGCATTGATACAAGTTATAGACAAATACTGAAATGTTGCAGATTGCTTATTTGTGAATAAATACTTTTGAAAAGACCCTTGAACTTCTTTAAGGGTTTCCTTCTTACTTGTACATGCCCATAGATGTTTATGAATATCCTGTATCTTGAAATTTCCTAGAGTTTCTCCCTACATATTTTTTGTCATAATGGTAAGATGCGAAATATACAAGTCCCTAGGTTTGGCAAGTGATTCCTATTTTAATTTCCCATTCTCCATTATTTGGGATCGCCACTTTTGTTGCCTCTTGAATGTATGGGCACATAGAGCTTTACCACAGCCACTATTACATAGGTACCAATTGATTTTTATAATACCAAACTAATTATCTAGAGTATGGACTGGTCCTTCATAATGGATCAGATTCAATTTATCCTCGCTTTTTGAGACGTAATACTCGGGATCCAACTTTTGCTGCCAGGGATACAACCAATACCAGTGTTTAAATAATTTGGCTTTAACATTCATCCAAATATCATTTTTCATCAGTGTTTATACTCTGTTTACTATAAATACATTTTAGCACCTTTTAAGGTGGTCATACACATGCGATCCCACAGCATGTGATATCTGTCGGCACACATGCTGTGGGAACAGCACACACGCACCAGACTGATCCCCATATGCGATATTGGGATTGGTCGGCCGTGCGGCCATACACCACATGTTCATATTGGCTCCCTCTACTTCAAGTAAAGGGAGCCAATAGCAGGCAACGGAAAATTTCCATCATTCCTGATCGTTTGGAGTGCCGACTACGGTCATTTGACTCCGACCGGTCGGGAACTGCCCCATCACACTAATTATGATAGGTAAATCCCATTGTTTCCCGACGGGATTTACCTATTATCATTCATATGTATGACCACCTTTACTCTAGCATCCCCTACTATAGCAAACCATTAATATCGTTATTAGAATCCCTGAGTCTTTGAGACATTTCATTTGCTTTTCCCCTGAAGTCATAATTCAGACTTCCATTTCTCTGCAATCGTAAAAAATGGCCTGTAGGTATGGCCTTAACTTGACTCTCTAAATGGTGGATATCTGCAATTCTGCATGTTATAGTAAGTATGTAAAGAGGTAAAAATGCCAGCAGCAAAATGTTGGATTATGACATTTTTCTTTAAACCAAAAAAGATAAAACTGTATTAAAGGGCATCTATAGTGAAATTTATACATTGCTCCAATCCAGACATTAAAAAAGGTTAGTGTATACTGCATTATTCTTAACTTCCTCTGTGGCTCCGTGTTTGCACACTGTCTGATTTACTGCAGGGCTCCCCACTCCCCCTCCCCTCTCTGGTCATTCCCCTGTTTATTTAGTCTGGCTGTAAATTAAGCCTGTGAAACAAGCCGCTCATGCGCATTAATCCTCCTACACATGACACATCACTCTAACCTTTGTAAACAAACAAAAAAAAAACCTTGGTATGTAAGCCTGTAGAGAGGAAGTTTCTCTGTTGTTCTGAAGATAGTTCTACATAAGGAATGGGAGGGGGGAAGGGGGGGGGGAGTTTGGAGAGACTGAGTCCTGAATCACTGCAGCCTGGTCTCCCTTTGACAGGCAATACATCGGTGAAAGCTTGTGGAGGATGGGGACTTCTCCTTCCATTTACTTCTGTTTTTAACCCAGTATTTTCCAAGCATTTTTGAGAAGGAAGGAGTCATTGGGAGACTTGCTGTAAAACTTGTGTAAGCCTACACACTATACTGGCATGCTGTTAGGGGATTTGATTGACAGCTCAAGCAGGAGTGGTGTATTGAAATCTTCACTTCTTTTAACTTGAATATCTCAGGACAGAGGTGGTACTCTGGGGGTTGGGGAGAATTATAGAACACATAGAAAGAAGGGGAAAAAAATAATTTTCCCACTATAGATGCCATTTAAGTTAACCCTAAAACATACTTTAAACTATAGCCATTGATGCTGCCTCCCTTCCTGTTTCTCAAGGTTGTAGCTTCAAGTCTATAGGGATGGTGCCACATATAGATTTTGACCCAAAGCAGCAGTTGGTAAGAGATTGGTAAGTATAAGAGGAGCTGTACCCACAATCATAGGAGAGATTTTTTAAAACAGCAGTTTTGGTCTCGAGAAATCAATGAAAGGGAATTTATTATAAAACTTATTATCTGACAGTTCTCCTTCAAATCATACCTAATCTCATTGTCATGCAGGTAAAACTTAAGCAACATTTGGAAGAATTTAGAAAGTAATTCAATTGTTTTGTTTTGTCATCTAGTCATTAGTCATCTTTTAGTCACAGCTTTTTCCAGTAAAAGGGTCAGATTGCTAGAGAACTGAGGTTATTTAGAGAGCAAAAAAACAGCAATGGGATCTTTTTAGTGCTGCAAAGAACATTCAGGTGACTGGCCATGGAAAGTCATTTACAAAATATAAAACCCAACTATTGATGCACTAAGCAGATCAATGGAGTATTAGGTTTCCTTGATGGGCTGCAAAATACTCTTGCTTCTCACATTGATATCAATCTCTATTTGTTTTAGAATTAGGATAGCCAAGGTATAAAAAATAATTCATAATTCAAAAATAAGCTATTCATTTAGGGGTTGACTCTAACACACTCTCACACTACCCTAATTGTTTTATTTTGTGATATAACTTTTGGAACAGAAATGTACAGTGTATCTCTTAAAGTTTTTCTATAAACATGAACTGCAATAAAAAGGTATCAGTATTCTATAATGAATGCACTTGTACAGGTATTATGTTAAATGGAAAAGGAACACATACAGAGATAGTGAATAAAAGCAAACTGAATGGCCGTTTTGCTTAGCATTTGGACAGTTTCTTTCAGAAATAATTGATTAAAAGACTTACATTTTGTGGATTTTAGTTTTGGAACAAACCCAGTTTTGAGTCGGAACGGACATTATTCAAAATTCCAACGGAAATTTCAGAATTTGTAATCTTTTATTGTATATTCAAGATCGGCAATTTTTAATTTTCACCATATTTTGGAGGTCCAAATTTTCGAGTTTTTTTTGAGTTTTCACCAAAGTATTGAAATTACAATGTGCACATAAAATAGAGATGGCCAAACTTTCGAAAGTTCAGTTTTCGAACTTTCGAACTATAGGGACAGTTCAAAAGTTCAAAAACGCGAGTAAACTATTACCAGTGCGACTTGTGGATTCGATAATTTGATATTTACTCGCATATAGGTATAATAGACATTTTACTTGAGGATTCGATATTCGCTATTTACTCGCGTATTGGTATAATAGACATTTTACTCACAGATTCGATGCACGCATATAGGTATAATAGACATTTTACTTGCGGTTTCGATGCTTTCGTATAATTATAATAGACATTTTACTTGCAGATTCGATGCTCGCATATAGGTATAATAGACATTTTACTCGCGGATTCGATATTTACTCGCGTATAGGTATAATAGACATTTTACTTGCGGATTCAATATTTACTTGCGAATAGGTATAATAGACATTTTAATCGCGGATTCGATGCTTGCGTATAGGTATAATAGACATTTTACTTGCGGTTTTGATGCTTTCGTATAATTATAATAGACAATATATAGATAGTACACACCTAAGAACGTGGGTGGTCAGGCACACCTGAGTCTCCCACTCAGGAACTTGGTCAAACTCCCCGAGAAACCCAAGGGGGCGTGGCCAAGAAAAACAGAAAAAGTATATAGTGTGCCTACCACCACAAAAAGACCACACACCACAATATTATAATGTATAACAATAACTATATTTATACAGCAATAAATGGCCGGCCGGTCACAATATAAAATATTAAAACACTCACATATATAAAATACTACGTTAGTAAACCCTCAGACCCTACAAATTATTCTGTATATATAAATAGCTAAAAATAGAAAAAATAGTGGTAGGAGGGGGATATCAAGCTAGTAAATTAAATCGTCCAGAACAATCCTTCGTTGGTATCCAATAAGCATATAGTCCGTGATGATATGTGTGATAGTAATGGATTTAGAAATCAAAAAGCCATGGTGTGCGCACACCTAAAGATATATATATATATATAAAAAGGACGTACAAAATATGTCTATATCACTAGAGGCGGGGGTTAAAAAATGGATCAGTACTGCACCGTGCTCTTGTCGTACGTAATTGGGCAAAAGATATATCACTACAGATCCCCCGGACTTGAGAAGTTATAACATCCGTGGCAAGCAAGCTCTTGGGATCCGTGTACCGCTGTTTTAACCCACTGGAAGGTAGGTGTTTCCCTATTCCTTCCCGACGCCGGCTTTTCTGCAGATAAACAGTAGCGTCCAGCTGCTAGTTGAACCTCCCGCACTCCTCGTGAATTACGTCCACACGTCACTCCGTTTCAATTGCTACGCGTTTCGCTGTTTCCAGCTTCGTCAGGCATCTTAATAATTATAATAGACATTTTACTCGCAGATTCGATGCTCGCATATAGGTATAATAGACATTTTACTCGCGGATTCGATATTTACTCGCGTATAGGTATAATAGACATTTTACTTGCGAATTCAAAATTTACTTGCGAATAGGTATAATAGACATTTTACTCGCGGATTCGATGCTTGCGTATAGGTATAATAGACATTTTACTCTCGGATTCGATATTTACTCGCGAATAGGTATAATAGACATTTTATTCGTGGATTTGATGCTCGCGTCTAGGTATAATAGACATTTTACTTGCATATTCGCTTTCCTCAAACGTTCGAACATTCGATGATTATCGAAAGTCCGGAAAATATCTAAAATCTGGGTCCAGGATAGTTAGAGAAGTCCGAGTCCGTTCAAACTCGAATAGTTCGGCTCGAACTCGGGTTCGAGTTCTAGTCCATCTCTAACATCAGACGGGCATGTGTGTGAAAATTACCTTATAGATTGATTTGAAGGTTGTGGGCATTGGGGTTCTCCAGACCATTTCCCAGGACCCTATGCCATTTGTACAAAGCTAATGATGATACTAGATCAAAAAAAAAAAATACATATTTTCTTTTCAGGAACTTGAATTTCCATTTGACTTCTTTCTATTGGGTTAGTTTTAAAAAATGTTTTAACTTTTTAAAATTCTGATTCATTCATGTATTAGTCGCTTTACCTAATAATAAATATTCTGTAAATTACTCATTTATGGCCTGTCATTCATTGACGTAAGCTGTAAACTGTCAAAGGCAGGACCATCTGACTAAATAATGAGTTTTTTCTGTTTGTTCTTGGTTTTTTTTACCAGTGCAGCAAGAAATGATCTTTTAAAATCAATATGGGGATTTTAAAGTAAAGTTCAGATAAGGAACTGCAGCTTTTTCTACAGTTTTAGTTAATTAACAGGGGAAATGGCTGTAAATGCATATTGTAAGCTTTCAATCATTCTTTACAGAAGTCATTAGAAAGCGAAATGTATTTGTTGCAGCTAAATGGTGGTGCATGTATTATAACTATATCTGCTTCTAACGTATTTTAGAATTGCTAGCAGCGAAAGATCGGTAAGGACAAAAAGTCTGTTTGTCTGTACCCAGCCTAAGATGTAATCAAACAAAAAGATCAATACAGAACTGTGAAAACCATAGATAGCGAACCTGACACGAAAATAAAGGTGTAGTTAAAAGTGATTCATTTATTTTTAAGTATAAATTAAAGCAGAACTAATCCCAGATTAAAATCTGAAATTTCTGAAAGCATTCCCCAAGAACACCAAAGGAATGTGACTGTATCTCTAGTAAGTAGCATTATGTAACCCCCCTCCCTCCAAGAACATGTTTAGGTAATTGTCAATGCCACCTTATTGCTTGTTGTAAGGTTAGAACTGTAAAAGTTAGAATTGTAAAGGTACCCACTACTTCAAAGGATAGGTTAAATCAGGAAATAATCTTTTTTTGCACTAATTGAAGAACGGGAGGTAAGGCATAGCTCCTTTACCTCTTGTTCTTCAAGTAATGCAAAAAAGGAATTGTTCACATTCTGAGTTCTACAGTATATAATGCCAAAGTTTGCAATATTATACGTGTCTTTGTATGTACAGCTTAAGGGGCATCTATAGTGAAAAAAACACATTGCCCCTTTGCAAAGTTAAATTCATGTACTCTGTGCTGCCTTTATCCTATCTCTGTCAGTGAATTTGTTTAACCATGGTGTCAGATCTCTGTGCAGCACTCCCCCCTTCCCCTTCCCCTCTGTTACCTCCTCCATGTATCAACTCCGGCTGACTGACAAGCATATCATGTGCAGTAGGAGTTAAAAGGTCAATATCATGAAAAACACACCCACACACAGTGGCCAATAGAAAGCAAGCTGTCCTGGAGGCACGGAAGAAGAAGGAGAACAGTACAGTTTACGATCCATCACTTTGTGACCCATCATCAATCAGTGAAAGCTATTAAGAAGGGGGGTCAAGTGCAGCCTTATATCTACCATCAAAGCTGCCTCTGTCCCCCTGCTAATGCTCTTATCTCTATGTTTATTACAGAGCAGGGAGGGGGATCACGTCACAGGGATTTGCTTGACAGTCCAAGTAGGAGTAGAGGAATGCAATCACGTATTTTTCTAACTGGTGTATCTCAGGACAGAGAGGAAATCTGAAAAAAGTGAAGACACTCTGGGGGTTGTGGGGAATTATAGAACTCATGGAAAGAAAGAATAAAAAGTTCATTTTCCCACTATAGATGCCCTTTAAAGGGAGTCTACTTAGATATTGAACACACCGAAAAGTGTTGTAGCTTCAGAGAATTTGAAACATGAGAAGTTATAAAACATCTGAACAAGTAAAGAATTTATAGGTGAGGGACAAAACATTCAATTTAAGGATTAGTATTGAAAAATAGAAAGATTCTGAATGAACCAAGGGGTCCAGTACAAGCTTGTCAGGGAAAGCAATGTATAATATTGAGGAAGACGGCTAGGAAAAACAATACCAGTCCCCACCACCCCTGTGCTACTAAAAGTATCCCCATCCCTGGGTTTTGGATAAATGGTCTGTAACGAAATGCAGAAGTAGCTTTTGGGAGTCAGTCTGGCCCTGCCCCCTCCCTCAGCATAGAGCTTGGCCTATGGGAAGCCACGCTCCTTGCAAGGCTAGACAAACTCAGATTCTGTGCTTGACTACAACCAATCTAGACAAAACGCGGTGGTGGGGGGGTTAGGGTTCTCACCCTGGATACATTAAAAAGGACAGGGGTGACAAGGACTGGTATGGTAATATAATAAGGGGAAGAAAAGATCTATATGAATGATAAACTTTACTTAGGAAGAAGATACTCATATGAATTTGCATGGTTATGTTTATATAGCAACAAAATCTTGTCAGTCTAGCTTAAAATAGCTTAATGTTAATTTCTGACAAACATACAATTTTTTCCCCCTTTTATATTATAGATACGGAGACGGAGACCAACACCAGCCACCCTTGTACTGAGTAGTGACCAGTCTTCTCCAGGTAAATTCCATAATTTCCATTAACAGTGTTAAGCTGGCCATTCACTAGGCAGACATTAGTTATATTAAATGATTGTCTATAGACAAACATCTAATCAATCTAATGAGTAAAGACTGCATTTTACAAGCAGCCATTCTTACCATGAGATAATACAATTTGGCCCATTCATTTTGTGATATCAAGTTGATTTCAAAAAAGAACTGGCTAGGCGGTTCTTAGATAGATAAGACATTTGTCTACAGGCTGAGGACACACGGGCAAATTTTTCACACCGACCAGCCGTTCGCCATAAGCAACCAATCATGTGGTCCATAGGTGACCACACGATAGGCAGTGATTTACCGACGTGTCTGATCGCAAAATAACGGTTGGCGGCGATGGCAAACACACAGATGATATACGAAAATACAGTTCGATTTGCCCAAAAAATCACTTTGCGTGTACCCAGCTTAAAGACAAATGTCTAAAGTATCGTGTAGGCACCTTAAGATTTTATTCATCTGAATAGACAAATATTCAGATTATATTTCCTATTATTCCTTGTTAAGACTTCATTCTATCATTTAGAATTCTTTCTGTGGCAGATTGATCACTTCAATGGAAACTTCCAAAAGTCATATCCCCCAACTTGCTAAATGATAAACTGATCAATCGATTTTGAAATTTTATCTAATCGGCAAGTTGAAAAATCTTTGGCCAGAACAAAACAAGCCTCGAACGACTATTGATCAGATTTCAACTGATAAAAAATTGGTTTTCCCATGTGGTACCAAAGGTAAAAAGGATCAAAGCCACAGATATAGTTTGGAGTGTTTGCTAGCTTAATTATCAAGGTAATTTTTCATTTTATAGATCATTATTCAGACCTTTCCCAATCTTATACTAGACCCAATGAGTGTGATTTGTTTACACCATTCATTGTCTTTCAGGTAAACCTCATCATGTCATCTGTGTTTATATCAGAGGATTAACTATTCTGATTTCCCCAACCTATGTTAATAGTTCCTGATCTTTCGTAAACTGTTAATTATATTCATATCCTGATTTCCAGCAAATGAGACCATCTGTTGTTTGCTCATTTTACTCTCAAGGATCCTTGAATTGTTTGTAGACATATAATCCTCTTTTTCCAGCCAATGTATCCTTTCCCAGCTAGGTAAAGTGCAGTTGTTAACCATGACATGTAAAGTGGCTTTAAGCACCTTATGCAGAAAAGCCATTAATGAGCATGGACACCTTACTGAAGAGAGTTCATTCAAAGAGCTATGTGCAGCTATAAACAGCCACTTATTCACATCTTATTGAAGCCAATTGAATACAAGCTCGATGTAGAAGAAAATAATATCTCATTCTGTCTGACCCAGTCATTGAGGACACTTGAATGTTGACATTTTTGAAACATTCATTTTTGTGAAATGGATTTCTTTTGTAGTTATTCATGACTGTAACCTACATAATTATCAGCATTCACTGTGAGTGTGGTCATCCTTGCTGATCTCTTCTTGGAAATATTTCACTCTATATTAAGTCCACACTTTAACTATCGTGGTCCCGTATGAAGTTTTGGAGCCATTATTTTAGTCTTGGAAAGTCATATCTAAATGTTTCTGTAGCCCGTACAAGTTTACTTGTGTAGAGAACTCAGTGGCTATTATTTGTACTTAGGGCATCAAGTGTCTCCCAGCTAACCTCAAGTATAGTGGGAGAACTGTAACCTTTCCCATCCCACACTGGTATGGCAGGTAATCTGCAGTCATAGGCTTTCATGATCAATGCTTTGCATTTCTTTTAACATGAAAGCCCTATGGAAGGTATAACCTGTTTGGGGAAAAACTACAGAAGAGCAGAATTTCTGTAGTAAAGAAAAGTAATGTTATAATCAAATCAAATTTGGCTAATGAAATCTGTAGCAAGCTGTGCATAGCTAAGAATGAAATCTGTGATGTTAGCTGAGCATAGCTAAGAATGAAATCTGTGACATTTAGGAGGCATTTTATACCCTTTAAAGCACTTAGAGGATTTATTAATTTTAACATTGTGAGTTTGTTTCATTGCAAACCACTCAGTGGACCCTTCTGTAAAGCAAACAGAAATCAGACTTTGTAATGACATTCAGTATAAATTGATATTATCGAGTAGTTGTGTATCTGTTCAAATACTAATATCTTTCATTTGTAATTTATTCACTTTGTTGCCAGAGATTGATGAAGAAAGAGTCCCCAACCACTTACAAAAGGTAAGATGTGTAATTGTATGTTATCCATAGAATCATACAGTAGAAAAAAGAATGTGGTCTCTTTGTCTGATTAATGGGGTTGATTATTTATTGAACATTTATTACTGGGGCCTATAAACTGCCATACAGCTATTCCAAATGTGGTACAAAAAGTCATCACATTAAAAGTTCTGACATTACATGTAAAAAACAACATTTCCCATCCTTTAATTTTAGAGAGGGCTAAAGATGCATTCACATTCGTTGTGAAATTCCAAAATGCATCTGTAAAGCCCTCTGTGACAATTAGCAAACCCTGCAGCGCACACCCCCCACGCGCGTACACATCCCTCCCCCACATGAGCACCCCCTGTGCACGCATTCCACCGCGGGCGCACCCCTGATCCCCCTGGACCCACCTGTGGTCGCCATAGTCCCTGCATCAATGCCTGGATTATTACAATAACCTTTAAAGGGTATTCCCGCTGAAAAATTGTAATGTACTGTTTTTCACTTTGATTAAAGAACAGGTGGTAAAGGAGCTATGTTTTTCCTCTAGTTTTTCGATGAATTCAACAAAAGCCAACAGAAAACCATTTAAATTTACTTGTGATTGCGATCATCTGCTGCTTCCTCTGACAGGTCCTGAGTACACCCACACTCCCTTATATGGTACGCGCATGCGCATATATTCTAAGGAAGTGTGGATGTAGTCAGCACCTTTCAGAGGAAGCAGCGGAGGATTGTTATCACGGGTACGTTTAAAGGGTTCCCTGCTGGCTTCTGTTGGATTAATAGAAGAATGGGAGGTGTAACTGAAAAACAGTATGTTACATTTTTTAGTGGATATACCCTTTAAAACAAGTAAAAGGTGTTTTAAAGGGCATTTCCACCCCCAAAAAATAAAATTTAACCCCAAACTGGCCCCACTGTGTAGTGTTCAAAAATCCTTACCTTTCATCTCTGCCTCAAATGGTTCTCCTGCAGTGCCTGTTCAAAGTCCAGGAAAGTGAAGAATAGGAGCTGTCAGTGAGTCATCCAGTCCCTGCTGCTTCCTTAACCTCAATAAGGACAGTGACATGCTCTGGGGAGCCGTTCCCCATCCTCTCATTCCCGCCAGATGCCTACTGTCTGCCGCATCCCCTAGCATTAACACCATTTTACCATGTGCACTGTGGTTTAGGTCCTCACCCTGGGTACTATGGATGGCAGGGATGGCAGGAGCGGGGTGTAGGTGAGTATAATTTATAATTGTCCTTTGAATTTAGGGTTGGAGAGACTCTTTAAGCATTCTAATTCCGATATCACTGAGCTAAGAACAGTGACTTTTCATAGTGGGCTTTACTTACTTTGATTACATAGACAATTAATTCAAAAAAGGAGAATATTTAGAAAGGGAAGATCTAGTATAACAGTTTATATTTGCTTTACATAAATGCACGTTTAGAGCGGCAAACAACGTTTTTATCAGAATGCTGTCAAGTTTTTTTAATTATAAGGAAAATGTTTAAAATACAGTTACTATAATGAGATATCATCACAGATTTCAAATGATTATGTGTTGTGTTACCACCTTCTAGAATAGGTGGAAATTTCACCATCTGTATATCACAGCCTGAAAATGATTCTTTTTTTTCCTTCCTACAGTCTTCATTATCTATGTCCCCACATCAGAGGAAAAAAATTTCTCGTATAACACCCACCATGAAAGGTACTATAGCCACCCACTCTTGCTATTTCTACAATCTCTCTCATTTTCTTTTCAGCCTAAAACAAATGAGTAAAGAAAATGTCATTTTATTTGTGTAGAAATCCATTTGCGACCATTGCAGTTCTAATCCTTTTTTTTTTAGAATTTATGTTTATGGATGGCTTTCAATTTTTCCATCAAAAACAGGAACAAAGTTGAGGGCATGGAAAGTACATTTTGCACTGCTTCACATTCCAGAACATACCTGGAAATAGCCATGTGATTTATTTATTGTATGTTCAGAAATGGCCATGGATTTCCAGTGACAGAGACTGTCAGTTTAAAGGGCATGTCCACCCTCAAAACTATAACTTAACCCCATACTGGCCCCACTGTGTAGTGTAATAAAATCCTTACCTTACATCCCAGCTCCAAATGGTTCTCCAGTAAACCCCCCCCCCACAAAGTCCCAAAAACAGGCAATCAGGAGCCTAGCAGAGTCCGTATAGGACTCTGCCTCCTTTCTCTCCTTTGGGAGAAGGTTGGCATGTGCACTGCAGCCCTCCCTCCGCTCCCATTCCCTCCCTCCCCCTCCCGTTTTGCAATCCCGTCCCCTAGCATAAAAACTTTAGCACATAGCAGAATTCCTTCCCCCAGCCCCAACCGCTATAAAAGATTTTCAAAAGTTCCCCGCACTCTACTTACCTTACATCTCTCCTCCGGCATTCTGTGCAGCGGCAGCCGTGTCCGTGATTGGCTGGCTCTCAGCCAATCAGGGACGCAGCTGCCAGTCCAGCCCCCTGCATGCAGTTTCATGCAAGCAGAGGGCCGGGCAGTACGGCGGAGGAAAAAGGGAAGGTACCGTATATACTCGAGTATAAACGAGTTTTTCAGCGAAAAATCAGCCTGAAAATAGGACTCGGTTTATAATCGAGTCAACAGCTACCTGAGCATTCCAGCAGCCACACATCTTTCTCTGTACTGGCGCGCCGGCCTGACGTCACTGCCCGGCGCAAGCCGGCGCGAGCAGTGCAGTGACGTCAGCCGGCGCGCCAGTACAGGAATGAGCGCGCGGCTGCCGAAATGCAGCAACCTTCAATGCATACCTACATGCTTACCGTTACCTTCAAGAGCAGCAACCTTAAATGCTACCTTCAATGCTGGCACAGTCCCTGGCACACAGGAAGCCCTTGGATGGAGGAAAGCCCACAGTTCCTGGATGGAGAAGAGCCCACGGAGGGACAAACTGAAATCTATCTAATCTCTACCATTCTATCTATCTATATCTAATCTCTGCCATTTATCTATCTATCTATCTATCTAATCCTTGCCATTCTACTATCTATCTAAAATCCTCTGCCATTCTATCTATCTCATCTATCTATCTATCTAATCTCTGCTATTCTATCTATCATCCTCTACCATTCTACTATCTATCTATCTTCTTGGAATGCCACCCTCACTTGGCATTCAAGATGTTTGGAAACTACAACTCCCAGCTAATAAAGCATGCTGGGAGTTGTAGTTTCCAAACATCTTGAATGCCAAGTTTCTACCCTCGGTTTATACTCGAGTCAACAACTTTTATTAGGGTTTTTAGCTGAAATTGGGTACCTCGGTTTATACTCGGGTCGGTTTATACTCGAGTATATACGGTAAGTAGAGTTTTGGGGGACTTTCTGAAAAATCTTTTATAGCAGTTTGGGCTGGAATCCTACTATGTGCCCAAAGTTATTTACAGGGGTGGACATGCCCTTTAAAGTGCATCTATGCTGAAAAAAAGAGTTTTTTCAAAATGCCCATTACTAGAAACTATGGGCCATTTTCATATGTTACCGGTAACCATGTTAAATTTACGCCGAACGTTCGTTAATTAATGAACATTATCGTATAATCGTATAATGCCATGCGGTAGTAATGGTATTCTATGAGGATTGTAAATCTACAATCGTGTTATTGTAGATTTACGATCGTTATCGGTAATTTACGACAACGACCATTAAACAGACCAGAAATTAATGATCATTAAAGGTGCAGTGTCGCTAAGAAGTGATACCATTCCTTTATAAACATGGCCCTAAAATTCTTTCTATCACTGTACCATTTTTTGTTAATCTGACCCCTATATCCAATCTGAAACATTTTACATTACTGTTTTCTGTCAAGTGCCTTATTATCATAAACTCTTACAGGGAGATTCAAAATGCTCATTTTCCCCGTAAAACGAGGGTACACTACCCGATGCAATACGATGTAGCATACCTCTGCCTGAAATATTTCTGGTTATCTGGCATCTTCTCAAGTGGCAAACAGAGACCAGCTTGTAAATTTAGAAGCCACTCAAGATAAATGGTTATAATAGGAAACAGAAACATCCTTATGTAAAACAAAGCAGTGATACAAATGGACATTACTCATTATTATCTGAGTTAAAATCAAAACCTGGTCCTATAAAACAATATAAATCATAAGGTTGCCTTTACTATTTATAAGAATGTATACATACTCTGTTCTGTGTACTTTACCAACATAGGCAACAATTGCAATATCCATTGTAACAATCAGGCATATTCAATAAGAGGAGCAAAGTTTTGCCTGCGCTGTTAAGCTGGGTACACATGTTCCAGTGTTTGAGGCTTCCTGGCCGTTGGAACATGTTCCAATGTTCCGACGGCCAGGAGGAAGGACTGTTGGTAACGGAAAAAGCAGACGCTTTCAACGCATCCAATCGGTGGTTGGTCGCGCCCGCAAGAAGGATCCACACAATAATTTGGCCTGACCAACCGAAACACTAAAATTATTGTATGGTGTGTACCCAGCTTAAATTTGCCTCACATCCAATCAGATGGCACCTTTTTACTTGTCTATTACAGTTAGAAAGCAATTGATAACATCTGATTGGTTAATGCAGATTTAAGCTGGGTACACACGATTAGATATTTCGGTCCGATCGACCGATAGTTCAGTGTATCGGTCGATCGGACCAAAATTATCGAATCCGAATGTGCCCATGTCCGATCGACCGTTCGTCCGAATCGGACGAAAGGACGATCGGACAGGGTGGAAAACCTCGTCCGATCGTGCGGTCCTCTATGGACCGCACGATCGGTCGCGGTGACTATCGGACGCGGCTGCTTTTGCCGCGACCGACAGTCCTTCCTCTGGGCCGACGTTCGAAAGTATCGAAACGGCGGTCAGGAGGAAAAAATCGCTAGGTGTGTACCTAGCTTAAGAACACAGGCAAAGTTGTGCACCTTTTATTGAATGGGAAGTTGGTATCTGGAAATTTAAGGAGGTTTCCACATTCTGATTTGTCACAGATAACATGTTTATACCTGAAGGATTCAGGCTTTTTTTGTTTTTAAGTTGGTAAATGTCAGAGTGTTGCCTGCTGTGAGAGTCACCATTAGTGAACATGGGGAAGCAATTTCTCTCAGTATTGGGAAATGTAAAGACAGGAAGTGTCCTAGCTATGAGTTCACTGTATTTCAGTTTGTCTGTAGAGACTATTACAAGGAATATAAAACAGAAGTTCAGCCTAGTTTCTGAATCCCCAGTTAAAGAATAATGTCAACATTTCTTTCTCGGTTGTTTTTAATATTTCTGTTCCTTGGTTTTTAAGGTGCTCACAGTGAACCAGATAGCTTGGGCGTTCATTTCTAGCAGTTATTTGTACAAAGTTAACTCTTTGTGTACAGATATAATGGGAGTCATTTATTTACCTGACATATCTTTTTGTCTTGGTACGGAGAGGTCATTTGGGTTTAGGAAGAATTGAAATCGAGCAATAACATAAATTACTGATTATCAGTTAATAAATCTAGTTAAAATGTGCCTACTGACAAATTATATCCACATTGATATAATATAGGGGTTCTCATTATTTTACTATTGTTACAGTGCGAAATGGCTGACTTGGTTTTTATGGTTGTGCTTGCCAGGGCTCTTAATTAGACCACAATAAGTGCTGTGCTAGAATTTCCATACATGAACAGCCATTCACTATATACTGAGCTTTGTAAGCTTGTTGTTATTTCTATAAAAATAATAGATGCCATTGATCAGCAGTTACAAGATCAGATCCTATTCATTGGTTTGTGAGTGATAACAGTCAATACCAATATAAGGCAAAACTAATAGGAGTATGATAGCAAACACCATCTTCTTGTAGTACTTTAACTTAAAGGGGAACTGTGGTCTCCATACAAGTGGCCTTTGTTAAAAAATGCAAACTCCTACCCTTTCTTGCTAGCACCAGTAACATTGCTCTGCCCCTAAGTATAAGGTTGGAGCATGCCCATTGCTGAGACAAAGCATCAACTGCGGCATCATAAGACCTGCCCTGATCTTCTTAATCATTTTTAAAGCTAGCCACAAGCCTAACTGTCTAGAGGAAAGGACAGATAATGGTTGCAGGTCTGTAACTAGCTTCAGAAAATATTTTTTTGGGGGTGGGACTTTTTACACAGCTCATCATATGCCTGTCACAGACTCAGGCAGACAGGACAGACCAGGAACTGAAACTTTACAAGCCCATAATGTAAGATCCAGAGAAGCTAGGGACATCATCCTAGCTTGGTATGAAGGATATCTTTCCAATAGAGAACTAGTATGGAGACCACAGGTACCCTTTAAAGTATTTTATGATATTCAATTGTTCCCTCACAATTCACATCAAAAGGCTGTGTATGAAAGATTTCATGATTTTATTTAGACATCTAAATTCTAATATTTACAAGATGAATGGCTTTGTTGTTCCCTGCAGAGATTGTTCTCAGACCCCTAGAACACCATTGGGCATGCTGCATAACAAAGCTGCTTATGGAACCTTAAAACACAGCTAAGATTTAGCAAATGTAAACAAAAGATTTCCTATTAGCAGTAATAGCAGGAGTAGTGCAGAGCCACATTATTAAGCAAACAGCGCAATTGGCCAATATTCCTTTATGCATGTGTGGCCCAGCTAGGAGACACAGATTGTGCATTTATGGTTAAAACTAATTTAGTCTAAACAGCTGCAGCTTTTATGAATGAAGTGAAAATAAAATAGACTGCATGGGATTTTGCACATGAGCTGAGAAAATAAGATTCTGGTAGAAATTTTGGGCCCTATTTGTAAAGACACGGTAACGCTTTTTTGTGATACCGGACCTTTAGCTATTGGTTTAAGAATCGTTAAAACGATCGTTCATTTCTGGTCGGTTTAATGATCAGAATACCGCATGGTATTCTACGTCCATGGATTCATTAATTAATGAACGTTCGGTGTAAATCTACGACCGTGACACTACATTTACGACCAAATTGCTAAATTGCGATACCTCGTGTTTACAAATAGGGACCTTTGTGTCTTATTTTAAAACCAAAAGTTTCTAATGATCCAATAATCAATGTTAAGCAGCACAGGGTTCAATGGGGCTTTTTTTTTGTTCCTTCCTTGCATAATAGTTTATTTTGTAATGTTGCATCAGTCATGCTTATATATTTCTAACAGACATGGGATTATGTTATCTTCACTCAACCACACTTCTGGTTTAATTATTTTATTTACCTCATGTAAATTCCAACCATTTGACAGATATTCGGTAGTATGTAGTATGTATTAGCACACTATACCAGTAAATGTTATTTGCAAAGCAGCTGCATTGCGGAATACCAGGCAGGAAATCTCTGTGTGTACGGTAGGCCTCAAATGGATGTCACCTACACAGTCTACTTGTTGTGACATCACATCCCTGGTGTGCAGGTATCACACCTCCCGATCGGGGCCAGCTACCCGCATCGCAATCCTTTCAAACAATAATGGTGGCAGACCACTTCAAGACTCAGAGACACCTCATCAAAAAATCATTTATTAAGCATTAACCACTTATGTAGTGGACACACATGTACTCAGGGGGAGTCTGATGTGTTTCGTGGCAAACTGCCACTTCCTGTCTTTTACTGACATGATATGAAATGTCCCTGAGTCTTGGAGCGGTCCGTCACCATTATTGTTTGGGTTTCAAATCTAGTTTTATTTATATAGTTTCCAATATCAGTGCTGACAGAGGGGGTACAAAATACCAGCTATTTTTAATAAATATTTGAATATATTTGTCATGAAATGTATGATGTGCAGCCTAAAACTTGACAATGATACTAAGGTCCATGAGAAAACCCACACAAACCCGATTTCACATCAGATAGCATTGTTTTTATACACGGATTTGGGTGACAGCCCCGTTCTTACATCTCCTTGTAAGTGTTAGACAAAGGCAGTTATATGGAATTAAAAAAACACAATAAAGGTCGTGGAAAGCTGGCGCAAAGACGATTTCTCAGCATTTGTGCAGGTTTTGTGCAACATTGCGGGAGTTCAGCAGCAACATTGTGACACTTACTACAATTCACAGCAAATTTCTGTTTGTGTAGAAATACCAGCTTTTCAATAATTTTCCAGGTGAAGTAATCTTATCACTAGCACACCCTCCCTGAATGAGCCTAGAAATATTACAACATCTGATTTGTATATTTCTGTATAATGGTTGGTCAGACCAAAAAATCGGAGGTGTTTCTGCAGTAGGCCATGACCAATGTCAGTCGTCTATATCAAACGAACAGATGGTTGGACATGTCGGTAAATAATGGTCGATCATGCGGTCTCTTTTAAATTACTTCGGAGAGATCATTGCACCTATTTTGTTTATCTTTATTATCTGCATTACCTGTGTCCTTGAAATAATGGACATTGCACCATTTGTCTTTTCAATTTTCTATTATAGATGCTCAATTCACCATTAAATTGAGAATAACATGAAATATTGTTAATATTTTACTTCAATCCCTCTCCTTTATAAAGGACACAAATATTGCTAGCACCGGTACCACTACAGTATTTGAGGTTGGGGAGAGAGTTGGTTATGATAGTGTGTCTGTGCTGTTTTTTTTGTTAGGCTGGCCTATGTAGTATGGAATATTACACTCGAGTCCCCTTCACTGTATATAAGCACTTGGCTACAGCCTTAGTGCTTCTATCATGGTCAGGGGAACTCCTCGTGGGGGAAAATCCTTATAATACATAAGAGTGATATTTTATAATGGGAGCTGCAGTGGTATATTCCTTATAAAATCACTCAGCTATGCCACTAAGTGACTCATTTCTTATATTTATTATATCCCACTGCTCCCTCCCATTTCAGTGTTCATGTCGGACTTTTTTTGCAGTGTTACTCCCACTAATCAGGATGCCTGCTGGAGCTGCTCCTGTCACTTATAAACCAAATGTCTCTCTCCTCCTCCACAAAGATTTGTGTAACTGCATAGATGCTGCTGGAGTTTCCATCTACTGGGTAAGTTACAGAAGGTAGACTTGGGGGTGTAAATGAAGGTGGGAAAGGGCAAGACTAGAATTAAATGTGAATGGGGTGACGGAAGTAGATATTAGTATTATAAGAAATTTAATGCGCCCTCTACCTTATAATATAAGATATTACACCACCTCAGAAATTTTCCTGCCCTATATATAAGAACACGGCCTACCGGCCTAGCATTCTATATGGTAGGGATCTCATCGGTGGTGTAATACTATATTAAACTGTAAAGGGAGCATTATCCCTTATATATTACACTTAGGGTTAGCGTATTTATCCCTTATATAACAAAACTCTATGTTATGCCTCAAAACAAGTACATGCTCCAATAGTCCCAAATAAGCAAATTTAGGCCATATCTGATTGGAAGTTAAGAAAATAACATACTGGGAGAGAGGTTAAAGGCAAAGAGCCCAAACAATGAAGATAAAATAACTTTAAAGGAATAAACCCTGTATCTGCTACAATGTACCTAGAGGATACTCTGAATCTGTACAACGTACTAGATAGATAACCATTGTATCCTGTACAACATACCGAGATGAATAACTCTGTATACTGTACCAATGTACCTAGAGGATAGTCCTGTACTTGTAACAATGTTACCTAGATGGATAACCCTGGGTCCTTTACAATTGAACCAATTTGGATCACCCTGTATTGCTTGGGTATGCTGGAATACCCCACGTACCTAGATGAATAACCCTGTATCCTGTACCCAAGGTACCTAGATGTATTAAATCCTGTATCCTGTACCAATGTACTTATATGAATAACCCAGTTCTGTACCAATGTACATAGATAGGTAATCCGGTTATACTGTACAACATAACTAATGGATGGGCCTGTAACTTTGTACCCAACGGACCTAATGGATGCTGATACCTAGACTGATAAAGCATAAAAATTAACCCCTCATAGCTTGTTGGTTATTTATGAGTACTTATACTTTATGGAAAGGTTCTTAAAGCGACAGTCAGTGGAAATCTCACTTTTGTTAAATTGGTAGTTTGTGTAAGCTTCTTAGTTATTCTACATATTCTTCTCCCATTTGAAAAAGCAGTTGAATGTATACCCTTTGCTGTTCCCGGCTGTTGACATTAGTGAGCTGCCATTCAGGTTTAACGGTCTTTTCTTATTCCCAGGAGCACCAACTTTTTGGAATGTCCTAATAGTAATTTACTGATTGGCTGTTGGATGGGTCAAACAGCTCAGATCTTACTGAGCAATGAATCAACCCGACGCCAAACAATAAGGTCTCTAATAGGGGCGCCTGCAATCAGGAAGTCATGTATTTCGGTTTGCATTATTTATACACAGACGAAATGCTGAATTGGCAGGTTAAGGTCATGGGATGAAACATACGCTCTTTTTTTGAAAAGCATATGTATTTGAATGAACTTCCCCTTTAAAGTGCAAATAGGCCTTAACCAGTTTTTTATAGAAGAGGTTGGTGTTGGAGTTTGTTATAATTTGTGGCACATGGCTACAAGGAATGTGGTCCAAACACAGTACTTGCCTCGTGGCAGTCCCTACTGTTGTGGTGCCCCTTCCTTATCTAATATTTTAAAGCAAAAAAAAAAATACTGTTTTAAATGTAAATCCATCCTGGGATAAGTTGATGGATTAGACACTGCGTGGGTCCAATTTTCCAGAACCGCACCCAACCCGACCCGAAAAAAAAAGGCTAAAAAAAAGTTAAAAGTGAATAAATAAATGTTTTATTCGTAACCAAAAAATGTTCATAGAAACAAACCTACCACTCCACTAAAATATATTTGCAGGCATCCAAATATCGAAAAACTACAACTCCCAGCATTCCCTGGTGCTTCTGATATTGTGAGTGCGGTAGTGGAATGCTGGGAGTTATATTAATACAAATGTAGGCCCACGGTAAGAGATCCCTGGTTATAGAGATAATGTACACTTAATATAATATTATCCCTAATGTCTAACTACCTAAACTAGGGTCTACTGCCTAACTACCTACCCATGGGCCTCGTACTGTCCCATATAACCGAACATGGACCTCCACTGTCCCCTACTACCTACCATGGGCCTCTTACGTCCCCTACTGCCTAAACATGACTATACTGTCCCTACTACCTACCCATGGGACCTCTACTGTGCTTACTACCTAAACATGGACCCTCTACGTCCCCTACTAACCTACCCGGGCCTCTACTGTCCCTAAATTCTACATATCATGGGCTCCTACTGTCCCCTATACCTTTTCCATGAGCATAAGTCATTTTAAATTCTTTATCTGAAACTATTTCTTGTTGACCTGGACAGGGATAGGTAACCAGTAATCAAGGTGTTTTAAAAACTACACCTCCCAGGTCACTCTATAGCCAAGGAATGCTGGGAGTTTTAGTTGTAGTTTTCAAGCATTGGAGCTTACTGGTTACCTATCTATGAGATGGTATTAACTAGTTCGCAGAATATACATTTTAATATCCACCACTGTAAAACGTTACCACGAGCAGGTTTGCGTAGCCAGGATTATGGGTATGGGGGCAGATAGGCTGCAGTGAAATATCTATTATGG
The DNA here is from genome assembly GCA_019447015.1 of Hymenochirus boettgeri. Classification (NCBI taxonomy): domain Eukaryota; kingdom Metazoa; phylum Chordata; class Amphibia; order Anura; family Pipidae; genus Hymenochirus; species Hymenochirus boettgeri. The sequence goes on from CM033470.1 coordinate 279,834,429, forward strand.
TTTATATGGGTTTTGTAGATATCAAATTGTAGGGAACATAAATTAATATTTAAAACATAAGAGTTTCCATGAAGGTTCATTTAAGGGAAAAGCATAGAATGCACAAATAAAGCTTCAGACAGTTGAACACTTCCAGCACCTCATTTTTCAGAATGTAGAACAGAAGGAAAGCCAGATGGAGTGGAGGGGGAGGGAATCTAATGCATATTAACTATTATATTATCTGGGCAAAGACTGGACTTGTGTGGTTACAAAGCACAATTTTAATGTGGGCTGTCATTCGGCATGGTGCTAGGGTAAAAGCAGACTGTAAAACGGATAGCGATTTCCTCTACTTGCACACAAGGGATTTCTACTTATCTGACACTGAGGCTCCTTACCTTTACCTTGCTTTTACTCCCCCACTTTTTTTGGGCATTGTTATGGAGCAGACAGTAGTGAAATGAATTTATGGAAGGTTGATTGAATGGACTAATGGGCAAAGTGTTGATTTGGATGTATCTATTATCAGAGGCAGGACACACTGAATAAAGCCGGGCATATCCTTTCATGCGGGCAGATCTACATGCACTGTTTCCAGAAAATGCCATTTATCTGGGAGTATATGTAAAAAAAATTCTAGGGGTATGTTATGCCATTTGGCTAGCTGTCTGATTTATAGTATTATCTGTGTTAGGGCACATGTTTACAAAGGGCCCCATACTGGTATTTTGACAATACAGCCCTTACCATGATTGGAAAATAGAATAGCGTATTTTACAATCATGATATATTGTACTGTGGCACCAAAATGCCAAAATACTTTCATGTAAAACTGGCCATTGGAACCGCACTGGGGTATTTTTAGGGCTAGGCCCCACTTGACAGGAGAAGAGATACACATAACAGATATGATGGCATACTGATATTATCAGAATTTTACAACTGCATTGTGATATTATGGGCATGCTATAAAATACCCTGTATCTGTAATGACTCTGCGATACTGGTAAGGGCCAAGTAACTATAAGTAGGGCCAATGATAAACCTGCCTTAGCAAAATACGTCAAGATTTTATCAACATGATCTTAAATACCACAAGTCAATCAGTAATTTATGACTGCTCCATAATGGGGACATGATATGGAAAAAAGCCATGGTATCTGATTTTACTGATACAGAAGACTGTATAGGATTAACTTGTATTAGGCATCATAAAATGCAGCCCTAAACACAACCCTTCCCCCCTTCCTTTATGTACCTGGGTGAAGAGACAGATGAATTCACATGGTACAAGGGTGAGGACATAGCAGGGTACAGTAGTCCTGATCTGGCGTAACCTTTTAAAAAATGTGTGAGAAGTTGAGGGTGTGGCAAGTATAAATTGTCATTACGACAATTCGGTATTTATGATTTTGTTGGCACTATTAATCTTGCCAGAAACATTATATTGTGTCTTATATTCAGGGACTGGATAAATATCTATTATGGTTTTATTCAGGGCTGGATATCAGAGAGTGCATGATGGTCCATTTGTGCAGGGACAGGAATGCCTTCACTACAAGACCATGCAGTAGAGAGAACAGGGGCCATATATATTAAAGCGATACCGTGACTTTACGATCGGCATCATAAATTTACGATCATTAAACTGATGAAGATTCAGTAGATTTACAATCCCCATAGAATACCATTTGCAGTAGTTAATACAGTATTTAGGATTGAACGTTAGTTATTAACAACCGTGGTCGTAAAGTCGGATCACGAGTGTGCATTTACGACCCGCGATAAAAGCGATACCGCGGGTTAATAACTATGGCAAAGCCACTTAAGTGTTTCGGGTTTGTTGTCATGCTTTAAAACTAGTGAGAACCAAGCGGTACCTCGCTTGGTAGCGCTGCACTCCCAAAAAAGGTTGAAACGGCCTTTACTTTCACTTTCTTCCAGTGCTTTCTGACACTTATAAGCCAGGATAAGTGGTTGAGACAATTTGATCGATCTTTTACCATAGGTAGAAATTAAACAATTATATATTGTTCTAAAACCCTTCTGTATGGACTCATGTCAGAGGTATTTATAAATACAAATGATCCTTTACCAACTGCAGGTTATTTTATGATGGGTAGTAATACACTAATTAGTAACAATACTATTAGTATTGGTATATATTATATATTATAATTTTTATATTAGCATTAAATATCCCGTCCATAATGCCAACGGTTAAAACAGCAAGATGGTCTGTTTATGGAAGATCTTGCTCTGTATCGGATTATTGCACATAGTCCAAAATACCATCCTGGTCGCAAATATTGATTACTGTGGTAAAGGCCACTGCGTAAGGGGGTTATTACTACGAGCAGATACAGTGATGTACAAAAGTATGCAGGGAAGAGCTTCAGAATTTGCCTCTTTAACAAAAGGGGGTCCTAAATTTATTGTTTACTGTAGTGTTACTGTCCCCTTTGCAAATCAATGTATAAGCTTTTTACCCGTGAAAAAGCTCCAGATTAAGTCACATAAACATTGGAGGACCCCTTCTGGTGGTTCATAGTATAACACCAAGATCAGCCATGCAATATTTTGCATGCAGAGCGTTTTACTATTGCATTATGTGTCCAGCTGAAGCCTACTTTAACGGAAAAAGGATTATTAGAATGAATATTAAAAGGGGAAAACCATAGAAAGAAGTAAATTATACCCAGTGATATTTTGAAAGGGAACATACTCACAGAACTTTAAAATAAAATGATACCTAATGATTATCCTGAGTGTGATGAAAGATCCCGCTTTCCCCACCAGTCACCATTATATCGTAAGGAAATGGGGAGAGGCCTTGGAAACTAGGGGCGGGGGACAGGATCTGTAAATGTGTCTTTATATCACCTTGGATATTAGACGACTTGGCGTTCTTAGCGTTACTACTTAAGCCACATAAAGGTTACTGAGGCCCTCATTACCCAGACTCGCTGGGCAAATATCATGGAGTTTAAAGTCCGCTAACCCAGTTAGCTTACCGTTTAGGGCGACTTTAGCTCCATATTAACGGCAGATGAGTGGGGTTACGCAAAAGTCACCCGCAATCTAGCACTCGCGATTATATCGCATTGCGCTCATTTAGCGCAGGATTTTAAATCTCGCATTGTGTCTATCCATACCGAGGATGGATTACCCACATTCGCAAACTGTGATGTTAAATCCAGAAGAAGCATTTACCCAGAGATATAGCGGCTCTGGGTGAATGAGCCCCACTGTGTTAGCAGGGATGCCCAACCTGTACAATAGAGCTGACCACAGAACAAGGCAGCATAAGGATATGGTATGACTAGCTGATCTGCCTACACTAAACCCACCCAAGCTGTTTAAGAGTAGTAGTGTTGATTATGTAGGTTCACCTTGGAAGCATCATCCAGGCTACATTGGTTCCAGTGTAGCCATACAAACTAGGCCTTTCAGAATATAGCTTTCGTGTGGGAAAAAAAACCTTATTATCGGTATGTGAATCTTCAGGCATTGGGTGTGAAGTGTTGAAACAATACATGAGGGGACCAAGGCCCTGACTGGTACCTCACCCATTTTACAAGCTGATCCCACATATTTAACACTGGTACGGTCGGCAGTAGTTGAAAAACAGCTTGAATGAACGTATCTAAGTAAGGTATGCACCATCAGGGGAAGCAGGGGACCGACGTGGTACGGTAACAGGACAGGAGATTGGCAGGAACCTATTAGGACCCCTGGCCACCCTCGTCGTACACGGGGGGCTGTGTTATGCCTTTGAATATCAATCAACGTGCAGACTTAAGAACAACTAAATCTTATTGTGATCGTTTCGGCTAGGTAAGGAGTAGATAGTAGAATACACCCATGGCTTCCTATTAAAATACCATAGAAGAACAGGCGAAAATGTGAAACATTGCCCATCGACAGATCAAATTAAAACACACTAAAGAGAATAACACTAGGAGAAGAATTACAATTTTCACTGAGGATTATATAACAGTGAAGGAACAACTAAGCTTTACAGTAAGTTTGCATTTAGGCCTTTTGGTGGAATGATCCAGTTTAGATATTCCTATGCCTCGCCTTTAAACAAGCAATATTCATTTTCTGATGAGTATCTAGTACTTTGGACTGATCAAGGGACCATTCCCTTTATTTTGCAGTATTGGCATAAAATGTGAATGCATGTATAGGGTGACTATCTGCAGGTTACACCACACCACTGAAGGTAAATAGCAGTAGGCTGGTATGAAATGTAAAATTTATGAGTTGGCCTTTTACTATTTTAAAGGTGTATCAGCCCAGTTCTGTCTTACAAATTCCAGCCAGGGTGATGTGGCTACCCCTGTGGGGCATATTTGCATATTAGAAAGGTGCAGTATTGACAGAATGTAGGGCATTGTCATACTGCTCAGACATGTTAAATTAAGTTTTCATGCAAAACCCTTGTTTTACATTTTTGTAAAGTACCGACCGTAGTTGCAAAATACGTTAGTGCGCACTTTTTCACTAACGGCTCCTGTGTGTATACGGTTCAGAACAATAAGTAATGCAGGTGAGTAATCCACGTAATCATGCAGCACAACAGATCAGTGCCAATTACTGACAATTAGCTGCAATACAAATGTTCAATCTTCAAATTACACTAACCTATTTACAAAGGTTTAAGTAACTTTAGAAGGGTATTGCGACAGGGTACGTCCACCAATCCAACAACTGAGTTATTTAGTATCACCTTTGTGGAGGATTAGCCTGTTTTTTTTAATGCCTAGTAAATGTTTGTGTACAAATTTAGGGTTAAGGGCATCGATACTGGGGAAATGAACTTTTTTTTTTCCTTCCATGGTCTATATTAGCCCAACTCCCAGAGTTGTACATTTTCAGATTCCCTCTCTGTCCTGAATACACCAGTTTAGAAGAATACGTGATTGCATTCCTCTGCCTCCTACTGGACTGTCATCAAATCCATGTGACTTGTCATATCCCTGCCGTAGTCCTCCCTCTCTGCTCTGTAATTAACATAGAGATAAAGCATTAGCAGGGGAGAGATGTAGCTTTGATGGCAGAGATATGGCTGCACTTGCTCCCCCTTCTTGATAGCTTTCACTGATTGATGATTAGGTCACAAAGAGAAAGATCGTATTTTATTCAGGACACAGGAGATTCGTTGTCTCCAGCACAGTTGCGTTCTACTGACCACTGTGCGGGGGTGTATGTTTTTCAGGATGTTGACTTTTAACTCCTACTGCACATCATAAGCTGTCGGTTAGGCTGGAGTTGAGACATGAGAGGAGGTAACAGAAGGGAGGGTTGACAGGAATTTAACTTTGCATTGGCCAGGTGGGTTGTTTTCACTATAGGATCCAAGATATGATTTCGCAATTCAATACTGCCCCGTTAAGACCACAATGGAACTGCCACAAGCTTGATATTAAAATCTCATTAAAATTTCTATTATGTTGTTGCAGAGAAATGATTTCTAACATCCTTGCTTTCCTTATGAGATGCAGATTAAATGAGACGCAAATGGTAGTTTAAGGCTTCGTTTACACCCACAAAGCCGCATATGAATGTTACTGCCAAAGACGTGTTTTATGCGTTTTTTCAGGTGTGGCATTTCTTTGCCTGCTTTAATGTGATGTATGTGTTTTGTAGTTTATTGTATGCAGTGAGTTTTTTGGGTTAAAAAACAAGGGGAAAACAAGGGGAAACTTGAAATGCCATATTTTCTCTTCTCATAGACTTCCTTGGGTTTGGTACAATTTTTTACCCTTTAAAATCTTAAATTAGTCTTTAACTGCCTCGTGCAACAACAAAAAAAAACTTTGTATGTGGCAACATGTAAACACAGGTCCTCTATTGATAGTGGCATCTTGTGATAACGTGAACATTATTATAGGTTATGCGGAGCACAAGGACTATGGTATTTGGGTCTTCATTAGTTAGTATTTTCTGTTACACAGGAGATGGATGCAGCTAGCCAAATCTTTCTGCGCTAATTCATTTACGTTAAAGGAGAACTATTGTGTATTATAAAGTTTAAAAAAAAACAGTGAAACTGGACAGGGATCAGGGACTGATAATTCCTAACTACCAATATGTTTCTGTGAGGAGCACCAGCTCCAAAACAACTGATTCTGCCAGATTCCTCCTGCTTCAGCATTATCTTAACACCAGGGAATAATCGGGGACTAACCTGCAATGGAAAACTGTACTGTGCTGTAGGTCCTCAACGAAACAATATAGGCAGGTAGGAATAATTCAAGCAACACTCCCGTCCCAGGTACTTACATTTCAAAAAGTACATTTTAAAGGATAGTTATCCTTACGGAACAAATTCTATTAAGGAAACAAAAAACCAAAAAAAAAATCCCACTGATTTATATGATTTAGTTCAATGTTCGGTCCCATCTTTTCCTTCCCAAGGACTAACACTTGCAAACCACGCAAGGCTCCGGAAGCTATCTCTCTTGAAGAAACACATTCCCACGCAAATTCAATTCAGTACAGAGGCACCTAATCAACAAAAGGTGACTTTTTATAAAACTCTGCTTCCAAAGAAGCCTGCAATTATTTGCCTCCAAAGTCAGAGTGGATGTAGGATTACCTGTAGAGGTGAGAAATAAAAAAAATTATTTTTGAGTTTAAACAGCGCCAGATCCTTTCATGTGCGAAAGACCCGTTCTTTATGGATTCAGGGAATTCTGGGTCCTTTATACCTGCCTGAATAAAATGAAATTGAGCATTAGCAATAGAATTTTTGTTAAGTTATTAATAGAGGAATATAAGAGAACACGCAGGATATGGATTAGAGTAAAGTTTATTTATTACCGCCCTTATGCATTTCTCAATATGTATAATACACGCTATGGTATGTATTTTATACACTAACTTCTCCCCTTCCCAGGAGTTAATTACAGTACGCTGGGGGTACTATTGCCTAACAGGCAGTATGAGGTAAGCTGGGTTGACACGGCTCACCAGGATACAGAAAAACTGCCTACCATGGACCGGGGCCCTCAAGTCAGGGCCATATTACTGGGATGTACAATGAAGAGCGTTATTTTCGACAGCGTGGTAATTTGATACAGAAATTATTTTACACCAATGAGAGCTATTTTACACTACTTTGGAAGAAATATTACACTAATGGACGTTATTGACGATATGCGCATTAATGTACGAACACACAGTTATGGATGTCGTCTAAAACAACATAAGGATCGGGTTATTTTACATCCATGATTTACATCTGCGTTCAAATGAAAGATAATTACACTACATATGTTAATATGCTAATGTTTGTAGAGGCAGGTAAGGCATTTAGGACTTTATGAAAACTTATAAAGGAGCCCATTACCACAAAGCAATATATGAAAGATCTAATGATTGCCACCAATGATATCCACCATCCCCCCATGATTAAATGATCAAAAGACCGATCTTCTGCGCCACATTGGTCTATGTTAACAAGGAAACATTCAAAAAAAATACAGTAGCGTAGGCCTGTACAGCCCATTGCCCTACAGTAGTTATTATGGACTGCCTTAATTCTCAGCAGAGGGCACGACTGTCCATATTAACAACCTGTTTTTTCAAAGCAAATGTTGGGAGATATGACTACTGTAGATGCCCATCAGGGTTTATCTGCATTTGAATGAACAAACTCAGAAAATACAAGGTTAGAAAACGATTTTTAATATTGCTTTGTAGCAATGATAATCAATAGGATGTTGTAATCGTATGAGGGAAACGTGTTCAATATAATTGGTCTTTTACAACTCACAACAAACACAGAAGAAGACAACCCGTCCAGTACCAATGGTTGTATAGCTTTGACTTTTATACTTGAATATGATTAAATCTGTTGTATTTACAATACATATTATTTATCACGCAAGAAGATTAAACTTATTATAAGTTGGATCTGTCAAATCTGGGTACACACAGCTAACGATAAAGCCCGTACCGTTTGCAGATCCTGTCTGTCATCTTTCACTGATCTGTACTGTGTGTACCCAGTTAAGGATCACAAAATATGGGAGGAGCAGTGTTTTTCATACTTTCAAGTAGCATCCAACACAGACATTAAGCCATGCGTGGGATGTATAATCAGGGTGTGTTACTATCGTCTCATTTGCTGTCATTGGAGGTATGCGATATTGGGGCTCTCTCACACTTAAGGCAAACCCCATGCTACCCAATGCAAACTTCACCCATGTGGTGATCACATCACTAATTACTCACTCATAACCAATCAGCAGTTCTCTCCACATGCTATCTTCCTGTAAGAGATATTATGGCCTGCTCTGGTTTTGTGGTCACATATTTTTATTTCCATCACACACTGGACCTGGGGGGAAAAAAAAGACACAAAAGGCTAAGTCAGTCACCAAGGTTAATAATATGTCTTACTTGTAACTATTACTAAGAGAGACTTGGATCTACCCTCAACGGCACCAAAAGGTGTGTGTGTGCGCCAAATCCCTGAGACAAACGACTGAGAGCTTATTGCATATGTGTCCACACAAGAATGCATTTGTTTATTTACACATTATGGGTGTACAGTTTTAGGTAAGAACAAAGACAAAGGCAATTAATGGGAGCGGCAGGCACAAAACGCTTCTTAAATACACCTAACCTTTTACCAGCCGTACACAGACAGGCGTTGCAATGGCAGGGCGGTATATAGCAAACGGGGCCTGGCAGCCGCACACTATGTACTAAAGCAATTCTAATGCCAGCTATTGCCTGGTTCTAGAGATAGCATGTGTAGACCTAAGAGCACAATGGCTATATTAAATTGATGGGCACGCCGAACAATTGCGGGCTTGTTTTCAAATTCCTCGGATTGTATATTATATGTGTATAAAAGTATCAGTGGTTCTCCTCTCTAATGCTGTGTTGGGAGGAGGACTTATAAGAAAAATAGCGGGGTGTCTTCAGCAAGATGGGCCAGCTCAGGACCAATCTTGGGAGCGTAGAGAGGAAAGGAACGGGATCGGCCATGGGGTGCTTCACAGTAGGTATGATGTGTGTCTGTGAGGCAGTGGTGAATGTTAAATAAGGAGGAGTCTGTGAAAGTCTCAGGACATCATGTTCTTTCGGCCTAATTAGATAGGTCTGTGTCAGGGCAATATCCAAAGTTATTCAATACATTTCCAGCAACGATTAATACAATGAGCGTTATGTCACACATTGACCTATCTCTACTAATTAGTAGAAAGCATAACAGTGTCTGTGATTTCACATTCCTAATTATTTGACTACCTGTATCTTTATTCTTACCACAGTTGAACGTAAAAGTGGGTGACAATGCTTATCGAACCTTGTCTACGTACACGAAAAGAAAAGCTGGTCAACGCTCTGCATTTCCCTTATTAAATCCCATATTAACATTTTATTTTATCAATCTGAAAAAGTGTCAGGAAATTCAAACAGATACATTTATACTGATTGTGTTGAAATGTGGAGTTAACATTCCCATTCTGTTATTTATTCCTAAAGGTGACCATACAATGGTGGATTTGCAGCAAAAACGGTCCAATCCAACAGGATTTGCTGACATCAGCATTGTGTTTGGATAGGTTACTATGCCACCGAAACTACTGCCATGGCATTGTACCTATGAGTATTGAACAAGAAAACCCCTTGTTCATTATTACTGCAGTTAGTATAGGGAGGCAGATTAACATTGTTGCCGGCTACGCAGGAACGGATGATTGTTACATATATGGAAACAGTTATTCCTGTGTTTTCCGATCGGATAACTCAATTAATGATCCATCTGGAATAAGATCATGAGTGTTACAAGCGAGGTGGATTGTGATAGGGGACCTCGAGTATGACATGCAGAGAAGAATAGGTTGTTAGGCCATCCATTTGCTTGCTGTTGGCAGTAAATCATATCGAGGACACGTGGAAGACACCCACAGACACACCCTCAGGAGCATACACACATATGAGCATGAAGATAGACCCAGCCAAATAAATAAAGCGCAGTCTTACAAAAGTTTATAAAGCAGGCTCAGGACATGCTGGCACAAATGACACATAGACAAAAAGTAGAAACCTGAAAGATACAAAGACATACGACACAGCAAGACCAAATAGACAGAAATAGGCCCCAACAAATGTTAGGGTCTCCTTGTGCCAGTTGACATAGGTTTTGGTAGTAGTATAGTGTCTGTATAATATTTGAGGCTGAATAAAGACCTCAGTCCACTTGTCCAAATTACTCTCCATGCCCAAACATTCTGCTTAAATTGATCCAGAGAAGGCCAAAAACACTATAAACTTGAGTAGCAATTGGGAAATTCCGGGATATCTGTATGATTCAACTACCCGTAACATGCAACATTTCTTACTTTTAGAAACTCATGAGCTAAATCTATCCAATGAACCTTGCTATCACCAACATGTCATGTAAGACAGTCCTAGCTTTACGTACTCACAGTGAAAAAACCTTATGAACTTGAAAGACTAAACTTTTTTGTTTCCAGTCTTAAGGGGTGTTATCTGATGTTTTTATTGGTGACAATTGCCCCCCCCTGATAGTGTATGTGTATGGCCATTAAGATGTATCACAGTGGATTTGCACATGAATGAAACAGTCGTTACCATGCTGTGCCCAATTAAGTAGTCATAACAGGCTTGAACCCAACATTTTAGGTATGGAATTGTTTATTTAAAGGGACATGTCCACCCTTTTTTAACTTTAGGGTAGTGTAGGGCTTCCCCACCAGACCCGACCAACTATATTATTGAGTGCAGAAACTCCCCAGATCTATACTTAACCTTACCGATTTCCTCTGACACTGTCCCGCCCTCTGATTGCATGAACACGCAAGGCAGGGGGCCGGGCGGCGGCTGCCGGACAGTGGAGAACGGCGGGGGGGAGAGAGGGAAGGTAAGTAATGAACTGGGCGAGTTTATCGCACAATAATATATAGCAGTTGGGCGGTGGGAGGAAAAGCCCTACAGTACCCCAAAGGGGCTTTACCCTAGGGAAGCCGTGGAAAGTGGAGGGCAAGGAAGGGGGACTGATCTGAGCAAGTCAACAAACCTCTGAGAGGATGCCTAGAGGCCGGAAAACACTTTCCTCCTGAGTGCTCCTGGTGGCCAGTATTGGGACCTTTTACAGGGACATTACAGGAGAACCATTTGGAGCTGGGTGTAAAGGATTTTACTTACACTACAAGTGGGGCCAGCAGGTGGTTAAATTCTAGTTTTTGGGGGTGGACCATGCCCTTTACTTCTTATAAATATCGTAGTGATTCTTTATAATTAATTGGTATGAAAAAACTAGAGTTTCATAAAACAGCAGTAAATGTGTTACTGGCAAACAAATAGTCCATCATACTGAACTTTGAGGTGCAGGTTGGGGAGATACTAGTTCCATACACAAAATGTTCTAAACCTAGGACCATGGGAGTGATACCATTCATTGAAGATGGGGGTGGGGGGATGAAACTTATTGTAGATTGGGCAGTGGTTGGAATCTAAATATGGGGGGAGATGTCAGAGTGGCAGGGGAAGATGTGCGAGTGTAGGCAGACAATATGGAAGAGGCTGCCATTCCTATATCGTCTCAGACTCCATAGTGATTAAGTTTTTCTTATAATCCATACTTTAGTAGCAGATTGTATACCGGGAGAGATGAGCAGGAGGGTGTATGTTAAAACAGTAGGAAACTTCAAGACAGTTGTGTAGAAAATTGTGTTTTTTGTGTGTTGTGTGTGTGTGTGGGGGGGACCTTTAATATGTTTTTCCAATGCCTTGTGTGGAAAGGGGATTGTGGAGTTATGAAGTATATTAGGTACCTTGGAGTCCGGCCCTGTATAAAAGTACACGCCTGCGGCCTCGGCTTTATATGGTCAATGAACACCTCAGTGAACTTTCAAACCCATAGATTTATAGTAGGGGGCACATTATTCTTATAATTGACATATAATTTGCATTATCCAGTATATAATACTGTATACATGTTACACAGAAAAAACATAATGCATTTATTATTACATATATATATATCTATAAAAGAGCCCGGTCGACCACGGCTGCTCTCACTCTCTATAACCATCTCCCAGTATCATGCACTTAAAGAGGTATGTCCACCTTAAATTTTTTTTAGTATAACATTTTACAAAATGCCCAACCGCTCTTTTTTATTAGAAAGTGCCCCAAACTTCTACTTACCCTTCCCTTCTTCCTCCGACTTGCACTGCAGGCCCTTGTGCGAGAAAATGCAAGACAAAGGGGCGGACCAGCAGTTGCGTTGTGATTGGCTGAGCGGCAGCCCAATCAGGACGTGGCGTGCCGGGGGTTCAGTGTGGCGGAGAGAAAGAGGGAAGGTAGTAAGGTTTGGGGCACTTCTAATAATAAAATAGAGTGCTTGGGGCTGGGGGGACAGGGGGAATGTTATATGTAAAGGGTTTATGCTAGGGGGAGGGAGGATCCTAATCGGGAGGGAGAGGGAGGGGAGAAGAGGGCAGAGTAATGCCAAAATTTCCCGGATCCCAGATGGAGGCCAGAGTCCTATATGGGACTCTGCTATCCTCTGGTGGCAGTTTTTGGACTTTGGGGGGGGACACAGGAGAACCATATGGAGATGGGATGTGAGGTAAGGATTTGTATTAACTACCGATGGGGCCATACTGGGGGGGATTATAGTTTTGGGGGTTGGACATGCCCTTTAAGCACTTTTCCACCAAAAACTGAAACACCAAGCATGCGTCCGTATGTACCATCTGGACAGGGTATTTCTCCAAGCCTTTCAGTATTTTACCATCGGCTATTAAACAGCACAATACACCATCATCAATGGGCCAATACTGCCTGTAACCTGTAATTTGCAGGTACTGAAAGCATTTGGAATTTTGCAACTGTGGTATCCTCAGTTTTCAAACACACCTTGTCTAGTTGTTACTATTTGCTACGGAACTAATGTGGATGTTAAAAATGCAGCCCAGTAATATATTTCATCCAATTGGCCATCAAGTTGAAGAATGACAATGGTTGCAGGGTCCCAAACATGAACCTATTAGACAACCAGAATGTGTAATTTATTTTAATAAAAATATAATTTAATTTCAAATAAACGACCGCGGACGCGGCAAGCTTGGTTGCGTTGTCTCTTCCAGGGAGTTTTCTCATGTGGTCCATCCTGTGTGAAACAGCTACATGGTAAACGTGACTGAGAAGATTGAGTGGAAGCTGTGTTACCGTGGCAAACAATATCCTAAATCAGGCCTGTCATCCAGGTTGTTCTGAAGATGATGGGCTGTTCTTCTTCTGATGCCTGTTTGCACAGGTGATTTCTGCTAATAACTGGAGCTCTAATGTGAACCGAAAGATAGAGAGGATAAAAGAAACAAGATTGTTGGATACAATATTATTTGTAATCACTTTATCAAGTACACAAATGAATTAGTTACTCATTTCAGGTTGCCGTTATATAAATTGCCATGATGGAAACTCTTTATATACTGCTAACAAAATTGTTTTGTTGTGCTTTAGTAAAAAAGATCATTGTTTTCAGAGATCTGCAGGTGGTGCTAATATGTCTACCAAAGAGTATATATATATTCTACAAAATGAAAAAATGGAACCTGCATTGAGATGATAATTACAAGATAAGACACATACATGATTATATATTGCTGGACATTAATCAAAACTATCAGAATAAGGGCAGCAAGTGGCTCCAGTGGGAGCATGTGGTCATATGGGCAGCACGGTGGCTCAGTGGTTGCACTGGAGCCTGTAGCACTGAAGTCCTGAGGTCAATTCTACCCTTGGACACATCTGCAAGGTGTGTGATTCTCTCCCTGTTTGATGGGTTTCCTCTGTTTCCCCACAATCATAAAAACACACTAATAGGTTGTATGCGTTAAATAAATGTGCCTAGATTGTAGCTTTTCTGGGCAGGGCATGATGTGAATGTATACATGTAATTGTAAAGCGATACGAGAGATGTTGGACGCTATATAAATACGCAATAATAACAAAAATAAAATACAAAATGGGTGAAGTTACCAGTCAGGTCAGGTAATGATACATTTTAGGTTAAAACTAGTTTGTACCTAATAGTGAATATTATTATGACAAATTACCTGTTTCTATGTGATTCCTTAGACAATTACGTTTCACATTAGTCACTTTCCTACTACAACCCACTCAACTGCAGGATCATCAAATAAGAGCCACCTCCTCAGGAACACTAGGGGAAAGGGAAAGATTGGTCTGTCTACTCCATGGGAGAGTTTCGTATTATTTATTTTAAAGAATATATTGAAAACAAATTGTTTTGAGATTTATTGTATGAAAGAGAAACCTATTATATATATTTTGATTTATTTTATAAATATTATTTCTTTGAAGTCACATACTACATGAATGCATCCAAACATAACGTGTGCCTTGTTTTGTATTTTCAATCTAATACTGGAAAGTTGCTGAGAGTATGGTCCTCAATGATTCAATTTTTGTCAGTGTCCCCCTCAGCCATGTACCCTGATACTTTTTTCTTAGGACTAAACGCTATTTATTGAAAAAGCCTTTCGAGGCATACCCTCTTCAGCAGGTCAGAGCAGTACTATATATTGGACTAATACGCAATACAATAATTTTGTGTACCCCCAGCCATGGAAATCTCTGGCACAACTCACCAGTTTTTACAGTATATTATACAATGTACCATTGTAAATCTTTGTTTAAGGATTAACCCTTGTACAGGGCTTTATGTAAAAACATGCAACTGCCACTGGTGATTACCAATGTGGTTGCAGAAAAAGCTGGCATTTTAGTTTTAAATAGTTTTTTTAATAGTTTAAAAAGTGCAATGTTCCAAACCAAACTGGATGGATAGTATAGACCTAGACTGGCTTCTCACTTAATGCAGCAGATGGTTTCCTTCCAGGCATATGTATATGCATATTCTAGAGGGACACTATACAAGCTTTACACTAGCACACAATATATTATACATCTTTATAGAAAATTACTCTAAAGATAATTATTTGGCCTTTAATTTGTATAACAACTGTACTACGCCATTATTGCATTGCACAACACCTAATACCCTGTAAATTCAGGTAGAGTTGTAGTGAGTAAAAGTTATAAATGTCACAGTGCGCTGGATTCCTGCTTCTAGGCTGGGTTCACACATTGTTGGATCCTTTGTGCAAACAGACAGGTAACATTTGCGACAAAGGACTGCAGTCACGCCAAAAGTAGCCATAGAGGACCTAATGATCGGCCATGATTTTGACCTGTCTGATCGCCCTTTCGTCCGAAAGAATGGTCTGAAGTCGGCCCAGCAAAAGAAACCATCCAATATTCCAGGCCAATTGGCCAATACATTGAAATGATGGCCGAAATATGAATGGTGTGTGCCAGCTAAAAATTTGGGATATAGCATGTTACATTATATATTTTAATTGGCATGCATGAGATCAATCTGTATCCAATTCAGCAAGTATTTGTATGTATCAAACTCACTTGTCTAACTTTAGGCACAGGTGTGTAACAAACCCTGTGCCTGTCGCTAGGATTTCTTCCCGACCACTGAAACTCATATTCCAGGCGACCGGAATGAAGTAGTACTCACCAATCCCTTCTGGTGGTCCGCGGTGCCGCCTGCCCCGAACACACATGTTACATTATATTGTTGACTGCATACAGTATATGCCCATATAAGGGTAAACTAATGGGGGGTAGAGATAAATCACTAACGCGTCTCAGGTTTAACTATCTAGAAAGCATAATAACAAATAATCACTGCACTAGTTTACTGAGCTATAGCACTGCTTTCAGGCACCAATAAAACCTTCTGCTTTTGACAATGTTCCCATACAGTCCAGGTGGCCTTTGCATTGAACAGTCTGTCTCGTCTGTTATGGGCACTAGGAACAGACAAATCACAGCAAAGACTCTGTTTCAGAAATCACATTCTGACAGGTATAAATAAGAAAACGTGTGTTTGCCTTACATTTAACAGGTTTCTGACAATGTGCACTCAAGCAGATGATATAGATTATATGAGGGCGTTGCTGGTTCTGATATAAAGGGTGTGAAAATGAGAAAATGTACTTTGTGCAGCCGTACAGTATGTTTCCTCTCCAGCCATATATGTACTATGTCTCCATGTCTATTCTAGAGGTCAGGTAAGCATTTTATTCTGCAATACAGACCCTAATGAAAAAAACCCGTTCCAGTATAGGCATGGGGTATGCATAGGGTGGCTTCATAGTACACGGGCAGGGGGTTTTATATGACTTTACCTACTACCTTATGGGTTCCACAAATGCAGTAAGCACTTTTAAGCATCATAGGAAAATCTGGACAGTAAAGGGTTCGTACAACCAGTGCGAATGACGGGTCCCCCCCGACCTGCGACGCACGATGTGTACGAACAAACATGACACCCGTGTGTAGGAATGTATCTGCTGACACGGCGTTCAGTCGGGGGTCGTTAAAGTGCCCACACTGGGCCAATTATTGGCCGAAAGTTTGTCGCACAAATCGTGAACCCGCGATCGCCACGTGAGGGTTGTACAAACAAAAGGGTTAGGTCAGTCAAAATACCCAACCGAGAAAAAGGCCATTTGTTTTTTTTGCCTTACAAGTGGCCAAAAAATAACAACGCTTGAAAAACCATGCTTGATATGACAATGGGTACATAGGTTTACTCTTTTGTTGGCCTTTAGCGACTGCACTGTATTACAGTTTTCCGCAAGGGTATGATTGCAAAAAGAGGAGCAAAGGTTACCCATGCTAATCAGTTGCAGCGACCAATCAGGACTAAGCCTTTTACGGCTTACTGCAGTTATATACCTGATATATCTGAGTGGTTGTTGCAGATTTATGTCACTGGGGGCAACCTTTGCAATTTTTAAGAACAGGCCACCCAGTAGAAATATTGCAACCAAGTGGCGTAACTAGGAATCACTGGGCCACCATTGCAAAACTATTAATAAGGAGCCCCTATCCGTGCTTCAAACCAGTGGTTTATAACCAGGAGAGAAGAGCGAAACGTACCCGCAGGCGATCCACTGCGGCTCCTGACAGGTCCGTACTGCTTCCAGCTGTAAGTAAACTATAGTGCAACCTGTGCGATCGCACCACGCCATAGTTTGTTACAGCCACAAGCAATCTGGACCTGTCAGCGGTGCCAGCGGTGGATTGCGTTGCGGGTATTATCTCCCGGCATTAAGGGCCCACTATGGTGCGTGCATCTTGCGTCCATTTTGTGCATTTGGACATGCCATTTTGTCGTGTCCTGTCCATTTGCAGGTTAACAGACATTTGTTATTTTCATGCACTGTCTGTATGGTAACAAGTCCTGCAGTAGTTTAGGATGGGACACATATAGAATTTAATAGTCATGAACCACACTGTACCCACTGAATGCTGGAAAAAAACAAATCCTATGTGTAGAACGTAAATTCCAGCACCCACAATCAAAAATGAAAGATAGACACAGATAAGGTACTTTATTTTCACAGTTTGCTACGGGTTTGATTTAGTGTTGCTAAAGTTTACTGGCACCATGCCCGAAGGGAGTGGTACAGCTGTTTGAAGTCACTTGTGTACATAATGATACATATAATAATCTGCTTCCTCAATCAAAGTGGGTTTTAGAAAACAGTATTGCATCTGCACACTCTAAAATAAGGAAATAACAGCTTTACAATCTTTTGCCTAGATATGCAGTTAAAATTACATGGCAACATAGTGCAGCGTCGTTCAGGATGCGATAATTATATTATATGTGATGAATCTCTCTTGTCAGTAGGGCCTAACAATTATCTCCATAACAAAAAGATAAGTATGCACATAGAACATCAATTCCCCAATGTACATAAAACACAACCATACAGAATCACATGATGTAATTTTTATCAGCAACTTTCAGCACCTAGATTAAGGACAACTACGTATAATGAAAATAATAATTGCTTTGTATAATGGTATTGGAATGTAGGGAGCCGTTATATTTCAGTCTAGGTGAGATGTGAGAAAACATGAGAAGAACTATGAAACTTTTATAGGAAAGCTCATGAAAAATGACAGCAAAAACTACGCTCCTACCTACTAAATTAAAATGGGGAGATTTCACATAGTTCAATGTGCCATCACTACACTAGAAAAACACGATTGCTGAAACTGGAACACTGATTCATTTTGCAGGGTGTGTGAAAAAGATGGAGCTGGAAAATGCAGATACATGGTATTTATTTATGTGAAGTGGTTATCATTGTTACTGCAGATATATAAAAAAAACTCAAAGCAGTTATATATAATAAAACTTGGGGGATTTTTAAAACTGCCGTAAAAGTTTTGATAATTATTGAGTTTGAGAATTTTTCAATTTACAAAAAGGGTTAAGTTTTCGAAATTTCTAGAAATCTGAAAAACTTGGTGGAAATGCCAAAACGAAGTGCGTGAGTTTCCAGTAATGGACGGTGTTTTTTTTTAACATTGGGGCATTGATACGTGTTCCAATGTACTTACGCCATTTACAGTTAAGTACCATGTTATTATAACTTAATTTTAGGCAAGAACTTCGATTTTTAATTTCTTTGACTTTTGCAGAGTTTCGGATTTTGGATATTTCTAAAAATTCACAAATCTGCAAGCAGAATGTTTTTAATAATAAACAAAAATATTTCTTACAATGGCCTTAGCATCTATTGTGACTAGATGTTCCATATCCCTTTTTAGAAAAAACCTACCTGACATCAATTTAAATTAATCTCAGTTTACGGAACTTAGTATGAACATATCCACATATAATAAAGAACAACCAAGGGAAACAATGGTGAGGAGGGTTAGACAGTATATTCGGCAAGGAAACCTATTAATTTGTTCACAGCACGGCCAATCATAGCGGAGTCAGCTGTAGAGTACACTGCTATTTAACAAAAATAATCGAACCAGTACCCGTTTACACTACGGGTTCTTTTCACTTAAACATCTCCAACATGTGTACCCATCATTGCCATGCAGTTCAAGGCAAAAGTAGTCCAAAACGCATGGCTCTATTGCAGTAACAGTGCAGTCCCACCAAACTCATTGGTGAATGATTCAGTTAAGCATGTTCTCAAAGTGGATTGCCACACGATACATGGTGCTTTTAGGCTGGGTACACCCATAAGATATTTTCGGCCGGCCGTAGATGGACGTGTAAGTCGGTTGGCGGGGACGGAAATATCGTATGCGTGTGTGTGGGTGTGGGGGTGGGGCTAGCTTGGTCGCCCGTTCGTCTGATTGGATGAACAGGCTGTTGGTAAATCATGTTCTTCCCTATGGTAACCACACGATCTGTCAACACCACCACTATTCCGCGACCGACACTCATTTGCTAGTACGTGAATGCTCGTCCAGGATAAAAACTCTGCCGTGTGTGTTGTACCCATTTACAACTAATAAGTCACTGTAAGCACTGTAACCCGGAAACACCCACTCGACAAGCACTTTATGCTCCCACCTTGGGATTTCCAAAGAAATATTTAATATGATATCTTTGTCAGTCAGGAAATTTAAAAAAAACCATTACAAATATGTAATGTTATTGTCAAAAAACAATTTAGGAAGACATTAAATTAAAACTAATATTTCAAAACATTCAAGGATAAATAAACAGTCTCCCTAAGCAGCTTTATTAAACTTGAAATTACCAGTAAAAAACAAGTTAATTCCAAATAAAGAACTGTACTTAAAGGTGACAATATACTAAAAAAGTGACTTTGCCTCATCTTAGCTCATTATGATGACTTTTAGCATTAAGCTCTTTAACTCCCACTCCAATCCGACCTACTTTTTCCCCACAAACCAACTGTCAAGCCTGCACACAGCATCTACCATGTAATAACTCTTCACCATCCAGCTACAGGAAATACCCACAGAAGAAATAGCTTCTGAGAGCAACACATAACTTGCTGGACAGCTGGAAATATAAGAAGTTTAATTGGATATCTAAAGAAATAGGGGGGCCGTCAACAAAAAATGCTAATACAGTGGTGGTTGGAGAATGATAGTTTCCAGTTATGGTCAATTTAAAAAAACTATTTTTCGGTAGTAGAGGCCCTTTAAGACAAATATATGTAGTCTTACCAGAACACCCATCCCCCATGACTACCCAGGGGGAGACCTAAACCACTAGGTAGAGGACTCACTGTATCGTGTACAATGAACACATTTCTCATGGGAGATACACATGAATGAACTCTTCATCCTGACCCCCCCCCGTTCCCTACGATAGAGCGTCAGCAGACAATATCTGTGTATTCCCTGGCGATAGTCCACGGAGTGCACGCCGATGGCAGTAGAATTACAACTAGCTCTATCCAAAAAAATCTGCTTGTGACGTACCAGCTAAGACACTGAAACTGAGGAGAACAAACATTTATTTGGACATTAGGAACTGGGTTCAATGCCATTCAGACTTATATGGCCACCAGGCAAGGATGACACTTTATAAAGATGGCACGAGTATATTCAAATGAGTCCAAGTGAGAAATTGCTGGGATATAAGGAGAGAAAAATAACTACACCAGTAGATGACAATAGGGAACATGGAGGCTTTGACTCATAAGGTTGGAGTTAAATACATTAAAAGTTTCTACAGGCTACAGAAAACGACAACAGGCAAGACATGTGAAAGCACAACAGCAGTGTAAGAAAAACTAGTACTTTACTTGTGGAAAGAAGAAAACAAACAACAATTTTCTGCCCTGCTAAAAGCATAGTAAACAGCAAGTTAAACCAACCAAATGGAATTTTTTAAGGAAGGAAAATTATACTTTCCCCAAAGAAGCTGAATAAATCCAGTAATCTAAACAGACCTAGATCGTACTCAGCATTCATTACCACTTAAAGCTGGACATACACATGCGATCCCAGATGTGTGCGACAAGCATGTGTCCCCGACATACACATGTTATCTGTTGGCACACATGCTGTGGACAGCACACTTGACCCGACCAATCCCCATATGCGGGACAATCGTATCGGCCCTTTACTTCAAGTAAAGGAGCCGCTAACAACTGACTGAAATTTTCCTTCATTCAAGTAATCAGAGTGCCGAATAGGTCGTTCGTTCAGAAACTCCAATCAGTCATGGAAAAGCTCCCTACACACGAAGATAAAGGTAATAGGTTCCCGACGGGATTTCCTATTACGTTCATAGTATGGCCACCTTTAGATGTATATAATTAATTAAGAGTTTCCATTTTGTGAGCTTTGTCCATCTAGGTTTTGTTAGGGATGTAGCAACTACTGTAGTGTGGTATATAAGTTTTTAGACAGCATATATATAACGAATGGAGTAAATAGTAACTGGATTATAAAGTAGAGAGGAAATGTGGACAAAGTCTTAAACGTAACTTGTAACTGACCTCGGGTTAACCCATGCATGCCATGGCACTGGTATGTTTAGTGTTAGAGTAGAGATGGATCCGGGACTGGCTCGGACATGGATACCGAACCGCTACGGCCAAACTCTGTTCCTTCTGAAACCAGGACACTTGTACGGATTTTGGAATGTATCTATGAGGTTACTGAAGTACGAGGTTATTTTCTAGGGTTACCGAACATTCAGAAACCCCTGAAAATAAGTTTCCACCCTCAACAAGTAAGTCGTTTCAGATTTCCTGATCTCTAGTTCTAGAGGTTATATGGTCTGTCTGTAGATTATTGAGTCAATACGGAGTCACTTAATATTTTGTGTTAAACTACATTTTTTACAGGTACATCAAAAATGTAATAGTGGCAGTAATGCATAAAAATGCATTTGTTAACTAAAATGAAATACGCCATTTCCTTTATTTAGCATCTTAATTTGTATTAATAAATGTAAATAGGTCAGAGATCTGAGATAGTAAAATGATTTACTCATTGGACAGTGAAAACAGTTGCTGTAATTAGAAACAGTAAACATGTAGCTAAATGGGGATATATTGAAGAAAGAACGTGTACGGATGACGTTCATCGTCGACGTTGTAACAGAATCTTCCTGTGGGTGGAAGATGAACAGGCCTAGCAATACATCAAGTCTGAGTGGGTGCCAGTCAGTCTTGAAAATACAAACCTGTTTTGCCCCTTCTGTACTTTTTCCCATAACATCCTCTACAACAACTGCTACATGAATAAACAAACTTGAAATGTGCCTTATGCTTCCCCTTAAAGAGCAAAGTCCAGCCCCAAATGAAACTACATATAGTAAATCACCCCAAAACCTAAACGGGAATAGTTTGAATCTGAAATATAAAGTTTAACGGAAATCCTGCCAATGTCCTGTTTCCCTGTTTTGCTTCCTGGTTCTTCCAGTTAGCAACTGTCAGTATGGATTTGACAGTTGACATCACAGCCAATGACTGAATTAATCCCCTGTCGCCTCTTCTAAGCATGCCCAGGCTCAGTACAGGCTCAGTACAGGGTTCTAAATTGCTCAGTTTATGAGGTCTCCAGCATAGCAGGCATACAGTAATGAATTCATGGACAAAAACTATATATATCAACATATTTTTTAAGAGGCCATTCTTTCTAAAGAAAAATATCTATAAACGTGTTAACCCTACCCTGAATGCCAATACACGCCCAGCCAATCCCAAACCCAGTTCCCACACCAACGTCCCGCTCATCCAGGAAGTAGCAGGCAGATTGAGGGCCTCAGAATTGAGGAAGATCCAGCAGAAATAGGACAGTTAAGGGGTGGTCTGAATAAAGATTTACCAAAAATCTGCAAAACAAATGCAAAAAGTACATCTGTCAACAGACATTACATTTTTCCTAAATCATGCCAAATGACTGGGAAAAAGAATGGATAAAGAGTAAAAAATTAATTTAGAACTGGCCAAAATTGCCAGAATTAACAATTACAAAATTTTGAATGGTCTCAAACAAAACATAGACTGTTATTGTTATAATAAATGAATTCTCTGCTCTCCCAACATTTAAAATAAGTGTTACAGTAAATAGCATACCCTTCAATATTCCCCTAGGGGTACAGGTACTGTTACACTTACACAAAACAAAAATGGTACAGAGCTGCAGAGGGAGATAATAAAGTAACCAGATATTAACTGGGTACACACAGGCAGATTTTTACAAAAAATGACAGGATCTGACAGATCAGGATAAACACAGTCCGAGGGTCTCCCTATGTTACAGGCATATACAAGCATGGGGAGAACGCTCAGGGCTGTGTGTGTTTCCTGCGGTAGACTCCAGTTTCCCAAAATGACGCTCGGCCGACAAGAACGTTGGGGCCGCGTCGTTCGGGAAAGCTAGGTACACACAGTACAATAAAGCCCCGGTACATTTGGATTGACGGTATCGGGGCTTTATCGGTACTATTTGTACCTAGCTTCAGCACAGCTCTGTGAAATGCATTTATCAATAATGACCTAGTTACCAGACATTTTTTGTATTAAAATATTAAACAATCCACATTGATTGTAACACCGGTGTGAATAATTACAGTGTCACATACAATCATGTGTTTCACCCAGGAAAGAAGGAGCAGTAGTTCTTAAGAGAAGGTAGAGGGAACCTAAACACTATAGGAAATATTGTACATCTCTCCAGTGACTCACATATTGCAAAGATGTATTCGTTGTTTTTTATCCAATACTTTGTTCTAATTACAGTCGCCACAAGATGGTTTGAAGCCTAAAGCTACGCACACGTTAATGTCGTTTCAAATGACAATACTTAACAATCCTAATGCAGACAGCTTCTCTGTTCTATGGGGAAAGTGTCTGGAGAACAAGAATAAAGAAATGATTTGTTTAGAAATGTAGCAAGACAGAATAATACACAATGTGGCAGGAGTCTGTATATGAACTAGATTAATGGGGGATACAATTGGTCTCAACCACTTTAGCTTACAATTATCTTGCTGTTTATAAAGGTGCTAACGCTTGCAAATGGCGCTAGGACACTATTGCTGATTTATCAACATTCTTAGGGACACTAATAATAAGCTAGGTTGGACCTTAAAGTCTGGGACATATGGTACAATTTTGTGTCTTCCAGACACACAGACTAAAGATCCATAACTCTCGGAAGAAAAAATGGCACTGCCGACATTTCAAAGTCAGCTGATCATGTGGCCCATTGAAGATCGCACGGCACGATTGGTTGAAAGGACCATTAGTGCTGAATTTCACCGATCGACCAAAAAATGTGCAGCTCTGTTTGTGCCCGGCCTAAAGCCTCCTTATATTCATATTAATGGTGTATAATTACAGTTCGATAAAAGTATACTAGCTGACACTGTGTTTTTGGATATCAGGTTATGTTATCTAGCCTTTGTTTAACTCTTTATTGTCAGAAAGGATTTACATGAAGGAATTCATTTCAGAAATTGATAATGATTTAAAGAAACATTATGATAATGTGATAATGATGAGTACTTGTTTATTCAAAAAAAATTAACTTAAAAATAAAACACCAGAAATAATTTGACATCCTAATTTGACAGTTTCAAAATGCCTTTTGCATAGTTATAGAGATAACCCCAAAGCCATGCGTTACCCATACCACTATTACACTAGACCTGGAATACTCTAAGGTGGATCTTCAGATCTGTATGTAGGCCCTGTACTAACAGATTGGCTTTTCCACTAAGGTAGCCATATTAGCCTTCCCCTAAATACCAGCCTGTCACAAGAAAAGTATTGCATTAAATGTTAAGGATATGGGGCCCCTCAACACTTGTTTGTCTACCCCCCTCCCCAGAGACTTAACTATCCTAAATTATCCTTGTTGGGTATAACTATATATTTACAGGTGAAGCCTAACCCACTCAGTGAGACTTGTCACCTATCCCCATGGCATTATCCTAGACAGCACCTATCTCCCATGGCCACTATCACTAGCACACCTATCTCCCCCATGCCATCTATCACTAGCAGCACCTATCTCCCATGCCATCTATCCTAGCAGCCCTATCTCCCATGGCCACTATCACTAGCAGCACCCATCTCCCATGGCCATCTATCACTAGCAGCACCTATCTCCCATTGCCATCACATAGACACCTATCTCCCTATGGCCATCTATCACTAGCAGCACTATCTCTCCATAAGCCTATATGCCATTCATCACTAGCAGCACCTATCTCCTGGCCATCTATCCTAGCAGCACCTATCTCCTATGACATCATCACTAGACAACACCTATCTCCCATGGCTCTATCATAGCAGCACCCATCTCCCATGGCATCTATCACTAGCAGCACCTATCCCATGGCCATCTATCACTGCAGACCTACTGCCATGGCCATCATCACTAGAGCACTCTCTCCCTAACATCGTCATAGCAGCACTATCTCCATGCCACTATCACTAGCAGCACTACTCCATGGCACTATCACTGCAGACCTATTCCATGACCACTATCACTGTAGCACTTATCTCAGGCTCTATCACTAGACACCTATCTCCATGACATCTATCACTAGCAGCACCTATCTACCATGACCATCTACACTAGCAAGCACCTATCTCCCATGACATCTATCATACAGCACCTATCTCCCATGCCATCTATCACTAGCAGCACCTATCTTCCCCATGGCCATCTATCACTAGCAGCCCTATCTCCCATGACCATCATCACTAGCAGCACGTCTCCATGAATCTATCACTAGCAGCACCTATCTCCCATGGCCATCTATCATAGCAGCACCTATCCCATGGCATCTATTCACTACAGCACCTATCTCCCATGGCCACTATCATAGCAGCCTATTCTTACATGACCATCTTCACTACAGGCACCTATACCATGCTACTATCACTAGCAGCCTATCTCCCATGGCCATCTATCCACTAGCAGCATATATCCCATGGCCATCTCTCAATAGCAGCACCTATTCTCCCATGGCCATCTATCACTAGCAGCACCTATCTCCCAGGCATCTATCATAGCAGCACCTATCTCCCAGGCTATCACTAGCAGCACCTATCTCCAGCCATCTATCACTAGCAGCACCTATTCCCATGGCCATCTATCACTAGCAGCACCTATCTCCCATGGGCATCTATCACTAGCAGCACCTATCTCCCATGGGCCATACTATCACTAGCAGCACCTATCTCCCATGGCCATCTATCAACTAGCAGCACCTATCTCCCATGGCCATCTTACCTAGGCAGCACCTATTTCTCCATGCCATCTATCACTAGCAGCACCTATCTCCCGGCATCTATCACTAGCAGCCCTTTCTCCCATGGCCATCTATCACTAGCAGCACCTATCTCCCATTGCCATCTATCACTAGCAGCACCTATTCTCAAGGCCATCTATCACTAAGCAGACCTATCTCCCCATGGCCATCTATCACTAGCAGCACCTATTCCATGGCCATTATCACTAGCAGCACCTATTCTCCCATGGACATCTATCACTAGCAGCACCTATCTCCATGACCATCATCACTGCACACATATCTCCATGGCCCTCTATCACTAGCAGCACCTTCTCCATGGCATCTATCATGAGCCTATCTCCATGGCCATCTATCACTGCAAGCACCTATCTTCCTCGGACATCTATCACTAGCAGCACCTTCTCCCATCCATCTATCATAGCAGCAACCCTATGCCCAATGACCACATAATCACTAGCAGCACCTATCTCCATGGCCATCTATCAATAGCAGCCACCCTATTCCCATGACCATCTTAACTAGCAGCACCTATCTCCAGACCATCTATCACTAGCATAGCCCTATCTCCCATGGCCATCTATAACTAGCCACTATTCTCCCAGACCATCTTCAAAGCAACCTATTCTCCATGGACCATCTAATCACTAGCAGACACCTATCTCCCATGGCATATATCACTAGCAGCACCTATCTCCCATGGCCATCTATCACTAGCAGCACCTATCTCCATGACCATCTATCACTAGCAGCACCTATCTCCACATGGCCATCTATCACTACTAGCAGCACCTATCCCATGCCATCTATCACTAGCAGCACCTATCTCCCATGGCTATATCACTAGCAGCACCTATCTCCCATGGCCATCTATCAATTAGCAGCACCTATACTTACATGACCATCTATCACTAGCCAGCCCTATCTCCCATGGCTATCTATCACTAGCAGACCACTATCTCCATGGAGTTATCTATCACTAGCAGCACCTATCTCCCATGGCATCTATCATAGAGCCCCATCTTACATGACCAGCTATCCACTAGCACATATCTCCACATGACCATCTCCAGAACTAGCAGCCATCTCCCATGGCCATCTACACTAGCAGCACCTATCTCCATGGCATCATGATCACTAACAGCACCTATCACCATGGCCCCCCCATCTATCACTAGCAGCACCTATCTCCATGGCATCTATCATTAGCAGCACCTATCTTACATGACCATCTATCACTAGCAGCACCTATCTCCCATGGCCATTATCATATAGCAGCACCTATCTCCATGACACCTATCACTAGCAGCACTATCTCCATGACCATTCTATCACATAGCAGCACCTATCCTCCCATGGCATCTATCACTATACAGCACATATCTCCCATGGCCATCTATCACTAGCAGCACACTATCTCCCATGCCATCTATCACTAGCAGCACCTATTCAATGGCCATCTATCACCAGCCCCTATCTCCCATGGCCATCTATCACTAGCAGCACCTATCTTGTTTACATGACACATATATCACTATCTCGACCTATCTCCATGGTCATCTATCATAGCAGCACCTATCTCCCATGACCACCTATCACTAGCAGCATATCTCCCATGACCATTATCCATAGGCACTATCTACCATGGCCATCATCACTAGCAGCACCTATCTCCCATGGCCATCTATCACTAACAGCACTTGTATAACCTACATTCTCAAACTTTTTTTGTGTTTGTGTACAATTTCTGGTTGCAAAATAAACGGGGCAGACAGGGGATGTGGGAATGTCAGACGGGTGTATATGTCACCAGAAATGAAGAATATGTGAGAGGAGCACTGTATTTTAATGCTACAAATAATATAATAAGAATATAACACAAGATGTTCTGGTTCTCATTTGGTTCATTCTCTTTTAAATTAGGCAGATCTATAAATAGGTTTCCAGAAGACATTTACTCTATGCAGAAGTGTGCAACGACAAGCATAGTCATAATACATCTTCATTTACAAGAGTCCATGAGCTACAGTCTAGCTCCGGTTTGGACTTATGGTTTAACAAGGTACAATGGCTGCTAAAGAGGATTAGGATAATCAAAATATGATCCCCTCCATAATGGTTTTCTAGGGTAAATCACAGCTTCGCAGACACAATAGCATAAAGTCAATTATAAAATTAACTATTTGCAATTACTGGTAACTATGGAAAATACAGTTCAAAATCAGACACTGTCTAGCATATGCTATGCAATTAGACTATCATTATGTCACTGTCTGAATAGCAATTTTCACTTTACATTTGCCTGATTTAGCAATATACATTATGTTGATGTCCCTGCAAACATCCAGAGATGTGAAGTCTGTCTTTCACTACTAGATGAAGATCTTGCTAACAGTTTACACCTTGTACAACCTGCAACAGAGATCAATGCAAGAACACCAGCCAAGCTGGTCAAGTAAAGGTCTTTCTCTCTGTGATAGAATGTATTGAGGAGAGCAATGCAGAGGCAGGAGGAAAGCAATGAAAATAAGAAAGAAGGATGATGTGTCTGTGTAAACAAGACAAGGCAAACTAAACACATGAACTTTCATTTATTTCAGAGTCCATAGCAATATTGTGTTGTTGCAGTTGTGACATAACTACAATGACTCAAGTATATACAGACCGACCCCTTAACACAGTGTACAAGATGGAACTGAGGTTAAGGGTTGTTAAAACGAATTAAGTAATTAAAGGGGCACTAAACTCACTGTTTTAAAATTGGTCAGTGAATGAATTTTAAATAATCCCTTTCTGGTCTCCTGTAAGATCTGATGTACAACGGATACAATAACACTGCCCTATTTCATACTGCCCAGTTTTAAAAAGGTTTTAGTTATTTTTTATGCAGCATAACGTATGTTTGTCAATGATCCTTTGGAGCTTGTTACTAAATATAAGGCATATGCGTAAATGGAAACATGAAAATTCTAGGTCACCATGCACATACACTAGCCTAAAGATGCCTAAAATATACATTTTGATCCATATGATATCAAGTATATTATAAGTTTATAAAGAAATTAAGTCATTAGCTATTCCTGCTACACGGTTATGTTCCAGCTCCATTAATTAGCAATGCTGTATAAAGATTTCATCTTTTAATAAAGCTGATTTACTACCTGAGTCTTCTGTTCTGAAAGATGATTTGAAATGGTTACGGGAAATATATGGGCACATTAAAAGAAGTTATATACTATCAGGGAGATTCAAAAAAGTTCTTATTGTTTAAATGGTGCTAATTTGCCCCAACCAATCAGATCTTATTTATCATTTGAAAGCTAACATCTGATTGGTTGGGGCAAAATTAGCACCATTTTAACGATAAGACCTTTTATTGAATCTCCCTGTATGTGTGTGCCATGTTTACATTTATTGCTGTTGGTTTATAGATACGTGTACGGTATATTGGTGCGCATGTGCATTAACGTGTATTGGTGCACATAATTGTATCAGGATGGGTATGTGGGTGTGAATGTGTAATGGTCATATGGGCATATGACTCGTTTGTCTGTATGGTGCCTAGCAGGCCATAAACGATATGACTTAACCTGTTACCTGCAATGAGTCGATTATTACTGCTAGATATTAGACAATTGCAAAGACTCAATGTTGGATTGACCTAACATCAGAACAACGCAATGGCCAGCAAGTAGAGTATAATGTGCATTATTTATAATGGAGTGATGTAGGAAATACCTATATTGCTCCTTTATTGGCAAGATGGCTATGGTATGACACAGTAGCAAAAAAACCAAACACAATCATCTGGAAGATTATTTTACAACCATAACATTAAGGGTGTCCACCCTTAAATCACACTTTAATATAGGCTTCCCCCTGGTCCCCAGCCACCAACCGCATTATTTTTATTAAGAAAGCCCCCAAATCTTTATTACTTACCTCCCTCTTTCCTCCGCCGCGCTCCCGGCCTCTGCTTGCGAGAATGCAAGCAAGAGGGTGGTGGGACCGGCAAGCACGCGTCTGTGATTGGCTGAGCGGCAGCCAATCACGGACGGCTGCGGCAGCTCACTTCTCGAGGAAGAGAGAGGTAAGTAAGGTTTGGGGAGCTTTCTAAAATAAACAAATGATGCGGTTGGGGCTGGGGGACCGAGTGGGAAGCCTATACTAAAGGGTTAAATGCTAGGGGAGGGAATCGGAGAGGAGGGAGAGGGGAGGGGAGGGAGGGGGAGAAGGGCTGCAGTACGCATGGCAAAAACTCTACCTGAGGCCAGGTTAGGAGCAGAGTCCTATATGGACTCTGCTAGCCTCCTGGTGGGCAGTTTTGGGACTTTGGGGGGGACTACAGAGAACCCTTGGAGCTGGATGTTAGGTAAGGATTAAACTACACTACATGGTTGGGGCCAGTAGTTGGGGGGATTATAGTTTTGGGGGTGGACATGCCCTTTAAATAACATGAATATTGAGAAGGGTCTATATACCCATAGCACTTCGGCAGGCGTATTGGCCAACACCCGCTGTTAACTTATAAAGGACACAAATATTGCTAGCACCGGTACCACTACAGTATTTTACAGCTGTGTTGCAAAATACGCCTGCCGAAGTGCTATTGGGTATATAGACCCTTTCTCAATATTCATGTTATTTAATGTTATGGTTGTAAAATAATCTTCCAGATGATTGTGTTTGGTTTTTTGCTACTGTGTCATACCATAGCCATCTTGCCAATAAAGGAGCAATATAGGTATTTTCCTACATCACTCCATTATAAATAATGCACATTATACTCTACTGCTGGCCATGCGTTGTTCTGATGTTAGGTCAATCCAACATTGAGTCTTTGCAATTGTCTAATATCTAGCAGTATAATCGACTCATTGCAGGTAACAGGTTAAGTCATATCGTTTATGGCCTGCATAAGGCACAATACAGACAAACGAGTCATATGCCCATAGTGAACATTACACATTCACACGCACATACCCATCCTGATACAATTATGTGCACCAATACACGTTAATGCACATGCGCACCAATATACCGTACACGTATCTATAAACCACAGCAATAAATGTAAACATGGCAGCACACATACAGGGAGATTCAATAAAAGGTCTTATCGTTTAAAATGGTGCTAATTTTGCCCCAACCAATCAGATGTTAGCTTTCAAATGATAAATAAGATCTGATTGGTTGGGGCAAAATTAGCACCATTTTAAACAATAAGAACTTTTATTGAATCTCCCTGATAGTATATAACTTCCTTTAAAATGTGCCCATATATTTCCCGTAACATTTCAAATCATCTTTCAGAAACAGAAGACTCATGTAGTAAATCAGCTTTATTAAAAAGATGAAATCTGTATACAAGCATTGCTAATTAATGGGAGCTGGAACATAACCGTGTAGCAGGAATAGCTAATGACTTAATATTCATTTAATAAACTTATAATTATACTTGATATCATATGGATCAAAATGTATATTTTAGGCATCTTTAGGCTAGTGTATGTGCATGGTGACCTAGAATTCTTTCATGTTTCCATTTACGCATATGCCTTATTATTTAGTAACAAGCTCCAAAGGATCATTGATCAAAGCATACGTTATGCTGCATAAAAAGAATAACTAAAACCTTTTTTAAAACTGGGCAGTGAATGAAATAGGGGCAGTGTTATTGTATCCGGTTGTACATCTGATCTTACAGGAGACCAGAAAGGGATTAATTTAAAATTCATTCACTGACCAATTTTAAAACAGTGAGTTTAGTGCCCCTTTAATTACTTAATTCTGTTTTACAAACCCTTTAACCTCAGTTCCATCTTGTAACTTGTGTTAAGGGGGTGGTCTGTATATACTTGAGTCATTGTAGTTATGTCACAACTGCAACAACACAATATTGCTATGACTGCTGAAATAAATGAAAGTTCATGTGTTTAGTTTGCCTTGTCTATGTTTACACCAGACTACATCTATCCTTCTTTCTTATTTTCATTGCTTTTCATCCTGCCTCTGCATTGCTCTCCTCAATACATTCTATCACAGAGAGAAAGACCTTTACTTGACCAGCTGGCTGGTGTTCTTGCATTGATCTCTGTTGGCATGTTGTACAAGGTGAAACTGTTTGCACAAGATCTTCATCTAGTAGTGAAAGACAGACTTCACATCTCTGGATGTTGCAGGGACATCAACAATAATGTAATTGCTATAATCAGGCAAATGTGAAAGTGAAAATATGCTATTCAGACAGTGACATATGAATAGCTAATTGCATAGCTATGCTAGACAGTGTCTATTTTGAACTGTATTTTCCATAGTTACCAGTAATTGCAAATAGTTAATTTTATAATTGACTTTATGATATTGTGTCTGCGAAAGCTGTGATTACCCTAGAAAACCATTATGAGGGGATAATATTTTATTATCCTAATCCTCTTAGCAGCCATTGTTACCTTGTTAAACCATAAGTCCAAACCGAGAGCTAGACTGTAGCTCATTGGACTCTTGTAAATGAAGAGTGATTATGGACTATGCTTGTTCGTTGCACACTTCTGCATAGAGTAAATGTACTTCTGGGAAACCTATTTATAGATCTGCCTAATTTAAAGGAGAATGAAACCAAATGAGAACCAGAACATCTTGTGTTATTATTCTTATTATATTATTTGTAGCCAATTAAATACAGTGCTCCTCTCACATAATTCTTCATTTCTGGTGACAATATACCGTCTGACATTCCCACATCCCCTGTCTGCCCCGTTTATTTTGCAACCAGAAATTGGTAACAAAACAAAAAAAAGAGTTGAGAATGTAGGTTATACAAGTGCTGTTAGTGATAGATGGCCATGGGAGATAGGTGCTGCTAGTGATAGATGGCCATGGGAGATAGGTGCTGCTAGTGATAGATGGTCATGGGAGATAGGTGCTTGATAGTGAAGATTGGCCATGGGAGATAGGTGCTGCTAGGATAGTGGCCATGGGAGATAGGTGCTGCTAGTGATAGATGGGGCAGGGAGATAGGTGCTGCTAGTGATAGATGGTCATGGGAGATAGGTGCGTAGTGATAGATGGCCATGGGAATATGGTGCTGCTGTGTAGATGGTCATGTAGATAGGTGCTGCTAAGATAGATGGCATGGAGGATAGGTGCTGCTAGTGATGATGCCATGGGAGATAGGTGTGCTGCTAGTGATAGATGGCCATGGGAGATAGGTGCTGCTAGTGATAGATGGTCATGGGAGATAGGTGCTGCTAGTGATAGATGGCATGAGATAGGTGCTGCTATGATAGATGGCCATGGAGATAGGTAGCTGCTAGTGATAAGATGCCATGGGAGATAGGTGCTGCTAGTGATAGATAGCCATGGGAGATAGGTGCGCTTAGTGATAGATGGTAAGGAGATAGGTGCTGCTAATGATAGATGGCCATGGGAGATAGGTTGCTGCTAGTGATAGGTGGTCATGGGAGATAGGTTGCTGGCTAGTGATAGATGGCCATGGGAGATAGGTGCTGCTAGTGATAGATGGCATGGGAGATAGGTGCTGCTAGTGATAGATGGTCATGGTAGATAGGTGCTGCTTCTAGGATGATAGATGGCCATGGGAGATAGGTGGCTGCTAGTGATAGATGGCCAGGGAGATAGGTGCTGCTAGTGATAGATGGCCATGGGAGATAGGTGGTGCTAGAGATAGATGGTCATGTGGAGATAGGTGCTGTAGTGTAGATAGATGGCCATGGAGATGGTGCTGCTAGTGATAGGGCCATGGGAGATAGGTGCTGCTAGTGAGATGGCATGGGAGATAGGTGGTGCTGCTAGTGATAGATAGGTAATGGAGGATAGGGTGCTAGTGATAGATGGCCAGGAGATAGGTGGTCTGCTAGTGATAGATTGGGCCATGGGAGATAGGTGCTGCTGTGATAGATGGCATGGGAGAGATAGGTGCTGTTAGTGATAGATAGCCATGGGAGATAGGGGCTGCTAGTGATAGATGGCCATGGGAGATAGGTGCTGCTAGTGATAGATGGTCATGGGAGATAGGTGCTGCTAGTGATAGATGGTCATGTAAGATAGGTGCTTCTAATGATAGATGGCCATGGGAGATAGGTGCTGCTAGTGATAGATAACCATGGGAGATAGGTGCTGCTAGTGATAGATAGCCATGGGAGATAGGTGCTGCTAGTGATAGATGGTCATGTAAGATAGGTGCTGCTAATGATAGATGGCCATGGGAGATAGGTGCTGCTAGTGATAGATAGCCATGGGAGATAGGTGCTGCTAGTGATAGATGGCCATGGGAGATAGGTGCTGCTAGTGATAGATGGCCATGGGAGATAGGTGCTGCTAGTGATTGATAGTCATAGGAGATAGGTGCTGCTAGTGATAGATGGCCATGGGAGATAGGTGCTGCTAGTGATAGATGGCAATGGGAGATAGGTGCTGCTAGTGATAGATGGCCATGGGAGATGGGTGCTGCTAGTGATAGATGGCCATGGGAGATAGGTGCTGCTAGTTAAGATGGTCATGGGAGATAGGTGGCTGCTATTGATAGATGGCCATGGGAGATAGGTGCTGCTAGTGATAGATGGCATGGGATAGGGTGCTGCTAGTGATAGATGGTATGGGAGAAGGTGCTGCTGTGATAGAGATGTCCGAGGAAGATAGGTGCTGCTAGTGATAGATGGCCATGGAGATAGGTGCTGCTAGTGATAGATGCCATGGAGATAGGTGCTGCTAGTGATAGATGGGCCATGGAGATGGTGCTGCTAGTGATGATGGTCATGGAGATAGGTGCTGCTAGTGATAGATGCCATGGGAGATAGGTGCTGCTAGTGATGAATGGCCATGGTAGATAGGTGCTGCTAGTGATAGATGGCCATGGGAGAATAGGTCTGCTTAGTGATAGATGGCCTGAGAATAGGTGCTGCTAGTGATAGATGGCAATGGGAGATGGTGCTGCTAGTGATAGATGGCCATGGGAGATAAGGGCTGCTAGTGATAGATGAGCCGGGAGATAGGTGCTGCTAGTGATAGATGGCCATGGAGATAGGTGCTGCTAGGATAAGATGGCCATGGGAGATAGGTGCTGCTAGTGATAGATGGCCATGGGAGATAGGTTGCTGCTAGTGATAATGCCATGGGAGATAGGTGCTGCTAGTGATAGATGCCATGGGAGATAGGTGCTGCTAGTGATAGATGGCCATGGGAGATAGGTGCTGCTAGTGATAGATGGCATGGGAGATAGGTGCTGCTAGTGATATGTCCATGGGAGATAGGTGCTGCTATTGATAGATGCCATGGGAGATAGGTGCTTGCTAGTGATAGATGGCCATGGGAGATAGGTGCTGCTATTGATAGATGGCCATGGGATATATGTTGCTGCTAGTGATAGATGGCCATGGGAGATAGGGGCTGCTAGTGATAGTAGCCATGGATAGGTGCTGCTAGTGATAGATGGTCATGTAGAATAGTGCTGCTATGATAGATGGCCATGGGAGATAGGTGCTGCTAGTGATAGATGCCATGGGAGATAGGTGCTGCTATTGATAGATGGCCATGGGAGATAGGTGCTGCTAGTGATAGATGTGCCATGGAGATGTGCTGCTAGTGATAGATGGTCATGGGAGATAGGGCTGCTAGTGATAGATGGCCATGGGGAAGATAGGTGCTGCTATGATAGATGGCCATGGGAGATAGGTGCTGCTAGTTGATAGATGGCATGGGAGATAGGTGCTGCTAGTGATAGATGGCATGGAGATAGGTGCTGCTAGTGATAGATGGTCACATGGAGAATAGGTGCTGCTAGTGATAGATGCCATGGAGATAGTGCTCGAGTGATAGATGGCATGGAGATAGGTCTGCTAGTGATAGATGCCATGGAGATAGTGCTGCTAGTGATAGATGGCATGGAGATAGTGCTGCTATTGATGATGGATGGGAGAGTAGGTGCTGCTAGTGATGATGGCCATGGAGATAGGTGCTGCTAGTGATAGATGGCCATGGGAGTAGGTGCTGCTAGTGATAGATGGCCATGGGAGATGGTAGTGCTGCTAGTGATAGATGGCCATGGGAGATAGGTGCTGCTAGTGATGATAGTCATGGAGATAGGTGCTGCTAGTGATAGATGGCCAGGGGAGATAGGTGCTGCTAGTGATGAATGGCATGGTGAGATAGGGCTGCTATGCTCGAAATGGCCGAGGGAGATAGGTGCTGCTAGTGATAGATGGTCATGGGAGATAGGTGCTGCTAGTGATAGATGGCCATGGGAGATAGGTGCTGCTAGTGATAGGTGGCCATGGGAGATAGGTGCTGCTAGTGATAGATGGCCATGGGAGATAGGTGCTGCTAGTGATAGATGGCCATGGGAGATAGGTGCTGCTAGGGATAGATGGCCATGGGGGATAGGTGAGCAAGTCTCACATTGAGTTGGGTTTTAGGCTTTGCACCTGTAAATATATAGGTTTAGTACCCAAACAAAGGATAATTTAGGATAGTTAAGTCTCTGGGGGAGGGGGGGTAGACAAAACAAGGTGT
The DNA here is from genome assembly GCA_019447015.1 of Hymenochirus boettgeri. Classification (NCBI taxonomy): domain Eukaryota; kingdom Metazoa; phylum Chordata; class Amphibia; order Anura; family Pipidae; genus Hymenochirus; species Hymenochirus boettgeri. The sequence goes on from CM033470.1 coordinate 279,871,120, forward strand.
TGAGGGGCCCCATAATCCTTAACATTTTAAATGCAAGACTTTTCTTGTGACAAGGCTGGTATTTAGGGGAAGGCTAATATGGCTACCTTATTGGAAAAGCCAATCTGTTAGTACAGGGCCTACATACAGAATCTGAAGATCCACCTTAGAGTAATTCCAGGTCTAGTGTATATGGGTATGGGTAACGCATGGCTTTGGGTTATCTCTGATAACTATGCAAAAGGCATTTTGGAAAACTGTCAAATTAGGATGTCAAATTATTTCTGGTGTTTTCATTTTATAAAGTTAATGTTTTTGAATAAACAAGTACTCATCATTATCACATTATCATAATGTTTCTTTAAATCATTATCAATTCTGAAATGAATTCCTTCATGTAAATCCTTTCTGGACAATAACAGAGTTAAACAAAGGCTAGATAACATGACCTAAATAATTCAAAAACAACAGTGTCAGCTAGTATACATTTTATCTGAACTGTAATTATACACCATTAATAATGAATATAAAGGAGGCTTTAGGCCTGGCACAAACAGAGCTGACACATTATTTTGGTCGATCGGGATGAAATATCAGCACTAATGGTCATTTCAACCAATCGTGCTGTGCGATCTTCAATGGGCCACATGATCAGCTGCATTGAAATGTCGGCAGTGCCATTTTTTCTTCCGACAGGTTATTGATCTTTAGTCTGATGGTCTGGAAGACACAAAATTGTACCATATGTCCCAGACTTTAAGGTCCAACCTAGCTGATTATTAGTGCCCTAATGAATGTTGATAAATCAAGCAATAGTGTGCCTAAGCGGCCATTTGCAAGCGTGTTAGCACCTTTATAAACAGCAAGATAATTGTAAGCTAAAGTGGTTGAGACCAATTGTATCCCACATTAATCTAGTTCATATACAGACTCCTGCCAGCATTGTGTATTAGTCTGTCTTGCTACATTTCTAAACAAATCATTTCTTTATTTCTTTGTTCTCCAGACACTTTCCCCATAGAACAGAGAAGCTTGTCTGCATTAGGATTGTTAGATTAATTGTCATTTGAACGACATTAACGTGTGCGTAGCTTTAGGCTTCAACCCATCTTGTGCGACTGTAATTAGAACAAAGTATTTGGATAAAAAACAACGAATACTATCTTTGCAATATGTGAGTCACTGGAGGAATGTAAATATTTCTATAGTGTTTAGGTTCCCTCTACCTTCTCTTAAAGAAACTACTGCTCCTTTCTTCCTGGGTGAAACACATGATTGTATGTGACACTGTAATTAATTCACACCGGTGTTACAATCAATGTGGATGTTTAGATATTTTAATACCAAAAAATGTCTGGTAACTAGGTACATTATTGATAAATGCATTTCACAGAGCTGTGCTGAAGCTAGGTACAAATAGTACCGATAAAGCCCCGATACCGTCAGATCCAAATGTACCGGGGCTTTATTGGTACTGTGTGTACCTAGCTTTCCCGAACGAGCGCGGCCGCCATACGTTCTTGTCGGCCGAGCGGTCATTTTGGGAAACATGGAGTCTACCGCAGGGGAAACACACAGCCCTGAGCGTTCTCCCCATGCTTTGTATATGCTGTACATAGGGAGAACCCTCGGGACTGTGTTTAGCCTGATCTTGCAGATCCTGTCATTTTTTAAAAATCTGCCCTGTGTGTACCCAGTTTAATATCTGGTTTACTTTATTATCTTCCCTCTGCAGCTCTGTACCATGTTGTTTTTGTAAGTGTACAGTACCTGTACACCTAGGGGGAATATTGAAGGGTATGCTATTTACTGTAACACATTATATTTAAATGTTGGGAAGAGCATAGAATTCATTTATTATAACAAATAACAGTCTATGTTTTGTTTGAGACATTCAATATTTTGTATATGTTAATTTCTGGCAATTTTGGCCAGTTCTAAATTAATTTTTACTCTTTAATCCATTCTTTTTTCCCAGTCATTTGGCATGATTTAGGAAAAATGTAATGTCTGTTGACAGATGTACTTTTTGCATTTGTTTTGCAGATTTTTGGTAAATATTTATTCAGACCCCTTAACTGTCCTAGTTCTGCTGGATCTTCCTCAATTCTGAGGCCCTCAATCTGCCTGCTACTTCCTGGAGTGATGCGGGAACGTTGGTGGTGGGGAACTGGGTTTGGGATTGGCTGGGCGGTGTATTGGCAGATCAGGGTAGGGTTACACGTTGAGAATATTTTTTCTTTTAGAAAGAATGGCCTCTTTAAAATATGTTGATATATCATAGTTTGTCCATGAATTCATTACTGTATGCCTGCTATGCTGGAGACCTCATGGAAACTGAGCAATTTAGAAACCTGTACTGAGCCTGTACTGAGCCTGGGCATGCTTAGAAGAGGCAGACAAGGGATTAACATTCAGTCATTGGCTGTGATGTCAACTGTCAAATCCATAACTGACAGTTGCTAACTGGAAGAACCAGGAAGCAGAAACATGGGAAACAGGACATTGGGCAGGATTTCAGGTTAGACTTGTATATTTCAGATTTCAAACTATTACCGTTTAGGGTTTTGGGGGTGATTTACTATATGTAAGTTTTCATTTTGGGGCTGGACTTGCTCTTTAAGGGGAAGCATAAGGCACATGTCAAGTTTGTTTATTCATGTAGCAGTTGTTTTAGGATAGTTATAGGGAAAAAGTAACAGAATGGCAAAACAGGTTTGTATTTTCAAGACTGACGTGGCCACCCACTCAGACTTGATGGATTGCTAGGCCTGTTCATTCCACCCACAGGAAGATTCTGTTCACACGTCGACGATGAACGTCATCCTGTACACTGTTTCTTCAATATATCCCCAATTAGCTACATAGTTTACTGATTCTAATTACAGCAACTGTTTCACTGTACAATGAGTAAATCAATTTTACTATCTCAATCTCTGACTATTTACATTTATTAATAGCAAATTAAGATGCTAAATAAAGGAAATGGCACGGTACTTCATTTTAGTTACAAATGCATTTTTATGCATTACTTGCCACTATTACATTTTTGATGTACCTGTAAAAAAATGTAGTTTAACACAAAATATATAAGTGACTCCGTATTGCTCAATAATGTGCTACAGACAGAACCGTATAAACTCTAGACTAGAGATCAGGAAATCTGAAAACGGAACTTACTTTTGAGGGTTGGAAACGTATTTTCAGGGGTTTCTGAATGTTCGGTAACCCTAGAAAATAACCTCGTACATTCAGTAACCCTCATAAATACATTCCAAAATCCGTACAAGCTGTCTGGTTTCAGAAGGAACCGAGAGGTTCCGTGTCAGATCCATGTCCGAGCCAGTCCCGGATCCAATCTCTACTCTAGACTACTAACATACCAGTGCCATGGGCATGCATGGGTTAACCCAGAGGTCAGTTACCAAGTTACGTTTAAGACATTTGTCCACATTTCCTCTTCTACTTTATAATCCAGTTTACTATTTACTCCATTCGTTATATATATGCTGTCTAAAAACTTATATACCACACTACAGTAGTTGCTACAATCCCTAACAAAACCTAGATTGGACAGAGCTCACAAAATGGGAAACTCTTAATTAATATTATTACATCTAAAGGTGGCCATACATATGAACGATAATAGGTAAATCCCGTCGGGGAACCTATTACCTTTTATCATTCGTGTGTAGGAGCTTTTCCATGACTGATTGGAGTTCTGACGAACGACCTATCGGCACTCTGATTGATCTTGAATGAAGGAAAATTTCAGTCAGTTGTTATCGGCTCCTTTACTTGAAGTAGAAGGAGCCGATACGATTGTACCGCATATGGGGATTGGTCGGGTCAATGTGTGCTGTTCCCACAGCATGTGTGCCGACAGATACCAATGTGATCTGTCGGGACACATGCTGTGTCGGCACACATGCTGTGGGATCGCATGTGTATGGCCAGCTTAAGTGGTAATGATGCTGTACAGATCTCAGGGTCTGTTTTAGATTCCTGGATTTCAGCTTCTTTGGGGAAAGTATATTTCCTTAAAAAATTCCATTTGGTGGATTTAACTTGCTTTTTACTATGCTTTTAGCAAGGGCAGGCAAATTGTGTTGTTTCTTTCCACAAGTAAATTACTAGCTTCTTCTGTACACTGCTTGTTGTGCTTTACCATGTTCTTCCTTTTGTCTTTCTTGTAGCCTGAGAAACTTTTAATTATTTAACTCCAACCTTAGAGGTCAAAGCCTTCCATGTTCCTATTGTCATCTACTGTTAGTTATTTTTTCTCTCCTTATATCCCAGCAATTTCTCACTTTTGACTCATTTGAATACTACTCTGTGCCATCTTTTATAGTGTCATCCTTTGCCCCTGGTGCCATATAAAGGTCCTGAAATGCCATTGAACCAGTTCCTAATGTCACAAATAAATGTTGTGTTCTCCTCAGTTTCAGTTGTCTTAGGCTGGGTACACACAAGCAGATTTTTTGGATAGAGCATGTTGTAATATCTCTGCCAATCCTGTGGCCTCCTGTGGACTATCGCCGGGATACACAGTAATTTGTCTGGCTGACTGCTCTCTAGTAGGGAACGGGGGGGTCAGGATGAAGAGTTCATTCATGTGTATCTCCAATGAGAAATGTGTTCATTGTACAGAATACAGTGAGTCTCTACCTAGTGGTTTAGGTCCTCCCCCTGGGTAGTGGGGGATGGGTGTTCTGGTAGACTACAGTATATTTGTCCTTAAAGGGCATCTATACCGAAAAATAGTTTTTTTTAAATTGACCATAACTGGAAACTATAATTCTTCCCAACCACCACTGTATCATTTTTTGTTGATCTGCCCCCTATTTCTTTAGATATCCAATCTAAAACTTCTTATATTTCAGCTGTCCATCAAGTTCTTTGCTCTCAAAAGCTATTCTTCTGTGAGTAGTTTTACTGTAGCTGGAATGGTGACAGAGTTTTGACAGTTGGAATACTGTATGCTGTGTGCAGGCTTGACAGTTGGTTTGTGGGGAAAAAGTCAGGTCGGATGGAGTGGGAGTGCTACTTACATGTATTCAATAATAGATTAAGATGAGGCAAAGTCATTTTTTCAGTATATTGTCCCTTTAAGTACAGTTCTTTATTTGGAATTAACTTAGTTTTTTACTGGTAATTCAAAGTTTAATTAAAGCTGCTTAGGAGCTGTTTATTTTATCTTTGACATGTTTTGAAATATTTAGTTCTAATTATGTCTATCTAAATTGTTTTTTGACTAATAACATTACATTATTTGTAATGTTTTTTTTTAAATTTCTGACTGACAAAGATATCATATTAAATATTTCTTTGGAATCCCAAGGTGGGAGGCATGAAAGGCTTTGTCTAGTGGGTGATTTCCTGGTTACAGTGCTTACAGTACTTATTTATGTAAGACTGGGTACACACCAGCAGAGTTTTTAATCCCGACCGAGCATTCACTACTAGCAAATGAGTGTCGGTCGCGGCAATAGTGGTTTGCGTGACCGATCGTGTGGTACCATAGGGAAGCACATGATTTACCAACAGGCCTGTTCATCCAATACAGACGAACGGGCGACCAAGCTCGCCCCCCCCCACACACACACACACACGATAAGATATTTCCGGCCAACCGACTTACACGTCACTATCGGCCGGCCGAAAATATCTTATGGTGTGTACCCAGCCTAAAGCACCATTTATCGGTGGCAATCCCCTTTGAGAACATTGCTTATTGAATCATTCACCAATGAGTTTGGTGGCACTCACTGTTTACCGCAATAGAAGCCATGCGTTATGGATACTTTGCCTTGAACTGCATGGCAATGATGTGAACACATTGTTGGAGGTTTAAAGTGAAAAGACCCTTATGTGTAACAGGGTACTGGTGCATTATTTTTGTTAAATAGCATGTTAACCTACAGCTCGGACTCCTGCTATGATTGGCCAGTGCTGTGAACAAATTATAGGTTTCCTGCAGAAATATACTGTCTAACCTCCTCACATTGTTTCCCTTGTTGTTCTTTATTATATGTGGATATGTTCATACTAAGATTCAGTGAAACTGAGATTAATTTAAATTGATGTCAGGTAGGTGTTATCTAAAAAGGGATATGGAAGCATCTAGTCACAATAGATGCTAAAGGAATTGTAGAAATATTTTGTTTATTATTAAAAACATTCTGCTTGCAGATTTGTGAATTTTTAGAAAATATCCAAAAATCTGAAACTCTGCAAAAGTCAAAGAAAGTTAAAAAATCAGAAAGTTCTGCCTAAAATTAAGTTATAAATAACAATGGTAACTTACTGTAAATGGCGTAAGGACCTGGGGAACACGTATCAATGCCCAAAATGTTTAAAAAAAAACACCGTCCATTACTGGAAACTTCACGCACTTCCTGTTTTGGCATTCCACCAAGTATTTTCAAGATTTCTAGAAATTTCGAAAACTTACAATTTTTGTAAATTGGAAAATTCTCAAACGTTCAATAATTATCAAAAACAGTTACGCAGTTCGGAAAAATCCGCAAGTTTATTATAATAATAATCTGCTTTGAGTTTTTTTTTATATATCTGCAGTAACAATGATACCACTTCACATAATAATACCATGTATCTGCAATTTTCCAGCTCCATAGTTTACACACACCCCTGCAAATGAATCAGTGTTACAGTTTCAGCAATCGTGTTTTCTAGTGTAGTGATGGCACATTGAACTATGGTGAAATATCCCCATTTTAATTTAGTAGGTAGGAGCTGTAGTTTTGCTGTCATTTTCAGGAGCTTTCCTATAAAAGTTCATAGTTCTTCTCATGGTTCTCACATCTCACATGAGACTGAGAATATAACGGCTCCTACCTTCCATACAATTATACAAAGCATTATTATTTTCATTATTACTGTAGTTGTCCTTTAATCTAGGTGCTGTAAGTTGCTGATGAAAAATTACAATTCATGTGATTCTGTAATGGTTGTGTTTTATGTACATTGGGGAATTGATGTTCTATGTGCATACTTATCTTTTTGTTATGGAGATAATTGTTAGCCCTACTGACAAGAGATATTCATCACATATAATATAAATTATCGCATCCTGACGACAGCTGCACTAGGTTGCCATGTAATTTACTGAATATCTAGGCAGATTGTAAAGCTGTTATTTCCTTATTTGATATTGTGCAGATGCAATACGGTTTTCTAGAAACCCACTTGTGATTGAGGAAAGCAGATTATTATATTGTATCATTATGTACACAGTGACTTCAAACAGCTGTACCAACTCCTTCAGGGCATTGGGGACATTAAACTTTAGCCAACACTAAATCAGAACCCGGAGCACTGTGAAATAAAAGTCGTTATCTGTGTCTTATCTTTCATTTTGATGTGGGTGCTGGGAAATTTACGTTTCTAACATAGGATTTGTGTTTTTTCCCAGCATTCCAGTATTGTACAGTGTGGTCACTGACTATTAAATTCTTTATATGTGTCCAATCCTAAACTACTGCAGGAACTTGTTACACATACAGACAAGTGCATAGAAAAACAAATGTCTGTTAACCTGCAAATGGACAGGAACACGGACAAAATGCATTGTCCTAAATGCACTCAAAATGGACAGCAAGATGCAACGCACATAGTGGGACCCTTAATGCAGGGAGAGAGAACTTACCCGCAACGCAATCCACCGCTGGAACCTCTGACAGGTCCAGATTGCTTGTGGCTGTAACTAAACTATGGCGTGCGATCGCACATGTGCACTATAGTTTACTTACAGCTGGAAGCAGTAAGGACCTGTCAGGAGCCAGCAGTGGATCGCTCTGCGGGTACGTTCGCTCTTCTCTCCTGGTAGACCACTGGTTGAAGCACGGATAGGGGCTCTATTATAGTTTTGCATGGGGGCCCAGTGATTCCTAGTTACGCCACTGGTTGAAATATTTCCTACTGGGGGGGCTGATTCATTAAAAAGTGCAAAGGTTTGCCAGTGCTATAAATCTGCAACAACCAATCAGATATATCAGGTATATAACTGCAGTAAGCCAGTAAAAGGCTTAAGTCTGATTGGTCGCTGCAAACTGATAGCATGGGTAAACCTTTGCTCCTCTTTTTGCATCAGACCCTTGCGGAAACTGTAATACAGTGAAGGTCGCTAAAGGCCAAAAAAAGAGGTAAACCTATGTACCCAATGTAATATCAAGCATGGGTTTATCAAGCTGGTTGTTATTTTTTGGGCCACTTTGTAGCAAAAAAAATGCCTTTTTCTCTCGTTGGGGAGTTTGACGGACACTCCTTTTGTTTGTCCACACGTGCGATCGCGGGTCACGATTTGGTAACAAACTTTTCGGCCAATAATTGGCCCATGTGTGGGCACTTTAACGACCCCCGACTGAACGTCCGTTTCAGCAGATACATGCCTACACACGGGTGTATGTTTGTTCGTACACATCGTGCGTCGCAGGTCGGGACCCGCATTCGCACGGGTGTACGAACCTTTACTGTCCAGATTCCTATGATGCTTAAAAGTGATTACTGCATTGTGGAAACCCAGAAGGTAAGTAGGTAAAGTCAGTATAAAACCCACGCTGCCCGATGTACTATGAAGCACACCCTATGCAATACACCATGCACTATACTGGAACGGGTTTTTCATTAGGGTCTTATTGCAGAATAAAATGCTGCTTACCTGACCTCTAGAATAGACATGGAGACATAGTACATATATGGCCTGGAGAGGAAACATACTGTACGGCTGCACAAAGTACATTTTCTCATTTTCACACACTGTATATCAGAACCAGCAACGCCCTCATATAATCTATATCATCTGCTTGAGTGCACATTGTCAGAAACATGTTAAAATGTAAGGCAAAACACACGTTTTCTTATTTATACCTGTCAGAATGTGATTTCTGAAACAGAGTCTGTGCTGTGATTTGCTGTTTCCTAGTGCCCATAACAGACGAGACAGAGACTGTTCAATGCAAATGCCACCTGGACTGTATGGAAACATTGTCAAAAGCAGAAGGTTTTATTGGTGCCTGAAAGCAGTGCTTATAGCTCAGTAAACTAGTGCAGTGATTATTTGTTATTATGCTTTCTAGATAGTTAACACTGGAGACCAGGTAGTGATTTATCTCCTACCCCCAGTTAGTTTACCCTTATATGGTGCATATACTGTATGCAAGTCAACATATATAATGTAACATGTAGTGTTCGGGGCAGGCGGCACCCGGACCACCAGAAGGGATTGGTGAGTACTACTGTCCTTGAGTCTTCTGAATGATTGATTTTCAGTGGTCGGGAAGAAATCCTAGCGACAGGCACAGGGTTTGTTACACCTGTGCCTAAAGTTAGAACAAGTGAGTTTGATACATACAAATACTTGCTGAATTGGATACAGATTGATCTATAGCATGCCAATTAAAATATATAATGTAACATGCTATATCCCAAATTTTAGCTGGGCACACACCATTCAATATTTCGGGCCATCATTTCAATGTATTGGCCAATTGGCCTGGAATATTGGATGGTTTCTTTTTGCGGCCGACTTCAGACCATTCTTTCAGGACGAAAGGGCGATCAGACAGGTCAAAATCATGGCCGATCATTAGGTCCTCTATGGCTACTTTTGGCGTGACTGACAGTCCTTTGTCGCAAATGTTAACCTGTCTGTTTGCACAAAGGATCCCAATGTGTGAACCCAGCCTTAGAAGGCAGGAAATCCAGCGCACATGTGACATTTAATAACTTTTACTCACTACAACTCTAGCCTGGAATTTACAGGGTATTAGGTGTTGTGCAAAATAATGCTTAGTACAGTTTGGTAATACAAATTAAAGGCCAAATAATTATCTTTAGGAGTAATTTCTATAAAGAATGTATATATATTGTGTGGCCTAGTATGTAAAGCTGTGTAGAGTGTGCCCTCTAGAATATGCATGAATACATATGGCCTGGAGAGGAAACATACTGCTGCATTAAGTGAGAAGCCAGGTCTAGGTCTATACTATCCATCCAGTTTGGTTTGGAACATTGCACTTTTTAAACTATTAAAAACTATTTAAAACTTAAAATGCCAGCTTTTTACTGCAACCACATTGGTATATCACCAGTGGCAGTTGCATGTTTTTACATAAAGCCCTGTACCAAGGGTTAATCCTTAAAACAAAGATTTACAATGGTACATTGTATAATATACTGTAAAAACTGGTGAGTTGTGCCAGAGATTTCCATGGCTGGGGGTACACAAAATTATTGTAGTGCCGTATTAGTCCAATATATAGTACTGCTCTGACCTGATGAAGAGGGTATAGCCCTCGAAAGCTTTTCAACTAAATAAGCTGTTAGTCCTAAGAAAAAGTATCAGGGTACATGGCTGAGGGGGACACTGACAAAATTGAATCATTGAGGACCATACTCTCAGCAACTTTCCAGTATTAGATTGAAAATACTAAAACAATGCACACAGGTTATGTTGGATGCATTCATGTATGTATGTGACTTCAAAGAAATAATATTTTATTAAAATAAATCAAAATATATATAAATAGGTTTCTCTTTCATACAATAAATCTCAAAACAATTTGTTTTTCAATAATATATTCTTTAAAATAAATAAATAAGAAACTCTCCCGATGGAGTAGACAGACCAATCTGTTCCCTTTCCCCTAGTGTTCCTGAGGAGGTGCTCTTATTGGATGGATCCTGCAGGTGAGTGGGTGGAGTTAGGAAAGTGACTAAGTGAAACTGGAATTGTCTAGGAATCACATAGAAATACAGGTAATTTGTCATAATTAATAATTCACTATTAGGTACAAACTAGTTTTAACCTAAAATGTATCATTACCTGACCTGACTGGTAACTTCACCCATTTTGTATTTTATTTTTGTTATTATTGCGTATTTATATAGCGCCAACATCTCTCGTATCGCTTTACAATTACATGTATACATTCACATCATGCCCTGCCCAGAAAAGCTTACAATCTAGGCACATTTATTTAACGCATACAACCTATTAGTGTGTTTTTATGATTGTGGGGGAAACCAGAGGAAACCCATGCAAGCACAGGGAGATCATACAAACTCCTTGCAGATGTGTCCAAGGGTAGAATTGAACTCAGGACTTCAGTGCTACAAGGCGTCAGTGCTAACCACTGAGCCACCGTGCTGCCCATATGAGCCACTATGCTGCCCACTGAGCCACTATGCTGCCCTTATTCTGAATAGTTTGATTAAGTCCAGCAAATATATAATCATGTATGTGTCTTTATCTTTGTAATTATCATCTCAATGCATGTTCCAGTTTTTCATTTTGTAGAATATATTATATACATTTGGTAGACATATTAAGAACCAACCTGCAGATCTCTGAAAACAATGATCTTTTTTACTAAAGACACAACAAAACAATTTTGTTAGCAGTATATAAAGAGTTCCATCTAGTGGCAATTTATATAACGGCACCTGAAATGAGTAACTAATTCACTTGTGTATCTTGATAAAGTGATTTACAAATAATATTGTATCCAACAATCTTGTTTCTTTTATCCTCTCTATCTTTTCGGTTCACATTAGAGCTCCAGTTATTAGCAGAACATCACCTGTGCAAACAGGCATCAGAAGAAGAAACAGCCCATCATCTTCAGAACAACCTGGATGACAGGCCTGATTTAGGATATTGTTGCCACGGTAACACAGCTTCCACTCAATCTTCTCAGTCACGTTTACCATGTAGCTGTTTCACACAGGATGGACCACATGAGAATAACTCCCTGGGAAGGAGACAAGCAAGCCAAGCTTGCTCGTCCGAAGGTCGGTTTATTGAAATTAAATTATATTTTAATTCAAAATAAATTACATTCTGGTTCTTAATAGGTTCATGGTTGGGACCCTGCAACCATTGTCAGTCTTCAACTTATGGCCAATTGGAATATAATTACTGGGCTGCAGTTTGAACATCCACATTAGTTCCGTAAGCAAATAGTAACAACTAGACAAGGTGTGTTTGAAAGACTGAGGATACCACAGTTGCAAAATTCCAAATGCTTTCAGTACCTGCAAAATACAGGTACAGGGCAGTATTGGCCATTGATGATGGTGTATTGTGCTGTTTAATAGGCCGATGGTAAAATACTGAAGCATTGGAGAATACCCGTTCCAGATGGTATCATACGGACGCATGCTTATGTGTTTCAGTTTTGGTGGAAAAGTGCTTAAAGGGCATGTCCACCCCCCAAAACTATAATCCCCCCCCCAGTAATGGCCCCATCATGTAGTGTAATAAAATCCTTACCTCACATCCCATCTCCATATGGTTCTCCTGTAGTCCCCCCCAAAGTCCCAAAAACTGCCCACCAGGAGGATAGCAGAGTCCATATAGGACTGCAGCCCTTCTCCCCCTCCCTCTCCCTCCCGATTAGGATTCCCTCCCCCTAGCATAAAACCCTTTACATATAACATTCCCCCTGTCCCCCCAGCCCCAAGCACTTTTATTATTAGAAAGTGCCCCAAACATTACTTACCTTCCCTCTTTCTCCGCCACACTGAACCCCCGGCAGCCACGTCCGTGATTGGCTGCCGCTCAGCCAATCACAGACGCAACTGCTGGTCCCGCCCCTTTGCTTGCATTTTCTCGCAAGCAGAGGGCCTGGCAGTGCAGCGGAGGAAAGAGGGAATGTAAGTAAAGTTTGGGGCACTTTCTAATAATAAAAAGAGCGGTTGGGGCATTTTTTATAAATGTTATATAAAAAAAAAATTTTAAGGGTGGACATACCCTTTAAGTGCATGATACTGGGAGGATGGTTATAAAGAGTGGAGAGCAGCCGTGCACCGGGCATTTTCATATATAAATATATGTATATAAAATGCATGATGTTTTTCTGTGTAACATGTATACAGTATTATATACTGGATAATGCAAATTATAATGTCAATTATATAGAGAATAATGTGCCCCCTACTATAAATTCTATGGGTATTGAAAGTCACTGAGGTGTTCATTGACCATATAAAAGCACGAGGCCGCAGGCCGTGTACTTTTATACAGGGCACGGAACTCCAAGGTGACTTATAATATCTTCATAACCACACATCCCCTTTCCACACAAGGCATATGGAAAAACATATTAAAGTCCCCCCCACACACACACACACAAAAAACACAATTTTGCTACACAACTGTCCCTTAAAGTTTCCTACTGTTTTACATAACACCCTCTGCTCATCCCTCTCCCGAGTCACTTCTACTAAAGGTATGGATTATAAGAAAAACATTAATCACTATGGAGTTCTGAGACGATATAAATGCAGCCTCTTCCATATTGTCTGCCTACAACTCCACATCTTCCCCTCCACTCTGAACATCTCCCCCCATATTTAGATTCCACAACTGACCAATTACATAAAGCTTTCATCCCCCCACCCCCATCTTTTCAATGATGGGTATCACATCCCATGGTCACTAGGTTTAAGACATTTTTGTGATGGACTAGTATCTCCAACAACCTGCACCTACAAAGTTCAGTATGATGACTAATTGTTTGCACAGAACACATTTTACTGCATGTTTCATATGAAACTCTAGTTTTTCAGTAACCAATTATTATAGAAGGAATCACTAGAATATTTATAAAGCAATTAAAGGGCATGTCCACCCCCAAAACTAGAATTTAACCCACTGCTGGCCCCACTGTGTAGTGTAGTAAAATCCTTTACATCCCAGCTCCAAATGGTTCTCCTGTAATGTCCCTGTAAAGTCCCAAATACTGGCCACCAGGAGCACTGCAGGGAGGGAAATTGTTTCCGCCTCTTAGGCATCCTCTCAGAGGTTTTTGGCTTGCTCAGAGCAGCCCCCTTCCTCTCCCTCCCATTTTCCACTGCTTCCCTCTAGTGTAAAGCCCCTTTGGGGTACTGTAGGGCTTTCTCCCCCAGCCCCAACTGCTATATTATTATGTGCATAAACTCGCCCAGTCATTACTTACCTTCCCTCTCCCCCCCCCGGCGTTCTCCACTGCCGGCAGCCGCCGGCCCGGCCCCCTGCTTGCAGTTTCATGCAAGCAGAGGGCTGGGACAGTATGCAGGAGGAAATAGGTAAGGTAAGTAATGATCGGGGGAGTTTCTGCACATAATAATATAGTGGTCGGGGCTGGGGGAGGAAGCCCTACACTACCCTAAAAGTTAAAAAAGGGGTGGACATGCCCTTTAAATAAACAATTCCATCCTAAAATGTTGGGTTGCAAGCCTGTATTACCTACTGTATATGGCACAGAATGGTACACGACTGTTACATTCATGTGCAAAATCACTGTGTATAAATACATTAATGGGCCATACAATAAACTATCTAGGGCATTGTCCACCAATAAAAACATGTCAGAGGACACCCCTTAAGACTGGAAGAAAAAAAGTTTAGTCTTCAAGTTCATAAGCGTTTTTCACTGTGAGAACGGTAAAGCTATGGAACTGTCTTACATTGAATGTTGTGATAGCAGGTTCATTGGATAGTTTAAGCTGCATGAGTTTCTAAAAGTAACGAATGTTGCATGTTACGGGTATTGATACATAAATATCCCGGAATATTTCCAATTGCTACTCAGAGTTATTTTTTTTGGCCTTCTCTGGATCAATTGTAAGGCAGGAAATGTGGGCATTGGAGAGTAATTTGGACAAGGTGGACTAGGTCTTTATTCAGCCTCAAATATTATACAACACTATACTACCAAAACCTATGTCAAATTGCACAAGGAGACACATTTGTGTGGGGCCTATTTCTGTCTATTTGTCTTTCCTGTGTGTATGTCTTTGTATCTTTAAAGGTTTCTACTTTGTGTCTATGTGTGCATTTGTGCCAGCATGTACCTGAGCCTGCTTATAAACCTTTTGATAAGACTGCCTTTATTTATTTGGCCTGGGTCTATCTTCATGCTCATATGTGTGTATGCTCCTGAGGGTGTGTCTGTGGGTGTCTTCCACGTGTCCTCAGATATGATGTACGACAACAAGCAAAGACAAATGGATGGGCCTAACCTATTCTTCTCTGCATGTAATACTCTGAAGGTGCCCATACACATGCAACCTCGCTTGTAAACTCATGATCTGATTCAGATGGAATCAGATTATGAGTTACCGATGCGGAAAACACAGGAATAACTGTTCCATATATGTAACAATCATACGTTGCCTGCGTAGCCGGCAACAATGTTATCTGCTCCCTATACTGCAGTATAATGATACAAAGGGGGTTTCTGTTCAGACTCATAGGTTACAATGCCAATGGCAGTAGTTCGGTGGCATAGTAACCTATCCAAACACATGCTGATGTTCAGCAAATCCTGTTGGATTTGACAGTTTTTGCTGAAAATCATCCATGTGTATGGTCACCTTTAGGAATAAATAAGAGAAATGGAATGTTAACTCCACATTTCAAACACAATCAGTATAAATGTATCTGTTTGAATTCCTGACACTTTTCAGATGGATAAAAATAAAATGTTAATTGGGATTTAATAAGGGAAATGCAAGAGCGTTGACCAGCTTTTCTTTTCGTGTACGTAGACAAGGTTCTGATAAGCAGTTCACCCACTTACGTTCACTGTGGAAGAATAAAGATACAGGAGTCAAATAATTAGGAATGTGAAATCACAGACACTGTTAGTGCTTTCCTACTAATTAAATAGCAGATAAGGTCAATGTGTGACATAACGCCATTGTATTAATCGCTGGCTGGAAATGTATTGAATAACTTTGGATATTGCCCTGACACAGACCTATCTAATTAGGCCGAAAGAACATGATGTCCTGGAGACTTTCAACAGACTCCTCCTTATTGTAACATGCACCACTGCCTCACAGACACACATCATACATACTGTAAATCACCCCATGGCCGATCTCGTTCTTTCCTCCTACTCTCCCAAGGTTGTTCCTGAGCTGCACCATCTTGCTGAAGACACCGCTATTTTCTTATAAGGCCTCCTCCCAACACAGACATTAGAGAGGAGAACCACAGTGATACTTTAATACACATATTAAATATACAATCCGAGGAATTTAACCAGAGCCGCAATTGTTCGGGTGCCATCAATTTAATTTAGCAATTGTGGCTCTTAGGTTCTACACAGTGCTATCTCTAGAACCAGGCAATAGCTGGCATTAGAATTGCTTTAGTAAATAAGTTGTGCGGCTGCACAGGCCACTTTTGCTATACCTGCACAGCCATTGCAACTCCTGTCTTTACTGCTGGTAAAAGGTTAGGTGATATTAAGAAGCGTTTTGTGCTGCAGCTCCCCATTAATTGCCTTTTGTCTTTGTTCTTACCTAAAACTGTAACACCCAATAATGTGTAAATAAACAAAATGCATTCTTGTGTGTACACAATAAATTCAATAAGCTCTCAAAAAAGCACACACAACCTTTTGGTGCAGTTGAGGGTAGTCAAGTCTCTCTTAGTAATAGTTTACAATTAAGACATATTATTAACCTGTGTGACTGACTATAGCCTTTTGTGTCTTTTTTCCCCCCAGGTCCAGTGTGTGATGGGAAAATAAAAATATGTGAACCACAAAACCAGAGCAGCCATATATCTATTACAGAAGATTAGCAGGTGGAGAGAAGCATTGCGATTGGTTATTGAGTGAGTAATTAGTGATGTGAAGCACCACATGGGGTGAAGTTTGCATTGGGTAGCATGGGGTTTGTCCTTAATTGTGAGAGAGCACCCAATATCGCATTACCCCAATGACAGCAAATGAGACAGGATAGTAACACACACTGATTATACATCCCACGCATGGCTTAATGTCTGGTTGGATGCTACTTGAAAGTATGAAAAACACTGCTCCTCACATATTTTGTGATCCTTAAGCTGGGTACACACAGTACAGATCAGTGAAAGATGACAGACAGGATCTGCAAGACGGTACCGGGGCTTTATCGTTACTGTGTGTACCCAGATTTATACAGATCCAACTTATAATAAGTTTAATCTTCTTGCTGGATAAATAATATGTATTGTAAAATACAACAGATTTAATCAATATTTCAGATAAAAAGTCAAATCTATACAACCTTGGTACATGAAGGGTTGGCTTCTTCTGTGTTTGTTGTGAGTTGTAAAGACCAATATATATTGAACACGTTTCTCATACGATTACAGCCTATTGATTATCATTGCTACAAAGCAGAGATTAAAAATCGTTTTCTAACTTGTAGTTCTGAGTTTGTTCATTCAAATAGCAGATAAACCCTTATGGGCAATCTACAGTATGTCATATCTCCCAACATTTGGCTTTGAAAAAACAGGTTGTTAATATGGACAGTAGTGCCATCTGCTAGAATTAAGGCAGGTCCATAATAACTACTGTAGGGCAATGGGCTGTACAGGCTACAGATACTGTATTTTTGTTACTGTTATCCTTGTTAACATTAGACCCAATTGGACCAAGAAGATCGGTCCTTTTGATCATTTAAACATGGGGGGAGGGTGGATATCATTGGTGCAATCATTAGATCTTTCAGTAATATTGCTTTGTGTATGGGCTCTTTAAGTTTCAATAAAGTCCAATGCCTTACCTGCATAGACAAACATTAGCATATTTACATATGTAGTGGTAATATCTTTCATTTAGAACGCAGATGTAAAATACAATGGATGTAAAATACCGATCCTTAGTGTTGTTTTACGACATCAAATAACTGTGTGGTCGTACATTAATGACCAGTATGTTCAATAACGTCCATTAGTGTAATATTTCTCTCAAAGTAGTGTAAAATATCTCTCAGTGGTGTAAAATAATTTCTGGTAGTCTAAATTACCACCGCTGTCGGAAAATAACGCTCTTCATTGTACATCCAGTAATATGGCCCTGACTTGAGGGCCCGGTCATGGTAGCAGTTTTTCTGGTATCCTGGTGAGCCGGGTCAACCCAGCCTTTACCCTCATACTGCATGTTAGCAATTGTACCCCAGCGTACTGTAATTAAACTCACTGGGAAGGGGAGCAGTTAGTGTATAAAATACATACACAGTAGCGTGTATTATAAACATATTGAGAAATGCAATAAGGGCTGTAATAAACTTTACTCTAATCTCATATCCTGCTTGTTCCTTATATGCCTCTATTATAACTTAACATAAAAGTTCTATTGCTAATGCTCATTTCATTTATTCAGCAGGTATAAAGGGAACCACAAGCCGAATCCATAAACAGAACGGGTCTTTCAGCACATGAAGGGATCTGCAGCTGTTTACTTCAAAAAAGAATTTTTTTTATTTCTCACCTACTACAGGGAATCCGACATCCACTCTGACTTTGGAGCAATAAATTGCAGGCTTCTGTGGAAGCAAGAAGTTTATAAAAAGTCACCTTTTGTTTGATAGGTTGCCTCTGTACTGACTGAATTTGCGTGGGAAGTGTGTTTCTTCATAGAGAGATAGCTTCCTGATGCCTTGCGGTTGGTTTGAAAGTGTTAGTCCTTGGGAAGGAAAAAGATTGGACAGAACATTTGAACTAAATCATTATAAAATAAGTGGGATTTTTTTTTGCTTTTTTGTTCCTTAAGAATTTGTTCCTTAAAGGATAACTATACTTTAAAAATGTACTTTTTGAAAATGTAAAGTACCTGGGACAGGGAGGTTGGATTGATTATTCCTACCTGCCTATATTGTTTCGTTGAGGACCTACAGCACATACAGTTTTCAATTGCCAGGTTAGTCCCGGATTATTCCTGTGTTAAAGATAATGCTGAAGCCAGGAGGAAGTCTGGCAGAATCAGTTTTTTTGGGCTGGTGCTCCTCACAGAAACAATATTGGGAGTTAGGAATTATCAGTCCTGTATCCCTGTCCCAAGTTTAACTGTTTTTTTTTTAAAACTTTATATACACAATAGTTCTCCTTTAGCGTAGAATGAATTAGCGCAGAAAAGATTTAGGCCTAGCTGCAATCCATCTCCTGTGTAACAGAAAATACTAATAATGAAAGACCCAAATACATAGTCATTGTGCTCCATACCATAAATAATATTCACTTTATACAACAAGATGCCACTATCAATAGGACCTGTGTTTACATGTTTGCCACATACAAAGTTTTTTTTTGTTGTTGCACGAGGCAGTTAAAGATAATTTAAGATTTTAAAGGGTTAAAAAATTGTACCAAACCCAATGAAAGTCTATGAGGAAAGAGAAAAATATGGCATTTCAGTTGTCCCCTTTTTTCCCCTTGTTTTTAACCCAAAAAACTCACTGCATACAAATAAACTACAAAACACATACAATCACATTTAAAGCAAGGCAAAGAAATGCAACACGCTGAAAAAACGCATAAAACACGGTCCATTTGCATGTACATTCATATGCGCTTTGTGGTGTAAACGAAGCCTTAAACTACCATTTGCGTCTCATTTAATTCTGCATCTCATAAGGAAGCCAAGGGATGTTAGAAATCATTTCTCTGCAACAACATAAATAGAAATTTAATGAGAGTTTAATATCAAGCTTGTGGCAGGTTCCATTGTGGTCTTAACGGGCATCTATAGTGAAAAAAACACACTGGCCAATGCAAAGTTAAATTCATGTAAACCCTCCCTTCTGTTACCTCCTCCATGTCTCAACTCCAGCTAACCGACAAGCTTATGATGTGCAGTAGGAGTTAAAAGGTCAACATCCTGAAAAACACACCCACGCACAGTGGTCAGTAGAAAGCAAGCTGTGCTGGAGACACGAATCTCCCTGTGTCCTGATAAAATACGATCTTTCTCTTTGTGACCTATCATCAATCAGTGAAAGCTATCAAGAAGGGGGATCAAGTGCAGCCATATCTCTGCCATCAAAGCTACATCTCTCCCCTGCTAATGCTGTTATCTCTATGTTAATTACAGAGCAGAGAGGGAGGGACTTAAGCAGGGAAGAGGATCAAGTCACATGGATTTGATTGACAGTCCAAGTAGGAGCAGAGGAATGCAATCACGTATTCTTCTAACTGGTGTATTTCAGGACAGAGAGGGAATCTGAAAAATGTAAAGACTCTGGGAGTTGGGGGGAATTATAGAACACATGGAAGGAAAGAAAAAAAAGTTCATTTTCCCAGTATAGATGCCCTTTAACCCTAAATTTGTACACAAGACATTTACTGGCATTAAAAAAAAACAGGCTAATCCTCCACAAAGGTGATACTAAATAACTTACAGTGGTTGGATGGGTGACGTACCTGTCGCAAGACCCTTCTTAAAGTTACGTTAAACCTTTGTAAATAGGTTAGTGTAATTTTAAGATTGAACATTTGTAGTTGCAGCTAATTGTCAGTAATTGGCACATGATCTGTTGGTGCTGCAGATGACGTGGAATTACTCACCTGCATTACTTATTGTTCTGAACAGTATACACACAGGAGCGGTAGTGAAAAAGTGCGCACTAACGGTATTTTGCACTACGGTCGGTACTTTACAAAATGTAAAACAAGGGTTGCATGAAAAACTTAATTTAACAATGTCGGAGCAGTATGACAATTCTACAATTCTGTAATACTGCACCTTTCTAAATATGCAATATGCCCCACAGGGTAGCCACATCACCCTGGCATGGAATGTGTAAGACTAGAAATGGGGCTTAATACACCTTTAAAATAGTAAAAGGCCACTCAGTATTTTTACATTTCATACCAGCCCTACTGCTATTTACCTTCAGTGGTGTGGTGTACCTGCCAGATAGCAGCCCTATACATGCATTACATTTATGCCAATACTGCAAAATAAAAGGGAATGGTCCTTGATTCAGTCAAAGGTACTAGATACTACATCAGAAAATGAATTGCTTGTTTAAAGCGAGGCATAGGATATCTAAACTGGATGCATTCAAACCAAAAGGCCTAAATGCAAACTTACTGTAAGCTTAGTTGTTCCTTCACTGTTATATAAATCCTCAGTGAAATTGTAATTTCTCCTATGTATTCTCTTTAGTGTGTTTTATTTGATCTGTAGATGGCAATGTTCACATTTTCAGCCATGTTCTTCTATGGTATTTATAGGAGCCATGGGTGTATTCTACTTATCTACTCCTTACATAGCCGAAACATCACAATAAAGATTTAGTTGTTCTTAAGTCTGGCACGTTGATTGATATTCAAAGGCATAACTACAGCCCCCGTGACGACGGAGGGTGGGCCAGGGGCTAATAGGTCCTGCCAATCTCCTGTCTGGTACCTCGGTCCCCTGCTTCCCCTGATGGTGCATACCTTTACTTAGATACGTTCAGTCAGCTGTTTTCAACTACTGCCGGACCGGTACCAGTGTTAAATATGTGGGATCAGCTGTTTAAAATGGGGTTGAGGTACCAGTCAGGGCCTTGTCTCATGTATTGTTCAACACTCAACCCAATGCCTGAAGAATTCACATACCAGAGAATAAGGTTTTCCACAAGAAATCTATATTCTGAAAGGCTAGTTTGTATGGCTACACTGGAACCAATGTAGCCTGGATGATGCTTCCAAGGTGAACCTACAGAATCACTACTAACTCTAAACAGCTTGGTGGGTTTAGTGTAGGCAGATCAGCTAGGTCAATACCAGTATGCCTTATGCTGCCTTGTTCTGTGGTCAGCTCTATTGGTACAGGTTGGGCATCCCTGCTACACAGTGGGGCTCATTCACCCAGAGCCGCTATAGCTCTGGGTAAATGCTTCTTCTGCGATTTAACATCACATTTGCGAATGTGGGTAAATCCCGGTAAGGAATATACCCAATGCGGGATTTAAAATCCTGCGCTAAAATGAGCGCAAATGCGATATTAAATCGCGAGTGCTAGATGTGCGGGTGACTTTTGCGTAACCCACGCATCTGACGCTAATATGGAGCTAAAGTCGCGCTAAATGGTAGCGAACTGGTTAGCGTGACTTTAACTCCATATATTTGCCCAGCGAGTCTGGGTAAATGAGGCCCAGTAACTCTGTATGTCTGAAAGTAAAACTCTTACAGGGCGATGCACCGAGCGCCGCTATCGGCAACCGGTGCAAACAGCCCGGCGATGTTATATGCCGCGCTCGGAACATCGCTACTTGGCGCTGTTCTATTGCGGCACTTTGCGGTGGCTGCGCTGTTAACTTTCGCGTTAGCCACGCAGCCGCCGCAAGGAAGGAGTTAAAGTCATGCTAACCGATATAACATCGGTTAGCGCAACTTTAACTCCAAATCAGGAGCGATGCGCCCGTTGGTGCATCGCCCTGTTAATTATTTAACCCCCATGATCTAAGAACGCCAAGTCGCTAATATCCAAGGTGATAGAAGACACATTTACAGATCCCTGTCCCCCGCCCCTAGTTTCCAAGGCTCTCCCCATTTCTTACTATATAATGGTGACTGGTGGGGGAAAGCAGGGAGCTTTCATCACTCAGGATATCATTAGGTATCATTTTAATTTTTAAAGTTCTGTGAGGTAAGGTTCCCTTTAAAAATATCACTGGAGAGAAGTTCCTTCTTTCCTTTGGTTTCCCTTTTAAATATTCATTCTAATAATCCTATTTTTCTGTTAAAGTAGGCTTCATCTGTACACAGTAATGCAATAGTAACGCTCTGAATGCAAAAATATTGCATGGCTGTATCTTGGTGTTATACTATGAACCAACCAGAAGGGGTCACTCCAATGTTATTTACTTTAATCTGGAGCTTTCACGGTGTAATAAAAGCTTATACATTGATTTGCAAAGGGGACAGTACACTAACAGTAACAAGAAATATTAGGACCCCCTTTTTTTAAAGAGGCAAATTCTGAAGCTCTTCCAGGCATATTTTGTAACGCACTGTATCTTCTCGTAGTAATAACCCACCTTAAGCAGTGGCCTTTACCACAGTATCAATATTTGCGACCAGGATGGTATTTTGGACTATGTGCAGAATTCCGATACAGAGCAAGATCTTCCATAAACAGACCATATTGCTGTTTTAACCGTTGGCATTATGGACGGTATTTAATGATAATATAATAATTATAATATATAATATATACCAATAATAATTAGTATTGTTACTAATTAGTGTATTACTACCCCATCATAAAATAACACTGCAGTTGGTAAAAGGATCAATATTGGTATTTATAAATAACGTCTGACATGAGTCCATACAGAAGGGTTTGAGAACAATATATAATTGTTAATTTCTACCTATGGTAAAAGATCATCAAATTGTCTCAACCACCTTTATCTGCTTATAAGTGTCAGAAAGCACTGGAAGAAAGTGAAAGTAAAGGCCGTGTCAACATTGGGATTGCAGCGCTATCAAGCAGGTACCTGATTGGTTATCACTAGTTTTTAGCATGACAACAACCCGAAACACATTAGTGGCTTTGGGCCATATTTATTAACCCGCGGTATCGCTTTTATCGCGGTCGTAAATGCACAATCGTGATCGTACTTTTACGACCAAACGTTTGTTAATTAACTAACGTTCAATCCTAGAATACTGTAGTAAACTACTGCAATGGTATTCTATGGGGATTGTAAATCTACTGATCTTCGATCAGTTTAATGATCGTAAATTTATGATGCCGATCGTTAAAGTCACGGTATCGCTTTATATATATGGCCCTTTCTCTCTACTGCATGGTCTTGTATTGAAGGCATTCCTGTCTGCACAAATGGACCATCATGCACTCTCTGGATATCCAGCCCTGAATAAAAGACATATAGATATTTATCCAGCCCTGAATATAAGACACAATATAATGTGCTGCAAGATTAATTAGTGCACAACAGAATCATAAAATGACCAGAATTGTCGTAATGACAATTATACTTGCCACCCTCAACTTCTCACCATTAAAGGTACCCAGGATCAGGACCTACTGTAACCTGCTATGTCCTCACCCCTTGGTACAGTGTGAATCATCTGTCTTCTTCACCAAGGGTACATAAGAAGGAAGGGGGGGAGGGTTGTGTTTAGGGCTGCAGTTTATGGATGCCTAATAAAAGTTAATCCTATAAAGCTTCTGTATCAGTAAATACAGATACCATGGCTTTTTTCCATTCATGTCCCCATTATGGAGCAGTCATAAATTACTGATTGACTTGTGTATTTAAAGATCATGTTGTAAAATACTGACATATTGTGCTAAAGGCAGGTTATCATTGGCCCTATTTATAGTACTGGCAATTACCAGTATCGCAGAGTCATTACAGATACATTGGTATTTTATAGCATGCCCATAATATAACAATGCAGTTGTAAATTCTGATCAATATCAGTATGCCATCATATATGTTATGTGTATCCTCTTCTGCGCTGTCAAGTGGGGCCTAGCCCTTAAAATACCCCAGTGCGGTTCCAATGGCCAGTTTTACAATGCAGAAGTATTTTGGCATTTTGTGCCACAGTAAAATATATCATGATTGTAAAATACGGCTATTGATATTTTCCAATCATGGTAAAGGCGCTGTATTGCAAAATACCAGTATGGCACCTTTGTAAACATGGCCCTACACATGATATACTATAAATCAGACGCAGCCAAATGCATTAACATACAACCTAGAATTTTGTTACATATACTCCCAGATAAATGGGCAATTTTCTGGAAAACAGTGCAGTGTAGATCTGCCCGCATGGAAAGGAGAATGCCGGATTTATTTCAGTGTGTCTGCCTCTGATAAATAGATACAATCCAAATCCAAACACTTGCCCATTAGCCACTTCAACCTTCCATAAATTCCTTTCACAGACTGTCTGCTCCCATCACAATGCCCAAAGTGAGTAAAATCAAGGTAATAGGTAAAAGGAGCCTCAGTGTCAGATAAGTAGAAATCCATTGTGTGCAGTAGAGGAAATAGCTATCCGTTTTACAGGTCTGCTTTTACCCTAGAACCATGCCGAATGACAGCCACATTAATATTGTGCTTTGTAACCACACAAGTCAGTCTTTGCCCAGATGATATATAGTTATATGCATTAGATTCCCCCTCCAGCTCCATCTGGCTTTCCTGCTGTTCTACCATTCTGAAAAATGAGGTGCTGGAAGTGTTCAACTGTCTGAAGCTTTATTTGGCATGTCTATGCTTTCCTTAAAGGGAACATTCAGTGGAAACTCTTATGTTTTAAATTATTAATTTATGTTACACATACATCTTTATATCTACACCCATATAAACATATAGATATTTCACTGCAGCACTATCTGCCCCCTACCCATAATCCTCTGCTACAGCACCTGCTCGTTGTAACGTTTACAGTGGGTGGAGATTAAAATGTATATTCTGCCGGACCTAGTTAATACATCATAGATAGGTAACCAGTAGATCTCCAGATGCTTGAAAACTATAACTCCCAGCATTCCTTGGCTATAGAGTGAAAGCTGGGAGTTGTAGTTTTTAAACCACCTGGATTACTGGTTACCTATCCCTGTCACAGGTCAACAAGAAAATAGTTGCAGATAAAGATTTAAAATGAGCTGATGCTCATGGGAAGGTAGTAGGGGACAGTAGAGGCCCATGGATATGTAGAATTTAGGGACAGTAGAGGCCCGTGGGTAGGTAGTAGGGGACAGTAGAGGTCCATGTTAGGTAGTAGAGCACAGTAGAGGCCCATGGGTAGGTAGTAGGGGACAGTATAGGTCCATGTTAGGCAGTAGGGGACAGTAGAGGCCCATGGGTAGGTAGTAGGGGACAGTGGAGGTCCATGTTAGGTAGTAGGGGACAGTAGAGGCCCATGGGTAGGTAGTTAAGGACAGTAGAGACCCATAGTTAGGTAGTTAGACACAGTAGGGATATATTATATTAAGTGTACATTATACTCTATACCAGGGATCTCTTACCTGTGGGCCTACATTTGTATGAAAATATAACTCCCAGCATTCCACTACAGCACTCACAATATCAGAAGGCATCCAGGGAATGCTGGGAGTTGTAGTTTTAGATATTTGGATGCCTGCAATATATTTTAGTGGAGTGGTAGGTTTGTTTCTATGAACATTTTTGGTTACGAATAAAACATTTATATTAACTTTTAAACTTTTTTTTAGACTTTTTTTTCGGGTCGGGTTGGGTGCGGTTCTGGAAAATTAGACCCACGCAGGTCTCTAATCCATCATCTTATTCCCAGGATGGATTTACATTTAAAACAGTAATTTTTGCTTTTAAATATTAGATAAGGAAGGGGGCACCACACAGTAGGGACTGCCACGAAGGCAAGTACATGTTTTGGACCACAGTCCTTTGTAGCCAATGTGACCACAAATTATAACACACTCCAACACCAACCTCTTCTATACAAAACTGGTATAGCCTATTGCACTTTAAAGGGGAAGTTCAGTGCAAATACATATGCTTTTCAAAAAAAAGAGCAGTATTTTTCATCCCAATGACCTTAACCTGCCAATTCAGCATTTCGTCTGTGTATAAATAAATGCAACCGAAATACTGACTTCCTGATTGCAGGACCCCTAGTAGAGACCGTTATGGTTTGGCGCCTGGGTTGATTCAGTTGCTCAGTAGAGATCTGAGCTTGTTTGACCCATCCAACAGCCAATCAGTAGAAATTACTATTAGGAACATTCCAAGAAAGTGGTGCATCCTGGGAAGAAGAAAGACCGTTAGAACCTGAAATGGCAGCTCACTAATGTCAACAGCAGGGAACAGCAAAGGGTAGAAATTCAACTGATTTTTCAAAATGGGAGAGAATATGTAGAATAACTAAGAAGGCATTACACAAACTAACAATTTAACAAATATTGATGATTTTCACTGAACTGTCCCTTTAAGAACCATTTCCATAATAGTATAAGTAACTCATAATAAACCAACAAGCTATGAGGGGTTATTTTTATGCTTATCAGTCTAGGTACAGGGCTATCCATCTAGGTACGTTGGTACAAGATACAGGCCCATCCATCTAGTTATGTTGGTACAGGATACCGGATTAACTATCTAGGTACATTGGTACAGGATACTGGGTTATTCATATAAGTACATTGGTACAGGATACAGGATTATACATCTAGGTACATTGGTACAGGATACAGGGTTATTCATCTAGGTACGTTGGTACAGCATACAGGGTTATCCAAATTGGTTACATTGGTAAAGGACCCAGGGTTATCCATCTAGGTACATTGTTACAAGATACAGGACTATCCATCTAGGTACATTGGTACAGGATACAGAGTTATTCATCTAGGTATGTTGGTACAGGATACAGGGTTATCTATCTAGGTACGTTGGTACAGGATTCAGAGTTATCCATCTAGGTACATTGGTACAGGATACAGGGTTATCCATTTAAGAGTTATTTTATCTCAGGTTTGGGCTCTGTGCTTGAACCTCTCTCCCAGTATGTTTATTTCTTACTCCAATCAGATATGCTAAATATGGGCTTATATTGGGACTATTGGATCATGTACTTTTTTGAGGCATAAACATAGAGTTGTTATATAAGGGATAATACGCTACCTACAGTGTAATATATAAGGGATAATGCGCCCTTTACAGTGTAATATAAGGATATTACACCACCGAGGAGATCCCTGACCATATAGATGCATAAGGCCGTAGGCCGTGTTCTTATATACAGGGCAGGAAATTCTGAGGTGGTGTAATATCCTTATATTATAATGTAGAGGGGCGCATTATTTCTTATAATACATAAGTATCTAATTCCTTCACCCCATTCACATTTTAAATTCTAGTCTTGTCCCTATTCCCACCTTAATTTAAACCCCCCCAAGCTACCTTCTGTAACTTAAACCCAGTAGATAGGAACATCCCAGCCCAGCATCTATGCAGTTAAACAAATCTTTGTGGAGGAGGAGAGAGACATTGGTTATGAAGTGACAGGAAGCAGCTCCAGCAGGTTCCGTTAGTGAAGTTAAACACTGCAAAAAAAAGTCCAGACATGAACACTGAAATGGGAGGAGCAGTGGGATATAAGAAATATAAGAAATGAGTCACTTAGTGACATAGCTGAGTGATTTTTATAAGGATATATACCACTGCAGCTCCCATTATAAAATATCACTCTTATGTATTATAAGGATTTTACACCACAGAGGAGTTCCCCTGACCATATAGAAGCACAAGGCTGTAGGCCAAGTGCTTATATACAGGGAAGGGAACTCCGAGTGTATTATTCCATACTACATAAGGCCAGAATAACAAAAAAACCAGCACAGACACACTATCTACCACTCTCTCCCCCAACCCCAAACGCTATAGTTATTTGCATAAAAACTCTCCAGATATATACTTACATTGCCTCTTTCCCCCAACATTCAGTACAGTCGGAAGCCGCGTCTGTGAATGGCTGAGAGGCAGTTTCATGCAAGCAGAGTTCAGGGACTGAACATCGGGGGAAAGAAGCAATGTAAGTAATGATCGGGGGAGTTTTGCTGCAAATAACTATAGCGTTTGGGGTTGGGGGGAGAGAGCCCTACACTACAGAAAAATTTCTAAAAACGGTTGGACATGCCCTTTAAATATTTATATTCAGAAAAACAGACTTCATATCTACATGACTTATTCAGGGAGGGAGAGAGACGGGTGGTGCAGTGGAAGACAGGAAGACACTCAGTGATGCAGCTGAGTGACTGTAATATAGATTCTCACCACTGCACCTCCCCATTGAAAATGCCTAGCCTTATGTATTATATCCTTATATACTTACAATAGTAAGAGATGAGGGTTTAAGATCGAATGAAGAATGTTTGTTAGCCATGGATATATTTACTCCCAAAGCTTTGTACACACATACGATCTTTGCCCTGACAAACGACCCCTGAGCGCGTGCACATGCGCAACTAATTTGTTTCAGACTATAATTAAATATGTGTATGAGTTCCACCGGGCGCCGTTTGTTGATCTGCCATGGCCTGACGGAATGCACACACAAGTGCAATTATTGCCCGAAACAGCCATTCGTTGCCCGTGTGCGTCGTGGTTTGGGGTCGTTCCTCTGGACAAAGATTATACGTATGTTCAAGGCTTAAGGATTATTTTTTACTGGTTGCTCATATATAATATTGTTCCCCTGTGGACTCCCAATCCTACTGTTTATAGTTTTGCAGTAATAAACTGCTTGGCTGTACCTCTCTAGATCCTACGTTGCTGTTTTTTTACTGCATTTCCTTGAACTTATTTTAGGTTTATCGATAAATGCAATTGACATTGACAAGGGACTTTGGTTGTGGCAACTGTAGCTCCATCACTAGCAGATTTGTTTGTGAAGCAATTAGAAGAGAAGAAGTTTATTCACAAAGCAGCATGTTGTCAATAATATAAAAGTTTCATCCAATCACACTTTAGCACTAATTTCATATTTATTAACAAAAAGGAGCACAAAAATACTGATCCGTAAATACTACTTCCATGACCCTATAGACCCTATACAATTTTTTCGCCCCAGCCACTAGTGATTGGTTGGCCAAGCGGACAGACCTATACACAGAGATGGATTAAGACCAAATGGGGCCCAAGGCACAAGTCAGATTTTTGCCCCCCCCCCTAACATTCCATTACACAAATATCACTATTGTAACGGTCATGTTATTTGTAAAGTATGTAAAAGCAAGATTGCAAGTATTTTGTAATATTTATTAAATCATTTAACAACATAAATAACTTGACCACAATATAAATAGAAATAAACTAGGGGGATGTGCTGGGGGTAGTGCTTGCTTGCACACCCATCTGATTGATTGTACCCCTGATTGATCTCTGCGCATAGAAGACAAGGTCCGTCGGGACCTGTCAGACTAAGCGCCGGGGGAGCGAGCGAGCGGGTAAGTTTCTTACCTTCTCTCCTGGCTCCTGTTTGTTCTATTGAACAACGGAAGGTAAGGCACAGCTCCTTTACCTCCCGTTCGTCAATAGAACTGGATTCCTAAAAGTCAATGTTATGAGTGGAGATACCCTTTAAATGGATATACACACCAACTTATTTCCTCCAGGAGTTAAGTATATGAACATATTCATAAAAGAGCAGTACCGCTTTTCAGCAATACCACGCCTTTAACGATCGGTTTTAACGATTGTTAAACCGAATGTTAATTTCCGATCCCCATAAAATACCATTTGGGTAAGTTTACTACCGCAAGGTATTCTACGGCCGAACGTTAATTACAGTTGTGTTCGTGCATTAGCGATAACTTGGGGTATTGCTAGCTCGCGATACCGGGCGTTTATGAATATGGCACTATATCCTTTCCATCCCAATGTATTATAATTTGTAAAGAGGACAGTTTGAACTCCACTTTAATCCGTCCAAACTCTGCCCAGCCTCACCCTTCCCCAGTCCTTGCTCAGGATGTTCCAAAGAAGGAAGAACATGGACTATTGTACAGCCAATCTAAATAGGGACAGTAATAATTCAAATAAGGGAATTATGGGAGATATTAAATATTGGATTACAAGCAATAGAGCATTTGTTTTGGCACATTATTAGAATAATTCTGAATCAGGCCCTAGGCAGCATTCTTCCATCTTTACCGTGTAGTGTACATATTTACCAATTTAACCAGAACAAAATATTATTGCATTTGTTCCTTTTTTGTTTTTGCCTTGTCATTTATAAAAACTGTTTATAGTATGATATGATAGGGTCATGTCAGCCATGCAATAAACACTTTTCATTGATTACAAAGAGTTGTGATTGTCAGTAATTCAATATCCATGCATAGATATCAGTACTATTAGTACTCTGGCCATTGATAATCATGGTGAGTAATTACAGGCGGAGAGAGAAACAACTACACATTATATTATTTCTATATTTTTTATTACCATAAATAAAGACAAATGTACATTCAAAGGAGTTATATTTTCTTTTAAACTTTGAATTTTATACATGCGCATAGTTTCAATCTGGCATTATGTATCTGTGGGTGGGATTTTTTTTTTTTTTGCATCAATTCTAGCAGTGCAAATGTCAAATGTTTCAACAAGACAAGAATCTTAGCGCGTATCCACATGGATCTCTACTGCGAAATGAAGCACAATGGCATTGTGGGTAAAGGCATCCATCTTTATCTACTGCAGTTTTTTTATCAATTTTTCTTTTTTTTCTTTGAGGTATATATCCAGAGGCAGTGATTTGCACATATCTCCACACCCAAGGTTTACATATATATATATATGAAACAGAATACGCTGCTTTATACAATTCCAGATATATTGCCATTTTATATCAACAGAGAATCCCTCCTCGAAGCTCACTCCTGTATCTACATCCATACATTTTGGATAAAGTCCTTATTTGTCAATATTAACCAAATTTGAACTTTATCTTTACACAAACACACAATATAGCAATTTCATCCCAAAGATGCAAAAATATGATTTAAAAATATCTCCATTAATGGACAGGAAACGACAAATGTGTTAACTCATTACAGATTTACCTCTTTATAAATACCCCAAATAATTACTGTAGGCGAGTGAAAACCATGAGTTATGCCTTGATAACCAGCTTGACAAAAAATGAAATGAATAGTGCAATAGATGGGAAGCTTGGTACAAGTGCTAGAACTAATATCAGAAAATTAGATTTAAAAAAAACACAATACAGTGTGTGATATATGTATATATAGTAATAGGGATCCTGGTTACATGGGCCGAATACACCAAACCCCGAACAGTGTACAAAAAACGATTGGAAATTTAAAAGAATGTCAATGGACAGAAGTCGGCAAATGGCCACTCTGTTCTAACAAAATAAGTTGTAAACATTTCTCTAGCAATCTGATGGTTTCTACTATATACAGCAATAGAATACATTATAGAGCAGGCAAAATGTTCTGAAATGTAGCAAGGTGATAGCAGAAATCTTTAGCATATGGCTATTGCTCGCTGTATCTGGATGTTCTTATGGATGTAAGTGAAACAGTCAGATGGTGCAAAAACACAGCCAACAGAGCTGTCCAGGCAGACAGTCAGAAGGACCATAACACATGCACTTTTGTTTGAGGTACAATTCATGGGAAGGGTACACTTCATGGGTTATTCAATAAAAGTTCTTATCGTTAAAAATGGTGGTAATTTTGCCCCAACCAATCAGATGTTACCTTTCAAATGTTAAATAGGATCTGATTGGATAGGGAAAAATTAGCACCATTTTTAAAGATAAGAACTTTTATTGAATAACCCTGTATAAATTTGCTAATATATGTGTTTTTAACTAGATTGCTTTTTTTTTTATTATAGTCTTAAATCAATCTTTGGATGTTGTATTTATTATATAGACATTCAACCTGTTGAAAACATATGCACCTTTACCAACTACAGGGGCTACTTGTTCATAATTGGAATGTATTATTGTTGTGCAGATAGTAGCATGTGTGCTATGTTCCTTTATCTTAATCGCTTCAGGGATGCCATTATTTGTGACAGTTGCATATTTCACCAAACTGGATACAACTCAAAATGATGATTTCCCAGCAATGAATGTAGAGGCCGCTGACCCTACATGTATTATATGCATGATTCCTTTCCCTGCTCCAAGATTTTAATGCATAAATTCATCTTTGCGGAATTTAAACACTTATTACATGTTGGAAAGCAAACAGACACATCAATGCAAATGGCAGAGGTTCATAAAAATATCCAAGACCGTGCAAATACATTTACAACAATCACATTGATCTGTAAAGTTTCTCCTAACAATATGCTGTTCTTTCTCCTGTTCTGCGGTCCATACCCCTTTAATAAAGGACATACAATATATTTTTAAAGCTGCAACAAATTCCAACTGGAATGTTGGAAGGAATACAAATTGTGCATAGACTTTAGAGCTATATACCATATATTCATAAAGGTCGCTGTTTTTAAGGGACGTTGGTAAGTATGTGTGTGCATATTACACCACACACTGTGCGCAAGGTAAACTAATTTAAACCTAGTCAGAATTTGACCAATAGCACATGCACATCCTTATGGTCATGTAATCTGCATCATATCTCCCACCTGTCTCAATTTTTAACAAACTGTTGCAATTTTTGGGAACTTTTTATTTGAGTCCCCGAACATCAGGTTTCCTGCTAGTAGGAGGGGCTAGCACAGGGGATGTGGAAGTGTCACTTTAAGTTTTATTAAATTAAATGAAGGCCTTTCCTTTAAAGGATGCATATGATATCACTGCATTGTAATTCATATTACTCTGTCTGCACTATCATTGTGTGCATGGGCACAAACTATCCAAAGGAATATGCACTGCAAGATTATTTTCACATCAGCAAGATATTTTTGCACACGGCGTAGCAGTTCAGTACAAATATTAGCACTGACAACATAGGAAATGTGAGCTAAAAAAAAATCTGTAGGGATTGGTTTATAAATGAAATGTAGCCATCCGTATGGAAGGGTGGAAATATGATTTGTTTGTTCTTTGGCTGTTAATAGTCACCGACTATAAAATAAACAAGTACGGGGACATTATACCAGATGCCCAATAAAAATAAAAAATTCGTATTTGTGGATTATTTAGCCTTTCAATATATGTAGTGTAAGATGCCGGGCTTTCTTGTGACAGAGAAATGTAGTAATGGACCGAGGAGAGGTAAGTAATTAGAAAAGAGGTTCGTGGGGGTGATGAAGGTAAGTATAGATTTTTGCTCTTGGGGTGGGTATGGCCTTTAAGCATAAACAAATGTACTGTAAAAGTCACAGAATATCATTAATTATGTTCTAAACAAAGGCTTCCAGTCTCCACAGTCTAATGCTGGCCATATACCTAACCTACATAAATGTCAAATCGGCTGTAACACCACTGCAGCAGCCATTCTTACCTTACATTTCCTGTTCATGTCATTGGGGAACATTTAAAGGTAAGTTATTAGTTAATGGGCACCTTTAGTGTTGGCCTTGTGTGTATTTTATTCCTATAGGAGAAGACTCTCCTCACATGGAAATAAACATGCACACAAATAAACAGTTGGAGGGATGGAGATAAAGAAGTGGAAGGTCCAATAATGTATCACTTTCTGACTATTTCAAGACTATAACTTCTAGCACAACTGATGGGAATGCCAGCAGTTTTAGATCTTAAATATAGAACGGATAATGTGCCCCTTACAGTGTAATTTAAGGATATTACGCCACAATGAGTTCCCTAACCATATAGAAGCACAAGGCCGTAGGCCGAGTGCTTTTATACAGGACAGGAAACTCCAAGGTGGCATAATATCCTTATATTATAATGTGAAGGGGCGCATTATTTCTTATAATACATAAGTATCGGATTCCTTCACCCCATTCACATTTTAAATTCTAGCCTTGTCCCTATTTCCACCTTAAATCCCCCAAGCTACCTTCTGTAACTTAAACCCAGTAGAAAGGAACTTCCCAGCTCAGCATCTATGCGGTTAAACAAATTTTTGTGGAGGAGGAGAGAGACATTGGTTATGAAGTGACAGGAAGCAGCTCCAGCAGGTTCTGTTAGTGAAGTTAAACACTGCAAAAAATGCTGAGTCATTGTCCAGGCATGAACACTGGAATGGGCGGAGTAGTGGGATATAAGAAATATAAGAAATTAGTCACTTAGTGACATAGCTGAGTGATTTTTATAAGGATATATACCACTGCAGCTCCCATTATAAAATATCACACTTATGTATTATAATAAAATAAATACAGACCCAACCAAATTATCCATAGTTTTTACTTTCTCTGGTTACTAATACAGTACTTGTCTAATGTCCCCTCTGATACTGGAGATCCAGGGCAAATCCTCTGTAATAAAACTGATATTGAAAGTCAATAAATACATTTACTACAACAATATCTGTGCAATTCAATTTAATTCTAAGGAAGATCTCTCACCACTGGTCTCTGCTGATGGATCCACTTGAGCTACATCTAGATTACGTTCCACATATAGATGATGTCTAACGTGGATTTTAGCACATGACCATGGTTGTGTTAGATAACAGTGCTACAAAACAGTGCTAAATAACAGTGCTAGATAACAGTGCCAGATAGCAGTGCTAGATAACTGTGCTAGATAACAGTGCTAGATAACAGTGCTAGATAACAGTGCTAATTAACAGTGCTAGAAAACAGTGCTAGATAATAGTGCTAGATAATAGTGCTAAATAATAGTGCTAGATAGCAGTGTTAGATAGCAGTGCTAGGTTACAGTGTAAGATATTATCTAGCACTGAAATCTAGCACTGTTATCTAGCACTGCAATCCTACACTGTTTTCTAGTAGATAACAGTGTTATATAGCAGTGCTAGATAACAGTGGTTGATAACAGTGCTAGATAACAATGCTAAAAACACAGAGCTAGATAACAGTGCTAGATAGCAGTGCTAGATAACAGTGCTAGATAGTAGATAACAGTGCTAGATAACAGTGCTAGATAACAGTGCTAAATAACAGTGCTAGAAAACAGTGCTAGATAATAGTGCTAGATTACAGTGCTAGATAACAGTGCTAGCCACTGATAACAAATTGTAATTTTTAATCTCAAAAAACGGCTGCAAATTAACACCAGTTGCAATAGATGGAATGATTTTACCCAAAAGGCTTTAAAGGATACAATGATTTGCTGTATATTATATTTGAATGCATTTTAAAGTCTTTCATAGTAATAAATGTAAGTCCTATATTGAGAAATATTTTACCTTCTAGACAAGATTTTAACAACCCCCCATATTTGTACAACATTTATATTGTGTGTCCTGCCTTGTTAGATCTAGGAATAATAAAAAAATGGACTCATACTGAACAGCAATTTATTTAGGGTTCATTCCATTCTACGATTTCACAAAAACCAATCAGATGCTGTTTTTCCAAAATGCTGAGTTCATTGTACACATTTCTTATTTTGTTTAAAAGATGGGGAAGGTACATATATGCAGATACCTTATCGCTATACCTAGGGGGTATATAATCTATTCAGTTGGTCTGTCTGTCTGTTTATCTATCTGTCTGTATGGCTATCTAGTAAAATGTTGCAGCGGAAGGTTGGGTAAAAGGGACACCATGGCTTCAGACTATTCTCACCTTGGTGGGATTTGCAGTCATTTACATAAATCAGGTTTACAACTCCCATCAAACTTTTCTTTCTCTGAAAGTGACCAAGAGACAGTGGAAGTACTAATAGCTTATATCTGAATGGGCTGCTAACAGCAATAATAGGGATGGCATAAGGCGTAATGGAGGAATAGTAATTAAACCATGATGCCTGAATAAAACAGCACAGTACACAGATCCTCCCCTATCATTTGTTATAAATAATCACAAAATCCAATCCACTGATTTCTCAAAGTAAATCTGCAACTTTAGATCAGGTAATTTGTCACCATTATTTTTGCTTTGAAAAACAAAACACAAAAATCACCTTATTTTTAGTTAAAAGTCAACTTATTTAGCCTCACACGTGTTTAGATCTCTGCAGGCATCCTGTAGCATGTCTGTTGTATCCAGTAACTCAATGGACATGAATACAACAGATGTATCATGACCTGGATGAATGAAAACCATCACAACCCTGTAGCTTGGTTATGACCGATCACTGTGCCATATAACATTAAAGCAGAAGCAGTGACTGTAAAAGGACATGAATATTATTTACCGGGAAGTGTACAAAATAGCAATAGGTGGTGGTAGCATAGTGCCCTGGCCATGTAAGTAGAAGTGCATGGAAGCATATTATTTTGGGCCATAGTTATTGTTTCTGTTTTAGTTATTGTTATGCCCTTTAGTAGCACAAGCACCTGTGGTCCTGAGAAATCATCTTCAAAAGCAACTTGGTAAAAATGATACCCAGGGAGCGGTATCCCTGGGTAAGAACCTGCTTGCTCTACTGTGACGTTGTGTTACCATATTGGTCATAGAAAGCCAGGTACAGTTTTACTTTCCAACAACAAAAAATATATATTATTGCTTGCTTTCATCTGTAGTGACATTCTCTCTCCCCAAACACATTCTCTCTCCCCAAGCTTTACCTTCTCTCCAATATCCAGATTACCACACAGGTACAACACACTTGTGACCTCTAATATATTGCTTTGTGACTGCCTCTTATCTATTTGGATCTATTTCTAAAACAATCAATAGAACTAAATCATTTACATAAATGTATACTTTAGAACAGAAATAAAAGAAACTATTAAATAATGTGCTCAGGAGTAGGTCTGGCCCATACTCATAGCAAAGGTTTGTGCACAGTTGAGATACAAAGTAATATCTTTACTTTAGAGCATTTCATTAAAACCCTATTTATGCAGTGATGGGTGCTTAGAGACAGTTGTTTCAAATTGGGATCTTTCAAAGTCACAGGACATCAATTTGACTAAATATAATATCTGCAATATCGCTTTCTGTAATAACAGGTATAGATCTCCCTGATAGTCTTTAACCTGAGATGTGATGGTTTAACCTAAACTCAAAATGCTAATCTGAAACGATTAACTCAGGGAAACTCAATAATTCTCATGTTATGTGTCTACTTTATACACAGAAGCTACTCATGCAAAACCTTTCCACAGTTCTGGTTACTGTTCCTGGTCTAGATTCATAAGTTTACTGACTGAGGGCAGACAATACTCGAGGACGAATATATAAATATATATCTACTTTACATGTTTGTTTTTTTGGAAAACAAGGCAACATCACACAACATCTATTTTAAGACGTGGACATGACAAAATACAGAATTCTGCTTTCATTAACCCATCACATGAACTAGGATGCAGATGGAACAACCGTCAGGTTTTATAGGGGAGAGTTGAAAGGACTGATCTGTAGAATACATGTTTTCAAGCAGTGCTCTGCATTCTTTCAGACACAAGGGTTTTCAGAGCTCTGCTTTTGAAAGTTAAAAGGAATGAGAATGTTATGGTTTGCATATCCTATAGAACAGAGAAAAACATGAACAGCGATATCTGCCTAGCAGAAACTATTAACTACAGCAATGTTCTGTGCTAGAAATGCGTGTGTTCAGCAGCAGCACACAACAGATGGAATCAATGAAACACAATAAGCAACACTCTAATAAAAGGACTTTACTAGCATGCTTTGGTCCCTTCTATGTGGATAACTGAATCACAATGTAATAGAAGAATTATATTCCACGTTCTTCAGCTAATTATGCATTTTTAAGAAAGAACAATATAGCTAAGGCTCAATTCACTCTGATATTCCGGTCCTTTTACATTATTCTATAATGACCAACTAAGGACCATTATATTTGTGTGAATTATGCTTTTGCTATATCTAAGATACACCATAGTAAAGATCCTCTTTTCCTGCCTTCTCTACTTGTACTGGAGTGATAGCACTTTTGTGATCTTTGTTCTTTCCATTCTCTCACTGTGCATGTAAAAAGGAATGTTTTTTTGTTTGTTTGTTTTTTGCATTGTCTGGCCAATTGTCACTTACTGCTTCAGAGTCATGCAGAGCAGTGTAGTAATGATTGTACATGGTTGACTTTGCATACAACAACAAAAAGTGCTCTAATCTAAAAGATACCTCTGCTCAAAATGCTCCTCGGAACAGAGGCTGTTCAGTATTTGAATGACCCACTAAAATAGATATAGTTGAGAGAAAAAGATGTAGGAAGATCCATTTGACAGTCTAGGAGTCAGTCCACACGGAGTCACAGATAAAGGAATATGAAGGGCTGGCTAGATCCCTGAATGTCCCACATTCTGTGCGTGCAAAGTGACTGGCATCTTCACTCAGATCTCATCATTTTGCTCTGTTTATTCTAGTTCTTCCATACTGTAAGATGGGATCTGAAGTGGCATCAGAAACCTCTGGACCACAGCAGTGCCTGTTTACAATGGGGAGGAAGAGGAAATGAAGGAAAAATAAAGTTAAAATGTCTAGTTCCAAATCATTCAAGTTGTAATTATTTTAGATATTTATAAGCTGTTTTCACTTTTACCTGGCGCCATTAGAACATCTAGAAAATTGTCTACAGTATTATTAGACTAAAGGGAGAACAAGAAAGGCTATTAAAATGTACAGAAATATTATGTAGGGAAAAGCAGGGTAAATAACTCCTTAACATAGATATAGAACTCATTAATACAGACATATAACTCATTGATATAGATATAACTCACTAACATATAACTCCTTAATATAGATATAGAACTCATTAATACAGACATATAACTCACTAACATATACATATAACTCATTAACATTAGAGATGTCCGAACTTCGAAAAATCCGGTCTGCGCGAGGATCCGCGGAGTTTCGAAAAAATCCGAAAATTCGAAAATCCGCGAGCGGACCCGTTAAAACGTATTAAAATGAAAGTTCGGCAAAATCCGCATTAAAAGTGGTCTAAATAGCCTTGGTAACGTACACTTAACCACTCAGGGACCTGGGTAATGGCCTTAGAAGCACGTATAAATGCCAACAATACCTAAAAAGTACAGTCCGCTAGCGTGACTTTAAAAAAACGGTATTTTTCGAAAATACGAGGATTCCCGTAAAAACGAAGATTTCCGTAAAAAAACGAGGCTTTCTGTAACTATGATAGCTGCCATTGGCTAATTTGGATCATGTGGCTTGCTCCGTCTTGAAAATTTACACGAATTACTCGTTTTTACGAGTATTCTCGTAATTACGAGAATACTCGTAATTGCGTGAATCCTTGTAATTACGTGAATCCTCGTAATTACGAGGATCTTCGGTTTTTCCGGATCCCGTAAGTACCGTAGATCCTCGTAATTACGGAGATACTCGTATTTTCCAAAATTTTCGTAAAAAAAAAAAATCCGCAGTTTGGAAGTCCGGAAAGTCCGGAATAATCCGCCGTTCGCGGACGGGAGAAATCCGCGGCGGATGCGGGTTCGGGTCCGCGAACCGGCCATCTCTAATTAACATATACATATACCACACTAACATATACAGTACATATAACTCATTTAGCTTCCCATTATTTTTTGGCAGAACCACAATTTTCTGTCCTTATACATTTGTGCGCATATCTCATAACGATCTTAATTCCCGTGAAAACACTTTTGTCTTTGGTTATCAACAATGTTATTTATGAACAAATCAAAGCTCCTGGTCTCTTTTTTAAGTAAAATGTGACTAGACATAACATTGGTGGTGTTGATTCAAGACTCGCCCTCCAATGAAATTGTACAGATCCATTCAGCTAGTTATCCAGGAACAGTTTTTTGGAATTTAATCAAGGCAGATAAATATCCAGAATCATTGGATTATAAATGTACTGTTGATTTACTGTACTTTGGTTACATTCTCAGATGTTAAAAATGTTATTTATAAATGTTCTACAAACTGTCAAACCCAATACAACGTACTGCAAATAAATCCCATGGGGTGGAATGTTTGCAAACATCACAGTGTTAATTAATCAACATTTTGTTGCCTTAAAGGCACACCAATTAAAACCAATAAATAGAAATGTTCACAATCTTACAGTGACAAACAGAAAACCCTAAGGTGTCTGACAGATGTTTATTGTATTTAAAGAAAAAATAGAAATGTTTACTGCTGGTTTAATATCAACTATACCAGGGGAGTAACTATAAATCATTGGCACCCTCCAGCCTGAGTGTCTCTACAGGAGAAAGAGTAAGAAGTTATGGTCCAGCCCCCACTGCAGCTACTTACAACTGCTGCTCCCCTGGTAATTATCAGGGTTATTCAATAAAAGTTCTTATCGTTTAAAATGGTGCTAATTTTGCCCCAACCAATCACATCCTATTTAATATTTGAAAGCTAACATCTAAGAACTTTTATTGAATAAACCTATATGTCTCATAATGTATCATCTTCACTGCCCTTTTATTTACACCATAAGTGGCCAACATGTGGTTTAATTGTGAAAAATTGAGTTGCCGCTAGTAAGGCTGTCTACAGCAGATATACACCATCTTCTGATATATGCATTTAATTACATTATGACACATTGCTAAAATATATTTAACCTGTACTCATACTCCCAACCATATGGTTTTTCTGGGACAGATCCGTTTTGAAGGGTCTGCCCTGGTAGTCTCTGCAAAGTCCTGCAATCAGTGGGATGTGGATGAGGCGTTCAAGGGGTTGAGCCAATGATGTCATTTTTAGGCTCTGCCCCGTCCCTAGAAAGTTGGTAGGTATGTGCACTAGTTTTCAGAGAACTTGAAAACACTAGCATTTGCCCCTCACACCTTGACTCCATCTATTTTCACTATTCATGTACAGACTGAATCATGAGCTTTTATTACCTGGTCTCCAAGGAAACTGCACTAGTCCAGGTTTCCATTTTCCTCTGTGTTATGCTCCTCCTCACATGGGGAAAGCTCATCAACAGAAGTTTGGTTTGTAATTCCTGGAAATAGAGAAACATCAAATTTTACTGTATTAACTTGCTTGGACTGACCTAAACAGTGATCTTTCTAGAGGAGGACCATGTTTTCATATAACCAAATGTCCTGCATTTGGAATTTCAACGGTAGTTTTGACTGATGGAATTTTAATAGCGGAACCAGGATATTATAGCTCAGGTGTATTTATAGACTTTATGGACATTTATTATCATATTCTATGTGGAGCATTTATAATGGCTGCAGTTTCATTACTGTAACTTAAGCACTTCACCTTCCATTTTGCTGTACTCGGATAAGGACCTAAATTGCTATGTCCCTCACCACTGGTATTTTTAGCAGGTTCTGAGAAATCATACCTCAAAACTTACATTCTAGTCCACTCTGTACCCTCCCCTTCACTGGGAAGACCGGGTAACACTGACATAAAGCAATCAGTTTTGCAGCCCCTCAAGGTTATGAAAGGAAGATGCCGTATTGAGCGCTATCACACACTTTATCATAGGAGCACGGAGGGCATGTAAAGTATGCACCTCGTACTGTATATCATATCATGATGCTCATGTGTTCATGTGAGGGAATCCAGGCTTTGAGAAGCAATAAGACAGTGACACATCTAAAATTACAGCTCAAGGGAAGGAAGAATGTCTACCCCCCCCCCCACACACACACACATGAAAATTATTGACATTGTATCACTCTTTTTCTCTTTTACATTTTTTCATGTTCAGCACTGCATTCTCTTTAAACTCGTGTTTAAAGCTTTTTAACATTTTTCTTAAACGTTCAGTTCTCAGTGGAGGCAGCCATCTATTGATGATCAGTCTGAGCTAGGAGACATCAATGCTGATATTCACAGCTTCCGCACAACGTGGACAAAGTACATCCAGGAAAACAAACAAAAGTGGAAGGAAAGAGCCGCAAGTGGTAAGGAATGCAAGTAAATGTCGTTATGATTACAAAATTACCTTCATAGGCTGAGTCTGCTCAAAAAACAATGATTCTTTGCACATATTTAGAGGAATGTTTTGGTACTTTTACGTTTGAAACAAACAGGGAGATCAATAAAATTTCTTATCATTTAAATGGTGCTAATTTTGCCCCACCATCAGAGATCTTATTAACATTTGAAAGCTAACATCTGTTTGGTTGGGGCAAAATTACACCATTTTAAACGATAAGAACTTTTATTGAATAACCCTCAAAGAGTGTGCCACAACCCCTGTAAGTAATGGTGTATGTGCCAGAGTTCTGTCCAGAAACTGTTTTTTAGTCAGAATTCCTGGTTCCGCTATAAATTCCATCAGTCAAAACTACCGTTGAAATTCCAAATGCAGGACATTTGGTTATATGAAAACATGGTCCTCCTTAAAAAGATCACTGTTTAGGTCAGTCCAAGCAAGTTAATACAGTAAATTTGATGTTTCTCTATTTCCAGGAATTACACCAAACTTCTGTTGATGAGCTTTCCCCATGTGAGGAGGAGCTAACACAGAGGAAAATGGAAACCTGACTAGTGCAGTTTCCTTGGAGACCAGGTAATAAAAGCTCATGATTCAGTCTGTACATGAATAGTGAAAATAGATGGAGTCAAGGTGTGAGGGGCAAATGCTAGTGTTTTCAAGTTCTCTGAAAACTAGTGCACATACCTACCAACTTTCTAGGGACGGGGCAGAGCCTAAAAATGACATCATTGCTCAACCCTTGAACGCCTCATCCACATCCCACTGATTGCAGACTTTGCAGAGACTACCAGGGCAGACCCTTCAAAACGGATCTGTCCCAGAAAAACCATATGGTTGGGAGTATGAGTACAGGTTAATATATTTAGCAATGTGTCATAATGTAATTAAATGCATATATCAGAAGATGTGTATATCTGCTGTAGACAGCCTTACTAGCGGCAACTCAATTTTTCACAATTAAACCACATTGTTGGCCACTTGGTGTAATAAAAGGGCAGTGAAGATGATACATTATGAGACATATAGGTTTATTCAATAAAAGTTCTTAGATGTTAGCTTTCAAATATTAAATAGGTGTGTGATTGGTTGGGGCAAAATTAGCACCATTTTAAACATAAGAACTTTTATTGAATAACCCTGATAATTACCAGGGGAGCAGCAGTTGTAAGTAGCTGCAGTGGGGGCTGGACCATAACTCTTACTCTTTCTCCTGTAGAGACACTCAGGCTGAGGGTGCCAATGATTTATAGTTACTCCCCTGGTATAGTTAATATAAACCAGCAGAAACATTTCTATTTTTTCTTTAAATACAATAAACATCGTCAGACACCTTAGGGTTTTCTGTTTGTCACTGTAAGATTGTGAACATTTCTATTTATTGGTTTTAATGGTGTGGCCTTTAAGGCAACAAAATGTTGATAATTCCACTGTGATGTTTGCAAACATTCCACCCCATGGGATTTATTTGCAGTACGTTGTATTGGGTTTGACAGTTTGTAGAACATTATAAATAACATTTTTAACATCTGAGAATGTAACCAAAGTACGTAAATCAACAGTACATTTATAATCCAATGATTCTGGATATTTTCTGCCTTGATTAAATTCCAAAAAACTGTTCCTGGATAACTACTGAATGGATCTGTACAATTTCATTGAGGGCGAGTCTTGAATCAACACCACCAATGTTATGTCTAGTCACATTTACTTAAAAAAGAGACCAGGAGCTTTGATTTGTTCTATAATAACATTGTTGATAACCAAAGACAAAAGTGTTTTCACGGAATTAAGATCGTTATGAGATATGCGCACAAATGTAAAGGACAGAAAATTGTGGTTCTGCCAAAAAATATGGGAAGCTAAATGAGTTATATGTACTGTATATTTTAGTGTGGATATGTTATATGTTAATTAGAGATGCCGGTTCGCGGACCCGAACCCGCATCCGCCGCGGATTTCTCCCGTCCCGAACGGGCGATTTTCCCGGACTTCCAACCTCGGATTTTTTTTTTTTTTACGAAAATTTTGGAAAATACGAGTACTCCGTAATTACGAGGATCTACGGTACTTACGGGATCCGGAAAAAACCGAAGATCCTCGAATTACGGGATCCACGTAATTACAAGGATTCACGCAATTACGAGTATTCTCGTAATTACGAGAATACTCGTAAAAACGAGTAATTCGTTTAAATTTTCAAGACGGAGCAAGCCACATGATCCAAATTAGCCAATGGCAGCTATCATAGTTACAGAAAGCCTCGTTTTTTTACGGAAATCTTCGTTTTTACGGGAACCTCGTATTTCGAAAAATACCGTTTTTTTAAAGTCACGCTAGCGGACTGTACTTTTTAGGTATTGTTGGCATTTATACGTGCTTCTAAGGCCATTACCCAGGTCCCTGAGTGGTTAAGTGTCGTTACCAAGGCTATTTAGACCACTTTTAATGCGGATTTTGCCGAACTCATTTTAATACGTTTTAACGGGTCCGCTCGCGGATTTTCGAATTTTCGGATTTTTTCGAAACTCCGCGGATCCTCGCGCGGACCGGATTTTTCGAAGTTCGGACATCTCTAATGTTAATGAGTTTATATGTATATGTTAGTGAGTTATATGTCTGTATTAATGAGTTCTATATCTATATTAAGGAGTTATATGTTAGTG
The DNA here is from genome assembly GCA_019447015.1 of Hymenochirus boettgeri. Taxonomy (NCBI): domain Eukaryota; kingdom Metazoa; phylum Chordata; class Amphibia; order Anura; family Pipidae; genus Hymenochirus; species Hymenochirus boettgeri. The sequence continues at coordinate 279,915,991 of CM033470.1, forward strand.
AGTTATATCTATATCAATGAGTTATATGTCTGTATAATGAGTCTATATCTATGTTAAGGAGTTATTTACCCTGCTTTTCCTACATAATATTCTGTACATTAAATAGCCTTTCTGTTCTCCCTTTAGTCTATATACTGTAGACAATTTTCAGAGTTTCTAATGGCGCCAGTAAAAGTGAAACAGCTTATAAATATCTAAAAATACAACTTGAATGATTGGAACTAGACATTTAAACTTTATTTTTCCTTCATTTCCCTTCCCCCCCATTGAAACAGGCACTGCTGTGGTCCAGAGGTTTCTGTGCCACTTCAGATCCCATCTTACAGTATGGAAGAACTAGAATAAACAGAGCAAAATGATGAGATCTGAGTGAAGATGCCAGTCACTTTGCACGCACAGAATGTGGGACATTCAGGGATCTAGCCAGCCCTTCATATTCCTTTATCTGTGACTCCGTGTGGACTGACTCCTAACTGTCAAATGGATCTTCCTACACTTTTTCTCTCACTATATCTATTTTAGTGGGTCATCAAATACTGAACACCTCTGTTCCGGGACATTTTGGGCAGAGGTATCTTTTAGATTAGAGCACTTTTTGTTGTTGTATGCAAAGTCAACCATGTACAATCATTACTACACTGCTCTGCATGACTCTGAGCAGTAAGTGACAATTGGCCAGACAATGCAAAAAACAAACAAACAAAAACATTCCTTTTTACAGCACAGTGGAGAATGGAAAGAACAAGATCACAAAAGTGCTATCACTCCAGTACAGTAGAGAAGGCAGGAAAGAGGATCTTTACTATGGTGTTCTTAGATATAGCAAAAGCATATTCACACACAATATAATGGTCCTTAGTTGTCATTATAGAATAATGTAAAGGACCGATATCAGAGTGAATTGAGCCTTACTATATTTTTCTTTCTTAAAAATGCATAATAGCTGAAGAACGTGGAATATAATTCTTCTATTACATTGTGATTCAGTTATCCACATAGAAGGGACCAGCATGCTAGTAAAGTCCTTTTATTAGAGTGTTGCTTATTGTGTTTCATTGATTCCATCTGTTGTGTGCTGCTGCTGAACACACGCATTTCTAGCACAGAACATTGCTGTAGTTAATAGTTTCTGCTAGGCAGATCTCTGTTCATGTTTTTCTCTGTTCTATAGATATGCAAACCATAACATTCTCATTCCTTTTAACTTTCAAAAGCAGAGCTCTGAAAACCCTGTGTCTGAAAGAATGCAGGCACTGCTTGAAAACATGTATTCACAGATCATCCTTCATCACTCTCCCCTATAAAACCTGACGGTTGTTCCATCTGCATCCTAGTTCATGGATGGGTTATGAAAGCAGAATTCTGTATTTTGTCATGTCCACGTCTTAAATAGATGTTGTGTGATGTTGCCTTGTTTCCAAAAAACAAACATGTAAAGTAGATATATATTTATATATTCGTCTCGAGTATTGTCTGCCCTCAGTCAGTAAACTATGAATCGACCAGGAACAGTCCCAGAACTGGAAAGGTTTTGCATGAGTAGCTTCTGTGTATAAAGTAGACACATAACATGAGAATTATTGAGTTTCCCTGATAATCGTTTCAGATTAGCATTTGAGTTTAGGTTAAACCATCACTCTCAGTTAAAGACTATCAGGGAGATCTATACCTGTTATTACAGAAAGCGATATTGCAATATTATATTTAGTCAATTGATGTCCTGTGCCTTTGAAAGATCCCAATTTGAAACAACTGTCTCTAAGCACACCCTCACTGCATAAATAGGTTTTAATGAAATGCTCTAAAGTAAGATATTACTTTGTATCTCAACTGTGCACAAACCTTTGCTATGAGTATGGGCCAACCTACTCCTGAGCACATTATTATGTTTTCTTTATTTCTGTTCTAAAGTTACATTTATGTAAATGATTTAGTTCATTGATTGTTTTAGAAATAGATCCAAATAGATAAGAGGCAGTCACAAAGCATAATTATAGAGGTCACAAGTGGTTTGTACCTGTGTGGTAATCTGGATATTGAGAGAAGGTAAAGCTTGGGGAGAGAGATGTGTTTGGGAGAGAGAATGTCACTACAGAGGAAGCAAGCAATAATATATATTTTTTGTTGTTGGAAAGTAAAACTGTACTTGGCTTTCTATGACCAATATGGTAACCAACGTCACAGTAGAGCAAGCAGGTTCTTACCCAGACCGCTCCCTGGGTATCATTTTTACCAAGTTGCTTTTGATGATATTTCTCAGGACCACAGGTGCTTGTGCTACTAAAGGGCATAACAATAACTAAAAGAAACAATAACTATGGCCCAAAATAATATGCTTCCATGCACTTCTACTTACATGGCCAGGGCACTATGCTACCACCACCTATTGCTATTTGTACCTTCCCGGTAAATAATATTCATGTCCTTTTACAGTCACTGCTTCTGCTTTAATGTTACATGGCACAGTGATCGGTCAAACCAAGCTACAGGGTTGTGATGGTTTTCATTCATCCAGGTCATGATACTCTGTTGTATTCATGTCCATTGAGTTACTGGATACAACAGACATGCTACAGGATGCCTGCAGAGATCTAAACCGTGTGAGGCTATAAGTTACTTTTAACTAAAAATAAGGTGATTTTTGTGTTTTGTTTTTCAAAGCAAAAATAATGGTGACAAATACCTGATCTAAAGTTGCAGATTTACTTGAGAACAGTGTGATTGGATTTTGTGATTATTTATAACAAATGATAGGGGAGGATCTGTGTACTGTGCTGTTTTATTCAGCATCATGGTTTAATACTATTCCTCCATTACGCCTTATGCCATCCCTATTATTGCGTTAGCAGCCCATTCAGATATAGCTTTGTACTTCCCACGGTCTCTTGGTCACTTTCAGAGAAAGAAAAGTTTGATGGGAGTTGTAACCTGATTTATGTAAATGACTGCAAATCCCACCAAGGTGAGAATAGTCTGAAGCCATGGTGTCCCTTTTACCCAACCTTCCGCTGCAACATTTTACTAGATGCATACAGACAGATAGATAAACAGACAGACAGACCAACTGAATAGATTATATCCCCCTAAGGTATAGCGATAAGGTTCTGCATATATGTACCTTCCCCATCTTTTAAACAAATAAAGAAATGGTGTACAATGAACTCAGCATTTTGGAAAAACAGCATCTATTGGTTTTTGTGAAATCGTAGAAGAATGAACCCTAAATAAATTGCTGTTCAGTATGAGTCCATTTTTTATTATTCCTAGATCTAACAAGGCAGACACACATATAAATGTTGTACAAATATGGGGGGTTTGTTAAATCTTGTCTAGAAGGTAAAATATTTCTCATATAGGACTTACATTTATTACTATGAAAGACTTTAAATGCATTCAAATATAATATACAGCAAATCATTGTATCCTTTAAAGCCTTTTGGTGTAAAATCATTCCATCTATTGCAACTGGTGTTAATTTGCAGCCGTTTTTTGGAGATTAAAAATTACAATTTGTTATCAGTGGCTAGCACTGTTATCTGACACTGTAATCTAGCACATTTATCTAGCCCTGTTTTCTAGCACTGTTATTTAGCACGTTATCTAGCACTGTTATCTAGCACTGTTATCTACTATCTAGCACTGTTATCTAGCACTGCTATCTAGCACTGTTATCTAGCTCTGTGTTTTTAGCATTGTTATCTAGCACTGTTATCAACCACTGTTATCTAGCACTGCTATATACACTGTTATCTACTAGAAAACAGTGTGGATTGCAGTGCTAGATAACAGTGCTAGATTTCAGTGCTAGATAATATCTTAACTGTAACCTAGCACTGCATCTAACACTGCTATCTAGCACTATTATTTAGCACTATTATCTAGCACTATTATCTAGCACTGTTTTCTAGCACTGTTAATTAGCACTGTTATCTAGCACTGTTATCTAGCACTGTTATCTAGCACAGTTATCTAGCACTGCTATCTGCACTGTTATTAGCACTGTTATTTGCACTGTTTTGTAACCTGTTATCTAACACACCATGTCAGTGCTAAAATCCACGTTAGACATCATCTATAGTGGGAACGTAATCTAGATGTAGCTCAAGTGGATCCATCAGCAGAGACCAGTGGTGAGAGATCTTCCTTAGAATAAATTGAATTGCACAATATTGTTGTAGTAAATGTATTTATTGACTTTCAATATCAGTTTTATTACAGAGGATTTGCCCTGGATCTCCAGTATCAAGGGACATTAGACAAGTACTGTATTAGTAACCAGAGAAAGTAAAAACAATGGATAATTTGGTTGGGTCGTATTTATTTATTATAATACATAAGTGTGATATTTTATAATGGGAGCTGCAGTGGTATATATCCTTATAAAAATCACTCAGCTATGTCACTAAGACTAATTTCTTATATTTCTTATATCCCACTACTCCGCCATTCCAGTGTTCATGCCTGGACAATGACTCAGCATTTTTTGCAGTTTAACTTCACTAACAGAACCTGCTGGAGCTGCTTCCTGTCACTTCATAACCAATGTCTCTCTCCTCCTCACAAAAATTTGTTTAACCGCATAGATGCTGAGCTGGGAAGTTCCTTTCTACTGGGTTTAAGTTACGAAGGTACTTGGGGGATTTAAGGTGGAAATAGGACAAGGCTAGAATTTAATGTGAATGGGGTGAAGAATCCATACTTTGTATTATAAGAAATAATGCGCCCCTTACATATAATATAAGGATATTATGCCACCTTGGAGTTTCCTGTCCTGTATAAAGCACTCGGCCTACGGCCTTGTGCTTCTATATGGTTAGGGAACTCATGTGGGGTAATATCCTTAAATTACACTTAAGGGGCACATATCCGTTCTATATTTAAGATCTAAAACTGCTGGCATTCCCATCAGTTGTGTCTAGAAGTTATAGTCTTAAAATAGTCAGAAAGTGATACATTATTGGACCTTCCACTTCTTTATCTCCCCCCTCCAACTGTTATTTGTGTGCATGTTTATTTCATGTGAGGAGAGTCTTCTCCTATAGGAATAAAATACACCAAGGCCAACACTAAAGGTGCCCATTACTAATAACTTACCTTTAAATGTTCCCAATGACATGAACAGGAAATGTAAGGTAAGAATGGCTGCTGCAGTGGTGTTACAGCCGATTTGACATTTATGTAGGTTAGGTATATGGCCAGCATTAGACTGTGGAACTGGAAGCCTTTGTTTAGAACATAATTAATGAATTCTGTGACTTTATCAGTACATTTGTTTATGCTTAAAGGCCATACCCCCCCAAGAGCAAAAATCTATACTTACCTTCATCACCCCCACGAACCTCTTTTCTAATTACTTACCTCTCTCTCGTTCCATTACTACATTTCTCTGTCACAAGAAAGCCCGGCATCTTACACTACATATATTGAAAGGCTAAATAATCCACAAATACGATTTTTTATTTTTATTGGGCATCTGGTATATAATGTCCCGTACTTGTTTATTTTATAGTCGGTGCTATTAACACACAAAGAACAAACAAATCATATTTCCACCCTTCCATACGGATGGCTACATTTCATTTATAAACCAATCCCTACAGATTTTTTTTTAGCTCACATTTCCTATGTGTCAGTGCTAATATTTGTACTGAACTGCTACGCCGTGTGCAAAAATATCTTGCTGATTGAAAATCTGCAGTGCATATTCCTTTGGATAGTTTGTGCCCATGCACACAATGATAGTGCAGACAGAGTAATATGATTTACAATGCAGTGATATCATATGCATCCTTTAAAGGAAAGGCCTTCATTTAATTTAAATAAACTTAAAGTGACACTTCCACATCCCCTGTGTAGCCCCTCCTACTAGCAGGAAACCTGATGTTCGGGGACTCAAATAAAAAGTTCCCAAAAATTGCAACAGTTTGTTAAAAATTGGAACAGGTGGGAGATATGATGCAGATTACATGACCATAAGGATGTGCATGTGCTATTGGTCAAATTCTGACTAGGTTTAAATTAGTTTACCTTGCGCACAGTGTGTGGTGTAATATGCACACACATACTTACCAACGTCCCTTAAAAACAGCGACCTTTATGAATATATTGGTATATAGCTCTAAAGTCTATGCACAATTTGTATTCCTTCCAACATTCCAGTTGGAATTGTGTTGCAGCTTTAAAAATATATTGTATGTCCTTTATTAAAGGGGTATGGACCGCAGAACAGGAGAAAGAACAGCATATTGTTAGGAGAAACTTTACAGATCAATGTGATTGTTTAATGTATTTGCACGGTCTTGGATATTTTTATGAACCTCTGCCATTTGCATTGATGTCTGTTTGCTTTCCAACTGTAATAGTGTTTAAATTCCGCAAAGATGAATTTATGCATTAAAATCTTGGAGCGGGAAAGGAATCATGCATATAATACATGTGGGTCAGCGGCCCTCTACATTCATTGCTGGGAAATCATCATTTTGAGTTGTATCCAGTTTGGTGAAATATGCAACTGTCCAAATAATGGCATCCCTGAAGCGATTAAGATAAAGGAACATAGCACATGCTACATATCTGCACAACAATAATACATTCCATTATGAACAGTAGCCCCTGTAGTTGGTAAAGGTGCATATGTTTTCAACAGGTTAATGTCTATATAATAAATACAACATCCAAAGATTGATTTAAGACTATAATAAAAAAAAAAGCAATCTAGTTAAAAACACATATATTAGCAAATTTATACAGGGTTATTCAATAAAAGTTCTTATCTTTAAAAATGGTGCTAATTTTTCCCTATCCAATCAGATCCTATTTAACATTTGAAAGGTAACATCTGATTGGTTGGGGCAAAATTACCACCATTTTAACGATAAGAACTTTTATTGAATAACCCATGAAGTGTACCCTTCCCATGAATTGTACCCTCAAACAAAAGTGCATTGTGTTATGGTCCTTCTGACTGTCTGCCTGGACAGCTCTGTTGGCTGTGTTTTTGCACCATCTGACTGTTTCACTTACATCCATAAGAACATCCAGATACAGCGAGCATAGCCATATGCTAAAGATTTCTGCTATCACCTTGCTACATTTCAGAACATTTTGCCTGCTCTATAATGTATTCTATGCTGTATATAGTAGAAACCATCAGATGCTAGAGAAATGTTTACAACTTATTTTGTTAGAACAGAGTGGCCATTTGCCGACTTCTGTCCATTGACATTCTTTTAATTTCCAATCGTTTTTTGTACACTGTTCGGTTTGGTGTGTATTCGGCCCATGTAACCAGGATCCCTATTACTATATATACATTATCACACACTGTATTGTGTTTTTTTAAATCTAATTTTCTGATATTAGTTCTAGCACTTGTACCAGCTTCCCCTCTATTCCTATTCATTTCATTTTTGTCAAGCTGGTTATCAAGGCATAACTCATGGTTTTCACTCGCCTACAGTAATTTTGTGGTGATTTATAAAAGAGTAAATCTGTAATGAGTTAAACACATTTGTCGTTTCCTGTCCATTAATGGAGATATTTTTAAATCATATTTTTGCATCTTTGGATGAAATTGCTATATTGTTTGTTGTGTAAAGATAAAGTTCAAATTGGTTAATATTGACAAATAAGGACTTTATCCAAAATGTATGGATGTAGATACAGGAGTGAGCTTCGAGGAGGATTTCTCTGTTATATAAAATGGCAATATATCTGGAATTGTATAAGCAGCGTATTCTGTTTCATATATATATATGTAAACCTTGGGTGTGGAGATATGTGCAATCACTGCCTCTGGATATATACCTCAAAGAAAAAAAAGAAAAATTGATAAAAAACTGCAGTAGATAAAGATGGATGCCTTTACCCACAATGCCATTGTGCTTCATTTCGCAGTAGAGATCCATGTGGATACGCGCTAAGATCTTGTCTTGTTGAAACATTTGACATTTGCACTGCTAGAATTGATGCAAAAAAAAAAAATCCCACCCACAGATACATATGCCAGATTGAAACTATGCGCATGTATAAATTCAAAGTTTAAAAAAGAAATATAACTCCTTTGAATGTACATTTGTCTTTATTTATGGTAATAAAAAATATGAGAAATAATAATGTGTAGTTGTTTCTTTCTCCGCCTGTAATACTCACCATGATTATCAATGGCCAGAGTACTAATAGTATGATATCTATGCATGGATATTGAATTACTGACGAATCACAACTCTTTGTAATCAATGAAAAGTGTTTATTGCATGGCTGACATACCCTATCATATCATACTAAACAGTTTTATAAATGACAAGGCAAAAAACAAAAGAGAACAAATGCAATAATATTTTGAATTCTGGTTAAATTGGTTAATATGTACACTACACGGTAGATGGAAGAATGCCTGCGTAGCCTGATTCAGAATTATTCTAATAATGTGCCAAACAATGTCTATTGCTTGTAATCCAATATTTAATATCTCCATAATTCCCTTATTTGAATTTACGGTCCCTATTTAGATTGGCTGTAACAATAGTCCATGTTCTTCCTTCTTTGGAACATCCTGAGCAAGGACTGGGGAAGGTGAGGCTGGGCAGAGTTTGGAGGATTAAAGTGGAGTTCAACTGTCCCTTTACAACTTATAATACATTGGGATGGAAAGGATATAGTGCCATATTCATAAACGCCCGGTTCGCGAGCTAGCAATACCCCAAGTTATCGCTATATTGCACGAACACAACTGTAATAACGTCGGTGGCCGTAGAATACCTTGCGGTAGTAAACTACCCAAATGGTATTTTATGGGGATCGGAAATTAACATTCGTTTAACAATTGTTAAAACCGATCGTTAAAGCGTGGTATTGCTGAAAAGGCGGTACTGCTCTTTATGAATATGTTCATATCTTAACTCTGGAGGAAATAAGTTGTGTGTATATCCATTTAAAGGGTATCTCCACTCATACATTGACTTTTAGGAATCCGTTCTATGACGAACGGGAGGTAAAGGAGCTGTGCCTTACCTTCCGTTGTTCAAATAGAACAACAGGAGCCAGGAGGAAGGGTAAGACTTACCCGCTCGCTCGCTCCCCCGGCGCTTAGTCTGACAGGTCCCGACGACCTGTCTTCTATGCGCAGAGATCAATCAGGGGTACAATCAATCAGATGGTGTGCAAGCAAGCACTACCCCCAGCACATCCCCCTAGTTTATTTCTATTTATTTGTGGTCAAGTTATTTATGTTGTTAAATGATTTAATAAATATTACAAAATACTTGCAATCTTGCTTTTACATACTTTCAAAAACATGACCGTTACAATAGTGATATTTTGTGTAATGGAATGTTAGGGGGGGGGCAAAAATCTGACTTGTGCCTTGGGCCCCATTTGGTCTTAATCCTCTCTGTGTATAGGTCTGTCCGCTTGGCCAACCAATCACTAGTGGCTGGGGCGAAAAAATTGTATAGGGTCTATAGGGTCATAGAAGTAGTATTTACGGATCAGTATTTTTGTGCTCCTTTTTGTTATAATATGAAATTAGTGCTAAAGTGTGATTGGATGAAACTTTTATATTATTGACAACATGCTGCTTTGTGAATAAACTTCTCTCTTCTAATTGCTTCACAAACAAATCTGCTAGTGATGGAGCTACAGTTGCCACAACCAAAGTCCCTTGTCGATGATCAATTGCATTTATCGATAACCTAAATAAGTTCAAGGAATGCAGTAAAAAAACAGCAACGTAGGATCTAGAGAGGTACAGCCAAGCAGTTTATTACTGCAAAACTATAAACAGTAGGATGGGAGTCCACAGGGGAACAATATATATATGAGCAACAGTAAAAAAATAATCCTTAAGCCTTGAACATACGTATAATCTTTGTCCAGAGAACGACCCCAAACACGACGCACACGGGCAACGAATGGCTGTTTCGGGCAATAATTGCACTTGTGGTGCATTCCGTCAGGCCATGGCAGATCAACAAACGGCGCCGGTGGAACTCATACACATTTAATTATAGTCTGAAACAAATTAGTTGCGCATGTGCACCGCTCAGTGGGTCGTTGTCAGGGCAAAGATCGTATGTGTGTACAAAGCTTTGGGAGTAATATATCCATGGCTAACAACATCTTCTTCATTCGATCTTAAACCCTATCTCTTACTATTGTAAGTATATAGGATATAATACATAAGGCTAGGCATTTTCAATGGGGAGTGCAGTGGTGAGAATCTATATTACATTCACGTCTGCATCACTGAGTGTCTTCCTGTCTTCCACTGCACCACCCGCTCTCTCCCTCCCTGAATAAGTCATGTAGATATGAAGTCTGTTTTTCTGAATATAAATATTAAAGGGCATGTCAACCGTTTTAGAAATTTTCTGTAGTGTAGGGCTCTCTCCCCCCCAACCCCAAACGCTATAGTTATTTGCAGCAAAACTCCCCCGATCATTACTTACATTCTTCTTTCCCCGATGTTCAGTCCCTGAACTCGCTTGCATGAAACTGCCTCTCAGCCATTCACAGACCGGCTATCCGACTGTACTGAATGTTGGGGGGAAAGAGGCAATGTAGTATATCTGGAGAGTTTTTATGCAAATAACTATAGCGTTTGGGGTTGGGGGAGAGAGTGGTAGATAGTGTGTCTGTGCTGTTTTTTTTGTTAGGCTGGCCTTATGTAGTATGGAATAATACACTCGGAGTCCCTTCCCTGTATATAAGCACTTGGCCTACAGCCTTGTGCTTCTATATGGTCAGGGAACTCCTCTGTGGTGGTAAAATCCTTATAATACAAAGAGTGATATTTTATAATGGGAGCTGCAGTGGTATATTCCTTATAAAAATCACTCAGCTATTCACTAAGTGACCTTTCTTATATTTCTTATATCCCACTGCTCCTCCCATTTCAGTGTTCATGTCTGGACTTTTTTTTGCAGTGTTTAACTTCACTAACGGAACACTGCTGGGCTGCTTCTGTCACTTCATAACCAATGTCTCTCTCCTCCTCCACAAGATTGTTTAACTGCATAGATGCTGGGCTGGGATGTTCTATCTACTGGGTTTAAGTTACAGAAGGTAGCTTGGGGGGTTTAAATTAAGGTGGGAGGAGGACAAGATAGAATTTAAATTTGAATGGGTGAAGGAATTAGATACTTAGTAATTTAAGAAATATGCGCCCTCTACACTTAAATATAAGGATATTACACACCTCAGAATTTCCTGCCCTGTATATAGAACACGGCCTACGGCCTTATGCATCTATATGGTCAGGGATCTCCTCGGTGTGTAATACCTTATATTAACTGTAAAGGCGCATTATCCCTTATATATACACACTGTAGGTAGCGTATTATCCTTATAGAACAACTCTATGTTTATGCCTCAAAAAAGTACATGATCCAATAGTCCCAATATAAGCCCATATTTAGCATATCTGATTGGAGTAAGAATAAACATACTGGGAGAGAAGGTTCAAGCACAGAGCCCAAACCTGAGATAAATAACTTTAAATGGATAACCCTGTATCCTGTACCAAGTAACCTAGATGGATAACTCTGAATCCTGTACCAACGTACCTAGATAGATAACCCTGATCCTGTACCAACATACCTAGATGAATAACTCTGTATCCTGTACCAATGTACCTAGATGGATAGTCTGTATCTTGTAACAATGTACCTAGATGGATAACCCTGGGTCCTTTACCAATGTAACCAATTTGGTAACCCTGTATGCTGTACCAACGTACCTAGATGAATAACCCTGTATCCTGTACCAATGTACCTGATGTATAATCCTGTATCCTGTACCAATGTACTTATATGAATAACCCAGTATCCGTACCAATGTACTAGATAGTTAATCCGGTATCCTGTACCAACATAACTAGATGGATGGGCCTGTATCTTGTACCAACGTACCTAGATGGATAGCCCTGTACCTAGACTGATAAGCATAAAAATAACCCCTCATAGCTGTTGGTTTATTATGAGTTTACTTATACTATTATGGAAATGGTTCTTAGGGACAGTTCAGTGAAAATCATCAAATTTGTTAAATTGTTTAGTTTGTGTAATGCCTTCTTAGTTATTCTACATATTCTCTCCCATTTTGAAAAATCAGTTGAATTTCTACCCTTGCTGTTTCCCTGCTGTTGACATTAGTGAGCTGCCATTTGGTTCTAACGGTTCTTTCTTCTTCCCAGGATGCACCACTTTCTTGGAATGTTCCTAAAGTAATTTCTACTGATTGTGCTGTGGATGGTCAAACAAGCTCAGATCTCTACTGAGCAACTGAATCAACCCAGGCGCCAAACCATAACGGTCTCTACTAGGGGTCCTGCAATCAGGAAGTCAGTATATCGGTTGCATTATTTATACACACGAAATGCTGAATTGGCAGGTTAAGGTCTTGGGATGAAAAATACTGCTCTTTTTTTGAAAAGCATATGTATTTGCACTGAACTTCCCCTTTAAAGTGCAATAGGCTATACAGTTTGTATAGAAGAGGTTGGTGTTGGATGTGTTATAATTTGTGGTCCATTGGCTACAAAGGACTGTGGTCCAAAACATGTACTTGCCTTCGTGGCAGTCCCTACTGTTGGTGCCCCTTCCTTATCTAATATTTGAAACAAAATTACTGTTTTAATGTAAATCCATCCGGGAATAAGATGAGGATTAGAGACCTGCGGGGTCTAATTTTCCAGAACCGCACCCAACCCCGACCCGAAAAAAAAAGTCTAAAAAAAAGTTTAAAAGTTAATATAATGTTTTATTCGTTAACAAAAATGTTCAATAGACACAACTACCACTCCACTAAAATATATTGCAGGCATCCAAATATCTAAAACTACAACTCCCAGCATTCCCTGGATGCCTTCTGATATTGTGAGTGCTGTAGTGAATGCTGGGAGTTATATTTTCATACAAATGTAGGCCCACAGGTAAGAGATCCCTGGTATAGAGGTATAATGTACACTTAATATAATATATCCCTACTGTTTCAACTACCACTATGGGTCTCTACTGTCCTTAACTACCTACCCTGGGCCTCTACTGTCCCCTACTACCTAACATGGACCTCCACTGTCCCCTACTACCTACCCATGGGCCTCTACTGTCCCTACTGCCTAACATGGACCTATACTGTCCCCTACACCCTACCCATGGGCCTCTACTGTGCTCTACTACCTAACATGGACCTCTACTGTCCCTACTACCTACACCACGGGCTCTACTGTCCTAAATTCTACATACCATGGGCCTCTACTGTCCCCTACTACCTCCCATGAGCATCAGCTCATTTAAATCTTTATCTGCAACTATTTTCTTGTTGACCTGTGACAGGGATAGGTAACCAGTAATCAGGTGGTTTAAAAAACTACAACTCCCAGCTTTCACTCTATAGCCAAGGAATGCTGGGAGTTATAGTTTTCAAGCATCTGGAGATCTACTGGTTACCTATCTATGATGTATAACTAGGTCGCAGAATATACATTTTAATCTCCACCCACTGTAAACGTTACAACGACAGGTGCTGTAGCAGAGGATTATGGTAGGGGGCAGATAGTGCTGCAGTGAATATCTATATGTTTATGTTGTGTAGATATAAAGATGTATGTGTACATAAATTAATAATTTAAAACATAAGAGTTTCCACTGAATGTTCCCTTTAAGGAAAGCATAGACATGCCAAATAAGCTTCAGACAGTTGAACACTTCCAGCACCTCATTTTTCAGAATGGTAGAACAGCAGGAAAGCCAGATGGAGCTGGAGGGGAATCTATGCATATAACTATATATCATCTGGGCAAAGACTGACTTGTGTGGTACAAAGCACAATTAATGTGGCTGTCATTCGGCATGGTTCTAGGGTATAAAGCAGACCTGTAAAACGGATAGCTATTTCCTCTACTCGCACACAATGGATTTCTACTTATCTGACACTGAGTGCTCTTTACCTATTACCTTGATTTTACTCACTTGGGCATTGTGATGGGAGCAACAGTCTGTGAAAGGAATTTATGGAAGGTTGAAGTGGCTAATGGGCAAGTGTTTGGATTGGATTGTATCTATGTATCAGAGGCAGACACACTGAAATAAATCGCGCATTCTCCTTTCCATGCGGGCAGATCTACACTGCACTGTTTCCAGAAAATTGCCCATTTACTGGGAGTATATGTAACAAATTCTAGGTTGTATGTTAATGCATTTGGCTGGTCTGATTTATAGTATATCATGTTAGGGCTTTAAACTCGTGTTTAAAGCTTTTTAACATTTTTCTTAAACGTTCAGTTCTCAGTGGAGGCAGCCATCTATTGATGATCAGTCTGAGCTAGGAGACATCAATGCTGATATTCACAGCTTCCGCACAACGTGGACAAAGTACATCCAGGAAAACAAACAAAAGTGGAAGGAAAGAGCCGCAAGTGGTAAGGAAATGCAAAGTAAATGTCGTTATGACTTACAAAATATTCCTTCATAGGCTGAGTCTGCTCAAAAAAACAATGATATCTTTGCACATATTTAGAGGAATGTTTTGGTACTTTTACGTTTGAGAACAAACAGGGAGATTCAATAAAAGTTCTTATCATTTAAAATGGTGCTAATTTTGCCCCAACCAATCAGATCTTATTTAACATTTGAAAGCTAACATCTGTTTGGTTGGGGCAAAATTAGCACCATTTTAAACGATAAGAACTTTTATTGAATAACCCTCAAAGACTATTGCATATATAGAATCCATATTGTAGAGAGAGTGTTTCAAATGGTAGCTATTGTGGTTTTTAAGTCTGAGACTTGTTGTAAATATCTTCTGCTTTATGTCGAGGACGTTAATAAATTAGAATAAAGACATCATTAAACATACTGTACATGTTTTTACATTTTTACTGTTACATGGTAGTGATTAGCGATGGCTGAAACTCATTAGTTTTGTTCCATTTTCGGATTCCCGGATTTTGGGAAAATCCAGAAAATCCCCAAATTCAAAATCGAAAAAATTTTTGCTAATTTTCAAATGTACGGAGCTATTGTCAATATTTTTCAAAAATAGCCTTAAATGTTCGAAAATATGATTGGAGACAATTTTCAAGTTTCTAATCGTATTTTCGAGGATTTTCAATGTTTGATGCTATTTTTGAAAATTATCGAAAATAGCTCCATACATATCTGACTAAAAAACAGTTTTGGACAGAACTCTGGCACAACACCATTACTTACAGTGGTTGTGGCACCACTCTTTGAGGGTTATTCAATAAAAGTTCTTATCGTTTAAAATGGTGCTAATTTTGCCCCAACCAAACAGATGTTAGCTTTCAAATGTTAAATAAGATCTGATTGGTTGGGGCAAAATTAGCACCATTTTAAATGATAAGAACTTTATGAATCTCCTGTTTGTTCTCAAACGTAAAGTACCAAAACATTCCTCTAAATATGTGCAAAGATATCATTGTTTTTTTGAGCAGACTCAGCCTATGAAGGAATATTGTAAGTCATAACGACATTTACTTTGCATTTCCTTACCACTTGCGGCTCTTTCCTTCCACTTTTGTTTGTTTTCTGGATGTACTTTGGTCCACGTTGTGCGGAAGCTGTGAATATCAGCATTGATGTCTCCTAGCTCAGACTGATCATCATAGATGGCTGCCTCCACTGAGAACTGAACGTTAAGAAAAATGTTAAAAAGCTTAAACACGAGTTTAAGAATGCAGTGCTGAACATGAAAAAATGTAAAAGATAAAAAGATGATAACAATGTCAATAATTTTTCATGTGTGTGTGGGGGGGGGGGGGGGTAGACATTCTTCTCTTCCTTGAGCTGTAATTTTAGAGTGTACCTGTCTTATTGCTTCTCAAAGCTGGATTCCCTCACATGAACACATGAGCATCATGATATGATACAGTACGAGGTGCATACTTTACATGCCCTCCCTGCTCCTATGATAAAGGTGTGTGATAGCGCTCAATACGGCATCTTCCTTCATAACCTTGAGGGGCTGCAAAACTGATGCTTTATGTCAGTGTTACCGGTCTTCCCAGTGAAGGGGAGGGTACAGAGTGGATAGAATGTAAGTTTTGAGGTATGATTTCTCAGAACCTGCTAAAAATACCAGTGGGTGAGGACATAGCAATTTAGGTCCTTATCCGAGTACAGCAAATGGAAGGTGAATGTGCTTAAGTTACCAGTAATGAAACTGCAGCATTATAAATGCTCCACATAGAAATATGATAATAAATGTCCCATAAAGTCTTATAAATACACCTAGAGCTATAATATAAAAGTGATGTATAATGACAAACATGACAAAAATGCTGTGGTTAGTAGCCAAATGTGCCATCCACCCCTGCAGGGCCTTTTTTAGGCAAAGGCCATCCAGGCAAAGTGCTAGGGCGTTATGTAACAGGGCGCCCATTGTTATCCCTAGCATCTCCCTGACACTTTTACTTGCGTGTGTTAGAACTGCTCTCCATGTTCTGCTGTATGTTGAACATTGTAGTGAGTAGGACTGAACTCAGCTCCCTACTAGATACAATGTTAGAAAAGGAGGAGGAGGATGAGCTCAGTACTAGTACTGAGGAGAACAGTTCTAAAATGCCAGGAAAAAGCTGCTGCAGACTTTATAACAGTGACCCTGTGACAGCAGCCATTAGATCCCCCTGTCTCTTTATCCTTACCCAACTCTCCAATTAGAACTTAGATTAGGTGAGGAGTGAACAATTCAATGGAGGAGACAGGGAAACAGGTACATGCTTATACAACAAAACAATTGCAACCTGTTAGGTAAATAGTGAACTCAAATGTTTTAAACACTATGTGGAGGATGCCACTCACTTAAGATCCACCGGAAATCCCAAGTGCGTTAAGGCCACGGACACTATACAGGGTCTGCTGTCCGGGGATTGGAGGATCGCTACTAGTGTGAGTGTCGGGAATATAGTGCCAAGGAGCGGGTGATGTATACTATTTAAAACTAACTGTACTAGTTGCTGACTGCTGATTGTTGTGTGCACACATATTGATACTTTTGTCCGGTTGCGGACTCTAGAAAGGATATATATAATAGACTTATGTGGAACTGAAAACATGAACTGCCATTCTTCTGGAAATAAGAATGTTTAATAGAATCTTTTATTGAAGCTTGCAGGTACAACCGAGACCACAGTACTACTTTACATCGAGACTAGGGTGATTTGTATAGATAGTCCGATGCTGTTGCTATTGTTGGTCTAAATATATGATGGTTTTATATTGCTGCTTATATTTTTTATGTTATAGACTAGATATTCTTTGTAGGGGGGAAGTTTATAATAGTGGCCAGCTATATGTATATATATATAGATGGTTTTATTTAATAAATGTGGTATATATGTTTTAAGATAATTGGTTACATTTTGAGTTCACTATTTACCAAACAAGTTGCAATTGTTTTGTGGGTTTGGGGAGACAGCGCCTGTGATCAATACGGCTAGTGACGATCGGAGGTTCCTCCTTTTTTGCCTGGTAGGGGGTGTCCAGGCGCTCCTGTGATTGGTTCCATATTTGAGCACATTTTATCAACATGCTTATATCATGTCAATGCTGGCAGCTGAAAGGGTTAAAGGTATACTCTGCTGGCACTGAAAATGGAGGGCCTCTTGGAGGGCTAAGCCACACTACTGCACGTTTATGCGCAATGGTATTGCAATAAGATCACCTTTTAAAAGGGCACCTAGGGCCCAAGATGATTGAAACGGCCCTGCCTCAAATTCACAATCTCAATTTCCCGATCTTTTAATATGATTGCTTCTTAGCTTCTCCAGAAAATAGCAATTCAATATAGAACTGAAAATAGAAAGTTCCATAATCTGACCTGAATCTGTATATTCTAAAACCAGTTCCAGACCTTGATTGATTGACAGAGCCCGATTGTTTGGATTGCTCCCTTCTTCTGCTAATGGAGAACAAGCTTTTCAGCCACATTGTTAGCACCGAAAAATGTTGGGTCCACAATAAATTCAATAAAACCTGTGAAAAAGTAGAGGATATTAAAGTATCATCATTTTATTTTCATTTAAATGTTACTAAAATCCCCCTAAGCTTATTTGCTTTGTTAAAGACTTTTGGGGTTATTCAATAAAGTTCTTATTGTTAAGAAAGGTGCTATTTTGCCCCAACAATCAGATGTTAGCTTTCAAGTTATGTTAAATAATATCTATTTGGTTGGGGCAGTACATTGTACATTGGTTACGGCTGTTGCACAATCCTTTTTAAATGCCGCTACCATTGTTACTCTAGTCTTACAGATGTGTAAACCTTCAGTACATTGCCATAAAGGGGTTAAAGGGTATGTCCACCCTAAAATCACATTTTTAATATAGCCTTCCTCCTGGTCCCCAGCCCAAACCGCATATTTTTATTTTAAGAAACCTACTTACCTCCCCTCTTTCCTCACCGCGCTCCGGCCCTCTGCTTGCAAGAAATGCAAGCAGAGGGGCGGGATCGGCAGCCGCGTCTGTGATTGGCTGAGCGGCAGCCAATCACGGACGCGGCTGCGGCAGCTCACTTTGGCGGAGGAAAGAGGAGAGGTAAGTAAGAGTTGGGGAGCTTCTTAAAATAAAAATTATGCGGTTGGGGCTGGGGGACCAGGAGGAAGGATATTAAATGGGATTAACGCTAAGGGGAGGAATCCAGAGAGGGAGGGAGAGGGAGGGAGAGGGAGGGAGAGGGAGGGGGGGGGAGGGGGAGAAGGGCTGCAGTACGCATGCCAAACTTCTCCCGAGGCCAGGTAGGAGTCCTATATGGACTCTGCTAGCCTCCTGGTGGGCAGTTTTTGGGCAGCATCCTGGGGGGGACTACAGGAGAACCCTATGGAGCTGGGATGTTAGGTAAGGATTAAACTACACTACATTGGTGGGGCCAGTAGTAGGGGGATTATAGTTTTTGGGGTGGACATGCCCTTTAATGCGACTTTAAGACTTTAATAGTCTGTATACATCACCCCTATGGACGATCTGCTTACAAATATAATGCTAATAGCTTTGGTATGTATTTATTTTATTTTGTATGTATGAATATATTTTCTTATTTCAAATACACTATCAGGGTTATTCAAAAAAAATTCTAATAATTAAAATGGTGCTAATTTTCCCCAACCAATAAGATGTTAGCTTTCAAATGTTAAATATGATCTTATTGGCTGGGGCAATTAGCACCATTTTTGACGATGAATCTCCTATCTTTATAAAAATGGATACAAATATATATATAGGAATAATGTGCCCCTTACCATGTAATGTAAGGATATAAGTCAATTGCAAAGAAGTTGGAGGAGCACATACTACGTTTTCAGTGTTATTTTCAGCAAAATGCAAACATACAACGTTTGGGGGGATACAAATTCCCCTTCTCAGGTATAACTGTGTGCACACCCCTTCACCTTATATACCCTAAATCCCACCCACTTGTGATGTGGCATCAAGTGACTCAATTGTGCAATAAAGTACAATAATTTACTTGTGAGTATATAACACACATTATAACATATATACACATAAAACCCTTTTTTAAAAAGAAATCTGTCATAGTATTCTATAAAGTGCCATACTAATCATATAAAAATATAATAAAGGCATATGTTTTTAGCCTATATAAGTGCACACTGTGTTATCATAAATCCTTAAAACCGTCTTAAAAAGCAGTATATTACTAATTAATAAAGGTGTCCAGTATTCATTATAATAAAAACAATATTCAGTCCCGTGTTTTCTAAAAAGGTGCTACTTTAGTGCATATTAAAATTGTACTTTAAAAATGCTTCCTTTAGTGCAGGATATAAGTCACAGAGGAGTTTCCTGACCATAAAAAAGCACGAGGCAGCAGGCCTAGGAAGGGAATACCGAGGTGACTTTATATCTTTATACAATAGTGGTAATGGGGTGCATTATTTCCTATAACTAGAGCTGGACTAGAATTCGAACCAAACCCAAGTTCGAGCCGAACTATTCGAGTTCGAACTGACTCGGCTTTTCGAACTATCCCGGGACCCAGATTTTTGATATTTTCTGGACCTTCAATAATTATCGAATGTTCGAACGTTCGAGGAAAGTGAATATGTGAGTAAAATGTCTATTATACCTATACGCGAGCATCGAATCCGCGAGTAAAATGTCTATTATACATAGACACAAGCATCGAATCCGGAGTAGTAAATATCTATGTACCAAAACGCGAGCATCGAATCCGCAAGTGTAAAATGTCTATTATACCTATTCACGAGTAAATATCGAATCCGCAAGTAAAATGTCCATTATAACCTATACGCGAGCATTGACTCATAAGTAAAATGTTCTATTATACCTTAACGCGAGCATCGAATATTGCGAGTAAAATGTCTATAATACCTAGACGCAGGCATCGAATCCGTGAGTAAAATGTCCATTATACCTATTCAAGAATAATATCGAATTTGCGAGTAAAGTATATTATGCCATTACGCGCGAATCGAATCGCAAGTAAAAGTCTATATACCTAGACACGAGCATTGAATCCGCGAGTAAAATGCTATTATACCTAGACGAGCATTGAATCTGCGAGTAAAGTGTCTATTATACCAATAAGCGAGCATCGAATCCGCAAGTAAAATGTCTATTATTCTAGACGCGAGCATCAAATCTGCAAGTAAAATATCCATATATACGCGAGTAAATATCGCATTAGAATCGCGAGTTGTTCATGGATAATTATTGAATGTTTGAACACGAGAGCTCGAAAGTAGCGGTGTGAGAGTAAAATCGAGTTTTAGAAAGTCCTGTGGTATTGATATGTTCCTAGACATTTCCAGGTCCCACAGCCATTTACATAATACCATTGATATTTAGTGTATTTCATTCAAACGTTTCAAACTATTGACTCCCATTGACTTAATGGGTCAGTTTCGAATTTACACATAGTTGAAGTTGGCCATCTTACTTATAACACATAAGGTCCTGACTAAAAAGGTTTTTTTGTGGCTTCCTATTCTTTTATTAGACATTAAGCCCATTACATTAAAGTGCTAGAAGCCCATAGCCCCCCCTTAGTGTCCCTTAGGCCCCCCATCTGCCCAAAGGCAGAATCCCCCTCTGTCCCAAAAGGCAAAAATCCCCCTCTGTCCCAAAAGCAGAGTCCCACTCGCCACCAAAGGCAGAGTCCCGTGTCCCAGAGTCCGTCCCACCCTTTGTCCCAAACCCCCCCTGTTGCAGAGTCCCCCTGTCCCAGAGGCCCCCCCTCTGTGACAGTGTCCCAATGTGCGGAGTCATCCCCCCTCTGTGCAGAGTACCCTCTCACCCTCTACCTTATCTGCTTATCTGCTGGTCTCCACGCCGTGTGTGTTTGTTTCTTTCTTCTCCTTTAGTGGTGAATAATTGAAACTAAGGGATTTTCTCACCTTCCCTCTAGTGGTGAGTCCATAGGAACGCAGTGCACCCGCAAGCAGCACAAAGGCTTTTATTATATAGGATTTTAACCCCTTTGTATTTGCCCACAAAAAGAAACTAAAACATTCCTAGTCCAGTACATGATTAATGACACCATTACTATTTCTCTGACATGATTTTCCTCTGTCTTAAGTTTACGGCCTGGCCGCTGCACTGAGCAGAAAAAGAGAGAGAGTGTGCAGCTTTCCAATGAGTCATATGCAGGAGCGCACTCTTGTGCTCTCTCTCTCTACAAGAAAATGTATTGCGGTCAAGTAACGGTTAGTGTCTTCAATCATTTACTGAGTTGCAATGTTTTTTTTTTATATGATATATACGAAATCAAAGTGTTTAAATTCAATGGGGAGGTGCCGTGGAATATATTCTTCTAAAAACCTTTAAGCTACGTAGCTGAGGTTTTTATATCAATATATTCCATGCACCTCCACATTCAAAGTCCTTAGCCTTAAGTAATAAATAGTAATAAAAGATTGTCTCCATCTTTTTTCCAGTAAAAATTACATGAAACCACTTTTTTATGTCAAGTCTTTAAAGGGCATGTTACCCCACAAATAAAATTTAACTTAAGATAATCACCCCACAAAAACTAGACCTTGCATGGTTAAATTATTCTGTGAGGGTTCTTAGTTACTTACCAGCAGTCATTCTTTCGCATCTCTCTGCTACTGGCTCTTTGCCTTTTCGTGCACCTCTAGGTGTGGGGGGGGGTAATTAGCTTAAATCAACATTGTTTCAGGGGTGGACATTTCCTTTAAAGGAAATCAAAACCTATATTTTTCTTTTGGTATGAATTATTACTGATAGAGGGTGTTTATAAATCAGCAGGGGTATTGATCATCATGGATCTAATCCTTCAGGTAGACATTATAGGGATATGAGTTGTTGAGAGTAGTAGACCATATCTTTCCCCTCACTCGCTACGTCAGAAAACCTCAATTAGCAGGTTTAAATCCATCCTTACATCCTACCTACGGTATCTGGTAACCATCACAGTATATAATATGATTGTTTTATTTGCACTGCATTAGTCTCACTCCTGCACTACACCTTCCTTGTCTCTGTATGTTACCCTCCTAATTAGATTGTAAGTCTATGGGGCAGAGACCTCCTTTCCTCTCGTGGCAAGGCTCTGGCACTTACTGGATATAGTAATATTTATATAATTTATATTTGTTGATTTAACTATTTATGTATTGCCCCCCTTGTACAACTTTTTTGTATTTTGTTACTGTACAGTGCTGCATCTCCAATTGGCGCTTTATAATAAACTACATACCTACATACATAACAAAGTGTTTATAACTTGGAGTTAATGTTTGAAACTTCATATGTAATTATGTGATAATAAATGCAACTGAAATCGAAGAACGGTAACCAAAATTCTTCAGCCCATAAAAAGAGATTGAATGGTCATTTATTATACCAATTTGGACCAATATGGGGTGATGCAGTAAAAAAAAGTTACGTCTTATCTGACTGGATCCCTCAATGCTTAATCTTCTTTGCGAGACTTACAGTATTGCAGGATCCCGGTCAGGTAAGACATAACTTTTTTCCCCCTACATTAGCCCCCGTATGCCTCTATTCAATAGACATTAAGTTTCATGCAACATATACCACAAAAATTAACTTAGCCTATAATGAACAGGTTACGCCCATTTTTGGAAATGGTGCAGCCAATTTAAATTACTGCAAAACTCATGATAACCTGATATACATCAGGCAGTGTGAGTTTTGCACTAATTTCGTTCCAAATTGCGAATGCGATCAGCCCATAGATATTATCCTTTCTAATAAAGGAGACTTGCGTATTTATCACTGCCCACAATACTTGTTGCAGGTGTCAATATTGTCACATTGTTATACATATGTACTGCACCTGGCTATTCTGACTGAAGATTAAAACAATAAAAAAATAACATTGATACTTGACTCACCAATCTGTGACTGTGCTATAATGTAGATTTGCGGTCACATAGCGGAGAGAAAGGCAAACCATTTCAGCTTCTTTGTCACCCTAAAAAACATGTGAAATTGCCATTGTAAATCTAGACATTAGGATAGCTACAAATGTAGCATGATAGAACAGGCCACAGATAGTAGCAGGGGATTGTTTGATGTGGTCTCAGATCTCTCAATTCTTTTAGGCTGTTACTACAGTTTGACTGAATGAAATTTCGGTTACAATGGATGATCAGGGGCTTTAATTTTCCCCATAGATGTTAAAAAATTTTTTAGTTCAAAATGGAGGGGAGTTCGATTGGACAGGCCAGAGATTTTGGCAGATGGTCCAATCTTTAATGGACCCTACATTTAGTAACATTGAAATATCACCCGTGGTCCTTTGCGGTTGACAGGCAATATTTCCACTCAGCCAATCGGTTGATCGTGGTGAGTGGACATCATGTTAAAATATCAGCACGATAATAACTCGTGTGTTAAATGAATCTTTAATGGAAAAAAGATTTGGGGAGAAAACAGACTTAGCTGTAGTTAACAATGCCAGGTAGCAGGTAGAGCTGGCAAGAATATGTCTTGTATAAAGAGGGGAATAGATTTAAGAGAGAAAATATTATTCTCCCTCTTTACAAGCACTGGTAGAGCCTCATTTGGAATATGCAGTGCAGTGCAGTTTGGAATCCCATATACAAAAGGGACATCTTGGAAATAGAAGCAGTTCAGAGAAGGGCAACTAAATTAATAGGGGGATGGAGGGGTGAATATGCAGCACGATTAGACAAGTTAGGTTTACATTGGAAAAGTGACATTTGCGTGGGGATATGATCACCTTATACAAATATATTAATGGGCCATACAATGAACCTCTGGTGATTGTTCACTGATAGGTCATATCAGAGGACTGTGGACATCCTTTAAGGTTGGAAGAAAAGAAGTTTCATCTCAGGTTAGTAAAGGTTTTTTACAGTAAGAATTGTGAAACTGTGGAACTGTCTTCCAGCAGATGTGGTAATGGCATTGTTCATTGAATAGCTTTAAAAGTGGCCTGGATAAGTTTCTAAAACTAAAAATATTGAGAATTACTGGTATTCATACATATACTGTAGATCTGGTTGATCCGGGATACTTTCCGATTGCCGTTTTGGCTGTTTTTTTTTTTTGCCTACCTCTAGATCAACTGTTGGTTTGCGTTTTATAAAAGGAGGGTGAGTAGGTTGGACTTGATGGACGTATATATTATGCAACCTAATTACTAGTTACAGTGTGTTCCAGCCTTATGGTAAATACACCAAGTAAGAGAGGGAGCAGAGAAAACACATAAAGAGGAATTGCTTGAAATGTAGACACTCTTCTAACCCCTGATGAGATAAACACTTGTTCTAATTGCCTTAATTAAAACCTGTATGTTTTGAAGTTGAAGCAGCACTGCAGACCAGAATCATTATATGCCCAGTGAGCATTTGCAGTAATTTAGTGCTCACTAAGCAGGGGCTTCATTAGGAAGCAATAGATCTACTGTGCACAGCAGTTATCTGTTTGCTGTTATGGGATACTGTGGGTGGAAAGAGCAGCTCCATTGTAGGGTTCTAGGATCCTTCTCTAAATATAAAAAAACATCCAGGGAGATCAATAACAGTTTTATCATAAAAATGGTGTTAATTTTGCCCCGACCAATCAGATATTATTTAGCATTTGAAAACTAACATCTGATTGGTTGGGGGAAAATTGCACCAAATTGAGCCACCAAATTGCGCATAAGAACTTTTATTAAAAAACCCTGTATATTTCTGTGTAGCGCATTATACATTTATCCTTACATGGACTTGTAATGTCTGAAGTAGAAGAACATTTCAACAATTACTGCTAAATATGTCCTTAATAAGTCTTCTTATTAAAAAATGTGCTACAGTAAAATGTAAGCCACTACACGAGGAATTGTATCTGCCGTGATATACAATTTAATGATCAGCCATTTCAGCCATTTTTGATTACATTTTTTAATTGAAAACAAAATGGCTGAACTAATGTTTAAAATAATAATTGCGTGGAGATTATCTATGCAGTCAATTATTAGGATCATAAGTAAAAGACACATAACAGTAAACAGTATCCTTTGAAGGAGCTTAATGCATTACAGTATTTTGTACATTAATACTACAAGCGTTGTACACAGCAAACGGCTGTAAAGAGCTAAGTAACAAAATCACTTGTCGCAAATGGCTTTTATTATTGCACATATTGCAATAGGTCAGAAAACAGGCAATCTTGCACTACAGGTATGCAGAGTAAAGAAAACATTGACAAGTGCCTTGCAGTATGAGTCTTTATATTTTTCTGTGGCACCCTGAAATGTTTTATCCCAGCTGCAATTTCCTCCAACCTTAATAATACAATTTTAGGGGAGGAGATGCAACAACATTTAAAAAATTCTTAAGCTTCATAAACATGTACGATCGTGGGGGTCGACCCACAAAGCACGATATGTATGCACTGCTGTTTCGGCCGATAATTGTGCCATGTACGGGGATCGAACAATGATTCACTTAGCAAGGCCCTAAACATTATCATAATCTTTCCAGCAGATAAAGTAGAAGCACTGTATACTCAATGCATCAGACTCTCATCTGATGTTTCTTGATAGACATGTAACAGGTAAAAACATGGCTGCGCTAAGTATTTTAAAGTCTTCTATTGAAGCTACCCTTGTATAGGGTGTCGACCAGACTTTTCAATGCAGAACTTGGATTTGATGGGCAAAGATCTGAGCTGAAGTTTATCATGATCCATAGACACTATAACCCAAGCAGAACAAACCCCTGCAAGACATGGAATGTGATGCCTTATACAGAAGAAATGGAGCACCACAATGGATATGATGCTTTGTAGAAACTCAAAACTAACAAAAACGGCTAGACACTTTAACTTAGTTTACAGGGAATATGTATAGGAAATCCCACAGACCAATTGACTTAACAAGAGAGAAGAGAAAAATGCACAACAAATAAATTGTTCTTTAAGGCCGCCAACACTCTAAGACAAATTATTGCACTGTACATTATAAAGACCCAACACCTTATGACACCTAATAAAAAAAAACTGAACGCCATCAGCCACATTCTAACCTGACAAATAAGCACATGCTTGACTAGAAGGTCCCATAGCTAGGCTGAGTTTGGACCAAAACCAGGAGGCAGCACCCCGAAATCTGTCAACTGGTTTAAAATTTAAGATCAAAGAGGGACCTAGACAGTACTTTGATTCAGAGCCCCTTCTTTGTTAAATGTTCACTGTGTGGATTCAATACAGTCTCTGCACTAGGCAGGAGCCAAGGTTTCCTTGTGGATATCCTACTCTGGCCATAATAAATCTGCTCTTATTAACATGCAAAAGTTATAAGGGGAATAAATCCCCAAAGGGATTTACAATAATACAATAAAATAAGGTTAAAGGGCATGTCCATCCCCAAACTATAATTGAACCCACTAATGGCCCCACTATATAGTGTAATAAAATCCTTGCCTTACATCCCAGCTCCAAATGGTTCCCCCGTATCCCCCCCCCCCCCCCAAAGTCCCAAAAAACTGTCCACCAGGAGCTGGCAGAGTCCATATTGGACTCTGCCTCCTGACTCTCCTCCGGGAGAATTTTGCCATGCGCACTGCAGCCCCCCCCCTCCCTCTCCCACCCCGTTTTGCTCTCCCTCCCCATAGCATTAAACCCCTTTGGTATAGTGTAGGGCTTCCTCCCCAGCCCAACCCACTATATAGTTTTTACAGAACTCCCGAAACTAGCCAAATCACGTTTCATGCAAGAAGAGGGCCAGGACAGTACGCCAGAGGAAAGAGGGAAGGTAACTAATGATATTATATTGTAATGATATAATGATATGATGATATTATAGCAGTTGGGGCGGGGGAGGAAGCCCTACACATTTCAAAATTAAGAAAAAGAGGTGAACATGCCCTTTAAATATTTTTTGACAATGCGGTGTGGTATGCCATAATCAAGCATTAAAAAACAGACCAGCCTTAAATACCGTCTTTATTGATATATGTCATGTAATCATGTATGTGATTTTATGATCAATTTTAATGCTTGATTAGGTACTGTTTGTTATATAAATTCCATTTATAAGTGGGGGTTTTATTTATCCTTCATGATATAGTTTTAGTATTTTAAATGAATAAATGTAAGCATTTCTTTGTCACCCTACTGTCTCATTGCCCTATACTTAATCCCAGGTATAAAGAGATTAGAGATTACATTTCTTCATTACATAGTCCTAGATTACAAAGGGATTTTTTTTTATTAAATAGAAATCATCAGTATGTTTAGGTCTTTTTTATGTGAACTATTCCTTTAAGACCTGGTAATATAATCCTCTGAATGTTGTCCCTCTTTAGGTCCCTAATTTTATTTCTTATTTGTAATTCTTTTCATCTTACTCTTGCTCCTATATTTGATAATACATAGATCTTGATAATGCATTTAAATTACCATTATATTTCCTCCGTTTTCATGTAGGTTTCACTTCTCATGTTTTAGACACACTATAAAAGTACTCATCTTTATTTGTCTTATGCTCTGCCTCTGCCTTGCCACTTTCATTATAGCTCCTATAATGGGTGACAGCGTGCAAATTTTATCTAATAAAAAGAAGCTCTTCAGTCTTGATGCCTAATTAAATCAGATAGGATACTGCTTAAATTCTTTTATAGTTTCTTCTAATATTCAATTATTGCATTAGAGCATTTTGTTTTTGTAATCTTTCTTTTAAAGCCAGCTTCCTTTTATGTCATCTATATAATTGAGAGAGATACCACTGATTTCTATTTTTATTAAAGTGTTATAATAAACTATGGTGGCTCAGTGGCTAGCATTGATGTCTTGCAGCAGAAGTCCTCAGTTCGATTCCACCTTTGGACACACCCTTGAAGTTGTATGTTCTCCCTGTGCTTGCGTGGATTTCTCTGGGCACTGCAGTTTCCCCCACAATCGTAAAGAAATACTAATAGTGTGTATGTGTAAATAAATGTGCTTAGATTGTAAGCTCTACGGTGCACAGCCTGATGTGAATGTATACATGGAATTGTAAAGTGGTACGAAAGATGTTAACACTATATAAATCCATTAATAATAATAATAGTATTAATCTCTGCCTCATCTTTAGTTCTAATATATTTTGCATTTTAATGTATATATATTGGTTTCTGAGGTGTATATATGGTAAATACAAGGCTTGTGTATATGTACCTGTGAATAATATGTATAATCACATTCATGTACTCTGGAGTGTAGAAATTTCAACAATCCAATAGTTACACCCATATGGGGTATGTGTATTCCTTTAAGTCTTACTGTTGTGTGGCCTCATAAAGTATTTAATAATGGATAGAGACAAGAAATCTCCTCTAATTACTTGGTCATCTTTAAAAAGGGTTAATAGTATTTAAAACCATTCACAGCTATTTGAAGAAATGTTGCCAGATTCTTATAAGAGGAGAAATATTGACTATGGTAACATATATATCCAATTACAAATATAAATCATTTAGAATATGTATACATTAAATATTATGTCAATGCATTTACAGTTATTTGAAATTTTAGTCTCTAATCTTGAATATGTCAACACATATTAGTTCTTGACATCTACTACTATGCCAGATAGGTAAAAGTGATTTTACCTTTTCCATTCATGATATCATACATAGATAAGCCTTTCACCTTTTCCATTCATTGATATCAATATAGATTAGCATTTTATCTGTCTGCCTCAATATCCATTTTATTTCCATTACACATTTAAACACTTCAATCATTATCGGACTTCCACCACTGTATCAATCTACCATATGGTATTTCTATATAATCCCATTTATTTACAAAGCCTATTAATGTGTTTCCTCCTTTTTGGTATATAGAAATATGCATTACTTATAATACGTATGGTCAATCATTACCTGTCTAAAAAATTCTTCCATCAAAGCTTGGTCCAGCGTGCATGTACCTTCACTGCTTGGTGGGATGGCTGATGTCTGCTGCATGGGAGTAGTAGAGACAGAGCCTTTGATTTGTCCAGAGCTGCAAGTAGATGTTATAACCAATAAAGACAAATACTACAAAATTAATATAATCTATACATCTTACAATAGTACGAGTAGGTGTAAATATAGAGATTAGCTTCAATGGTCATAAGAACAATCTTATGACCATTGAATGTCAATATTAATTGATCAAAGAGGCAACTGTACCTGGATAACTAGTTATTGGTTATTGTATAGCTGCCAATATATATTTTTTTAAAAGCATCAGAAACTCAAGCCCCCCAGCAACATCAAAGATGAAATGGAACACCAACATATGACCCAAACCAAATAGTTAATAAATTTGGAAAACATTATGAAAACTTTACAACTCAGCTATTCCACTAAAGAAAACATCCCCCTGCATTTAGAACTCAAATGAAGACATACATAACAAATAGCCACATGCCCACTTTAACAGAACTTCAACTAAATTCATTAGACAAACCTATTTCTTCAGAAGAATTGACAGAAATAATAAAAAACCTCCCATGGGAAGCACCAGGTCCAGATGGATTCCCCAACAGTTATTACAAAAACCTACCAAGAAATACACCCTCTTGCTTATGATACAACGACATAGTGAAGGAATGTAGGGAATAAGTTCAACCCTGCATTAACTCACACATGGTAGTTATACCCAAACCAGGAAGGACCCCTTGCATGTCCTAACTACAGACCAATAGCCCTCCTTAACTGTGACTATAAGATATTCACGAAACACAAATAGATTAGCTCCTCTTCTACCAAAAATAATAAAACGGAGATCAGGTGGGGATTCAATACGTCACAGGCAAGCAGGAGACAATACCCGCCGAAACAATTGTTAATTGAGGTCTACACAAAAGATCACAAGCAGCAATATTCCTAAGCCTCGATGCCGAGAGGCCTTTGACAAGCTTAGTTGCTCTCACTTCACCATATAGGTATAAACAGAGCCTTCATGACAGCAATCAACAACTTGTTCCTGAGACCCAGTTCAAAACAGGTTCAACAACGGTTGATCTCTTCTTCAAAAATTTAAATGTGGAAAATGAGATGGCTTTTCTTTTTGTCTTATACTAAAAAAAATTTTTTGTAAAAAATATAAAAATCAAGTTATTTAAAAAAAAAAGCATCAGAAAAAAATAACTTCTTGGTCCTGCATTACCATGCAAAAGGAATTTTATTTGAGGACATGCCAATAAAACTTCCTGATTACAGCTAAAGGTGGAACTGTGGAGAATGACAAATGTTCTAATTTGGAGGAAAGCCCCATTTGGGCCATTCCTCTGTGCTAGAGTGGTGGTTGTGCAGGAGTTGGTGAGGCATGGCCAGGTCTGTGCTAGATTATATCACAGAAACCTTTCTGCAGCAATTGTAATGCAAACTAATACGGGAGGCCAAAAGTGGTGTTAAAGTATGGGAATTAGGATTTACTCACGTCTCCAGCTGTTGCAGAGAAGTTCATGGTTTGACTTGCTGAAAATGACAAGACATTAAGTTGCCAGGACCATCTCTATAACAAGAGACTAGTTCTTTGTGGGAAATAGAAAAACTTTTTCAAATTACAATATTAAGAGCATATACGTATTCCTAATGATAAGAAGTCTGAGAAGCTGTTTGTCTACTTCCGGCCAAATTGTCAGTCTTATAGGATAGACCAATTTCATTTTCATTTTCCATTGCAAAAAAGCTACTTTTTAAAAACTATCAGACAAACTATTATAACAGAGACATACGGATGCTCCTAAATTTCTAAATCTGGAAATTCCTATTCCTAAATCTAAACATATTATTTATGTATTCCTAAATCTTAATTTTAATATGCAGATACTGTAAGTAGGGATGGGACCCGTTTCAGGTCCAAAGTTCCTCGGAAACCGATCGGAAACTTTGGATCTTGAAAGTTCTGGATAATTTTGAAATACGGAAATACTTTTGATGGTATCGAACTTACATTAGAAGGGCAATCAAATTTACTTTCAAGGGTTATCTTTCAAGGGTACCGAATCTATTTCAAAGGTTACCAAATATAGAGACTACTTTTGGGAGTTACCAAATATCAAGGCGACTTGAAGGGTTTATATATGCGGAAACTTTAAATAGCTTGCATGCAAAGGAAGTTTTTATTTAGGTTTTGGTGATTTGTACGTGTTCCCTGGGTCATTTCCCAGGTCCCTGTCTCATTTACACTAACTTACATTGGCATTTCTACCTCAAAAATCTATCTGATTTTTTCCCTCCGTTGACTTTATGGGTCAGTTTTTGAAATTCCTTATGTTTCGAACATCACTTATGTAAATGAAGCATTGAGTCTATACTGCTCGGTTGAAGTGCCACTAAGCTGGTAAATTAGTAATGTGGATATGATCAGAGAAGATATATCATGAGCGACATTAAGTAAAAAACACTGGACAAAAGTACAAAAACAACAATTTACAAGTACATGAACAGTGATAAACAGTTTACAACTAAAAAAGGCTACAGCCTAAGAAATCTTGGGGTCTGATGCAATAAAAGGGGGCAATTGGTCTTGCTTGTAACAACCAATCAGTTAATTTACTACAGTAACCCCAGTAAAAAAGTATAACATCTAATTGGTTGTTGCGAATGATAGCATGGACAAATGTATTACTTCTGGTGCATAAGGCAGAAATTTTGAGTCCATTGTACAGAAAGGATAAATATAAAATAATGACTAATGTTTAAAAAGCATTGAGAATTTTTTTTTTTAAATATTATGTTTTACGTTCTTTCCAGGTTTTACATGTTTTTCCATGTTTTACATCTTTATGATGGTTTTCAAAGCAAAATATAAATTTTTAAAAAAACTCACGTAAATTCGTCTTTTGTTAGATTAACAAAGATGTTCATCTCATCGTCTTGCTAACCGATAAAACTGCACTGACATGGTGATTCTCCAGTACTGATCGGTCATGTACAAAATGGCGCAGTCTGATCTGAGGATACACATTAAAAATCTAGTATGCATTGGTATCAATTTTATTACCATATTAGTTCTGTAGTATAGAAGGACCCTGACTGAAATGAAATCTATTGAAATTCATTTTTTACCAGGTACCTGATGTTTGATTCAAAAATACATCCAGTTCTTTTTTTGAATGAAACCTGTGGTACCAATGTTTTCTGGGAAACCATTCCACATTTTCATCTTCTTTAAATAAACTATTCATCCTAATGAATGGTCAATTGTTATTAGTGGGGTACCCATAGAAGTTTTACAAGAGTAACAATATCTCCCCTAAAAAACGTCTTTTCCAATAAGAATCTGACGAACTTGGCCTATGAATCTTATCTTTATATAGGGTTCGGACCAGTTTTATAATGTGGACACACAGAATATAAAACGTACGGCATATTCTAAATGAAACAAGTGCTTTGTAAATAGAAAGAAATGAATTGTTGTAAAATGTTCGGAAACTCTTCCACATTTCATACTTCTTTAAATAAAATCTTATTCTCTATATATAGCATATATGGGTCGCATTAACGCATCACCATGCCCCTTTAAAACCCACTATTATTGTATCATTTTATACTGTATTGTGTGTGGATTTATCTATCAAATGTGCATGATTTCTATGAACTCCCAGTTCACATAGTGTTTTAAAAGGGGTAAAAAAAAATTAGGTAAGAGAATATAAATATTAATGTTATACCAATTCAGTGGTACTTTCATCGATAGTTTTCTACAAAAAGCAAATAGACTAATTAAGTCTTAGTTCAAGTTATAAAACATGGCAGAATCTAATTACCAACAAACTGGCTGAAAAGCATTGGCAGCCAGTAGCGCGAAATGAAACCAGTTTTAGAGACAATTAAAAGTTCATGTTTTAATTAGTGAGAAACACCAAATCTAACTGCCATATTATCTCAGCAAGAAGTGTATAGCTTAATGCTCAATCATCCTAAAACCCTGAAGTCAAGAAAAATGAGAATGGTCCTCGGCACCAATATTGAACTTATTGAATGTATTATATTTACAGTTGAAAGCAAATTCCAACAATAGTGTTTTGTAGTGGAATTGTTGTTAATAGATAAAAGATCTGCCTCGGGGAGCCTTAAAGGGGAAGTTTCAGTGCAAATACATATGCTTTTTCAGAAAAAAGAGCAGTATTTTTTATCCCATTCATCATTTGTCTGTGTATAAAATAAATGCAACCGAAATATTGACTTCGTTTGCGGACCCCTAGTAGAGGACCGTTATGGTCTTGCCCTGAACCTAGTCCTGGGTTGATTCAGTTGCCTCAGAGAGATCTGAGGCATCTTTGACCCAATCCAACAGCCAATCAGTAGAAACTTAGTTAGGACCATCCAAGGAAGTTGGTTGCATCCTGGGAAGAAGAAGGACCGTTAGAACCTGAAATGTCAGTTCACTATATCTCAGAGCGAGGGAATAGCAATGGCGGTATGAAATCAAAACTAGATTTTCAAGGGAATGGGAGAGAAAGGTGTAGAAATAAAGAAGATTACACCAAAAACTAACAATTTAAAATATTGATAATTTCCACTGAACTGTCCCTTTAAAGCTACTCAGTTTCCTAGTACAGTAGTGTTATAGGATTGGTTCCAATATCTGCCATGATTACATGGAAACTACTTAGAACAGTTGGTTGTTATCATGAGGTGTACTAAGGTAAAGCGTGGACATGGCTTACTAATGTACCGCCATGCCAACATGTATGGATGGATTGTAATTAATCTGTTTGAGGGGGGGGGGTAAGTGGCATAGTATGACCTATTTTTACCATTATTTGCTTTGTGTATTATCACTATCATTAATTATTTGGTGTATGTGAAATGGATTATTATTATATTTTATATTTATGCTGTTAACAATTATTAATTAGACACCTTTGTATTTCATTCTTCTGGAATTATTATGACTGGTTTTAGCTACCTTTTTTTGATTTGTTTAATCTGTTTGAGGAAGATCATGGGTATCTCCAAATTATGTCATTATGTTTACATATAACTGTCGGAAATTAGCCAAAAACCTGATGTACATGGCTGACTTATGTATTTCTCTGAACCTCGTAAAGATTTCTTTTTCATGTGGTTGTCATTAGGAGTTTTTGTTTTGTGGGGGACTAGTTTGGATCAGCCTTGAAAAAATAAAATTTTGTTCTTAGGGCTTGGCATCTCTAAGCGGTTTTAACATTCCTATAGTGATTGCTATCCAATCGTGATCGCGCACACTAGTGTTGGCCATTGGTCTGGCCAAACTAGGTGCACTAATGTCCATTGAAAAATTATTTTTAGGAAGCATGTGATCACCAAATTTGAGCAACATTAAGTGGATCACCTCAACCAGTATGTGATATTTGTTATTACAACAATATTTTATAAAACAAATAACAAAATTAAAATTAAAAAACGAAATAAATTATAAAACGAAGTAAATTTAAATTTAATTAAAATTTAAACTCTTTTTTGGACCCACCCCCATATGGAGTGACTTTCCATACTGATTAATCTCTTTCAACAATCGAGATCAGGCAGTGTGTTATGGCTCCTTAACGGAGGTACAGACAGTGATATAGGTCAAGATACAAATGCTCACACAAAGAATGTTGGCCAAATAAGGCATTTGTAATGTAGTATGGTGCTGGTTGCACTATCGCACATCTGTACTTAAGCTTTAGGCTGATAGGTACAGGTCATGACCAACTGGAAGGAAAGTGGCAAGCATTTTCAGTTTTTCTCCTACCCAATCAAACACAATATTGCACTGTATAGAGGATTAGTATAAAAAAAACAGAACGTCTTGTTCTTGGCCTGGTCTCAGATTTATAACCCAAAAAAAACCATAACAAAATGGAATATAAACTACATTTCATGTCTTTCAGATCGCATCATTATTTGACAGGGATTTGCACACAGGGGAGTTCAGTTATCTATTGTTTAATTATTTTTTTACAGCAAAAAACGGACTCCATTTTTTTTTATTTAATTAATATATTGTTATTTAAATGGATTTGATCTGTCCACAGAGCGGTCCAGCTTTTTCAGGCTTTGGGCCAATAATAAAGTATAATTCAGCATTGTTTGCAGACTGTATCCTAGAAGTTGCCCGGGTTACACAAGGAGGATAAGAGCAGAAAAACCTAATAGAATGATTTTGCAAGGACAATATGTTTGCACCAGAGTCATTAGCACTTTATTCAGCTAAGAAACCCTGGCACCTGAATATCATTAGATGTACTGTAGTTCTATTCACATTAAAGGATCACTTTACACACAAAAAAATAATTAATCTAGATAACTATAAATCTGTTATTAGCCATTTTTACCAAAAAAATGTGCCCACTAGGCCACCCAAATCCTCTTCTTCAATAGGAACAAACATGGCGGACTATGATGTCAGTCTAAAACAGAGTCTTCTAGAGATGTCATGACATAAACAGGCGGCCAAACTTCTTCTCAACGACAAGCACAGGTAAAGTACAAGTAAGATGTATGTGGCCAAGGTCAGGCAGATTAAAACTGTTTGCTACCGTCTTAATCACTGAAAAAAAAATGAATGAGGGTCATTAAAAACCAAAAACTAGAGCAAACAACTTCAGTAAGAATTTTACGCCAGGCCCAATATGCGTTTTTTGTTAACCACCCTATTGGGTGGGTGGGAAGGAAAAAAAACAGTTATGATTTATTTTGAGCAATTTGATTGAAATTCCGAATCACTCAAACATCAATGCAATATCTTGGGTGGGGCTCTTTAACAGGGGCAATGCAGGAAACAGTGCTATCACAGCAGAGATAGGATAAGCAGGGGATATACTTTCTGCTTTAAACAAACCTCATCAAGTACAAACACAGCGTGGCAACATTGTGGATCAAAAACACGTTTCTAAACTTATGTCTAACAGTTTTGTATAATAACATCAAAAACAACAAATACAGACACATCTTGCCTTTAGTGGACCTCATGTTAGGGGCTTTCTTTACCCGCTGATGCCCCCAAATGGAAAGCTACTGATTAGTTCCACTCCTTACCAGACACAATTTCACAAGCATGGCAAGGCAAAATACCGGGTGGATATTAATTCTGTCCCAATGCCAAGGGAATTTCTCTAATTTACCCCTATAGGTTTATACATGTAGATATCTCTGTGGCCAAACCACATGGCCTACTCTCATGTCTCACTCCGTGCGGGCTTTCATGGTACCACGACACAGCCCATAATGGCAGTAACTTAAATAACTTGTGCATTACGTGACTAGTAGCAATAAAACTACCATTAGAATTGGTGTCACAAAAGTTTTTGCATTTCTTAGTGCATACTGGAGTCATAGCATTGGTTAGTTCTCTGCTGGTATCACTCCTGAAGGGTGTTAGAAATAGAAACACATTTTCTTAACTTTGTCTGGATGTGAAAGCTTGTTGGTTGTTCCTGTAGTTCAAAATCATGGATGGCTTGCAGCAAAAATGATAGCTCGAATTGCAATTTCATTAAGCAGACAGTGCTATGGGAGTGAAAATCAATGGAATTGCAAGGCAGAGAGACGGCAGAGGGAGGGAGTAATAATATACTGAAAAGAAGGGAAACATGAAAAATTGCATTTAAAATAAATTATTGACAGTCTTGAAAAATGCCTAAAAAATTACTTAGGTGATATTACATGTGCAATAGTAGAGGGCTGCTTGCAATAAAAGGTGCAAAACGGTTTGCTTTGTTGCTGTCTATCTGCAAAGAGATACAGTAGTGTATCTAAATTAAAGCACGTTTATTCTATCGGATCATTCCAAATGTCGAAAAAATTATTTCTATTTTTTTCTGTAAGCAGTTAATCGGAGAAGAATGGAAGAACAAACAGGTGTAATTTTTTTTTCGTCAAAACCCCATCCTCAGTCCCCATCTCTCGAAAGTCGAGCGGGTTCTTCCAGACGGATTGCAAATTGTTGCACTGAATCGGAAATCTAATTGGAAGAACATCTGGATGTTATGGCTAGCTTAGTAAAAAGCCAAAATTGATGGGCTGTGATGCAAACTTTTGCACTTCTGGTGGGGCCACCCACCACTTAGATTTTAATAGATTTCTATCTATCTAAGAAATTCTGTTGATTGTAATAAATGCGGACCTTTAGACATAGATCCTGAATGGTCGTCTATGGACAAATTTTAATCTATCTAATATCTGTCTTGGGATAACCAGTTTGTTGTATCAGCCTATAGATATTAGTTAATACAGACACCATGTTCTTAGAAACTATCACAGTATTCACATCTAGTCATTATCCCTGTCTAGATTCTTGAGGCAGATGCAATAAGGAGTGCAAAAAGTTTCTGGCCATTAATCTTGCAGCAACTAATAAGATTATAAGCTAACTGCAGAAACCCAGTAAAAGCTAACATTTGATTGGTTGCTGCCCAAATAAATAATAAAGGCAAAACTTTTAACCTCTTATTGATAACCTTAACTATTAAGGATTTGATGAGCCCTTAGTTTGTTATTCCATTCTACTTTCCATGCAGAAGTTAAAAGTAAAAAATTCCACAAAAAATTGTCAAGCACATTCCAGCCAAGTTAAAGCCACCTCTATTATGTAGGACGTTACATATCCGTATTATGCGATGCTCATATATAAAAACGTACGGTGCACAGCTGCGGGAAGGAAAACTAAGCCTCTTTTCTTGTAATTGAGCAATTTAAAATGAGTGAGTTTAAAAAGTGAAAGCAATCTCCCAATCAATTAATAAACACAGAGTCATTAAAGGACTTTAGTGCCAGTGCATATTGTTCTTGTTCAAATAACTGAATTTTGCCGTAAACGAGAAATTATATCAGTGAGCAGCCGCACTTCTAATTGCTGGATAGTTATTGAAAAAGATTCAGATCAATCCAATTCCTTAATTCCTGTACAATTTTTCTAACGAGCAGATAGGACAATGAACAACAATTGTAAAACACGAAGAATACAAATTAAATGAATGATTTTAAAGTCGATTAAGAATGAAATATAATGGGTGCGATTGAAGGAAAATGGAATAAAAAGTCAAACGCCATATAAGATTTCTAAGGTACTATAAAACCGGTAATTACCACCATGCCCCGTCGCGCAGAAAGCAATGGAAATGTTTGGGTCACTACTGCTCATGGATCAGGTTATGGTAAGGATTACTTGTAATTCCATAACCACTTTCCAGAGAGTCCAAAAAACTCATTAGAAGGAACAGGAATCATAAGCAAAAAGGAGGAAACAAGTTAGGTCGGATTGGCATAATATGGAAAAATTTTAACAAGAAGTATTTAAGGTTATTTAACGAGTACTCTAAAACTGTAGGAATGTTTCTTTTTTTAAATGTCCCATTACTAAAAAACTACAATTCTTCCCAAATAGCCTGTTACCGTTATTTTGTTGATTAGTGCCCTAACTTAAATTTTAGATTTAGATACCAATCTAAAACATTTTAATTTGATCTGTCAATCAATACCATATTATATAAACTTTCTGATGCTGTGCCACAGTTTTGCAAGTAGTTGGTATAGTGGACTGTTGGTATTGTGTGAAAGCCAATAACAGGAAATTGCCTTTCCCAGCGATGACTAAAAGTTATTCGAAACATGCTTGCCCCAACATTAGTCATGAAGGCATGATACTGAGCCGGAGCAATAAAAGTACATGCAGCAGTAACCACAGAACCAGAAAGCCACAATTTCTTTAAAGTATTCCATGATTAGATTCTAGTAATAGTTGGGGGAAACCCAGGGGGAGGAATTAACCTCAAGAACATGACGGCTCAAAAAGCTTGTATACCTTTAGCCCCACCACCTAAAACAGGACACCACTATTAAGCCCAAACCCTCTGTTCTCATGTGGGAATAGAAAAGAGGATTATAAAGGGGGTTGTGGGTTAATTGGTGGGAAAAAGAGAATCAACCAACTGTCCCTCCAACCAAAGTTGGCCCCTCCCTAGACACGTGCCTACATGCCTAAGGTTAAATACTGGCCTTGGTTGCACCTCACATGGAAATCACCACTAATGATGTTTTATTCTCTGGTTGAGGCTTGTGTTTATCATGGGTAGGGCTATTGAAGTTTTATATATCTTTTTCAACAACTAAAAATGGGGGGGCCGAAAAAAAAATAACATATATTATACTTATGGATGTTAAACTTATAAATAATATAAAGTTTGTTTTGGAAATCAAAAAAACAGTAACAGTAAAAGTAAACCTATGCTTTGTGAGGTTCCTCATTCACCAGGTCCTGGTATATGTGTCTTCAAGTTAGATCAACTGGACTGAAGTTTCATTCTTAAAGACGTTTCGCTATGTAGCAGGGTGAGGGGTCCCCGAGAAATTAGAAGAATTTTCAATTAACACGTATCATGTCTGCTTTGAAACCAAAAACACACTGATGGCGCCAGGGGGCCAAAAATTGTACATCCGAAAGAACCCAATAACGAAACAAAAGAAAGCAAAAAAAAACACATATATACAGTTGCAGGCGGTGCAGTGAAGAATGCTCTAATTTTGTTTTGGGGGACCACCAACAGCCACTGCACAACGTATGGCCAGGCACAGAAGAGCCAAATTCCTCGGGTCGGATCAGCTGTTGTACCTGCATTTAAGGGATAAGGAGAATACCTTGAAGATGTAAGTAAACATATGGCAAAGGAATGTCAGGGTTCACGAGAGGTGTTTAAGTAGCCATTTATGTGAACATAAAGAAAAAGTGATGTATAATGACAAACATGACAAAAATGCTGTGGTCTAGTAGCCAAATGTGCCATCCACCCCTGCAGGGCCTTTTTTAGGCAAAGGCCATCCAGGCAAAGTGCTAGGGCGTCTATGTTAACAGGGCGCCCATTGTTATCCCTAGCATCTCCCTGACACTTTTACTTGCTGTGTTAGAACTGCTCTCCATGTTCTGCTGTAATGTGTAACATTGTAGTGAGTAGAGACCTGAACTCAGCTCCCTCTACTTAGATACAATGTTAGAAAAGGAGGAGGGAGGATGAGCTCAGTACTAGTACTGAGGAGAACAGTTCTAAAATGCCAGGTAAAAGCTGCTGCAGACTTTATAACAGTGACCCTGTGACTGATAGCCATTAGATCCCCCCTGTCTCTTTATTCCTTCCACCCAACTCTCCAATTAGAACTTAGATTAGGTGAGGAGTGAACAATTCAATGGAGGAGACAGGGAAACCAGGTACATGCTTTATATCAACAAAACAATTGCAACCTGTTTAGGTAAATAGTGAACTCAAAATGTTTAAACACTATGTGGAGGATGCCACTCACTTAAGATCCACAGGAAATCCCAAGTGCGTTAAGGCCACGGACACTA
This sequence comes from Hymenochirus boettgeri, assembly GCA_019447015.1. Classification (NCBI taxonomy): domain Eukaryota; kingdom Metazoa; phylum Chordata; class Amphibia; order Anura; family Pipidae; genus Hymenochirus; species Hymenochirus boettgeri. Next base: position 279,956,777 of record CM033470.1, read on the forward strand.
TACAGGGTCTGCTGTCCGGGGGATTGGAGGATCGCTACTAGTGTGAGTGTCGGGAATTATAGTGCCTAAGGAGCGGTGATGTATACTATTTAAAACTAACTGTACTAGTTGCTGACTGCTGATTGTTGTGTGCACACATATTGATACTTTTGTCCGGTTGCGGACTCTAGAAAGGATATATATAATAGACTTATGTGGAACTGAAAACATGAACTGCCATTTCTTCTGGAAATAAGAATGTTTAATAGAATCTTTTATTGAAGCTTGCAGGCTACAACCGAGACCACACGTACTACTTTACATCGAGACTAGGGTGATTTGTATAGATAGTCCGATGCTGTTGCTATTGTTGGTCTAAATATATTGATGGTTTTATATTGCTGCTATATATTTTTTATGTTATAGACATAGATATCTCTTTGTAGTGGGGAAGTTTTATAATAGCTGGCCAGCTTTATATGTATATATATATAGATGGTTTTATTTAATAAATGTGGTATATATGTTTTAAGATAATTGGTTACATTTTGAGTTCACTATTTACCTAAACAAGTTGCAATTGTTTTGTGGGTTTGGGGAGACAGCGCCTGTGATCAATACCGGCTAGTGACGATCGGAGGTTCCTCCTTTTTTGCCTGGTAGGGGGTGTCCAGGCGCTCCTGTGATTGGTTCCATATTTGAGCACATTTTATCAACATGCTTTATATCATGTCAATGCTGGCAGCTGAAAGGGTTAAAGGTAATACTCTGCTGGCACTGAAAATGGAGGGCCTCTTGGAGGGCTAAGCCACACTACTGCACGTTTATGCGCAATGGTATTGCAATAAGATCACACTTTTAAAAGGGCACCTAGGGCGCCAAGATGATTAGAAACGGCCCTGCCTCAAACTCACAATCTCACTTTCCCGATCTTTTAATATGATTGCTTCTTAGCTTCTCCAGAAAATAGCAATTCACTATAGAACTGAAAAATAGAAAGTTCCATAATCTGAACCTGAATCTGTATATTCTAAAACCAGTTCCAGACCTTGATTGATTGACAGAGCCAGATTGTTTGGATTTGCTCCCTTCTTCTGCTAATGGAAGAACAAGCTTTTCAGCCACATCTGTTAGCACCGAAAAAGTTGGGTCCACAATAAATTCAATAAAACCTGTGAAAAAGTAGAGGATATTAAAGTATTCATCATTTTATTTTCATTTAAATGTTACTAAAATCCCCCTAAGCTTATTTGCTTTTGTTAAAGACTTTTGGGGTTATTCAATAAAAGTTCTTATTGTTAAGAAAGGTGCTATTTTGCCCCAACAATCAGATGTTAGCTTTCAAGTGTTAAATAATATCTATTTGGTTGGGGCAGTACATTGTACATTGGTTACGGCTGTTGCACAATCCTTTTTAAATGCCGCTACCATTGTTACTCTAGTCTTACAGATGTGTAAACCTTCAGTACATTGCCATAAAGGGGTTAAAGGGTATGTCCACCCTAAAATCACATTTTAATATAGCCTTCCTCCTGGTCCCCCAGCCCAAACCGCATAATTTTTATTTTAAGAAACTCTTACTTACCTCCCCTCTTTCCTCCACCGCGCTCCCGGCCCTCTGCTTGCGAGAAATGCAAGCAGAGGGGCGGGATCGGCAGCCGCGTCTGTGATTGGCTGAGCGGCAGCCAATCACGGACGCGGCTGCCGGCAGCTCACTTTGGCGGAGGAAAGAGGAGAGGTAAGTAAGAGTTTGGGGAGCTTTCTTAAAATAAAAATTATGCGGTTGGGGCTGGGGGACCAGGAGGAAGGCTATATTAAATGGGATTAACGCTAAGGGGAGGGAATCCAGAGAGGGAGGGAGAGGGAGGGAGAGGGAGGGAGAGGGAGGGGGTGGGAGGGGGAGAAGGGCTGCAGTACGCATGCCAAACTTCTCCCGGAGGCCAGGTAGGAGTCCTATATGGACTCTGCTAGCCTCCTGGTGGGCAGTTTTTGGGCAGTCCTGGGGGGGACTACAGGAGAACCCTATGGAGCTGGGATGTTAGGTAAGGATTAAACTACACTACATGGTGGGGCCAGTAGTTAGGGGGATTATAGTTTTGGGGGTGGACATGCCCTTTAATGCGACTTTAAGACTTTAATAGTCTGTATACATCACCCCTATAGACGATCTGCTTACAAATATAATGCTAATAGCTTTGGTATGTATTTATTTTATTTTGTATGTATGAATATATTTTCTTATTTCAAATACACTATCAGGGTTATTCAAAAAAAATTCTAATAATTAAAAATGGTGCTAATTTTCCCCCAACCAATAAGATGTTAGCTTTCAAATGTTAAATATGATCTGATTGGCTGGGGCAAAATTAGCACCATTTTTGACGATGAATCTCCTATCTTTTATAAAAATGGATACAAAATATAATATATAAGGAATAATGTGCCCCTTACCATGTAATGTAAGGATATAAAGTCAATTGCAAAGAAGTTGGAGGAGCACACTACTACGTTTTCAGTGTTTATTTCAGCAAAATGCAAACATACAACGTTTGGGGGGATACAAATTCCCCTTCCTCAGGTATAACTGTGTGCACACCCCTTCCACCTTATATACCCTAAATCCCACCCACTTGTGATGTGGCATCAAGTGACTCAATTGTGCAATAAAGTATACAATAATTTACTTGTGAGTATATAACACACCATCTATAACATCCATATACACATAAAACCCTTTTTTTAAAAAGAATACTGTCATAGTATTCTATAAAGTGCCATACTAATCATATAATAAATATAATAAAGGCATATTGTTTTAGCCTATATAAAGTGCCACTGTGTTATCATAAATCCTTAAAACCGTCTTAAAAAGCAGTATATCTTACTAATTAATAAAGGTGTCCAGTATTCATTATAAATAAAAACAATATTCAAGTGTCCCGTGTTTTCTAAAAAGGTGCTTCCTTTAGTGCATATTAAAATTGTTACTTTAAAAATGCTTCCTTTAGTGCAGGATATAAAGTCACAGAGGAGTTTCCTGACCATAAAAAAGCACGAGGCAGCAGGCCTAGGAAGGGAATACCGAGGTGACTTTATATCTTTATACAATAGTGGTAATGGGGTGCATTATTTCCTATAACTAGAGCTGGACTAGAATTCGAACTCAAACCCAAGTTCGAGCCGAACTATTCGAGTTCGAACTGACTCGGGCTTCTCGAACTATCCCGGGACCCAGATTTTTGATATTTTCTGGACCTTCAATAATTATCGAATGTTCGAACGTTCGAGGAAAGTGAATATGTGAGTAAAATGTCTATTATACCTATACGCGAGCATCGAATCCGCGAGTAAAATGTCTATTATACCTAGACACAAGCATCGAATCCGCGAGTAAAATATCTATGTACCAAAACGCGAGCATCGAATCCGCAAGTAAAATGTCTATTATACCTATTCACGAGTAAATATCGAATCCGCAAGTAAAATGTCCATTATACCTATACGCGAGCATTGAATCCATAAGTAAAATGTCTATTATACCTTAACGCGAGCATCGAATCTGCGAGTAAAATGTCTATAATACCTAGACGCAGGCATCGAATCCGTGAGTAAAATGTCCATTATACCTATTCAAGAATAAATATTGAATTTGCGAGTAAAATGTATATTATGCCATTACGCGAGCATCGAATCCGCAAGTAAAATGTCTATTATACCTAGACACGAGCATTGAATCCGCGAGTAAAATGTCTATTATACCTAGACGCGAGCATTGAATCTGCGAGTAAAGTGTCTATTATACCAATAAGCGAGCATCGAATCCGCAAGTAAAATGTCTATTATATCTAGACGCGAGCATCAAATCTGCAAGTAAAATATCCATATATACGCGAGTAAATATCGCATTATCGAATCCGCGAGTTGTTCATGGGATAATTATTGAATGTTTGAACACGAGAGCTCGTTTGGCCATCTCTACTTATAACACATAAGGTCCTGACTAAAAAGGTTTTTTTTGTGGCTTCCTTATTCTTTTATTAGACATTAAGCCCATTACATTAACAGGTGCTAGAAGCCCATAGCCCCCCCTTAGTGTCCCTTAGGCCCCCCATCTGTCCCAAAAGGCAGAATCCCCCCTCTGTCCCAAAAGGCAAAAATCCCCCTCTGTCCCAAAAGGCAGAGTCCCACCTCTGCCACCAAAGGCAGAGTCCCCGTGTCCCAGAGTCCCGTCCCACCCTTTGTCCCAAACCCCCCCTCTGTTGCAGAGTCCCCCCCTGTCCCAGAGGCCCCCCCCTCTGTGACAGTGTCCCCCCCAATGTGGCAGAGTCATCCCCCCATCTGTGGCAGAGTACCCTCTCACCCTCTACCTTATCTGCTTATCTGCTGGTCTCCACGCCGCTGTGTGTTTGTTTCTTTCTTCTCCCTCTAGTGGTGAATTAATTGAAACTACAGGGATTTTCTCACCTTCCCTCTAGTGGTGAGTCCATAGGAACTGCAGTGGCACACGCACAGCAGCACAAAGGCTTTTATTATATAGGATTTTAACCCCTTTGTATTTGCCCACAAAAAGAAACTAAAACATTCCTAGTCCAGTACATGATTAATGACACCATTACTATTTCTCTGACATGATTTTCCTCTGTCTCTAAGTTTTCCAGCCTGGCCGCTGCACTGAGCAGAAAAAGAGAGAGAGTGTGCAGCTTTCCAATGAGTCATATGCAGGAGCGCACTCTTGTGCTCTCTCTCTCTCACAGAAAATGTATTGCGGTCAAGTAACGGTTAGTGTCTTCAATCATTTACTGAGCTTGCAATGTTTTTTTTTTTATATGGACGAATACAAAGTGTTTAAATTCAATGGGGAGGTGCCGTGGAATATATTCTTCTAAAAACCTTTAAGCTACGTAGCTGAGGTTTTTATATCAATATATTCCACTGCACCTCCACATTCAAAGTCCTTAGCCTTAAGTAATAAATAGTAATAAAAGATTGTCTTCCATCTTTTTTTTCCAGTAAAAATTACATGAAACCACTTTTTTATGTCAAGTCTTTAAAGGGCATGTTTACCCCACAAATAAAAAATTTAACTTAAGATAATCACCCCACAAAACCTAGACCTTGCATGGTTTAAATTATTCTGTGAGGTTTCTTAGTATACTTACCAGCAGTCATTCTTTCTGCATCTTCTGCTACTGCCTCTTTGCCTTTTCCGTGCACCTCTAGGTTTGGGGGGGGGGGGGGGAATTAGCTTAAATCAACATTTGTTTCAGGGGTGGACATTTCCTTTAAAGGAAATCAAAACCTATATTTTTCATTTTGGTATGAATTATTACTGATAGAGGGTGTTTATAAATCAGCAGAGGGTATATGATCATCATGGATCTAATCCTTCAGGTAGACATTATAGGGATATGAGTTGTAGAAGTAGTAGACCATATCTTCTCCCATCATCGCTACGTCAAGAAACCTCAATTAGCAGGTTTAAATCCATCCTTACATCCTACCTACGGTATCTGGTAACCATCACAGTATATAATATGATTGTTTTATTTGCACTGCATTAGTCTCACTCCTGCACTTACACCCTTCCTTTGTCTCTGTATGTTACCCTCCTAATTAGATTGTAAGCTCTATGGGGCAGAGACCTCCTTTCCTCTCGTGGCAAGGCTCTGGCACTTACTGTATATAGTAATATTTATATAATTTATATATTTCTGTATTTAACTATTTATGTATTTGCCCCCCTTGTACAACTTTTTTGTATTTTGTTACTGTACAGTGCTGCATCCTCCAATTGGCGCTTTATAAATAAACTATACATACATACATACATAACAAAGTGTTTATACTTGGACTGTTAATGTTTGAAACTTCATTATGTAATTATGTGATAATAAATGCAACTGAAATCGAAGATCAGGTAACCAAAATTCTTCAGCCCATAAAACTTGAGATTGAATGGTCATTTATTTATACCAATTTGGACCAATATGGGGCTGATGCAGTAAAAAAAAAGTTACGTCTTATCTGACTGAGATCCCTCAATGCTTTAATCTTCTTTGCGAGACTTACAGTATTGCAGGATCCCGGTCAGGTAAGACATAACTTTTTTTCCCCCTACATTAGCCCCCGTATGCCTCTATTCAATAGACATTAAGTTTCATGCAAACATATACCACAAAAATTAACTTAGCCTATAATGAACAGGTTACGCCCATTTTTGGAAATGGTGCAGCCAATTAAAAATTACTGCAAAACTCATGATAACCTGATATTACATCAGGCAGTGTGAGTTTTGCACTAATTTCGTTCCAAATTGCCGATATTGCATCAGCCCGTAGATATTATCCTTTCTAATAAAGGAGACTTGCTGTATTTATTCACTGCCCACAATACTTGTTGCAGGTGTCAATATTGTCACATTGTTATACATATGTACTGCACCTGGATATTCTGACTGAAGATTAAAACAATAAAAAAATAACATTGATACTTGACTCACCAATCTGTGACTGTGCTACTAATGTAGATTTGCGGTCACATAGCGGAGAGAAAGGCAAACCCATTTCAGCTTCTTTGTCACCCTAAAAAACATGTGAAATTGCCATTGTAAATTCTAGACATTAGGATAGCTACAAATGTAGCATGATAGAACAGGCCACAGATAGTAGCAGGTGATTGTTTGATGTGGTCTCAGATCTCTCAAATTCTTTTAGGCTGTTTACATACAGTTTGACTGAATGAAATTTCGGTTACAATGGATGATCAGGGGCTTTAATTTTCCCCATAGATGTTAAAAAATTTTTTAGTTCAAATTGGAGGTGAGTTCGATTGGACAGGCCAGAGATTTTTGGCAGATGGTCCAATCTTTAATGGACCATACATTTAGTAACATTGAAATATCACCCGTGGTCCTTTTGCGGTTGACAGGCAATATTTCCACTCAGCCAATCGGTTGATCGTGGTGAGTGGACAATCATGTTAAAATATCAGCCAGATGAATAACTCGGTGTTAAATGAATCTTTAATGGAAAAAAGATTTGGGGAGAAAACAGACTTAGCTGTAGTTAACAATGCCAGGTAGCAGGTAGAGCTGGCAAGATATTGTCTTGTATAAAGAGGGGAATAGATTTAAGAGAGAAAATATTATTCTCCCTCTTTACAAGGCACTGGTAGAGCCTCATTTGGAATATGCAGTGCAGTGCAGTTTTGGAATCCCATATACAAAAGGGACATCTTGGAAATAGAAGCAGTTCAGAGAAGGGCAACTAAATTAATAAGGGGAATGGAGGGGCTTGAATATGCAGCCAGATTAGACAAGTTAGGTTTACATTGGAAAAGTGACATTTGCGTGGGGATATGATCACCGTATACAAATATATTAACGGGCCATACAATGAACACTCTGGTGCATTGTTCACTGATAGGTCATATCAGAGGACTCGTGGACATCCTTTAAGGTTGGAAGAAAAGAAGTTTCATCTTCAGGTTAGTAAAGGTTTTTTTACAGTAAGAATTGTGAAACTGTGGAACTGTCTTCCAGCAGATGTGGTAATGGCATTGTTCATTGAATAGCTTTAAAAGTGGCCTGGATAAGTTTCTAAAACTAAAAAATATTGAGAATTACTGGTATTCATACATATACTGTAGATCTGGTTGATCCAGGGATACTTTCCGATTGCCGTTTGCTGTTTTTTTTTTTTGCCTACCTCTAGATCAACTGTTGGTTTGCGTTAAAAAGGAGGGTGAATAGGTTGGACTTGATGGACGTATATATTTATGCAACCTTAATTACTATGTTACAGTGTGTTCCCAGCCTTATGGTAAATACACCAAGTAAGAGAGGGAGCAGAAAACACATAAAGAGGAAATTGCTTGAAATGTAGACACCTCTTCTACACCCCTGATAGAGATAAACACTTGTTCTAATTGCCTTAATTAATAAACCTGTATGTTTTGAAGTTGAAGCAGCACTGCAGACCAGAATCATTATATGCCCAGTGAGCATTTGCAGTAATTTAGTGCTCACTAAGCAGGGGCTTCATTAGGAAGCAATAGATCTACTGTGCACAGCAGTTATCTGTTTTGCTGTTATTGGGATACTGTGGGTGGAAAGAGCAGCTCCATTAGTATGGTTCTAGGATCCTTCTCTAAATATTAAAAAAACATCCAGGGAGATTCAATAACAGTTCTTATCATTAAAAATGGTGTTAATTTTGCCCCGACCAATCAGATATTATTTAGCATTTGAAAACTAACATCTGATTGGTTGGGGGAAAATTAGCACCAAATTAGCACCAAAATTAGCAGCATAAGAACTTTTATTAAATAACCCTGTATATTCTCTGTGTAGCGCATTTATACATTTATCCTTACATGGACTTGTAATGTCTGAAGTAGAAGAACATTTCAACAATTTACTGCTAAATTATCTTCCTTAATAAGTCTTCTTTATTAAAAAATGTGCTACAGTAAAATGTAAGCCATCTACACGAGAATTGTATCTGCCGTGATATACAATTTAATGATCAGCCATTTCAGCCATTTTTGATTTACATTTTTAATTGAAAACAAAATGGCTGAACTAATGTTTAAAATAATAATTGCTGGAGATTATCTATGCAGTCAATTATTAGGATCATAAAGTAAAAGACACATAACAGTAAACAGTATCCTTTGATAGGAGCTTAATGCATTACAGTATTTTGTTACATTAATACTTACAAGCGTGTACACAGCAAACGGCTGTAAAGAGCTAAGTAACAAAATCACTTGTTGCAAATGGCTTTATTATTTTGCACATATTGCAATAGGTCAGAAACAGGCAATCTTTGCACTACAGGTATGCAGAGTAAAGAAACATTGTACAAGTGCCTTTGCAGTATGAGTCTTTATATTTTTCTGTGGCACCCTGAAATGTTTATCCCAGCTGCAATTTCCTCCAACCTTAATAATACAATTTTAGGGGAGGAGATGCAACAACATTTAAAAAAGTCTTAAGCTTCATACACATGTACGATCGTGGGGGTCGACCCACAAAGCACGATATGTATGCACTGCTGTTTCGGCCGATAATTGTGCCATGTACGGGGATCGAACAATGAATTCACTTAGCAAGGCCCTAAACATTATCATAATCTTTCCAGCAGATAAAGTTAGAAGCACTGTTATACTCAATGCATCAGACTCTCATCTGATGTTTCTTGATAGACATGTAACAGGTAAAAACATGGCTGCGCTAAGTATTTCCTTAAAGTCTTCTATTGAAGCTACCCTTGTATAGGGATGTACCAGACTTTTCAATGCAGAACTTGGATTTTGATGGGCAAAGATCTGAGCTGAAGTTTATTCATGATCCATAGACACTATAACCCAAGCAGAACAAACCCCTGCAAGACATGGAATGTGATGCCTTATACAGAAGAAATGGAGCAACACAATGGATATGATGCTTTGTAGAAACTCAAAACTAACAAAAACGGCTAGACACTTTAACTTAGTTTACAGGGAAATATGTATAGGACATCCACACAGACCAATTGACTTAACAAGAGAGAAGAGAAAAATGCACAACAAATAAATTGTTCTTTAAGGCCGCCAACACTCTAAGACAAATTATTGCACTGTACATTATAAAGACCCAACACCTTATGACACCTAATAAAAAAAACTGAACGCCATCAGCCACATTCTAACCTGACAAATAAGCACATGCTTGACTAGAAGGTCCCATAGCTAGGCTGAGTTTGGACCAAAACCAGGAGGCAGCACCCCGAAATCTGTCAACTGGTTTAAAATTTAAGATCAAAGAGGGACCTAGACAGTACTTTGATTCAGAGCCCCTTCTTTGTTAAATGTTCACTGTGTGGATTCAATACAGTCTCTGCACTAGGCAGGAGCCAAGGTTTCCTTGTGGATAATCCTACTCTGGCCATAATAAATCTGCTCTTATTAACATGCAAAAGTATAAGGGGAATAAATCCCCAAAGGGATTTACAATAATACAATAAAATAAGGTTAAAGGGCATGTCCATCCCCAAACTATAATTGAACCCACTAATGGCCCCACTATATAGTGTAATAAAATCCTTGCCTTACATCCCAGCTCCAAATGGTTCCCCAGTAATCCCCCCCCCCCCAAAGTCCCAAAAACTGTCCACCAGGAGCCTGGCAGAGTCCATATTGGACTCTGCCTCCTGACTCTCCTCCGGGAGAATTTTGCCATGCGCACTGCAGCCCCCCCCCTCCCTCTCCCACCCCGTTTTGCTCTCCCTCCCCATAGCATTAAACCCCTTTGGTATAGTGTAGGGCTTCCTCCCCCAGCCCCAACCACTATAATAGTTTTTACAGAACTCCCCCGAACTCAGCCAATCACGTTTCATGCAAGAAGAGGGCCAGGACAGTACGCCAGAGGAAAGAGGGAAGGTAACTAATGATATTATATTGTAATGATATAATGATATGATATTATAGCAGTTGGGGCTGGGGGAGGAAGCCCTACACTATTTCAAAATTAAGAAAAAGAGGTGAACATCCCCTTTAAATATTTTTTGACAATGCAGTGTGGTATGCCATAATCAAGCATTAAAAAACAGACCAGCCTTAAATACCAGTCTTTATTGATATATGTCATGTAATCATGTATGTGATTTTATGGATCAATTTTAATGCTTGATTAGGTACTGTTTGTTATATATAATTCCATTTATTAAGTGGGTGTTTTTATTTATCCTTCATGATATAGTTTTAGTATTTTAAATGAATAAATGTAAGCATTTCTTTGTCACCCTACTGTCTCATTGCCCTATACTTAATCCCAGGTATAAAGAGATTAGAGATTACATTTCTTCATTACATAGTCCTAGATTACAAAGGGATTTGTTTTTATTAAATAGAAATCATCAGTATGTTTAGGTCTTTTTTATGTGAACTATTCCTTTAAGACCTGGTAATATAATCCTCTGAATGTTGTCCCTCTTTAGGTCCCTAATTTTATTTCTATATTTGTAATTCTTTTTCATCTTACCTCTTGCTCCTATATTTGATAATACATAGATCTTGATAATGCATTTAAATTACCATTATATTTCCCTCCGTTTTCATGTAGTGTTTCACTTCTCATGTTTTAGACACACTATAAAAGTACTCATCTTTATTTGTCTTAATGCTCTGCCTCTGCTCTTGCCACTTTCATTATAGCTCCTATAATGGGTGACAGCGTGCAAATTTTATTCTTAATAAAAAGAAGCTCTTTCAGCGTCTCTGATGCCTTAATTAAATCAGATAGGATTACTGCTCAAATTCTTTTATAGTTTCTCTCTAATATTTCAATTTATTGCATTAGAGCATTTTGTTTTTGTAATCTTTCTTTTAAAGCCAGCTTCCTTTTTATGCTCATCTCATATAATTGAGAGAGATACCACTGATTTCTCATTTTTATTAAAGTGTAATAATAACTATGGTGGCTCAGTGGCTAGCATTGATGTCTTGCAGCACTGAAGTCCTCAGTTCGATTCCACCTTTGGACACACCCTTGAAGTTTGTATGTTCTCCCTGTGCTTGCGTGGATTTTCTCTGGGCACTGCAGTTTCCCCCACAATCGTAAAGACATACTAATAGGTTGTATGTGTTAAATAAATGTGCTTAGATTGTAAGCTCTACGGTGCACAGCCTGATGTGAATGTATACATGGAATTGTAAAGTGGTACGAAAGATGTTAACACTATATAAATCCATAATAATAATAATAATAGTATTAATCTCTGCCTCATCCTTTCAGTTCTAATTATATTTTGCATTTTAATGTATATATTGGTTTCTGAGGTGTATATATGGTAAATACAAGGCTTGTGTATATGTACCTGTGAATAATATGTATAATCACATTCATGTACTCTGGAGTGTAGAAATTTTCAACAATCCAATAGTTACACCTCATATGGGCGTATGTGTATTCCTTTAAGTCTTACTGTTGTGTGGCCTCATAAAGTATTTAATAATGGATAGAGACATTGAAATCTCCTCCTAATTACTTGGTCATCTTTAAAAAGGGTTAATAAGGATTAAACCATTCACAGCTATTTGAAGAAATGTTGCCAGATTCTTATAAGAGGAGAATATATTGACTATGGTAACATATATATCCAATTACCAATATAAATCATTTAGAATATGTATACATTAAATATTTATGTCAATGCATTTATCAGTTATTTGAAATTTTAGTCTCTAATCTTGAATATGTCAACACATATTAGTTCTTGACATCTACTACTATGCCAGATAGTTAAAAGTGATTTTACCCTTTTCCATTCATGATATCATACATAGATAAGCCTTTCACCCTTTTCCATTCATAGATATCAATATAGATTAGCATTTTATCTGTCTGCCTCAATTATCCATTTTATTTCCATTACACATTTCAAACACTTCAAATCATTTATCTGTACTTCCACCACTAGTATCAATCTACCATATTGGTATTTCTATATAATCCCATTTATTTACAAAGCCTATTAATGTGTTTTCCCTCCTTTTTGTGTATATAGAAATATGCATTACATTATAATACGTATGGTCAATCATTACCTGTCTAAAAAATTCTTCCATCAAAGCTTTGGTCCAGCGTGCATGTACCTTCCACTGCTTGGTGGGATGGCTGATGTCTGCTGCATGGAGTAGTAGAGACAGAGCCTTTGATTTGTCCATGCTGCAAGTAGATGTAATAACCAATAAGCAAATACTACAAAATTAATATAATCTATTACATCTTACAATAGTACGAGTAGGTGTAAATATAGATTTAGCTTCAATGGTCATAAGAACAATCTTATGACCATTGAATGTCAATATTAATTGATCAAAGAGGCAACTGTACCTGGATAACTAGTTATTGGTTATTGTATAGCTGCCAATATATATTTTTAAAAGCATCAGAAACTCAAGCCCCCCCAGCTAACATCAAAGATGAAAATGGAACACCAACATATGACCCAAACCAAATAGTTAATAAATTTGGAAAACATTATGAAAAACTTTACAACTCAGCTCATTCCACTAAAGAAAACATCACCCCTGCATTTAGAACTCAAATGAAGACATACATAACAAATAGCCACATGCCCACTTTAACAGAACTTCAACTAAATTCATTAGACAAACCTATTTCTTCAGAAGAATTGACAGAAATAATAAAAACCCTCCCTAATGGGAAAGCACCAGGTCCAGATGGATTCCCCAACAGTTATTACAAAACCTACCAAGAAATACACCCCTCTTGCTCTCATTATACAACGACATAGTGAAGGATGTAGGAATAAGTTCACCCTGCATTAACTCACACATGGTAGTTATACCCAACCCAGGTAAGGACCCCTTGCTATGTCCTAACTACAGACCAATAGCCCTCCTTAACTGTGACTATAAGATATTCACGAAACACAAATAGATTAGCTCCTCTTCTACCAAAAATAATAAAACGGAGATCAGGTTGGATTCATACGTCACAGGCAAGCAGGAGACAATACCCGCAGAACAATTGATTTAATTGAGGTCCTACACAAAAGATCACAAGCAGCAATATTCCTAAGCCTCGATGCCGAGAAGGCCTTTGACAAGCTTAGTTGCTCTCCACTTTTCACCATATAGGTATAAACAGAGCCTTCATGACAGCAATCAACAACTTGTTCCTGAGACCCAGTTCAACAGGTTCAACAACGGTTGATCTCTTCTTCAAAAATTTAAATGTGAAAATGAGATGGCTTTTTCTTTTTGTCTTTATACTAAAAAAAATGTATTTTGTAAAAAAATAAAAAAATAAAGTTATTAAAAAAAAAAGCATCAGAAAAAAATAACTTCTTGGTCCTGCATTTACCATGCAAAAGGATATTTTCATTTGAGGACATGCAATAAAACTTCCTGATACAGCTAAAGGTGGAACTGTGGAGAATGACAAATGTTCTAATTTGGGCAGGAAAGCCCCACATTTGGTGCCCAATTCCTCTGTGCTAGAGTGTGTTGTGCAGAGTTTGGTGAGGCATGGCCAGGTCTGTGCTAGATCTATATCACAGAAACCTTTCTGCAGCAATTGTAATGCCAACTAATACGGGAGGCAAAAGTGGTGTTAAAGTATGGGAATTAGGATTTACTCACGTCTCCAGCTGTTGCAGAGAAGTTTTCATGGTTTTGACTTGCTGAAAATGACAAGACATATCAGTTGCCAGGACCATCTCTATAACAAGAGACCTTAGTTCTCTGTGGAAATAGAAGAAACTTTTGTCAATATTAAATATTAAGAGCATCTAAGTATTCCTAATTATAAGAAGTCTGAGAAGCTGTTTGTCTACTTCCGGCCAAATTGTCAGTCTTATAGGATAGACCAATTTTCATTTTCATTTTTCCATTGCAAAATAAGCTACTTTTTAAAAACTTATCAGACAACTATTATAACAGAGACATACGGTGCTCCTAAATTTCTAAATCTGGAAATTCCTATTCCTAAATCTAAACATATTATTATTATGTATTCCTAAATCTTAATTTAATATGCAGATACTGTAAGTAGGGATGGGACCCGTTTCAAGGTCCAAAGTTCCTCGGAACCGATCGGGAACTTTTGGATCTTGGAAGTTCTGGATAATTCTTGAAAATACGGAACTACTTTTGATGGTTATCGAATCTACATTAGACGGCAATCAAATTTACTTTCAAGGGTTATCTACTTTCAAGGGTTACCGAATCTATTTTCAAGGGTTACCAAATATATGAGACTACTTTTTGGGAGTTACCAAATATTCAAGGCTACTTGAAGGGTTTATATATGCGGAAACTTTAAAATAGCTTGCATGCAAAGGAAGTTTTTATTTAGGTTTTGGTGATTTGTACGTGTTCCCTGGGTCATTTCCCAGGTCCCTGTCTCATTTACACTAACTTACTATTGGCATTTCTACCTCAAAATCTCTCTGATTTTTTCCCTCCCGTTGACTTCTATGGGTCAGTTTTTGAATTTCCTTATTGTTTCGAACATCACTTACTGTAAATGAAGCATTGAGTCTATACTGCCGTGTTGAAGTGCCACTAAGCTGGTAAATTAGTAATGTGGATATGATCAGAGAAGATATATCATGAGCGACATTAAGTAAAAACACTTGGACAAACTTACAAAACAACAATTTACAAGTTACATGAACAGTTGATAAACAAGTTTACAACCTAAAAAAGGCTTACAGCCTAAGAAATCTTGGGGTCTGATGCAATAAAAGGGGCAATTGCTCTTGCTTGTAACAACCAATCAGTAATTTTACTACAGTAACCCAGTAAAAAGCTAACATCTAATTGGTTGTTGCGAATGATAGCATGGACAAATGTTATTACCTTCTGTTGCATAAGGAAGAAATTTTGAGTCCATTGTACAGAAAGGATAAATAATAAAATAATGACTAATGTTTAAAAAGCATATGAGAATTTTTTTTTTTTTAAATATTATGTTTTATTGTATACTCCATGTTTTACATTTCTTTTCCATGTTTTACATCTCTTATGGTGGTTTTCAAAAGCAAAATATAAAATTTTTAAAAAAACTCACGTAAATTCGTCTTTTGTTAGATTAACAAAGATGTTCATCTCATCGTCTTGCATAATCCGATAAACTGCACTGACATGGTGATTCTCCAGTACTGATCGGTCATTGTACAAAATGGCGCAGTCTGATCTGAGGATACACATTAAAAATCTAGTATGCATGGTATCATTTATTTACCATATTAGTTCTGTAGTATAGAAGGACCCCTGCTGAAATGAAATCTATTGAAATTCATATCTTTTTACCAGGTACCTGATGTTTGATTCTAAAATACATCCAGTTCTTTTTTTGAATGAACCTGTTGGTACAATGTTTTCTGGAAACCATTCCACATTTTCATCTTCTTTAAATAACTTATTCATCCTAATGAATGGTCAATCTGTTATTAAGTGGGTACCCATAGAAGTTTTACAAAGTAATCATATCTCCCCTAAAAAACGTCTTCTCCAATAAGAATCTTAACTGAACTTGCCTATGACTCTTATCTTTATATATGGGTTCGGACCAGTTTTATAATGTTGACACACAGAATATAAAACTGTACTGCATATTCTAAATGAAACAAGTGCTTTGTAAATAGAAAGAATGAACTTGTTGGTAAAATGTTTTCTGGAAATCTTTCCACATTTTCATCTTCTTTAAATAAACTCTTATTCTCTATTTATAGCATATATGGGTCGCATTAACGCATCACCATGCCCCTTTAAAACCAATTATTATTGTATCTTTTATACTGTATGTGTTGGATTTATCTATCAAATGTGCATGATTTTCTATGAACTCCCACTGTTCACATTAGTGTTTTAAAAGGGGTAAAAAAAAATTAGGTAAGAGAATATAAATATTAATGTTATACCAATTCAGTGGTACTTTCATCGCATAGTTTTCTACAAAAAGCAAATAGACTAATTAAGTCTTAGTTCAAGTTATAAACATGGCAGAATCTAATTACCAACAAACTGGCTGAAGCATTGGCAGCCAGCAGTGCGAAATGAAACCAGTTTTAGAGACAATTAAAAGTTCATGTTTTAATTAGTAGAAACACCAAATCTAACTGCATATTATCCTCAGCAATGTGTATAGCTTAATGCTCAATCATCCTAAAACCCTGAAGTCAAGAAAAATGAGAATGGTCCTCGGCACCAATATTGAACTTATTGAATTTATTATATTTACAGTTGAAAGCAAATTCCAACAATAGTGTTTCTGTAGTTGGAATTTGTTGTTAATAGATAAAAGATCTGCCTCGGGGAGCCTTTTAAAGGGGAAGTTCAGTGCAAATACATATGCTTTTCAGAAAAAAGAGCAGTATTTTTTCATCCCAATTCATCATTTTGTCTGTGTATAAATAAATGCAACCGAAATATTGACTTCCTGTTTGCAGGACCCCTAGTAGAGACCGTTATGGTCTTGCCCTTGACCTAGCTCCTGGGTTGATTCAGTTGCTCAGTAGAGATCTGAGCATCTTTGACCCATCCAACAGCCAATCAGTAGAAATTACTGTTAGGAACATTCCAAGGAAGTGGTGCATCCTGGGAAGAAGAAGGACCGTTAGAACCTGAAATGTCAGTTCACTAATCTCAGCAGCAGGGAATAGCAAGGGGTATGAAATCAACTGATTTTTCAAAATGGGAGAGAATATGTAGAATAACTAAGAAGGCATTACACAAACTAACAATTTAACAAATATTGATAATTTCCACTGAACTGTCCCTTTAAAGCTACTCAGTTTCCTAGTACAGTATGTTATAGACTTGGTTCCATATCTGCCATTGTATCATGGAACTCTGTAGAACAGTTGGTTGTTTCTATGAGTGTATCTAAGGTAAATCTGTGGACATGGCTATACTAATGTACCGCCATGCCAACCATGTATGGATGAATTGTATATTAATCTGTTTGAGGGGGTAAGTGGCATTATGGAGCCTATTTTTACATTATTTGTACTTTTGTGATATTATCACTATCATTAATTATTTGTTGTTATGTGAAATGATTATTCATTATATTTTACTATTTATGCTGTTACAATTTATTAATTAGCACCCTTTTATTTCATTCCTTCTGGATATTATTATATTGGTTTTAGCCTACCTTTTTATTTGTTTAATCTGTTTGAGGAAGGATCATGGGTATCTCACAATTATTGCTTCAATTATGTTTACATATAAATTGTCAGGAAATTAGCAAAACCTTGATGTACATGGCTGACTTATGTATTTCTCTTAACTCTTAACATATTTTATTTTCATTGGGTTTGTCCATTAGGGTTTTTGTGGGGGGCTAGTTTGGATCAGCCTTGAAAAAAATAAATTTTTGTTCTTTTAGGGCTTGGCATCTCTAATCTGTTTTAACATTCCTATAGTGATTGCTATCCAATCGTGATCTGCGCACACTAGTGTTGGCCAATTGGTCTGGCCAAACTAGGTGCACTACTGTCCATTGCAAAATTATTTTTAGAAAGCATGTGATCACCAATTGCGCAACATTAAGTGGATCACCTCACCCTTAATGTGTATATGTCTATACAACAATATTTATACAACAAATAACAAAAGTAAATTAAAACGAAATTAATTAAAAACGAAGTTAAATTTAAATTTAATTAAATTAAACTCTGCATATGGAGTGACTTTCCATACTGATTAAGATCTCTTCAACAATCGAGATCATGCAGGTTTGTTATGGCTCCTTAACGTAGGTACAGACCAGTGATATAGGTCAGATAACAAATGCTCACACAAATGAATTGTTGGCCAAATCAGGCATTTGTAATGTAGTCTGGTGCTGGGTGCACTATCGCACATCTGTACTTAGCTTTAGGCCTGATATGTACAGGTCCTGACAAACTGGAAGAAAGTGGCCAAGCATTTTCAGTTTTCTCCTACCCAATCAACACAAATATTGCACTGTATAGAGGATTGAGTAAAAAAAAACAGAAAGTCCTATGTCTTGGCCATGTCTCAGATTATAACAAACAAACCATAACAAATTGACATCTAAAATACATTTCATGTCTTTCAGCTCTCATCATTATTTGACAGGGATTTGCCACCAGGGGAGTCAGTTTATCTATTGTTTAATTATTTTTTTACAGCAAACACGGACTCCATTTTTTTATTTACATTAATTATATTTGTTAATTTAAATGGATTTGATCTGTCCCAGAGCGGTCCAGCTTTTCTCAGGCTTTGGGCCAATAAAGTATAATCAGCATGTTTGCAGACTGTATCCTAGAAGTGCCCTGGTTACCCATAGGAGGATAATGAGCAGAACCTAATAGAATGATTTTGCAAGACAATATGTTGCACCAGAGTCATTAGCACCTTTATTAAAGCTAAGGAAACCCTGGAACTGGAATATCATTATATTTACTGTAGTTCTCATTCACATTAAAGGATCACTTTACATACAAAAAAATAAATTAATCTAGGATTTAACTATAAATCTGTTATTAGCCATATTTCTACCAAAAAATGTGCCCCCTTAGGCCACCAATCCTCTTCTTCAATAATGAACAAACATGGCGGACTATGCTGTCAGTCTAAACAGAGTCTTCTAGATCCTGACATCACATGCGCCAACTCTTCTCAACTGCATTGCACATGGTAAAGTACAAGTAAGATGTATGTGCCAAGGTCAGGCAGATTAACTGTGTGCTTACCTTCTTAATCACTGAAAAAAAATGAATGAGGGTGCATTAAAAACCAAAAACAGAGCAAACAACTTCAGTAAGAATTTTACGCCAGGCCCAATATTCGTTTTTTTGTTAAACCACCCTATATGGTCGGGTGGAAGGAAAAAAAACAGTTATGGATATTTTGAGCAATTTGATTGAATATTCCGAATCACTCAAAATATCAATGCAATATCTGGTGGGGCTTAACAGGGCAATGCAGGAACAGCTGCTATCACAGCAGAGATAGGATAAGCAGGGGATAACTTCTGCTTAAACACACCCTCCTCAAGTACAAACACAGCGTGCAACATTGTGGATCAAAAACACGTTTCTTAAACTTATTTCTAACATGTTTTGTATAATAACATCAATAACAACATACAGTACACATCTTTCCTTTAGTGACCTCTTGTTAGCTGGCTATTCTTTACCCTGCTGATGCCCCCCAATGGAAGCTACTGATTAGTTCCCACTCCTTACCAGACACAATTCACAAGCATGGCAAGGCCAAATGACCCGGTGGATATAATTCTCTGTCCCAATGCCAAGGGTAATTTCCTCCCTCATTTACCCCTCTAGTTAATACATGTAGATATCTCTGTGGCCAACCCATGGGCCTCCTCTCTATGTCTCTACTCCAGTTCGCTTTCATGGGACCACCGACACAGCCCATAACTGCAGTAACTTAAATAACTTTTGCATTACTTGACTAGTAGCAATAAACTACCATTAGAAGGTGTCACAAAAGTTTTTGCTATTTCTTTATTGCATCACTTGGAGGTCATAGCATTGGTTAGTCTCTGTGTATCACCTCCTGAAGGGTTTAGAAATAGAAACACATTTTCTTACTTTGTCTGGATGTGAAAGCTGTTGGTTGTTCCTGTATGTTCAAAATCATGGATGGCTGCAGCAAAAATGATAGCTAGAATTTCAATTTCATTCAGGCAGTGCTATGGGAGTGAAATCAATGGAATTAGCAAGGCAGAGAGACCAGCAGAGGGAGTAATAATATAATGAAAAAGAAGGAAAACATGAAAAATTGCATTTAAAATAAATTATTGACATTTCTTGAAAAATGCTAAAAATTACTCTACAATAGTAGAGGGTTGATGCAATAAAAGGTGCAAAACGTGCTGTCTATCTGCAAAAAGATCAAGTGTTATCTAACTAAAGCACGTTAATTCTATCGGCTCATTCAAAATGTCGAAATCTATTTTCTATTTTTTCTTGTCAAGCAGTTAATCGGAAGAATGAAGAACAAACCAGGTGTAATTTTTTTTGTCAAACCCCATCCTCAGTCCCCATCTCTCGAAATGTCGAGCGGTTCTTCCAGACGGATTTTCAAATTGTTGCACTGAATCGGAAATCTAATTGGAAGAACATCTGGCTGTGTATGGCTAGCTTAGTAAAAAGCCAACATCTGATTGGCTGCTGCAAACTTTTGCACTTCTGTTGGGGCCCACCCACCACTTAGATTTTAGATAGATTTCTAATCTATCTAAGAAATGCTGCTTGTAAAATGCGACCTTTAGACATTAGATAGATTGAATGTTCGTCTATGGACAAATTTATAATCTATCTAATATCTGTCTTGTGTATGACCAGCTTTGTTGTATCAGCCTCTAGATATTTAGTTAATACAGACACATTTCTTTAGCACTAGCTACAGTATTCACATCTAGTCATTATCCCTGTTCTAGATTCTATGAGGCAGATGCAATAAGGGTGCAAAAGTTTTCCTGTGCCATTAATCTGCAGCAACTAATAAGATTCTATCTAACTGCAGAAACCCAGTAAAAAGCTAACATTTGATTGGTTGCTGCAAATAAATAATACAGGCAAACTGTTTCACCTCTTATTGTATCACCTTACTCATAAGGATTGCTGAGCCCTTAGTTTGTTATTCCATTCTACTTTCCATGCAGAGTTAAAAGTAAAAAATATTCCACAAAAAAAATGTCAAGCACATTCCCAAGCCAAGTTAAGCCACCTCTATTATGTATGAGTACATATCCGTATGCGATGCTTCATTTATAATAAAACGTTACGGTGCACAGCTGCTGGAAGGAACTAAGCCTCTTTTCTTTTAATTGAGCAATAAAACTGAGTGAGATTTTAAAAGTGAAGCAATCTCCCAATCAATTAAAAACACAGAGTCATTAAAGACTTTTAGTGCCAGTGCATATGTTTTGTTCAAATAAATGAATTTGCCGTAAACGAGAACTATATCAGTGAGAAAGCTCGCACTTTCTAATTTGCTGGATCGTTATTGAAAAAGATTTCAGATCAAATCCAATTCCTTAATTTCCTGTACAATTTCTCAACGAGCAGTAGGACAATGAAAATTACTGACATAATACAAATTAAATGAATGATTTTAAAGTTCGATAAGAATGAAATATAATGGTGCGATTGAAGGGAAAATGGAATAAAAGTCAACGCATAAGTATTTCTAAGGTAATATAAAGGTAATTACCACCATGCCCGTTCGCAGCAGAAAGCAATGGACTGTTTGGGTCACATCTGCTGCATGGATCAGGTTATGGTAAGGATTCTTGTACTTCCCATAACCACTTTCCAGAGAGTCCAAAAAACTCATTAGAAATGGAACAGGAATCTATAAGCAAAAAGGAAACAAGTTAGGTCGGATTGGCATAATATGGAAAAATTATAACAAGAAGCTATTTAAGGTTATTTAAAGAGTACTAAAACTGTAGAATGTTTCTTTTTTTTAAATTTCCCATTACTAAAAACTACAATTCTTCCCAAATAGCACTGTACCGTTATTTTGTTGATTAGTGCCCTACTAATTTAGATACCTAATCTAAAACATTTTATATTTCATCTGTCAATCAAGTACCATATTATAATAAACTCTTCTGCTGTGCACAGTTTTGCAGTAGTTGGTATAGTGACTGTTGGTATGTGTGAATAGCATAACAGGAAATTGCCTTTCCCAGCGATGACTCAAAGTGATTTCTAAACATGCTTGCCCTCACAATTAGTCATGAAGGGAGATACTGAGCCTGAGCAATACAAGTACATGCCGGGTAACACACAGAAAGCCACAATTTCTTTAAAGTATTCCAGATTCAGTAACATAGTTGGACCCAGGGGGAGAATTTACACCTCAAGAACATGAAGGCTCAAAAAGCATTGTACCTTTAGCCCCACCCCTAAACACAGGACACACTCTTAAGCCAAACCCATTTTCTCATTTTGGGAAGAAAAGAGATTATAAAGGGGGTTAATTGGTGGGAAGAGAATAACAACTGTCCCTCCAACCAAAGGTGCCCCTAGACACGTGCCTACTATGCCTAATGGTAAATCCGGCCTTGGTTGCACCTCACATGGAAATCACCACTAATGATCATTTCTCTGGTGAGGCTTGTGTTTAGCCATGGGTATGGGCTATTGTAAAGTTTTCTATATCTTTTCAACAACTAAAAATGGGGGAAAAAATACATATATTATACTTTATGGATGTTAAACTTATAAATAGATATAAAGTTTGTTTTGAAATCCCAAAAAACAGTAACAGTAATAAAGTAAACTATGCTTGTGAAGGTTCTCATTCATCCAGGTCATGGTATATCTGTTGTATTCAGTTAGATCAACTGGACTTGAAGTTTCGTTCTTGAAGACGTTTCGCTATGTAGCAGGGGTCCCCGAGAAATTAAGAAGAATTTTCAATAAACACCGTATCCCTGTCTGCTTTAAACCAAACAACACACTGAGGCAGCAATTGGTACATCCGAAAAAGACCCAATACCGAAACACAAGAAAAGCGACATCATATACGCAGTACAGTGCAGTGAAGAATGCTCTGATTTGTATGTGGGGGAGACCAAACAGCAACTGCATCAACGTATGGCCCAGCACAGAAGAGCCAATTCCTCGGGTCAGGACTCAGCTGTGTACCTGCATCTTAAGGATAAAGGAGATACCTTTGAAGATTGTAATGTTAACATATTGGCAAAGGAATGTGACTGGTTCAAGAGAGGTGTTAAGTAGGCCATTTATGTGAAAATAAAGAAACCAAGCCTAAATAGAGGTGAGGGCTTTCGACACCAACTGTCTGCCATGTACAATGCTGTTTTGACACCTTACTCTGGGCGTTCCTATAACACCTCTTAACCACTATCCAATCACGCCCTTAACACCTGACTGTGATATGTTAATTGGGATTTTCCAGGGTACATAATTGCCACAGATTTCTGAATTGAGAAAGCCAGTTGGATGACTGTTAAATAAGATCTGATTGGTTGGGGCAAAATTAGCACCATTTTTAACGGTAAGAACTTTTATTGAATCTCCCTGTATATTTCTAGAAATTTTGAATTTTGAATTTACAATTCTATTGTTTCTAGAAATCTCAAAAATACTACACGGAATGCCAAAACAGGAAGTGCATGAAAGGGCATGTCCATCCCTTTTTTGAACTTTTGGGGTACTGTAGGGCTTTCTCCCCCAGCCCAACCGCTATATTTATATGTGCAGAAACTCCCCCGATCATTACTTACCTTACCTATTTCCTCCGGCGTACTGTCAGAAACTGCAAGCAGGGGGCCGGACCGGCAGCCACGCCCGTGATTGGCTAGGAGGCAGGCAATCACGGATATGGCTGCCGGCAGTGGAGAATGCCTGGGGGGAGAGGTAAGCTCAGTAATGATCAGGGGAGTTTCTGCACATATTAATATAGCGGTTGGGACTGGGGGAGGAAGCCCTACAGTACCCGAAAGAGGTTTTATGCTAGGGGGAGGGAGAGGAAAACGGGAGGGAGAGTGGGGGGGAGGGCTGCTATGAGCAAGCCAAAAACCTCTCAGAGGTGGAAAAAAATTCCCTCCCTGCCGTGCTCCTGGTGGCCAGTTTTTGGGACTTTACAGGGACATTACAGGAGAACCATTTGGAACTGGGATATAAGATAAGGATTTTTATACACCACATAGTGGGACCAGTAGTGGGTTAAATTCTGGTTTTGGGGGTGGACATGCCCTTAAAGTTTCCAGTACTAGACAGTGTTTTTTTATATTTTGGGCATTGATACGTGTTCTCTAGACCATCATTTACAGTAAGTTAACATGATACTGTACCCCTGACTTCAAAAGGTCCGCTTGCAGATTTTCCAAGAATCTGCAAGCCCATCTCAATGTATATTGTAACATATTATTGCAATGTTTGATATAACTATGTGTAATTTAGCCTTGTTTTGCAGATCTATTTGTATACAACCTGTTTTTGTGATTAAGAAACTTGTTCTAACCTTTCACTTACAAACAAACAAAAGGAAGCAAAATGATCATGCTGATAAATTCATCAAGCTTTGAGATCTGATTTCAATTTCACATTTTCTTTTTATCTCTTTATTCTCTTTACCTTTTATTTCTTTCATCAGCATGAATAACCTTTTTACCCTTTACCATTTTACGTATTTCTTCGTCTCTGCAACTGCAAGCTCCAAATTTCATTTATTCCTCCAACTATTTTACAACCTTTTCAAACAACATGATTGATTGTCTAGCGATAAAAGGCCTTTTTAACACACTACAGATAGGAGGTTCAAAAAAGATAAGGATCTTCATCATAGCATCCAAAAATAAGAAGGATTTTAGGTTTTATTTTAGATTTTAAATTCAAAGTCACCAGTAAAACAACCAGTCAAATCGAAATGTTAAAAAAACACATTGGCATTTTCTGACATCCTAAAAACATACTGGCATCTTCCTGCACAGTTACGTTGTTTTCTTTTTGTTTCCCCTTTGGTCCATGAAAGACATTTCAGAACCAATCCAAAGTGATTTTGCCAATGCTTCTTCCATTGTGTCACAAATGGAGGTGTTTGATAATCTTGTGACATCCTCTTTGACAAAATTAGAGAGAGGCACAAAAGCACCTCAGAGATTTAAGAGCTGACATGTTAAAGTCACACATGCTCGTGAATACACGAACACCCACATTAGTGACATAAC
The DNA here is from genome assembly GCA_019447015.1 of Hymenochirus boettgeri. Lineage (NCBI taxonomy): Eukaryota > Metazoa > Chordata > Amphibia > Anura > Pipidae > Hymenochirus > Hymenochirus boettgeri. Next base: position 279,981,984 of record CM033470.1, read on the forward strand.
AGGAAGAAGCACCTGCAAGATAACATTGTATTGGCGCATGGATCACATCGGTGGAGGAAGCTGTACTTTTTATTCAGTTGGGGATGTTGAGCTTTGCTTGGAGGAGTTGAACTACAGTAAATGGATTTTTGTCTTGTTTCATCAATAAGTATATAAAAAACCATGAAACTCTGCAGGAAGTGTGTGTTCTCATTGGGAATGTGAGGGGGCAGAACCCATCCAGACATAACTAAAGGGTAAGAACATTTTTAGATCACTTTTAAAGTTTAACTTCTCTTATTTACCTAATAAAACATCCACAGGGAGATTCAATAATCCTAAAATATGTGTAAAACCCACATTAACCCAAAGTATTGTCAGGATAATGTGAATTTTACAAGTATTTTAGGGCACTACGCCATTTCCAAATATTTTCGGAAATAGCGCAGTGCACCCGATACAAAACCCCTTTGGTTAAGTTTAGAGCTACCTCTGGCTTTGTATGGGGAATTTAAATGAGCGCAACCGAAGCTTCTTACCTTTACGCGACCCCATGGTGCAATACCAGACATAATCTCGTTTATGTCTAGTATTGTATTGCGGGATCGTGCAAACGTAAGTAACGCAATGTTTTTCATATTGAATCTCCCTGATGATGTTTGAAAAATATGCAACAAATGAAGTCCAAATGCACACTACCCTGCGGGTGCAGACTCCAAAAATATTCCCAACTTCCAAGTGAATACAGATAATTACTAGAACAAGATACGGAGGCTGAGGAAGGAGGCTTGTACCCCCCGAAACGTTGTGTTGATGTTTGGTTTTGAATAAAACTCACCATTTAACACTTGTTCTAGTGATGTTTGAAAAATAGTATTGTGTTCCAGAATTGATTAGGTAATTATGGTATCTACTTAGACTATGCTGAGGAATTCAATGCCCTGTAATATAATATTTATAGAAATATTTATTAGACAGTATTAGAAAACACAAATTTACAACTGTAGGGTCCTTATAAATCATGTAGCCTCTATTAAAACATTTTAAGGAGACAGAAAGGATCGGACACTGCTTGATTCTTGTTTTACTTTTGATATAAGGATCCAGGATCCGCACAATATCACCCATTTATTAACCTACCTTGAATCGACTATTTAGATTGTGTCTGGTTAGCAGTTCAAAAACAATGGTTTTCAAAGCATGGTCTTCGCTCACTTTATTAAAGACAAACACATCAAAGTCCCACAGGTCCAAGTGCTGAAAAAGATCAAAGAAGTTGACAAAATAAATCTCAAAAATGTTATATATTATACGTAAACTACAAATTCTATTATTTCCATGTGTTGCAGGACATTTACATTTTTCAGTTAAACCAATGGGTTATTTCCAATGGGTTATTTCCCCAGCCAAGAGAATAGCAGAACTCTTACCATCAAGAGTTTCTATTGGGGCAAACAGGTCTTAAAATCCCATTAATCAATGTAATGAAGAGCCGGTTCAAGGGCATATCCACCCCTGAAACTAAAATTTAACCCACTTTTGGCAGCACTGTGTAGTGTTAAAAAATCCTAACCTTACATCTCTGCACCTTCCTGCAAAGCAGTTCAGAAAAAGGAAGCATATGAGCTGTCTGTGTGTCATCTGGTGCCTGCTACTTTCTTGTCCTGGAGGACTCTGGCATTCTCAGGGGAGCCCTCCCCACTCCCTTCTTCCCAACCCTTCAGGCTGCTTTATCCCCTACCTATAAAACCCTTTTCTTTAGTGTAAGGCAACCCCAGCCTACCCCCAACCCCCATGTTAATTTTTTAAAACAAGCCCAAGAAATAGACTTACAATCCTTTGTTCGCTTGGCTCTTTGCATAGAACTGGGAGCAGAGAGCCGAGGGAAAGAATGGTGGTAAGCCTATTTCTGGTTTGCTTTTTTTTAAACTAACATGGTGGTTGGGGGTGGGCTGGTGACAAGTGAAAAGTTTAGTTTGGGGGTCGAGATACCCTTTAAGCATTGGCTTTATTGCTCAGCCTATTAAGGCAATAGCTACAACTTTTTAACACCAGCTTATGGCTGACATTAAAAGACCTGCAAAGATTCACTTGCAAGTACTAGTTACCTAATTGTATGCTTATATGGGGCCAAACCTTCATCTGTCCCAGTACATACAGTACTCCTGTGTTCTTTTCTAGGCTCCTTGCTGGTAACACATCAATCTCAGGCTCGTGTCTTTCCTCTACCATCATTTATATTGGAAAAACTAAAGGTGGTCATACATTTGCCATTAAAAATGCAAATACCATTGGATCTAAATTGATGACATCAGAGTCATATGGTCTGTATGGAAAATTTCCCTTTGGCTGTGTTATCGGCTTCCTTTACTACTAGTTAACAAATCATTTGGATACAGTATACAAGGGGCTGATCATAGCAGTGTATTTTCTAAACAAAACTTATGACAGATTCCAATGGAATCTGCTATAAATTTGCAACATTTGTCCAATGTGAATGGGATACACATCCCTAGGGAACTCTGAAATGAGTCAACCACTGAAATGCCCATCTACTAAACAACATCACTGAGTTGCCTGCACCAGGTTGAAACATACACATTTAATGTTTAATATCTAAACCTGAAACCTGCTTATTAAACTTCCTGGTGCATGTTGGATGCACTTTTGCTCTCTTATTTATTTCACAAATGACATTTTTTGCTTATGACAGAGATCTGTTCTAAAACACCACTCACAAGGATTGTGTTCTAAGGGATGATCGTCTCTTTCAGTGACACGGATATTTGCTTTTCCTTACAGTTAACATTGGAACATCACTTTGTTGTGGTTTTTAGCAACAATTACACATTTGTTAAAATGCAACACCTTTAAATAGAGTACTGTTCCCAATGTGATTATGGGGTATAATAAAAGTTACCATTCTGCTATAAAACTGGCTGCACATTGTATTCCCAATGCAGGAGATTTCCTGGTGGCCAGGGGCTGCTTTTCACTAACTATACTAAAGTATAAAGGCCGGTAGAAATCTTCAGCCATGACTAAAAGATCTTGTGTGTCCGACAGCAGTTAAAAGGAAGACCCCATTGGGACCGCCTTATATCCGTACCATGTGTACATACCAGCTTTAATTCTGGAGGGTTTGTGAAACCCCAGTAAATTTTGATTTACTGCAGAAATGTTGAATGTACTAAAAATTTAACATGGAACTCTTAGTTTCATTGTGAAAATTTCAGGGACAGAAATGTTGCGTTGGATTTTCCGTTTTGCGTCACAATTTTGTCAAAATCGCAATGACGTTAAAGCTTTGATGTTATCATTTCTTTGTTAAAACCAATCATTCCGATATGAAACCAGTTGTGTAACAGAATTACTTCCATGAAAACCTCTAATGGGCAGAGGCTAAGCAGTCACTTATCAAGCTGCTCTTATATAATACCACAATTTCCATTTAAAAATTGTGCAAAAGTTCTGTAATACAAATAATATATGATAAATAATACAAAGGTAAATGCACAGGTACAAAATAATATGGCTTGTGGCCAGTACCTTTAGACTATTAACAACAGCTGCAGAATAATTTGGTCCAACTGCTGTGTATGATCTTCGAAACATTCTGTAAGGAGAATAAAGACAGAGAGAGATTATCTTATTTACATCTTTCTTTAGAGGAAAATAGCACCGAGCCAGATAACAGAGATGAAATCCCTAATTTAAATGTAAAACAGGGTTTCCCCCATGCAGCTTCCCTGTCCGTACTAGCGTGTAAACTAGCTTAGCATTGCTATGCTCTGCCAAGTTTCTAATGGATACAGAATCTATTTTAGCTTTAGTGCTAGAAAGGCTATCTAGGAAGATGCATAGATTCTGAATTGAAGTTTAGTATTTTGGGATTTTGGTATGTACACAAAAATAAGAATTTGTGTAGTTTGTATGTGGGATGTAATACATAGGACACAAGCAGATATTATATGGCGATCTTGGCTCTTGATATATCACAAAATGCCGGTAATTGAGAAAGCCAGTCGGATGACTAGCGAAACGTCTTCAAGAACTACATTTCAAGTCCAGTTGATCTAATTGAATACAACAGATATACCATGACCTGGATGAATGAGAACCTTCACAAGCATATTCTGGCACTTTTAACGCCAGCCATTATCCGGCATTAAAAAGTTCCGGAATAGAGTGCCGTCATCGGCATATAACATTAGTTGCCGTGGCTGCGTGGTTAACATCTGCCTTAGCCATGCAGCCACTGCAATGAAGGAGTTTGAGTCCCACTTACCAATATAACATTGGCTAGCACGACTTTAACTCCTCTTGGTGCATCGCCCTGAAGCTGTTTCATTCATATTAGGACAGGAGATGCAATATACCACCTTGCCTCTAAATAAGTTTAAATCCCATGTATTGGAAGATTAGAGAGGATTTTACACAGTGGCGTAACTAGGAAACTGGCCCTTTAGCAAAACTATGATGGGGCCACTACTGTGCTTCATCCAAAGTAATTTTCTGGGAGAAGGCTAAATCTTTCATAGGGAAAATACGTCCCTGGTTTTACATTCATTTTACGGTGCCTGTGTCAGTTTACAAGTTTTTCCAAGTGTTTAGAAATAGCACACCGCAAACAATGCAATAAAATAGTGCTTTCGTGTATCTTTCGTGTATCTAAATACAGATTAAGATGAGGCATTTTTTTTCCCCCAGTATAGTTGCCGTTAACAAAAAAGTTTTTGGTGGGCGTAAAAACCCCTTCAACGGATCACATCTTACAGTACTTGCACTAGTTCCCTAGAAAGTGATTCATACATTGTGGGATCGAGTGCAGGTAAGTAGGTTTAGATACTAAAAACCCTTTCATTTTGTGACCCCCCCCCAGCTTTGCCTTGTTCAAAGTTAGGGATATTGTATGATTTTTAGTGGCAATATAAAGATCTTTGGTTGATTTGGTCAGTTAAAAGCAGGTGGCTTTATGTAGTAATAACAAAATAACTGGGCACCCTCAATTTTGACAATAAAGTATCTAATTGTCAGAGAGTAAAACTAAATGGCTGTCCCTTTATTGGATTTAGAGTTGCCTTTGTTATGTTATTTAAATATCACATATTTTTAAGCATTAATGGGGCCGACTAATAATAACTGCAATATGTCTGCTTGCTTCTGTATGTTAGAAAACACCTCCTGCAGATGAACAAGAAAAAGAACAATCACTCCCATCTTCATAATAACAATATCATTCAAAAACACTCTCCACAGATGTGAAAGGTCAGTGGCTCAGTCCCTCTTACATCACATTTTTCCATCTCTTTCATCCCCATACTATGACTGCAGGAAGAATGGGCACCTTTCCACGAAGATTCCCGCCTGGACTGCATGGACGATGCTGCGAAATCTTGGTTTCTCTTCAGACCGCCGTCCAGTTGACCGTGTTTGCTGGGTGAATGTGGAGGCCAACCAGTCACGGACTTCAGATGGAACAGAGTCTGACCGAATTTCTGGCAACTCATCTTCTGTATCTAGAATCTGTCTGTGGAGCAGAAAACCAAATCATTATAGTGAAAATTAACAGTAAAAAGACAAATGGCAAACATAATACAAAAATGTTTGTATGAGGCTCCTTACAGCTGTTTTTTGATATGGGTCCTTAACTTTCATTAGGACTGTAGGGTCATTGGTCCCTTTGCATTTCCACTAACAATAGCATTGTATAATCAAACCCTGAGTTGACTATTCATTGCGGTGTAGAGGTCACCTGCCAGTCAGGCAGCAACAGGACATGCATATCTTGTCTAGTGAGGTTTAGTGAGCATATGCTGTATTTGAAGTCAGCATGTGAGAACAGCTTAAAAAGTGATTCACCTGTTTATGATGTGGCCCTCCATTGCTCATTATAATGGATTTTTATCCTTTTTGCACAGGTTTGAAAATACAGTAGATTGTTCTTCTTAATCTGAGGTTCTTACCTTGTCTCATCTATATAAACTGCTTCCAGGAGAGATGCTGTGTACTCCAAGTTTTTTTTCAACTCTACGATGTTAACTTCTCCATTTTCTAGCTGCTTGACCATAAATTTCAGGCTAAAGAAAAGAAAAGAAGACATTGATACTTTGGCTATAAAGCTGCTTGACAATCCTTGCACACAAAAGGAAGCATAGAAACTCCAAATTCAAAAAAATTTAAAAAATTATTTTTAACATCTCATAGACTTAAAGGGCATGTGCACCATAAAAATAAATATTTTTCTGGAATGTAGATCCCACCTCTCCCAACTCTAACAGCATTGTCCATTTTAAAAAAAAGTCCCCAGAACATTACTTACCAGCCCGGGATCCCGCAACCTCAGCCTCCAATGCAACTTCCGGGAGCGGAGTTGCATTGGGGGCTTGGCCGGCAGCCACGTCTGTGATTGGTTGAGAGTCAGCCAATCACAGACACGGCTGACAGCTATGGATTTAGCATGGGAATCCGGGCTGGTAAGTAATGTTCTGGGGACTTTTTTTAAAAACAGAAAATGCGTTTAGGGTTGGGAGGGGGGAGCTACACTACAGAAAAGGGTTTCATGCTAAGCTAGAATGGCAGGGAGGGGGGGGAATCAGCTCCACAACGCATTTCACACTACCTTTCCAGAGGCTACAGAAGAGGCAGAGACCTTTATACAGGAAGACAGCTGCTACTCTTCACTTTCCTGGACTTTGGGCAAGCACTGCGGAGGAACCATTTGGAGCAGACATGTAAGGTAAGGATTTTTTAACACTTAACACTGGGGCCAGCTTGGGGTTAAATTATGGGTGGACATGCACTTTAAGTTCGCATTCTCCATTTACACAATTCAGGTATTACTGTATTTAAATATTTGGTAAACATACTTTTCATATATATAATTCACATATATAATTTAAATGGGTGTGGGGGTGCAACACCATTTGTCTGCCATGTACAATGCTGTTTTGATGCCTTATCCTGAACATTTTTGATAACACCTCTTTGCTACAATGCAATCAACACCTCACATCCAGTAGGTCTTGAGCATCTGGCTGTTATATGCTGATTGATACATTCCAGGGTATTTATTGCCAACATATTCTTGTACAAGTCATTTTGAATTGAGCTAACTGAAAAGTACAGATATAATTCAAACACAACTTTCCAAAAATGACAGTGGAGATAAATGTTCTAAGATGCTTAAAATCCAACTTACTGTAACTATAGTTAACGCTATGCAGCTCATGTACTGTGTATAATACATTTTTCCTCAACACAAGTATAAGAACTCTTCCTTACAGAACTGATCATTTGCCAAATGGGTAAGGGAAAGCTCATCTTCCTGCACCCAGGAGGGAGACAAAACAATATCTTCAATGGGTGTTTGTGAGAGTAATTGGGAAGTGACTGGAAAGTCTAATCAGGTGGAAGATTTTCTTGTGTTTGTATTGCTGGATCTGTTTGGTAAATAAGAATATGGTACTACATAATATTGTCTACAGATCTATACATTTCTACACAATTATTTCCATTAACACCAATCTAATATTTCTGTTTTGCAATTTAAAAATGGTTTTCTTTCTTCCTATTGGCATATTAAGTAGAAATCTGTAATAAATAATAATTGATTAAATATTTTTTACTGTATTATTATTAAAGGAACATTAGGTCTAATTATACACACACCCTGCCCAGATTCAAATGTTTGTGTATGAATTTGCATTCATACTAATGATGAGATGAATAGAGATGGACTAGAACTCGAACCCGAGTTCGAGCCGAACTATTTGAATTCGAACAAATTTGGACTTCTCAAACTATCCCAGACCCGGATTTTCGATATTTCCGGACTTTTGATAAATATCGAATGTTCGACCGTTCGAATATGCGGAAAAAACGCCTAATATACATATACACGAGCATAGAATCCGCAAGTAAAATGTTCATGGTATCTAGGTGCGAGGATCGAATCCGAGAGTAAAGTGTCCATTAAAACCTATACGCGAGCATCGAATCCGCGAGTAAAATGTACATGGTACCTAGACGCGAGCATCGAATCCGCGAGTAAAGTGTCCATTAAATCCTATACGTGAGCATCTTATCCGCGAGTAAAATGTCCATGATACCTAGACGCGAACATCGAATCTGCGAGTAAAATGTCCATTAAAGCCCATACGCAAGCATCGAATCTGCGAGTAAAATGTCCATGATACCTAGGTGCGAGGATCAAATCCGCGAGTAAAGTGTCCATTAAAACCTATACGCGAGCGTAGAATCCGCGAGTAAAATGTTCATGGTATCTAGGTGCGAGGATCGAATCCGCGAGTAAAGTGTCCATTAAAACCTATACGCGAGCATCGAATCCGCGAGTAAAATGTACATGGTACCTAGACACGTGCATCGAATCGCGAGTAAAGTGTCCATTAAATCCTATACGCGAGCATCTAATCCGCGAGTAAAATGTCCATGATACCTAGGCGCGAACATCGAATCCGCGAGAAAAATGTCCATTAAAGCCCATACGCGAGCATCGAATCTGCGAGTTAAATGTACATGATACCTAGGCGCGAACATCGAATGTTTGAACGCGAGAGCTCGAAAATAGCGCGAGTGAGAGTAAAATTGATTTTTCGAATGTCCTGGATATTCGAACATGTTCCCCAGACCATTTCCCAGGTCCCACAGCCATTTACATTAAGTTACCATTAATATTTTATTTGTATTTCATTAGAACTTTTCGAAATATTTGACTTCCATTGACTTTAATGGGTCCGTTTTCGAACTTTCGAAAGTTCGGCCATCTCTAATGATGAAGTACAAAGACACACTGCTGAAATAATATATTGAGGGGATTGTATAGTTGTTTTTCTCCTTTAACCTAGTATTAACCTTATCTAGAAAAACAGCGGAATCCTTCTTTATATTCTTTCATTGATCCAAAAGAACTTAATATTGGTCAATTGATTCAGAACATGCCTTCTGACATGCAAAAACAATCATTTACACTTGATTTCAGTTTCCTGGGATGATGGAGTTAATGTCTCCTTCCCAGTTTCCCCTAAGGAGTTCTTCTGTCTGATAGAACGCTCCTACACATTACCTGAGCTTATTTTTCAAACTTTGGCATCCTGGGGCCTAGAAAATCCCAGTGAAGGAGAAAATGAAATGCGAAAACGAACTCTCCAGAGGTGAAGAGACCCAGAATTTAATTTATTTTACTGAGAGTAGTGGGAGCATTGACAAGTTTTTCTGGAATTTTTCTCTACAAAATTATGTTATATGAATAAGAAGAAACAAACACGAGATTTCTGTCTAAAGGAAAAAGAACAGACATGCAACGTGGGTAAATTAAATAATACAGTACATGGTTCTTCGGGATCAATAACCCATGAAAACTATACATGCAGAAGTAATACTACTTCTGAGGAATCCGAATAATATTTCAACAATGGCGATTTCTTATACACAGCTTATGGATCCACAATTAAGGTTCCACCTGTAATTAGAAGCAATTATCTACTCGGGTTACAAAATACCCAATGTCCAATGTTGCTGAAAAAGTAAACAACTAGTGACCACACAAAGGGGCCCTAAGCAATTTCAATACAATAATATTTGGATAGAATAAGTGGCTATGAATTTAACCATTACATTATATAATAAGAAAACAAAAACCCCTGGACAATGAGTATTAACATGCGTAGTATACCAGAATTATGCTGGACTATAAGATTTGAGGCTGAAGCCACACTGGACCCGACAGTAATATGCGTGAAAAGCGTGTGTACATTGATGCGCATTGCTGTCCATTTGCACTGTGGTTGTACAATATTCCGAAATCAAAGCACATGTGATGTGCAAAAACTTTGTGACTGTATGCACTCTGTATGAATACGGAACACAGCACAGCACATGCATTATGGCCACCCACATTGACATGCACAGCCATTGATTGCTCATATTCTAATGGATCACAAAAAGCGGTCATAGTACTTGAAAAATGCGCTAGTGTGGAGGTGTTTCCAATTATCTGGATATTTTGCGTGTGTACATTGATGCATGCTGCAGTCCATTTGCACTGCGGTTTGCTCAATATTCCGAAATCAAAGCACGTGCGATGTGCAAAAACTTCTGGATATTTTGTATTGTAGTAAGCATTAGAAAGAAAGTAAATAAAGTGCATGACCAATTCCCAGAGATGAACCCAACTAGGGTTCTGTTCTATTGGATACCTTACGTCATTTTGTTAAAAGCCACCACTGTAACCTATGAACCATAAGGAGTAGCTACAATAGAATAAAAATCAGGAAACTATACAAATATGCTTGTGAAGGTTCTCATTCATCCAGGTCATGGTATATCATGGTATTCAATTAGATTAACTGGATCTAAACTGGATCTAAACTGGAACTAAACTGGAACTAAACTTGAACTAAACTTCAAGTCCAGTTGATCTAATTGAATACCTTGAGAAACTATACAAACATTTTTCAATGCTATTATGTAAGAATTATCCTGATTAAATAGCGAAGAGTAGAATTAAATTGGATAAACTACAATTCTAACACTGCAATTAACTAAACTACTTAAATATTGAAAATAAAACAACAAATAATGTTGTCCCTTAAGATTTTGGAAATTCTTCTTAATGTATTCTCTTAATGAGCTTCAAAATAGAACTTACAAGGGAAGAAGCTGTTTTAGTGTGAATTTCACAAACAGGGAAACTGATAATGAGTAATTTATTTTTAATGTCAGCGCTTTACAAGAAGGAAGTTATATATACTTAAACGAGAAATAAATTCTATGGGAAATCCCATAGATTCCTTAAAATGACAAGTCTTGCTATAAAGACAAAATGCTTGACAATGTGGGATGGAGGAATCTTTGGGCATGTTCCCCTCCAGAGTCCAGACAAATTATGCCCCAAACCAGGCCCCCAAAAACCTTCTCACTTTGTTTACCTGGCTTCCTCACATAGCAGTTGAAGAGCAGGAGGGTGTACGGCTTGCTATGAACCAAACCATCCTGATTGGCTGCGGCCTAAATAAGTACATTTTTCACTTTATATGAATAAAAAACATGGCCACAGCCTTTTTTAATAATAACCATAGCACTACCAACTTTGCAACCATAACTGATAAAATTATCTAAAAGTGATGGCAGAAGTACCCCAGGAGTCTCTGCCGGTGAGTGGGAGACTGGTCAGCACCATAAAGCCCCGCCGCCGGCTTAACTAACATGGGAGGTTAAGGAGCTTTGCCTTGATCTTGAATCAATAGATCAGGATCCGGGAATGAAGATTAAAGATACTTACCTTTAGTGCAATCTAAAGTGACGAGAAGGCATTTCTGCAGAGATTTTCATGTCTGGAAACAGTTTAAAAATCAATCTTTGTTGATAAAAAATCCCCTTAGTATATTTCCTTAGTAACATAATTTTCCAGACGCCTTAATATTAATCTTTCCCTTTCGCGTTTCTTGTGACAAATCTATTAATGGCTAAAGACTATTGGATCCATTAGAGACATTGTTAAGTGGTTTGCCTTACCTGTATAAATTAGATAGAATAATCTATAGCTTTAGATTTGGTCTACAGTAGTGATTGAATACTGTTTATATATATATATATTTTCAGTGCTGTATGCTAAGGGGGGGATTTCTGAAGAAGCACAGTAGAAAGTTCATGACTAGAGATGGACTAGACCCAAACTTGAACACACAAATTTGAACGTTCGCTAATTATCGAATGTTCAAATTCATGTTCCCAGACTTTAGCGCTCCTATACAGAAAATAGAGGAGTGGTCACCTACCCCCTCCGTTAGCGGAGCTCCACGTCAGCGGCCTTTCAGCATGTCCTTGAAAACATATACACTGCAAATAACAGGCTTCAAGCTTTAGGATTTTAAAAATTGAAAAAGAACCAATAAGATTATTTTTCAATTAGAACTGGTTACAATCAGATTGGTCTGTTCCCCAGACCATTTCTGAGGTCCCAGAGCCATGTACAGTAAGTTACCATTGCTGTTTTACCTTATATTTAGGCAGATCTGTGCAGATTTATTTCTCCCATTGACTTAAATGGGTTTTTACGCGGATTTTCGAATTTTTTCGAAAATCCGCGAATCCACAGGCAGAACGGATTTTAGCAGTTTTGGCCATCTCTAATTACTAGTAACATAATTTTAAATATTGTCCTGTTTTTTTTTTAAAGATTTCTCATATATATACCGTATTTATATATATATATATATATATATATATATATATATATATATATATTTATTTTTTTAGAAAAGGCAAAAACAAGTTTTACTCATTTCACCTTGGTGAAAATTAATGCTTAAGAAAATTCGCCTCTTTATAAATACGTCAAAAAAAAAATATTGCTCATTTATATTTATGGCCCCAGGCCTCTCTGTTATGCTATACCAGTAGTAGTTGTTGCTGTAGGTTATTTAAAAAATCTTAAAGTCAATATTTGTTTTATATTAATATCGGTCTTAAAAGAATACCAATACTGTATCTTATCCACCATAAAACTTTTGAGTCTAAACTCCACCATCACAATCACTTACTGGGGCAACTAATAGACTTTTTCCCACTGTAACAGATAAACTTTTTTCTGGAGCAGCAGTGTTCAACATGCTGTTTATATGATAAGAAAAAGCTTTTGAGATTTGTAGGTTAGGTTGACCACCTTTGAAAATGCCCCCCATATTTGTGCCACATGCTTTTATTCCTCATTTCCTTTCCATGCACGTTTTCTCCTTCATTGTGCCCTTGCCCAGAGCCACCAGCCGTTCAAAAATTGATTTTTCCTTTCACGCTTTCAGCTTCCAACTAATTGAATAGATGCTACCTGTGATTATGACATGGCTGTTATATCAGACAGAGGACAGGCTTACTGTGCCAAGAAAAGAAATATCCAGACACAATAAAGTGAAGTTATTCTGTGTTTTCCCTCATTTATATTAATATGTCTGCAAAGGTGATGTTGGTTCAAATGGTACAAGGCCTTCAATCCAACTAAAGAGGTGAAAGTGAAAAAGACACAGCAGCTGCACACAGAGTAATGTTAATCTGTAGAACAAAGATAAATGTATCTGAATGACTGGAATTCCTGGGGAATCTGTAAGAAATTCAGGGGTTATGGAACGTGATAAAAAGGTAATAGGCATAAATCGGTATATCCCCAATCTATAGACAGAAGAAAAAAACAATGGTATGCTGGCATTCGGCTAGAAAACTGGCCACACACATTACCAGATCTCTCCATATACTTATTTTAAGTTAGTGGTTGTGCCACTATAGTATAGAGGCCAATAAAAGTTTTTACTTGTTTCTGACAACATAGATAACAACATAGATAACTCCCATAGTGCTTGGTAAAAAAACAGACGTACTAATTTGCATGTTAGATACATTGCCAATCTCTGAATCATTTGTTGTTTTGTAAAAGAAGAAAGTAAAGTTATAATAAGAAGGAATCCCAATAAATTAGGAATGGCTATAGTATCTCAAAGCAAAAGGCAAGTATGATTGCACATTTAAAGTGTAAACTAAAAATGAAAGGAGCACACCCTTTCAGTTATTTGGGTTATCCTACTCCTAAGGAATTCAATTAAAAAGCCAGTGACAAGAATTGCAGTCGGTGCACATTCAGGCAGATTCAATAAAAGTTCTTATTGTTAAAAATGGTGCTAATTTTGCCCCAAACAATCAGATTTCATTTAACATTTGAAAGCTAAGGCTGGGTGCACACGAAGGGATTATTTGTCCCGACTGGGGACATATATCCGTCAGTCGCGGCAAAATTCAGCCACGGGCAGAGGTGCGAACGATCGATAATGACGTACCACAGGGAACCGCACGATGGATCGGAATTTACCGACATGTCTGATCGGCCATTCGTCCGATCCAGATGAACAACCAGATCGGTCACAGCCAGCTGCCCCACACCAGCAGATATTTTCGGCCGACCAAACGAAAAGTGCTGTGAATCGATCGGTCGGCCCAAAATATCTGCCGGTGTGTACCAAGCCTAACATCTGATTGGTTGGGGCAAAATTAGCACCATTTTTAATGATAAAAACTTTTATTGAATCTCCCTGTATATGTTTTTTCTCTCCAACTCAATCAAGAAGGAAGTTCAGCCAAAACTGATGTTCAGTTCCTCAACCTCAGACATATAGAAAACTACAATTCTAACCATTAGCAGTGGAGAGGAAAACCCGGTCTTCATTCGCAACTGCTGGTTTTGAAAATCCATAGATTTTTCGAAAAAGAAAATGGAACCCTCTGAAAATGCTATTGAATATTCCAAATTTGTGATAGAAAATTCTAAAAATTCCTTTTCAATTGGGTTTGAACCAGATTTTCAGAACTTTAATAGGTTCTGTGGAACCGCCCTTTAGTAGAGAAAGGTCTGTAGAGAAAGGTCTGTGTAAAATACAGCAGTAATGGAATAGTTATATTCAAAGATATATTCTAAAGGTTTGGAATACTAAATTGTACACAATATATGTAATCTAATTTAAATTTCTCTACAAACAGAATGAGACCATCCCGTTAGATCCAGCTGGCAAGCCTCTGGCAAAATTACATTGCATTTTTGAACAAAGATGCTTATTTTTTTCCTTCCAACTGCCAAAAGTCATATTGATAACAGAACATAACAATCCACCAGGCATCAACAGAAACCAGTTAACAGAGGGAGAGGATGGCAATGCATAACGCTGTATTCTAAAAGCCCAGAGCAGTCATGCTGAAATCAAGATATTTCATATAACAGCTTAGACACTACAGTTATCATTTTAATTCCCTAGGTGGAAAAATATTACACAAACAATATCTGAATAGGAAAAAATGATAACACAAGACGCAGCTGCGCTAAACTTAAATAGAAATAATCTATAGTAATTCAGCGCAGTTCATAAAAACCGTAACGTGGCAGCAGGATAGTTTTGTATTTGATGCCATCATTTATTTCTGAGCTGCCGATGCAAAGAGTCTAAAGGCAAAACATATATGGGTGACTACCATTCTGCAGGCTTTCTTCCGACCATTTTTCATTTCTATAGCCTGCAGTGCACCTTTTATGCACTTTATTCATACAGCTTCACAAGCAAATGGCTGAGAATAAACACAATCACTCTCATCTGCTGCAATTATTTGGCCTCAAAATCTCATTGAATTGGGTTCCAATGAACAATTTCATTGGCAGAATAAGGATATCATTTAGCTATTCATTGGAAGGTTTACGTGTGGATCATTTGAGTTTCCTCAATACATCTTTTCCAGTCTCTGTTAACAAGCAATCAGAACAAGACTTATTTATTTCATTATTTCAAGCACTAGCCATCTATTTTATACATTGTCTATTTATTTCGGAATCAGCGTGTCCTTAAGAAAACAACACAAGATGAAAATGTTGTTCAAAAAGTCCTTTCTTCTTATTTTACCAACAAACTGGGAATGGACAGAATGCATAGAACAGGATTGATTGAGGGTTCCATTAGCATTGTTTTGAGTCCCATAGGAGAATAGCACTTGTTAAAGTTCTTATTGTTAGGGAATTACAAAGTAATGAGTTATGGGTTAGGCCCCCCTTATGGTGCATGTTAGTGGATCACAAATTCATCCCATTTTGATTAATGAACTGCTTTGCATTAACATGGCCAATTTACTGCTTCTTTTAAAAACACAGCATTTTAGTGATGTTACATGTGCTAAGAGATCTTTGCACATTGGAGCAAACATGCAGTGGGCTGAAACAATAAAGTCTCTCATGAGTATTATATGGGGATCTGTCTGAGCCTAGAAACCGCAAGGCATTAGAAAATGAATGAAAGTAGTTAGCAAATTGCTGTACATCTGTGCTAGAACACTCAGAAGGATAAAGTGTAGAAGTGTTCATTCATATTGATACATTATTTGCTGGGCCAGCACACCGAATCAGGAGACTGCTATTGTATTTTTCTGCACCCATAAATGTAAAACCCTGAGAAATTAAAAGAAAAGAACAGAGTTGAATATTTTGTTTATAACAAGGTCACCTTTTAATCAATTTGAGTTCTGGTCTATGACTTAAGAGACAAAATTCTCTCATAGAGATGACTGTGGTTTCTTGTTCTTGGAAGTAGGAGAAACTACTGTATAAAACAAAATTGTAGTATCTGGATGTTTCAGTTAATACATAAAGGTTGATTTTAAATGAATATCTGGACCTAATCTGAAGAGTTTACAATCTTCAGAAAAAAGTTACCTATTCTACATATTGCATAGCATTAAAACACATTTTGCTTTGATCCAAAGATCTTAACCATTTAAGTCATCTATTACTTCCACACACCTAAATGTGTATTTCTGGTTGTGAGGGAAACTGGAGTATTCAGAGGAAGCCCACACAAACACAGGGAAAACATACAGTACACACTTCCTTGCAGATGTAGCTAATGATAGAATCGAACCTATGACTCACAGATGCACATCAGCAGTGCACTAACCACTCAGCCACTATGCTTATATTCTCTTTTTCTTATAATGTTTAAACTAATTGTGCTGCTATTAATGTATGGTGAAAAATGCCTTTGCAGGTCTGATCATTAAAGTTTTACGCTGTGGTATTATTTGTTTATTTTTTACAACTAACAGGGTTATTCAATAACAGTTCTTATCGTTTAAAATGGTGCTAATTTTGTCCCAACCAATCAGATGTTAGCTTTTAAATGTTAAATAAGATTTGATTGGTTGGGGCAAAATTAGCACCATTTTAAACAATAAGAACTTTTATTGAATCTCCCTGTTAGTCAATTAGCTAGATGAAATTAGCAAAGCAGCAAAGCCCTGAAGGAATAGTACTGAAAGAAGTATTCATAACTACAGTGACGTTCCAAAGTCTGGAGGTGAGTGATGGATATATACTGGATAGCCTAGTGCTGTTAGCAATGAACCACATCAATTTATCCAGTTAGGAAACAAATGCAATTTGCATATAAATCACCTCATCCTAAATGAGATCTAACAAGAACAGAACACTTGTCTACTAGTTCTGCATGTTCACCTGTTTACCGTGTATGCTGTAAATCCTATCTGCTATTTATAGGTGAGAAGCCTGTCTTTGCAGGGATTTATTTGGAAAGACTTGGAGAATAATCATTTTATTATAAGTTTTATTATACGTTTTATTAACATTAAAAACAGCAGAAGTAAGAACTAAATACATAAAACACCTCCAGACTTAACAATAAGGAAGCTGTTAAATACTCATGCAGTAGCTGACTGTTTTCTGGCAGAATCTGACTGTTTTCAAGCTCCTCCCCCCAATCATTGTCAGTGAGAATTGTCACTGACAATGACTGGGAGGAGCCATAAAGAAGTCAGCTACAGCATGAGTATAATTGTTCATTAAGATAACATTGAAGATCTTGTCAACTATATTGTCATTGAGGACTAAGAATGTGGGACCATTAAATAATGGGTCTGAGATGGTTGTAGAGGATGCCAAAAAGGCTAATGTACTAAACTGTTTTTTTCCTCTGTATTTACTATAGAGAATCCTAGTCCTTATAGTAGGGATTGTAATAATATTAAGGGTATAAATGAGGAAAATTCACTCTGGCTGACAGAGGATATGGTACATAAACAATTAGACAAAGTTAATATCAATAAAGCCCCAGGACCAGATGGAATACATCCTGGGATCTTAAGAGAGCTTAGTCCAGTTTTATCTAGACCACTGTTTCTTATCTTCTCAGATTCACTTTTGTCTGGTGATGTGACTCTGGATTAAAAAAAAGCCAGTGTAAAACCTATTTTCAGTAGTTGTTTACAGCCTGGTAACTATAGACCTGTAAGCTTAACAAAAGTGGTAGGGAAAGAGCTGGAAACTTTGTTACAATATCATATCCTTGCCTTTGTCTCCAGAACTTATCATATTTATAGTAGTCAGCAAGTTGGGTGCCACAGGGTTCTGTGTTGGGGCCACTTCTATTTAATCTGTTTATTAAGGATTTGGAAGTAGGTATTGTCAGCAAGATTTCTGTGTTTTCTGATGACACAAAACTTGTCGACCATTTAAAAGCTTTGGAGGATGTGCAATCTTTGCAGGTGGATCTAAATAGATTGTCACATTGTGTTACTTGTGCTACTTAAATGGCTATGTGTTAAGTGAGTCCCAGTTGGAAAAGGATTTTGGAGTTTTGGTGGATAACAAACTTAAAGGAACAAGCAGTGCCAGGCGGCAACAGCCAGAGCCAGCATGGTATTGTCTTGTATAAAAAGAGGTATGGATTCAAGGGAGAAAAATGTTATTCTCCCTCTTTACACAGCATTGGTAAGGCCTCATTTGGAATATGCAGTGCAATTTTGGAATCCTGTGTACAAAAAGGACATCTTTGAAATGGAAAGGGTTCAGAGAAGGGCAACTAAATTAATAAGGAGATTGAATATGAAGAGAGACTGGAAAAGTTACAAATATGTACGCTACAGAAAAGGCAATTGCATGGGGATATGATTACTGTGTATTAATAAACTAACAGGCCATACAATAAACTATCATTTGGAATATGCAGTGCAGTTTTGGAATCCCATATACAAAACGGGACATCTTGGAAATAAAAGCAGTTCAGAAGGGCAACTAAAATAATAAGGGGAATGTAGGGGCTTGACTATACAGGAAAATTGGAAAAGGGGTGTTTGCGTGGGGATATGATCACTTTATACAAATATATTAATGGGCCATACAATAAACTCTCTGGTGTATTGTTCACTAATCGGTCATATCAGAAGACATGTGGACATCCTTTAAGATTGGAAGAAAAGAAGTTTAATCTTCAGGTTAGGAAGTGAGAATGGTGAAACTGTGGCACTGTCTTCCAGCAGAAGTGGTAATGGCAAGTTCATTGAGTAGCTTTAAAAGTGGGCTAGATAAGTTTCTAAAACTAAAAAATATTGATAATCACTGGTATTATTACATATACTGTAGTTCTGGTTGATCCAAGGACTCTTTCCAATTGCCATTTGAATCCCCCCCCCCCTTTTTTTTAGCTGTTTTTTTTTTTGGATCAACTGTTAGGTAGGGTTAGAGGGGAGGGTGTAAGAGTTGGACTTGATGGATATATGTGTCTTTATTCATCCTCAATTACTAAGTAACTATATATTTATGCCCTTAACACTGCTTTATTAGTGGCTAAGCTTGCATGTGTGTTTTTTAAAAGCACTTGTATTATACAGCTGGAAAGCACTTTATTTGCAGGAAACACGACTGACTTCAAGAGATAGGGGGGGGGGAAATCACATAACTAAATAGCTATAACATACTGTACATAGTATTACAATAGTATTAATTAGTAATAATAGTATTAATTAGTTACCAGGCAGCAATATCCTACTAGAGATGTCCGAACTTTTCAAACTTTCGGACTTCAGTAAAATGCGGTTAAATGGTTACTTACAGTAAACGGTTTTGGGACTTGGGAAATGGTCTGAGGAACACATACATATCACCAAAACTTGTTAACTTTCCTCACGACTGAGATATTTTTGAATTTCTGGATTGAATATTCAAGGGTTACAGAAATTAATCGCCGTATTCAAGGGTTAGCAAACAACACATTCAAGGTTTCTCTATGAGTTTGACGATTAGCGAACACCACATTTGAGGGTTATGGAGCGCAAAATTCAAAGTTTAGCAACTAACTCAATGGTTACCGAACAACGCATTCTAGGGTTATGGAGCACTTTGATTGACGGTTATCAGTTTGAAAATTTCTAGAATCTTCGAATGTTTGATAATTAAAAAAAAAGTCTGTGAGTTCAAAAAGTTAGAAGGTTCGTAGTTTGAAGAGTCCGAAAAAGTCAGAGTTCGTACATACTCAAAAAAACTTGGGTTTGAGTTCTAGTCCATCCGTATATCCTACCGAGTCTATGCCAAATAATAAGTCATTGATAGAGATCTTTAAGACAACATCAATTTAACGACAAGACAATGTCATATGCAAAGGTTGTAGAGAGCAGCCATTGCTTCATATGCAAAATATAATCTCTAGTGATTAGCAAGTAGCAGAACTTTAGTGGCCATATAGGTTCATTGGTCACTTTGCAATTGCACTAACATTGCTGAAAGGGGGGGGGGGGAAAGATAATGTTTTATTACTTCTTATATAAAAAGATTTAGTTACATCTTTCCTGTAAGGCTAATAGAACAGATAGTAATAATGTGATGTCATTTCTATAAAAATAAAGTGAACACAAAACATTTACTTAATAAAAGACATTTTGAGAGCAGAAATATTGTTGCTTACAGAATGGTAATGCATATGAGTGTTAATATAATACAATCTGTCAAATGCCATTATTACAAGTGATCTGACCATGCGAAAACTGTTTTGGAACTTTAAAAAATGACATTCTCGTATTGACACTAACAGTAGTCAGTGAAATCGGTTTCACTTCTATTTGACCTTCAGAAAATTGTTCTGTTTAGTATGGATGAGAGGTTTGATAATAAATTGGTCTGTGCACAGATATCACTGTAATGCTTAAAGGTTTATGATGTAAATTTCTGGCAGCAGCAGATATATATAGGGATGGCCGGTTTGCGGATCCGAATCCGGATCCGCCGCGGATTTATCCCGTTCACAAACGGCGGATTTTTCGGGATTTTCCGCCTTCCGAACTTCCGATTCGCGGATTTTTCGTATTTTCAAAAAATTTAGAAAATACGAGAAAACATGTATTTTCGAAAATTTTCGAAAATACAAGGATTTCTCTTATTTCCATACATACGTATTTTCTAAAATTTTCGAAATTACGAGGATTACTTGTATTTTCCAAAATACATATTTTCGAAAATCCGAAAAATCTCGTAATTTCGAGGGTATTTTTCATTTTAATGGGTCCGCTCGTGGATTTTGAATTCATTTTTCCGAAAATTTGCGGATCCCCGAGCGGACCGGATTTTGCGAAGTTCGGACATCTCTAGATATATATAACAAACACGTACAGTATACCAGAGTCAAGGGCACTAAAAACTACAATATTGTTTCTTATACTCGTCTCCCTTGCTGCCTGGCCATACACTATTAGATTGATTTGGTGTTAAGTTGTACATTCCTTCTCTGTACCATTCATTTTCCATTAAAATGTCAATCACAAAATTATCATCCTGGGAATTTCGGGAGGTAATTAGATTAATATATAACCTGCATTATTTTTATTTTTAACAGCCGATACATTTACGGTTAAATCTGAGATGTTTATGAACAATCCAAACAGCACAATGGAGATGTTGTGCTATTTGGCTGTTTGATCCATCCTAATATGTAACCCATATCCTGCCAATAAACTTTCATATTAACATAGATCATATACATAAAGAAGCAGCAGTGATGAGCCCAAAAATATTTCATAACTGCATGTAGCCTAGTCACCTTCTCTTCTGTGCATGTCACGTTCTAGAACTAGACAATAGAGATCAGTTGATCGGATAATCCTCAGCTAAAGGAGGGAGTTGGCTAAGGTAAGATTTTGGTTTTCTTTAGGGATTTGGAAACTTAAAGATTTTTTCCCCCAATTATTTGTATTGTATAAATTGATTAAAATTAAACTGCACTGCAGCTTGAAATGCTTAATTTCCACCATTCACAAATCAATCTCCAAGGTTCCAATTCTGAACCTCTACTGATCTATAATTCCAATATTGAAATCTCTGTTTAGAGAAACTGAGGCTAATTGTATGACATTCACAACTTAATTGGAAACAATTTGGATAGACAAGAGATGATTTTGTACTTTATATTCTCCTTTATATTTTCATTTTTGTCTCTTCAGCAGTAGGGAGACAACGCAACCCAAAGTGGCAATGTTTCATGTTTCACTTAGAAGCAATAAACGTTTCAGCAGAGTTTGAAACGAGACAGTTGAGGTTCTGCTCACAGGCAATCCCCATAGTGGGGCACCTTATGCATTGCTAATGATCTCCATAATGCTCTTATCCCTACTGATGCGCTCTGTATCCAGCACCTCAACCAACAACCTATAAATATTATTTGTTATCCCTTCATGCTCAATGAGCTTTTTATAAGCTTGAGCATGTGCAATTGATGCAGCAGGGCGAAACAGCAGGCAACCACTGGCTGTGTCAGCAGTCAAAGCCTTGATTGACTGCATAGAGGGAGGAGCCCGCTTACTCTGCCAGAATGGAGGTGATAGTTATACTTAAATATCTGGTTAATAATAATATCTAATAACATGTTAAATATATTAGTTAGGGGACATATGACCAGATTTTAATTTTAAGGGTGAACATGGCCTTTAAATTAAAAAAAAATCAAAAGTTTAATTAAAGGACAAATAAAACGTGTAACCAGTTGGTGCGTTTGTGGATCCTCATCTTACCTACCGATTTCCTCTGCTGATGTCCACAAAGCCAAACAATTATTACTTGGCCCTAAGAAAGGTACTTCACAAATTGTTATTAGTGCATATGTTCTTTAAATGTTAGTTTATGAAATAGAACATGTTAACATCACCTGTATTTAGATTAGTGTCCCTTTAATGCTAGGACAGGTGCTTAATATAAAATTCACATTGTAGGATCCATTTCATTAGCTGTGTCCTATTTCTGAGAAACAATCTAAATAGCTCTGAGGCTAATTGGTTTTTAATTGGTTCAGGCTGGATCCGTAACAAACAAAAAGCAAGTTTACATTTTCTTTGTCCCTTTAAATATATAAAAATTTAAGGCAAATCATAATCTAATCCTCCTACCAGCATGAAGAAAAGAATAATAAAATGTAAAAGACTGTTATTACTACATAAAGCTGCACTGTCTCATTTTAATGAGACCAGCGGTTTAGCAGAGGACACTGTTAAGACAATGGGATTTGGTCTGCCAAGAGTAGATAGAAGCTACAGCCTATAAATGGAAGGATTGGTTGATAAATAGCACAGGCAAACATTTGCTATACTGAGTTTAATAAAGTTTGGTAGCTGTATCATCCACAGGACAGCGAGTCGTCTTATTTAATGTCTCATTTTTAGAAAAACAAACTAGATTATGTTCCTCTGCATGTAAATGCAGTCAAAGCTTACATGACAGTAAATCATTTATTTACAATTGTCTGGCAAATCAGCTATGTACAGCCAATCATTATCATTGACTGATTTTCTGAGCGAACAGACCCAGATTATAAAGATATCAATCACATCAAATAAAATTTGCTCTGAAGCCTAAACGTTTCCTGCTTAAAAAAGGTTTTAATAGATACCATCAATTAAAAGGTCATTGTCACAGCTACAGGTAGATTAATAGCCAAACTCAAATGTGACCTGAATATGTGGGGGTTTCTTTTTATAAATTGACAAAATGTTGTTTTTTTTTTGACCTTTTAACATTTTATATAAAACCTAATATTAACTTACCCATTGCAATTGTATAGTTTGTTTGCCTGCCATGAGGATAAACCCTCAAATTTCTCTGCGATTTTGTGCCATTACACATTGCCTGAAAAAAAGCCTGACAGGATTTTCTAGATATCGAAAAAAGGAAAAAATCTGATACCCCAAACATGTTATGGTGCAAGGATTACAAATAAAGCCTTCACCGTACAGTCTGTATTATTTGTCTCATTTTCCCAAATGTATCTATACTGTATAGTACGCAGGGTTGCAAGTGGAGACCCACAAGAAGAAAATTGAGACTAAGCCAAAAGAAACATCACTACTGGTAAGTCCAAACTACACATTGTCAATGAACTAACCTCACTGTCATTGGCCTAGATTAAAAATTACATTGGCTAACCAATCCCCAGTATGGTGGGCATGGGAGGTCAGTTGGGTGAGTGTATGTGTGTGTTGTTACATATTACAGACAGTATCCAATGGTATCTTTCCTGCAAGTGACTTGTGTGCACTTGTGTAAAAAGGATGATAAACAAATAGTTTAAACCATATAAACTAGTAATCTGCTAAAAAGAATGGTAATCAAAAATATAGGACCAAATGGCATTAGACCAAATAGATACACATGGGCAATAATCATTCCAAAGCAGAATTACATCGGCCATTTGTTTATCAGGGATTGCAGGCAAAATAGACCGAATGTGCAAATCTTTAGGGCTCATTCACAATGCGAGGCTTGAAATGCTGCAGGAACATCGCATTTGCGATTTTGTATGAAATTCCCCTGTGTTATCACATATCACAAGACTGAACTTGTCCTTTTCTCACCCACACGATCTGATCCCCTCCCTAGTCTTACTATTAATATTAACAACACACCAAATACCCTTATGTCCTCATGTCCGTTGCCGCTGGAATAACGCTAGATTCCGATCTTTCCTTCAAATCTCATGTCAATTCGCTTGCCAACTCCTGTCGGCTCCAACTCAAAAACATCTCCTGCATTCAACCCTTCCTCTCAAATGAAGCTACAAAAATCCTAGTCCATGCCCTAATCATATCCCGACTAGACTACTGCTACACACTCCTGTGTGGTTTACCAAACAACCGCCTGGCACCTCTTCAATCCATTCTCAACTCTGCTGCACGGCTCATTCATTTCTCTTATCGCTTCTCTAATGCCTCTCCTCTCTGTCAGTCCCTCCACTGGTTGCCCATCACACAAAGGGTACAGTTCAAACTGCTTACCATATCCTATAAAGCACTATCCAACATAGCCTCTCCATATATCTCAGAGCTGATCCAGCGATCCAGCTGATCCGAGGCGCAACCTCCACTCCGCAAACGATACCCTCCTCTCATCTACCCTGGTCACCTCTTCCCAGACTTCAAGACTTCAAGACTTCAAGACTTTATTCATGCTGCCCCTCTGCTCTGGAACTCCCTTCCTCCATCTGTCCGTCACTCACTATCCCTTAACACCTTCAAACGTAACCTTAAAACCCATCTCTTTAGGCTAGCATATAACCTGGCTTAAACATTACCCCCTTACTACTCAATATGATCCAACCCGCCTTTCACGCTCCACTGCCAATCTAGTTACAGCCTACCGATTCCCGTCACCTTATGTCTCACCCCCATATCCTCTAGTCTGTAATCTCTTTGGGCAGGGTCCTCTCTCCTATTGTATCACGGTATTGCTGTAAGAAACTCCACACTCTGTTTATTTATATTATGTATTACCTGTGTATGTAATATGTATGACTTTGTATAACATGTATTACCCCGTATGTAATGTATGACTATGTAATTGTAATGAGCCACGGAAGATATTGGCGCTATATAAATTAATAAAAATAATAATAGCATTGTCCATTGATATCACATAGTGGTGTCCATTGGGTTTTGGTGCAGTGTCACGCTTGACATGGCACCAAAACATCCCTTGGATTGATTGAGCTCTAAGGGTTGTAGTCTCAAAAATGTAAAATAACAAAAATGGATACTGGTGTTCACAGCAAAAAAATTTGCTCAAAGTTCTGATCAGTGGATGAAATCAGCAGCTTGATGTATTTATCCAATAGAACAAAGGGCAAATTCTACTTACTCAATGTAATGGCACCTTCCACCCCAAAGAAACAGAAAAATATGTTCAAATAAATATGGTGGCAGGCCTGGACAGATCCCCTTAAAGAAAGTGAAGTAAAAAAACAAAACAAATACACCGGTGAAGAACAAGTTGACACATTTTTTTTTAAATCATAAAAACACACATAACCTGCTCTGTTTATAAATATACCTTTATAAGTTTCAAATCCACACACAATGAAAAAGAAAAAAATGTCATCAAATCTGACTTATAGGGCCAAGGGAAATGTACAACGTTAATCTGCATCTTGTACCTACCGGAGAAATGGCAGTGGGAATCTATAAAAATAGAACAGGTGCACATAGTTGTAGACATATATAAACAGGTTAACCCACGTTTGTGTAATAAACACGCTGCTTTGATGTTCAACAAGACCCATGAGTGTGTTGTTCTCAACAAGTTTAAGGGCCCTATTAATAAAAGATTGTTATCGTTATCGAAAAAATAATGATCGCTATCGTAAAATAACGACGGTTATAACGACCAATATTTTCCGATATCGGAAAATACCGGTCGTTATCGGAAAATACTGGGCGTTATCAGAAAATACCGGTTGTTATCGGAAAATAACGGTCATTATTTTACGATAGCGATCGTTATTTTTTCGATAACAATAACGATGTTTTATAAACAGGGCCCTTACTTCTATATTCTGTCTCTCCGTATATATATATATAGTCCAAAAGAAATCCAGTGCACTTAAAACGAACTACCTTTTAATGGCTGTGCATTTAAGCAGGCAACGTTACGTTTCGACTATTGATTCTGAGCCTTTGTCAAGCCTAGTGATATATATACTGTATATATATATACACATACAGTATCCTTTCTAGTGCAAGGGACAGATTCAGACACATTAAATAAACTCTAGTATAACCTTAACACCAATATGCAGTACGAGAAACAATATGCCATAACCCAACTTAACTTCCACAGATTCTACAAGAAGTGGGAATACTGGTATACCGACAATAGATCCCTATATCAATAAAGATAAAGGTGCTTAGGCTCAACTATGCAAAAATCTGAAAGTCTGGCAAGATGAGATACTCAATACGGCGGCTGAGGAGGCACACGCTGCAATTTACTTTTGGTTATTTTATCCACTGCTACCCACTCCCTACTGTATATCATATCTTGATAATATTCATGCAGTGGTTGATACTGTTTGATATTGTTTGATAGTGTCTGATATAATGTGATATTTTATTTGATTTTGTTTGATTTGATTTGAATATTTGCAACAATAAGTTCAATTGTAATATAAAAACTCTTCAATAAAAACTGAATGACTAAAAAGAAAAATAAACTCTAGTATACTTGTTGTCTAGGGAAACTCAGTTTTAGCCACAATAGAAACACACTTTGTATTATTTAACAATATTCAAGGGATACCTGAAGTAATGGCAAAAATCAGTGTGTTTTGGGGACAACGGGGTATCGCCTTCCTACTAACACACCCTAGGATATGTTTTGTAATTGGAAAATTCCACTGGACAGCCTGGGATGAACATAGGGGAAAAAAGAAAAGACTTCTGAATCTTATTATTTTTTTTTTTACTTTTCTTTTGTATTAATTTCACTTTCATAACATTAGTTTTAAAATATAACTATACCCTAAAAAATTACTTTTTAAAAATGAAAAGTACCTGGGGCAGGGAGGTAGGATTGATTATTCCTAGCTCACAATATCGTTTCGTTGAGGAGCAACAGCCAGTACAGTTTTAATTTACCAAGTTATTCCTGGATTATTCCTGTATTAAACATAGTGCTGAAGCCAGGAGGAAGACTGGCAGAATCAGTTTTCTTTGGGCTGGTGCTCCTCACAGAAACAATATTGGGAGTTAGGAATTATCAGTCCTGTATCCCTGTCCCAAGTACTTTTCATTTTAGCTGTATTTTAAAAAAAACTTTATACACACGATAGTTATCCTTTAAGCAGTAAATATCAGCCCTCAAGATATTTTTTTGGCTTGAAAACCACTGGTTTGTAGGATAAGCCATGAGTTATTATCATCCGTCTGTGGTCACATCTGATTTGTATCTGTAATGTTTAGTGTGCTGTCCCCGAGAGCTGAAACAATATTATTTGCTGTTGCTTAACATAATACAAGTTAAACAAAGAACCCTTCATTCTCTTTGTACTGGGTATAACTAAAGTAGGGAGTAGAGATGTCCGAACTTCGCAAAATCTGGTCCGCTCAAGGATCCGCAAATTTTAAAAAAAATTTGAAAATTCGAAAATTAAAATGAAAAAATCCTCGAAAATACGAGAAATCCGGAAAAATCCGCCGTTCGCGAACGGGATAAATCCGCGGCGGATCCGGGTTCGGATCCGCGAACCGGCCATTCCTAGTAGGGAGCAGTTCTCTGAGTCTATCAATGAATTGCAGATTACTTTTACACTTATCCAATCAACATTCGGGAGATAATTGTAGTAACAGTAGTCGTAACCACGCGTGTAAAATAGAAGTTCTGGATATTCAAACGTGTTCCCCAGACCATTTCCCAGGTCCCAGAGCCATTTACATTAAGTTACTATTGATATTTTAATTGTACTTTAATGGGTCCGTTTTGAACTTTCCATATAGTTTGAAAGTTCGAAAACGGACCGAACCTTCGGAGGTTCGGCCATCTCTTCTGGGGAATAAAAAATGTTGCATTTTAGAGGTTAGCAGGGTGCAACATTACATCTTAACTCGGGAAATTCAATAAACAAAATAAGGGAGCATTAGAACAAATGCAGAAGAACCAAGTAAATGATACCTTTTTCAGAGAGAGGGTCATTTTAGAATTTGCTCTGTTCTATTCTTCACATGCAATTTTTCCAGCATGAAGGAATAGGATTCCCTTGATGATTTAGTTAATGGTTTGCTCTTTCTGCTGTGAATGGTTACAAGATAGTAAAGTGGCAAAGAGAAGATTTTCTTTCAACACAACAGTAAATTCTCTTTCCCTGTATGTTTTAAGCTAGAATATTTTAATGATGAGCTTTCAATAATCAATGACAATAACTATATTCTTGCCAATATATCCTATACATTAAACAAGTGATAATTTGGATCCACGTTTAGATGTCAAGTCCAAATTGGTAGAAAGCTTCTGGATTTTATTGTCAATACATTTCACAGTGAACAAATGTTATCTTGTTGTTAAAGGGACATTAAAGCAAATTTACAATAAACTAAATATTCCTCTATCCCAAAGTCCCCTCATCTTTTGCCCCCTGTGAATTATAGATCATTCTGACATGTATGTAATATATTCGGTTTAGTGTCCCTTTAATAATGCTGTATTTATTTTTCTACACTATAATAGCCGCAGTTAAAAATCAACTCAAAGCTAGAGATTTAATGTGGGTTCGAATAGAACCCAGTTTCGAATTGAATCTGAGGGTTTCGAAGTCCCGACAAAACTTTTGGAACTCCCGGATTTTACTAAACCTGAATTTAGTAGCCGATTATCAAAAATCCAAAATTGAATTCTCGAAAGTAATGATCGATTTCGGTAACTCTCGAATATTGAATGTGGAAGCTCGAAAACAGCCCGATCGTGAGGAAAGATAGTTTTTTAAAAAATGTATGGGTTCCCCAGACCATTCCCCAGGTCTCTGTGTCATTTACAGTAACCTACTATTACTATTTGTCCCTCAAAATGGACAGAAACTTTCAAAAAAATTTCTCCCATAGATTTCTATGGGTCTGTTTTCGAATTTCGAATTCGAAACTCAGCAGTTTCAAACATCTCTACTCAAAGCCTAAAAATTGTAAGTTTGCTTAAAGCCTCATACACATGTATGACCATGTGAATGGGGCACAATGACTGAGCAACAGTCAGACACACAACAAGCGGGCCACTTCGGCCAATTTACGAATGACCCCCGACCAAGTGGCCACACATGTGCATCAAAGTGTACGCTTAACACCCCTGGGAATCTTGTTACACCAATTACTGTTTTATATATACAGGATGTATTATAATATCTATTATTGGCTTAATTAACGGTAGGGGACTGAGGCAAATAAAAGGTTTGCCTATTTTTTTAATTAACCTCCAAAAAGAAATAAAAATACTTTTACGTTAACCTGTGGTATTGGAACTTTCTAATACAGCGGGTTAAAAAAATTGGCCCAGTGACCTGTACCATATAAATACTACACTTCCCCCGTTTGTAAGAGATTTACTGTAGAGGGTGATGCATTAGGAGGTGCAAACATTTGCCTGTGCTATAAAGTGTATTAGACCTGTTGGGATGAAGAAAACAGTACATTCTATCCTGCTCCATAGGAAAAGAAACCCGACAAGTAAAGCCACTGCACAGGTCGATGTTATCATTGATTAAATTTTCACATTGGATCAAACGTTGATCTGCCATTTCATACAGTTTGAGGAACACTGAGGTACAGGTGTTAAATGGAATGAGATGCAGAAAGACTTTAAAACAAATTTCCCAATTTTGTGCAACATCTCCTTAAACAGACAGCTTCACTGCACAAGCTCGTTTATATTCATCATTCATTCGACAATTTTACAGTGTTTAACTAACCATAGCAAAGATGCGTGTTCACTATTTTTCAACTCGTCTGAGAAGAGTAAATGAGTGTTACAATATTATTACTTATTTTGCATAGATTTCAAATAACTAAAGGACAAAAACAAGTCTCAGTATCAGACACATAAAATAATGTAAATGTGGCATTAACAGGTAATAAATGGGTTGTCTTACAGTACATCAGCAATTACTACCTAACACATGATAAAGCTAATGTATGTTAGTACATTATAAGGGGCATGTGGACCTGTCAATCAAGGCTTGACATATGAGATTCCTTTACTGAGCATGCACACATGCTCTCTGGGCTCATTGTAGTCACAAGATCCTCTGTTGATGCTTCAGATATCGAGCTAAATATCTTCTTATAGAAACACAAAAAAGCTTTGTGAGTATTATGGTTTCAGGGTTCTGGGGGTGATTTACATGTATATAAAATTTGCTTTTGGGGTGGACATGTTTTTTAAGGGTTATGCCTGTTAGTTGAAGTTTCTGAGCTTCACCAGACACCTTCCTTAATTTAATTCAATGCTTGTGTTTGAGCAACTAAAACAGGAGACCAAGAGTAGGGAAATACTCATATGGGGATTGTCCTATTGTAAAGTGTGCTTGGAAAGCATTTAAAATTATCGATCCAACTATTATCCGTTAGCTAAGTAAACACAGGCCGATTTTACCGATTCTACCAGTACTTTATATTACTCGACCTTTACTTTGTTTGCTATATTTAACCTGAAATAGACACATCTTAGCTATACAATTTAGTCATAAGATCAGTAATACGATGAAATGCTGCAAAGTGTATTACCACCAATGACTATGTACATGTAACAATAATCTGGAATCCATTATGGCATGACACATAGATTTAGCAGCTACAACACTTCATCAAACAAAACTCCCAGAATTCATATTAATGCCACTAGTAGTATAGCATTCTGGGAGCTGTAGTCATAAAAAACTCAAAGAGACAAAAGGGAAGCCACAAGTACTAAACTCCTCTGCATGACTGAAATGGTAACTAAAAGCTGGCATTAAAAAAAATCCTACAGAATAATCGATATAAGTCGATATTTAATTGGTTGAAACATTTGATAATGGGATAATGGGTAAGTGTAGCTTTAAGAAGTGCTGCTCTCTGTTAATCTCATTTTAAGTCACACAAAATACAAACAAAAAAAATTCATGAAGAGTTTTACCATATCTGTTAATTCATTTTTAAATAATTTCCTCAATTCTTTTTGATATGCAATGAGGTAAAGAAAACTAATTTGAAATTAATAAATTAACCTGGTCCCTTAATGTAAAGGAAAGTCATTTCCAACTCTCCCAGGACAGATAAGGGCAATCACAGGGGAATTTGTCATTTCAAAGGAGAAGAAAAAGTCGCCTTAGGAAGCAGCTAAGCAATCACGGTAGAAGACTCTGCGTGTTGCTTGGATACAGTTATAGTTTTCTCTGCAGTGGCACGTGTCATTGAAGGCAAATTGGGAAAAAGTGACATATGAGGCTTAAGCTTCACCCCTGAGAAGATCAGGAGGGTTCATAAACACTTCTTTATCCTTATGAATCACTAGTCAATGTCAACACATCCACATGAAAGAAACGTCTTACTTGTGTAGAGTAAAGAAGGTAAATTATGTCCTTTAGTAAATATCTCATTCTCTCCCCTTTATTCTTCTTCTTAAACTTAAAATTCTTCTTAGACAGATCTTGTTTTATGAATTTTATGTTTAACATTGTAAAATATAACTAAGGCTAAATGGAGTCACAACTTACCTTACCCTTACCTCTGAGATAAGCAGCATTGTTACTGCAATTATATAATAATTTATATTATAGACCCTGTAGCTGCTTCACAGTTTTGGCTGGGGTGGAGTGTGTGTATGGGGTTGGGGAGTTGGGATAGGGAAGGATTCACTGAGCATGTACATCTTGTTACTTGGTCTGTTAAGGATAGTTACTAATATTTAATGCAGGATCATTTATCTTTTAGCTTTATTTCTCCTTTAAATACCCATCACCTAAATTTGATTAATATGGTAGTGAAATATGTCATTGAATGGCATTGCCTTATAACAGTATAGTAATGATCTTTACTGTTCACCCTTTAATTACCACTATTTATTGTTAATGTTCTATTTAATTTATATTTAAATGTTAATGAACAGTATAAGAACATCCCCTTTATATTACACCTTCTTCACTATATCTCTCCCTTTCTGTTTCTTTTCTGCAATCTAGGGTTTCTCTTGGATAGGTCTCATATAAAAAGGGGGGGGAAACAACAGCGAGAGACCACAGGTTTCCCTTTTATCGTATTATCTGATGTGCGTAAAGCAGAGACATAATTTATTTTCGCTGTGCCCATCTAACCTTACTTTGCCTTGTTAAACACACATATTGAATTTGATTTGGAAATTCAAGTCAAGCTGTCAAAACAATGCAGCTACACTCCATTAAAGGCATTATAACAACTGCCCATTTAAGATAATGGAGCGTAAGAAATATCAAATTGAAAGGGAAGCTAACCGAAGTGTTTCATTCATGCTTTTTTTGTGAAATGTCAATAAACTGCTTGATTTGTTTTACAACAAGTCCTTGGCATCCCTGACCAGATTGGATGGACTGGATTCTGAAGACTTTTCTTTTTAAAACGGCCTTATTCAATTGGAGGCGCAAAATATTGTCCTTGTTCTTAAACTGCAGTGACCAATCAGTTGTTTTCAGATGTTTTTTAACTGTGGTAAACCAGTAGAACTGTATCATCTGATTGGTTGAGGCAAATTAACATCTTAAATAAGCCTGATGTTTATTTTGGAGAGTACGGTGAGGATAGTGGGATGATAAAACTAGTTAGTAACTAGTTATAAACTGGAACTTTCTTCTGTGCACGTTTTAAAATTACTTTTAATTCCATTTTTTTTACATTAATGTTTAAGTTAGTCTTAAACATTACTTGTGCCAAGAAAATGTGCTAAACTTTTAAAATTGCAGGACTATCCCAATTTCAATGCTAAACCATAGCTATGGGTTAGTATGGATTAAGCACAGAAAAATGTGCTAACCCCAATACTAGATCTCACTGATTGCCTTTAATAAGCCTGGGCAATCTCCCTAAATGGTTTAGAACAAATTGCTATGTAACAATTCCTCTTCATTACTGAAAAGAATCTATTGAGCAAACTAATCTGGCTTATTCATAATTAAGGATCCCCCCGCGCCTCAAAATTAGACAAATGACCAATTTATTCCCAAGGGATGATCTAACTGAGGTCTGTTGTATGTTCATCATAGACATCTATGGCCAGCCTAATGGTGGCCATAGACGCTAAGATCCTGATCGTACAATATCGGGATATACCAATATCGTATGATCATTGGATCGTGTGTGGACAATCGATCAAAGATCTTCCAACGAACTTCCAATAACTTCCCCATCGGGCCAGTTGAAAAAATTTTGGACCGACCGCACGACCCGCAGATTGTACAATCTAATTGTAGCGCTTATCCAGATAATTATAGTCGTTTTTGCATCTTTCAATGTCACCTTACTAATTCCATAATATAATTTTCTTATAAATAAACCTTGTGCAACTAATTGGATCTAATATGCAGCCAAATGTAGCTCAAATGTCTGCAGCTGAGCATTTATATTTCAAGCCTATTCCCAGTGGAGGACAAGTAGACACCCCTAGTTCCACTGTAAAAAGACACATCATTGAACCAGTTTATACCTTCATGTCTCCCAAAAGTCTCCATGGGATAGTTCCATTTTTAGACAACAAACAGATTTTTTTTTTCATACATAAGAAAACCATGGTAACAGGATCATACAACTTGCTGTAAACTTAAACAACTATAGAAAACAAAAAATAACAAATGTAGTGTCTGAAATACATTCCAGATTCATTGGTGAACATTTTTATTTTTGCATGTGTTGTACCCAGGGGTTATTGCAAAAAAAGCACCTAATGCATTGGGACAATAAGGGCTGAATTTATTAACCTGCTGTATCGGAAAGTTAATTTACAACCAAACGGTAGTACAATTCCGCTATGGTCTTGTATAGGTGATTGCGTTATAGCGTGCGTTAAAGGTAATGCAAAAAAGCAATACCGCACCTTTATAAATACCAGCCTAAGTCCCACAGGCACATAGAATAAGATCTTTCTAAATAGAAGAAAATAAATGGCCAACAGAAAGACAAGAAACCTGTCTTTTATGTACATTTTATGTACTTACCCTGGGTGCATTAAAAGGCAGAGGAATAGGTCTAGAGATATAATTGTTCTTTAAGTACACGTGGGTGCTTACTGACAATGTTTTTTTTTTCTAGTTAAAGGGTAACTGTGGTCTCAAATTCTTCCAAACTAGTAAGGATTATATAAAAAGCCTTCCATCACACCTTCAAATTAAAACCTAAAACACATCTCTAGTTAAATTTGTGAGAAGTTATTGCTGGAAAGGTTCAGCAATATTACTTCCTGCTTGAACACTTCCTGGTTTTAGCCATGTGACCAGTCTCTTCCATCATTAATAGGCTAACCTTCTTAACTGTCAATTTTTTTCCCCAGGTACTTCCAGATTTCCCCAGTATTTAGTCTTAACTGAGCATGCTTCTCCCCCAGGGCGGAGGGGTGGGGCAGAGGTCTGGTGATGTCACTCAACCTACTGGACGCAGGAAATGTGAACATTCACCCCAATGTAATTTCTCACAGGCTTCAGCCAGAGATTTGATTGTCGGTTCTTTTTAAAGGAAATACTGCAGGCTTTCGTTGAAGCATAACTTGTTTTGAGGCCACAGTTGCCCTTTAATAATATATCTTTAAAGGGCATGTCCACCCCCAAAACTATAATTTCCCCCACTACTGGCCCCACTCTGTATTAAAAAAAAATCCTCACATCCCAGCTCCATATGGTTCTCCTGTAATCCCCCCCCCCAAAGTCCCAAAAACTGCCCAGCAGGAGTACTGCAGAGTCCCCTCCGGGAGAAGTTTGGCATGCGCACTGCAGCCATCCTCCCCCTCCCTCTCCCTCCCGTTTTGGACTCCCTCCCCCTAGCTCAAAATCCCTTTAATATACTGTAGAGCTTCGTCCCCCAGCCCCAACTGCTATATTTTTATTTCCAGAAACTTCCCCAAATATTACTTAGCTTCCCTCTTTCCTCAGCCGTTCAGAACTACCGGCAGCCACGTCTGTGATTGGCTGCCTCTCAGCCAATCACAGACGTGGTTGACGGCCCCGCCCCTCTGCTTGCAGTTTCAAATGAGTATCTGAAATTTCAGAAGAGCTTAAGCCAGGAAAACATAATCTTCTTGGACCTTAAAATAGAGGCAGGAAAGGGAAAACTCTCTACTAGTACATCCTTTAAAGAAGTGGATAACAACACCTACATAGATTTCGATAGTGCTCATAAATTATCCTGGTTGGAGGGAATACCAACAGGGCAGATGCTTAGACTAAGAAGGAACTGTTCTAATAAGGACAAGTTCATAGAACAAGCCAATTTTTTGGGCAAGAGTTTTAAAGAGAAGGGATATCCTGAAAAATCTATAGAAAAGGCAATTGAAAGGGCTAGCAAAACAGACAGGAATAGTCTACTTAAACCCAAGGGAAAAGGGAAAAAGAAGGGGAATAAACTTAAGAATAAACCAATGATAATACTAGATTATAATTAAGATAGTGGTAAAATAAGGAATATCTTTAAAAAACACTGGGCAATTCTGTACAATGATAAAGAATTAACAGGAATCGTAGGAAAGAATCCGGGTATAATTTATCGTAAACCGAATACTTTGAAAAATATTCTGTCCCCCAGTCTCTTACCTAGGCTGGAGACTGGAATGAGCAGAGATATGAGTATGAAGATCCTTAAAGGGATGTTTAAGTGTGGAAAATGTATAAATTGTAGATTTGTAGGGAGTGGAAAGGAACAGGTTTACATTAATAAAATGGAACATAAATAGTCCACATTTTATAATTGTCAGTCACAAAACGTGGTTTATGGGATTAGATGTCCATGTGACAAGTGGTATGTGGGGAAAGCACGCAGGAAACTTACGGTAAGAATAAGGGAACACAGGAGGGCTATTACCTCCCTTAATAGAGGAAAAGTAGGTACTAACAACACAGCGGGTAATGATCATCACATAAATATAAATAAAATTTTTTATGGCACTGGGGGGGTTGAACAGAAATTTTTTGGTAAGGGGAGGAGATGGAAACAGAGATGGAGACAGAGAACTATTAAGATTGGAACAAAGACTCATATTCACCTATTCCAGTATGCAGCCACAAGGGTTAAATGATCAAATGGAATTGGCTCCATTTTTATAATGTATTAGAATGTACTATTTTGGGGTTACTGATATTATTGTTTTTTACTGACAATGTGAAAGGTCTGGTGACATGGTCTAACCTAAATTATTACATGTATATGCATATAATTTGTACATATTAAAATTGGTTGTGCCAATATTTAGATGGGGGATAATAGGAAATTTGATGTTTGGGGGATAAAAGAAATATTTTCCTCTCCTGGATGGTACCCCAATGATCAATGTTGCTTGATGGTAGATTTTAAACATAAATGTGAACTATAGACAAGATAAAGTTTGCACGGACTAGGAATCTGTCCAAGAACAAAAGGACAATAAAGTTGTTTAAAAAATGGACCTTTAAAAAGGGGAGGATTGCTATAGATACGTCATGCCTGATGAAGCTGGTCACAGCAAAACGCGTAGCAGCACTGAGGACGTACTGGAAATATATTTTTTGTTAAAAGTTTGAGCCATCCGCGTGGTGTGGAGGCAAGTGCACCCGAATAGACACGAGAACTGCCGACCGATAGAGTCTACCCGCCCACGGAGCTGGGAGCCAAAAGGAGGCGACTCACTGCTGAAAAACACCCATAGCGTGGTTGGTCTACTTACCTGCATCTAAAATCCAAGAGCGGTCCAAAGTTACGGACTAGGAGCATTGAAGTCCGGGGGATCGCTTGCAGCCGGGTGTCCGCTATTTAATCACCACTAGGAGCACGGTGCAGTATACTTTTAACTCAACTTCCAGTTTTTATTTAGGTGTGCGCACACCGATGGGAATCTAGTATTCCAGCAATCCTCTCATTTCTGACTATATATGTAGGATTCTGTCCAGAGTGAGAAGTCCACGAAATTACTTTGATCCACGTTCACATTTTACAGACACTATTACTGGGCCTGAATTTGTAGGCTTATAGTTCACCATTCAGGGGGATTTACAATTTAGCTTCTGTGATGTTTTATATGGTTATATTTGTAAGTGTATTTTAGCTGGCCAGCTTTTATTGTATTGTGGGGTATTGTGGATAAAATTGTTTCTTCTTTTTATTACTATAGTGTATTTATTTTTTACGGTTCACCAGCAGAGTACTATTTCGTTGGTTAATCCTATAATAGTCATTTATTGATAATCCACTTATTTCATTCTCCATTTTACTTATATAGTATAAAGATATAATGGGTCCAAGACAATAACGTAATTAATTAATTAATAAAGGAGACATCCCTGGTATCACAGCAAAAAGCAACACCTTGCTTTGTGTTCATAGTTGGGGCAAAGCAGGTCAACTATATTTCTTCTCCATACATGTCCTCTTTCCCAAAACTGAAAGTTCTTCTTTGAATCACAAGTAGGAAACTAAGATAATGAATCTGTTCTCCCTGTGTGTCTAGCCCTCAGCCGCAGATTGTTTATTGCTAGTCTGGCCAAAGACAAAGGATTTATCCCTTCTGAATATACAATGAGAAAAGGGAAGAGACAACATAAAGTGAAATAAAGATTGTAAAGACAATTCTGGGTGCAATTAGTGTGAAACATATTTAATAATGGGAACAAAAAAAAAATGCAGATTAAACCTGTAGTGTAAAATCTCAACATCTCACACACACCATGGGTCTTCAATACAGAGAAGACACACGTAATGTAAAAGGACAAAAAACAAGATGCAGGAAGAGACAACCAAAGTGGATGATTCATAGACTATTATGCAGCTCACTTGATTCTATCTAGCTGTAGAAACATCCCTGGAAGTTATTAAAGGAACACATTAAGTTCGTAGGTACAGAAAAAGATATCGTTTTGCTGGAGTTTTCCTTGCTACTTTGGAAACTTCCAATTTCTCCATGGAAGCAGAAAGTCCTTATGTCCATTAGGTTAAGATTTTTGTTTGTAAACCATGTACAACACAACAGCACCCCAGTATCAGCTGGAGGTGATGACATACACCATTTTAAGAACCACTAGAATTGTTATATCTGTGGTATTCAGTTAAATTCCCTGGACTGTGTCCCAATCAGCATATAACAACAAGATGTCAGGGACCTCCTTAATGCAAGGTGTTGATTGCATTGTAGCTAAGATACAGTATGTTATCAAAGCTGTATATCAGAAAAAAACAAAAGGAGAGAGCACAAACAAATCACAACTATGTAA
This sequence comes from Hymenochirus boettgeri, assembly GCA_019447015.1. NCBI lineage: Eukaryota > Metazoa > Chordata > Amphibia > Anura > Pipidae > Hymenochirus > Hymenochirus boettgeri. Next base: position 280,020,530 of record CM033470.1, read on the forward strand.
GGAACTTGACCCATTTATTTTACCACCAAGTGCACGTGCAACGTTTTAGGGGGGACTCCGCCTCCTGTGGAGACCCCCTGAAAAGTTGTTCACTTGGTGGTAAAATAAATCCCTACACAGTTGTGATTTGTGTGTGTGTGTGTGTGTGTGTGTGTGTGTGTGTGTGTGTGTGTGTGGTACTCTGGTACAGAGTATTGGGACACGGCTGGATGTTTGGGGATAGAGCACCGCAGAAAACAAGAGCCATATGCAAATGCCAGAAAGTGCTACCATATAGTAATATAAGGACAGTGTTATCAAAACTGCCCAGGGTAAGGCATCAATACAGCATTGTACATCATAGATTATTAGTGTTGAAACAACCCTATCAACACCACCTCTATTCAGGCTTGGTTTCTTTATTTTAGCACAAATGGCCTCCTTGAATCCTCTTTAGACCTATTTTGTCATAAATGGTATCCTTGATAGCTCTATTTCTAGCTTCAATGGCATTGAACCCAGATACTGGTTCAGATATATATTGTTAGAATACTACCTATTTCCAAGCTGCCTTCTGTTTCTTTCCAATGCTCCACTCTCACATCCAAACTTTCTAATTAAACAGAGTTAGGTAGGAACTGAAGGACTACATGACAACATAAATTGCCAAACTGTGCTTTTTATTGTGCTACACACACAACATGTTTCGGAAATAATCCTTTATCAGGTGTGATTACTTGATAAAGGATTATTTCTAAAACATATTGTGGAAGAGATACAAAAAAAACACACTGGTTTCCCTGGACTGCTTTGGTAAAAGTCAGGGAGAATGGTAAATTGGAAGCAGAGATTTACAGAAAACAAACCCACACAGGCCAGTATACAGTATGATATTTGAGTCCCATCACCCTTTAGATTACTAGCTAGGTGTCACCAGAACCCTACAATGCAGAGCAGAGAACATATTCCCATTAGCCAAAAGGCTAGGCTAAGGAAAATAAATACCCTTAAGACTTGTGGATATCTGGACTGGGCCTTTGTCAAAACTGAAAAAGGGTAAAAAAGAACACAAATATCAATAGTTAAGGGAGAGAGTAAGACAGGAGAAAGAACATGGTCATCCATGTATCAGGGATGTCAAAGAAAATAAGGATTTTCAATAGACACCATGTCCCTGTCTGCTTTTTGCATGGATAGAGAATTGGTTATTAAATCGCAAACAGAGAGTGGTGGTAAATGGAACTACATCTATGTGGGTTAAAGTTCTAAGCAGAGTGCCTCAGGGTTCTGTACTGGGGCCGCTTCTGTTTAATCTGTTTATAAATGACTTAGAAGGGGGCATTGAGAGCAAGGTCTCTGTCTTTGCTGATGACACTTAACTATGCAGAGTGTTGGAAACTTCAAATGATGTGCAAGTGTTGCAAGCAGACCTAGATAGATTATCAAAATGGGCAGCAGAATGGCAGATGAGATTCAATGTTGATAAATGTAAGGTAATGCATTTTGGATTTAATAATCCCTGTGCCACCTACACCATAAATAACTCTGTGTTAAGTGAATCTCTAATGGAAAAATATTTGGGGGTTCTGGTAGATAACAGACTTAGCTATAGTAAACAATGCCAGGTAGCAATGGCTAGAGCTAGCAAGATATTATCTTGTATAAAGAGGGGAATAGATTCAAGACAAGACAAAGACATTATTCTCCCTCTTTACAAGGCACTGGTAAGGCCTCATTTGGAATATGCAGTGCAATTTTGGAATCACATATACAAAAGGGACATCTTGGAAATGGAAGCAGTTCAGAGAAGGGCAACTAAATTAATAAGGGGAAGGGAGGGGCCTTGAATATGAATGCAGATTAGACAAGCTAGGGCTGTTTATATTGGAGAAGCGACGTTTGCGTGGGGATATGATAACCTTATACAAATATATTAATGGGCCATACAATGAACTCTCTGGTGCATTGTTCACTAATAGGTCATATCAGAGGATTCGTGGACATCCTTTAAGATTGGAAGAAAAGAAGTTTCATCTTCAGGTTAGGAAAGGTTTCTTTACAGTGAGAACGGTGAAACTGTGGAACTGTCTTCCAGCAGATGTGGTAATGGCAAGTTCATTGAATAGCTTTAAAAGTGGTCTGGATAAGTTTCTAAAACTAAATAATGTTGAGAATTACTGGTATTAATACATATAGATCTGGTTGATCCAGGGATACTTTCCGATTGCTGTTTGGAGTCAGGAAGAAAATTTATCCCCCTTTTTAGCTGGGTTTTTTACCTTCCTCTGGATCAACTGTTAGGTAGGGTTAAAAAAAAAAAAGGAGGGTGAATAGGTTGGACTTGATGAATGTATGTCTATATTCAACCTCAATTACTATGTTACTATGCTTTAAACCCAGCAACACACTGAGGTAGCAAAAAGACCCAATACCAGAACACCAGAATAGCAACATCATATACACAGTGCAGTGCATTGAAGAGTGCACTGATTTGTATTTAGGGGTGATGAAATGGCAGCTGTACTAACGTATAGCCCAACACAGCAGAGACAATTCCTTGGGTTAGGACTCAGCCGTGTACCCGCATCTTAAGGAAAAGAGACATGCATTTGAAGATTGTAATGTCAACATCTCGGCCAAGGAACACAAGTGATAACGCCTCTTAGCAACAATGCAATCAACAACTTGCATTCAGGAGGTCCATAACACTTCGCTGTTATATTCTGATTATGACACATTCCAGGGTTTTTATTGCCAACAGATTCAGATACGAGTAATTCTGAATTGAGACATCCAGTCAGATGTCTTCAATGACTAAACTTTATGTCCAGATGAACAGAATACCACAGATCTACCATGACATGGATGAATGAGAACCTTCACAAGCAACAGCATTGTTACTTGTGCAAGAGTTACAAAAGAGCTACCGTTAACAAAAATCCTGAAAATACATCTTCTTTCTTCACATCACCCTAATTTCTATCACAGTCCAAAGTGCTGTCCTCTGTGACAAGCAGAATTCAATAAGTTTGAACTGAAAGACAACATGCAATTAACTCTAACATCTTTGATAAATTAATAGCCTGTCTGCGTGATTGGGGAACAATCCTGGAATGCCAATAGCTGTCTCAGGTTTGCGATGGCTCAACAATTTCAAGAAGGGATGGAGGGGGGGGGGGTTGGAAGTGTCAGGATGATAGTCTGGAAAGTAGTATAATCTTTGCATAAATTCCACCACAACAGTATGCTATCTCTCCACTACTGTATTTTCTATGAAACCTGCTACTGGGATGTGGGAATCACATTCCAGTAGCAGGTTTCATAGAAAATACAGTAGTGGAGAGATAGTGTACTGTTGTGGTGGAATTTATGCACAAACATACAACAAGTTGTGTCTCTCCTCTCCATTTGCTGTGGCCATTGGGTGATTTCTGAAAATAACCTGTGAGTACTAGGGGTCAGCTCCCACAATCCACCTTAGTTGGGTAAACCCCCAGTGTCTTCATACAGGTACATGCTCTGTATTGCTCAACAGATCAAAACAAGGAAGTTGCAGCCTTGCTTCCTAGAAGCTGACAGCCAATCACAGTACAGCACAGAGATCCTCCCTCTCCCTGGCACAGAACAGGGATTTCAGATTTTAGTTTTCAAACACATTCAATGCTTCTGTCCTAACAATGATATAATCCTTTACATACAAAAGTAATCTTTGCAGCGCATACATAGCATGGATGTAAGAAACGGAATACTAACATTTCAGGGGGAAAAAAGTAAGTCTGGGGAATATAACCTGCAACTTGTACATTTACTCTGTCTTGCTAAAAGCTGAGTTCTTACCTCTAGGCTAACAGTGATAGTATATAGGTCACTGGTACATGTACATCTTTTACTATGAACATAATGGAAACAAAAAATAAATGTAAGTCTGAGGATTCAAACTTGTAACATTCTGAACTGAGTCTCTAATACTGGCGTCTTACCAGGTGTGCCTCCACTGAATAAGCTGAAGATATACCTTCATTTACAAGCTTTATCTTTTGCTTGGAACATAATAAAAACAAAAAAAAGCGAAGTCCAGGGTATTGAACTTGTGACCTTCTGAACAGTTTATTTCTAAACCTGGTGCCTTACCCAGTGCACCAACACTGAACAAGCAGAGAATACATTTACATTTGGAAACTTTATCTTTTGCTATGAAAATAATTGAAAAAATGGGATATGAAAGTCCCTGATAAGATTTTGAAAGCTGCTAGTTACCCTGCAGATTATCTACCAGCAACTCACACCGACTGGTAAATAAACTGCAGTGTAACAGGCAGCTTTCAAAGTTTTTTCAGGGGCTTCCATATTGGTGTGGAGACATCTGTATAGAAAACACTCTGCATAGAGACAGTGAATACTGGGGTAAGGGGGCGTGGCTCTTTGATGACTTCATGGGCTGTGGGTTGTACTGGCAACAACATGGAAGCCTTCTTATTTACAGAATCTATTTCTTACATGTACTAAATGCAACTTGCTAGAGAAGAGTCTTACAATGTATAGGTTTTCTGGGGAGAAAAGTGTTTATGCGTTTGCATAACCATCAGTCTGTGAACCAAATAACATGCAATTCAATTAGAATAGTTTTTCATAGAGTTCTAAACGTTGGAAGCTGAAAAGATTTGCATTCAATCTGTATTTTATCAAAATGATTTATTCCCCTTGATCTGTAAAAACACAGCAGGGCATTATTGCTCTGAGAGATCATTAAGTTATCAGCGTAAAAGAAGCATAAAGCAAAATACACGCTGTATGTGTATGTATAAGCTACTCTCATTATTGCATTTGAAATGCATAACTTGGTAGTAAATTCTGCCAAGAAAATCTCTTTAAATAAATAGTAATTTATTTAACACAATACTCTTATAGATGAGGAACTTAATCTGTATTAAAGGGCACCATTTGTTTCCAAATGTAATTACAGCAATTAGTAGCTGGATATAACTACACGCAAGGTTTTGAAATTATTTTCCTCACTAATTCAATGTCTTGTCAAGCTTACAAAGTTTATTTTCATAAGGACATAAAGAAATTGGACTTGGTTTTTCAGAAGAACTTCAGGTCACCAAGCAACCAATGTTTACAGGAATTATGGTATGGTGAAATAAAGCAGAGTTTGTGATATGTTCATTCACAATTAATTCCTCATTATACGAATAGTTGGAACAGCTTAGATACCAACTAAATTAATCTAACTTGAACCTTACTAAATATCATATAATAATAGGTATTCACCATAAATTACAAGTGTGACAAAAGCATCAAGGTGTTTTGTGGCAGTATAAAAACACAAAGTAGCTCAACTAGACCTGTAAGTTTAACATGAGTGGTTGGGAAGACACTAGAAACTTTGTTAAAGGAATAGTTCACTGCAAAATTGGAATATTCCTTTAATGCATTTATTGAAGACCGAGAGGTTACAGAGCTATGCAGGGTGGATAAAAATCAATGATTTTTTTTTATTTAAATCGGATTTTTTTTTTGAAATTGGATTTTTTTAAATAAAATGCTTTTTGAGGAAAATATATTACCGTCCAAAGGTTATTCCATCATAAAATAAAGATTTGTTTTTTAATTATGCAGAATAAGGCTGCATATGGTTTTTGGTAAATAAATTCCATTAATCCATTCATTTCTAAGATTATTGGGCAGTTTCTCTGCCTACAAGATATTATCACAGATGCTTGGTTTACATTTGCAGTTCTCAAAACTGAATTTGACTCAGCATCATGTTATAACATGAACAGAGTTCAGAAAAAGTCCTTTATCCTATTGTTCTAAAGTCTAATTTGTTTCTTAAAATATATATATTTTGTTTGGCCAAATTAGTTTACAAACATGGATGTTTGTTTAAGCAAATAACATGCTGTAATGTTATTGTTTCAGTTGAGTAAATCTATTTAAATTGTTATTACTCTAAAAATCTTCATCTACTTGCATACTAAAGTTATACCAGCAAGAATTAGTCTTTATGTAGAAAACTAATATTTAAATCAAGCCTTACTGACTAGTGATTTAAATCATGATTTAAATTGTGATTGTTACCTGGCTCCCCAGACATTGATTGAAAATCAGGGCCGTAAGACATAGCTGTTTTTCTTTAAGTTTAAAGGGCATGTCCATGCTAAAATTCACTTTTTAATATAAAATCCCCCATGGGCTCACAGCCCCAACCGCTATATTTTTTTTTTAAAAAGCCCCCCAAACTCTACTTACCTCCCCCTTTCCTCCGCGCGCTCCCGGCCCTTGCTTACGAGAAATGCAAGCAGAGGGGCGGGACCGGCAGCCGCGTCTGTAATTGGCTAGCGGCAGCCAATCACGGACGCGGCTGCGGTCATTCAGTGCAGCGAGGAAAGAGGAGAGGTAAGAGAGTTTGGGGAGCTTTATAATGATAAAAATATAGTGGTTGGGGCTGAGAGCCCAGGGGGAATCTTATCTTTTGGATTTCATGCTAGGGGGAGGGAATCGGGAGAGGAGGGTGAGGGAGGGAGAGGGAGGGAGAGGGAGGGGGAGGGAGGGGGGAGAAGGGCTGCAGTACGCATGGCAAAAATCTACCTGAGGCAAGGTAGGAGGCAGAGCCCTGCTAGCCTCCTGGTGGGCAGTTTTTGGCACTTTGGGGGGGGACTACAGGAGAACCCTATGGAGCTGGGATGTGAAGTAAGGATTAAACTACACTACATGGTGGGGCCAGTAGTTGGGGGGATTATAGTTTTGGGGGTGGACATGCCCTTTAAAAAGTTTCTCATTACTAGTGAGTCAATGCACTAATATGACTCTGAAAAGAATTTCCCGAAAAGGCAGAAGTAAGGACAAATCAACAAACAAAATCTGGCATAAACTTAGGGTCTCCTACAATAGTGAGATGTCCCTGTTTTTAATACGAATACATTAATGAAGCTGTTGTATTGCTGGAACGGTTTCAGAGAAATATAAAAAATTACACATTGTTGCCAAAAAAATGTTTTGCCAAAATTAATCAATGGCTGTTTGCCATGCAATGTAAAAAAATTAGCTTTGAGATCCACGTAACAAGACATCTGCAAAATAAAAAAGTTGATAACTAACTAATTAAAGGATATGTAAACTATAAAAGCAACTTAAGCTTAGTGAAAAGCTGTGGCTTTAAATAAAAGGTGTCTAATTTTTTTTTCTATTCCCCTCCCATAGCCTACCCTTACTCCTTGAACTTGGCTTCCTACTCTTCAGAAGTGCTGGTTTTGCTCCGCCCCTACGAGATTGTGTATATCTGCAGCAGCTTCCTTTGTCAGGAAAGTTTGAATCTCACACATGACATCACTACCCCCACACACGCGACATGTCGTCAATGCACGCGAAAGCCTGCATGCACACACTCACACCAACCCTGCTGCAACACGGGCATTGATGTCATGTCGCATGCGAGATCCAAACTTTCCTGACACAGGAAGCTGCTGCAGATATCCACAATCTCTTGGGGGCATAGCAAAAACCGTCACTTCAGAAGAGGAGGAAGCCAGCCCTGTTCATGAAGTAAAGGTATGGGAGGGGAATAGAAAAAAATATATATATTATTATTATTTTATTTAAAGCCACAACTATCCACTAAGCTTAGGTTGTTTTTATAATGCACATATACTTTAAGAACCTATTTAGTTTAAACAAATTGCTCTGTCTCCCTATTAGTATGTGTCCCGGCACTCCCCCTATCTCAGACATGTGGTAATGAAGGGGAAGGTAGACATTTTTGTCTGAGAGACCATAACTAAGCATTTTAAAATATGAAAAAGGTATAGAATAGAGATAATAGAGATAGCTAAGCAATAATGCAGATCTGTATGTAAATATGTGTTATGGGCAGGTCTCATATGTATTAATTACACTACCTAAAATGATGGGTTACCTCCTTTCCCAACAACAACATTTTATCGATTTTGAGGGTTTCCCCCACAATCATAAGACATACTGATAGGTTGTATGTGTCAAATAAATGTGCTTAGATTGTAAGCTCTTCGACGCAGGGCCTGATGTGAATGTATATATGTAATTGTAAAGTGCTATGGAAGATGTTAGCGCTATATAAATCCAAAATAATAATAATAACTGATTTCATCATGGTCAAATGTTGGCGTTTGGGCTAACATCTATGTATGGGTTTTGTGGAACATCGGTAAGTTTGGATGTGGAATTTTAGCAGCGTAGTATAGTATTTGAGGTTGAATAAAGACAAAATTCCAAGTTGAAACCTCAAAATTATGATGCCAGAGCTTGGTTAAACGGTCAAAACTTTGAGCTTCGAGTTTTAATTTCGTTGGTGGTTTCAACTGAAAACCTGTTAAAAAAACTGACATGTTTTGCACATATAACAGCTGATCAGTGAAGTATGGAAAATGATTTGAATCAAATCATGTCAGATGATCTAATCTTTACAACAGAGATCCCCCAGCAGTCAGAGGCCACTGTAAGGGAACTTATGTTTCAAACAATCTCTAACAGAGAATAAATCTGTCATTTTAGATGCAAAGATTCAGTGAGTTAAAAAAAAAGCAAAAAAAGCTACTTCCTAAAACATGTTTTTGTAACATTAACAACTTCACAGATTTATTTCTGTATGACATTACTCTTTAAAGTGAAAAATAGTATAAATAGCATTTAATATCTCTCTCTCACACATGTGCAGTGTATTTTTCAAGTACAGTACAGACTTTTGAATAAATGCCACACTTCGCAACCTAGAAATAAAAAGTTGTAAACTTTGAAATTGGCTTGAAAGGCTGCACAAAAAGCTCTTTTAATCTGAGTGTGTGCGTGTTCTGTGAGTTGAAAAAACTTGTGTCTGTATAGCTGAATGCAATCAAGAGAAACCAGAATTCATTCGTTCTGACACAACCAAATGCAATCAAGACAGGTAATCAGTGTTGATTGGGGCTGTGACACAGCTGAATGCAATCAAAAGACAGGTAATCAGTGTGACACAGCCTGTGACACGTGTTCATTGAAGTCTATGCGCAAAAAAATTTATTGCAGGAAACACTTCTGCGGATTGCTTATCTACGTAATAGCACATTTGTCCCATGTGTCTCGCACATCTGTGCTGTATTTTTTAGGAAGAAAAAAGAAGAACCTTTTTTTGTCTCTTTTAAGTCAAATTAAATATTATAGCTCTCATCAGATCTCCCATTTCTCGTGATTGTGGGTACAAAAAACACACAATTTTACCACCATTTAACAACTTAAAAACTGTTGGTTAAAAATGAATTTACTGAAAACTTTACTGAACAAACCAGTAAAATATCTACCATCTATCCAATATTGTAACCAAGAACCAGTTGACAGGGAGACAGATTACTACTAATAGCCTCTTACAAGGCACAATATTCATCAAGTAGATGTAACATGATTTCCCAAGTGCTTCATAATAATCAGGTTCAGGTTTGTTAGGAAAATAAAGAGAACATGGAATTATTTCAATCAGGAATCATAAGTAGGAAAATTACTTACAGTTATTATACAGATTAATGAATGGCAACTGTTGTTACATTTTGATGGAATATCAAAATGAAAGAAGTTCACTTATTTATACATGAGAGGATCAGACCGTTCCCATGGCGGGAGTAGAAACCACACACTAGAAAAGAAATCCAAGCTCCAAAATATTTGTGGTCAAATTTCTTAAAGGGTCAATCTCTCCCTAAGTAACATTTCTCTAAATATACAAGTAACGATGCACTTTATAACTTATTTATTATAAAATTAGCATGTTCAATTATTTTATTTATGCATCACTGAAAATGTCTAAAAGGTTAGAACTCATTATTGCCAGGTTTACTTCCTCCCATTGGGATGTGTAACAATCGAATTGGATTTAACATCCAAATAGTGTATGGCTGGCTTTAGTGTTAATATGCCATGGGCATTTGCTATTGGCTTTTAGATACTGGGAAAGCGAAAGGTTCCCAATGCTATAAACCCTGCTGCTCCTGGCTTTCCACCAAATCCAAAAGGAAATGGAAAATCACATAAGAAAATGTCTTTATTCCATTCTCTCCTCACTTTTCTAAAGTGGATGCTTCTTGTGATCTTCCGTATATGTAAAAATACATAGCATTTTCTAGAATGCTCATTTCCTGTGTATTTTAGTCTATTGAAAAAAAATGAGCGGTTATCTGTTTAGTTTCAGTCTTGCTAACAATGCCTGTTAAAATGATATCAACTGGATTTAGACCTTCAGATTTCGTGCTTAAGAATAGCGATTATTTTATAAAATAACACAGGAAACTGTGATTTTGCAGTTTAACAAATAATATATATTAATAAATACAAAAGAATACAGTGCTGTACAACAACATTGTAAAAAGACAAGATAAAATGCATAGATAATTATTAAATACTTAAATATTTATAGATAAAATTTAAGTACTGGAAGGCATAAAGCTGGGTACACACTGTACCAAGATTCTGTCTGTCATCTGTTAAAGATGTGTTAACACAAAGTTCCAAACAGTCTCCCTATATTAAATATACAGAAGATCGTTTGGGACTGCCCTACACTTTAACGATTGGGGTGGCTCTCTAAATTACAATACAGGGAGCCTACCATGCACAAGGGATGAATTAGGTCCACAGCGACCGTTTCCAATGCCGCCAGTGAACGCTCATCGGCATCAAAAACGGACATTAGCACCGTACCAATCTGTATCACTAATGTGTGTACCCAGTGCCGTTATTAGGCATAGGCCACCTAGGCAAAGAAGTAGGGCACCTATGTTCCCCCTAGCATCTCCCTGTCAGCTGTTACTTGCTGTGTTAGATCTGCTCTCCTTGTTCAGCTGTAACCTGCAACATTGTATCTAGTACAGAGCCTGAACTCCACACACTCTACATAGCAACAAATGTTGCAATTTACAAATGAACTGAAGGTGAAGGAAGGAGGGGGAGGATGAGCTCAGCTAATAGTACTGACAGGGCCGCCTCGCTAATGATGCAGGGTGCAGCACACTGCAGAGTGGCACCCTGTAGGGAAGCGGCAGCCGGCACTGTCATAGTGGGGAAAGCAGAGGATTTTTTTTTTACTGCCCCCGAGTCCGACTGCCCAACTCCCTCCCTAACTTATGGGGGGGGGTGCGCGCAGCGCGCTACCGGTGTGTGTAACCTGGCTGGAGGAAGGAAGGAAGAATATACACATACACTGACCGCACACCAGCAGGCTCCGCCTCTGCATCCAGGCTCTATCCCGAAATCCATCCATTCTGAAGTTACCTCATTGCGTGGCGCCGTGCACTGCGTCGCTGCCGGCGTGACGGAATGACGTCCGTCGTCAGCGCAAAGAGCGCGAGTTCAGCCCGTGAAGTCCAGGACAGACTGCAAGAGGCTAGAGCTGCGCCACTGCTTATTGTGTGTGGCCCGGGCCATCCGAGACTCCGAGTGACAAATGGGAATCATTCAGTGAGTGATCATTCATTCAATAATATAAATATATAAAAATCTGAATTTGGAAATGAAAAAAATCCTATCCTAATATAAGGCAATAAAGGCATTAGGCAAGGCAAACAACAAGTCTGTCATCTTAACTTTTATAGGGATGGGTATGCGGATAGACACAGGAAGCGCAGCTGGTGTGAATGACTAGATTATGAATCCGCATGGGTTTCACGTCCTTCCAGGTTTTAACGCACTGCCTTTGAAAAACGGATACAAATGATGTAGTGTGAACGACCCAAAGTCAGTGCGAATCGGGGGGGGTAGGTGGTAAGAGTTTATGCTATGATTAGGCTATTGTTATTAAGTGATTAAACACAGTATATTTAAACACAGTTAAAGTATATTAGTATATTTAAACACAGTTTATTTTGTTTTCTGAATATAAGCCTATGATCTAGCCAGTGCATCTATCGGCTACCTAACAAAACCTTGCTGTGTGCTTTCTCTACACAGCATGTTGATTATATGATTTTTAACTCAGACCTGCTGAACCTTGCAGACCTGCCACAATCCTTATTACTAATGGCAAAGAAGAAGGTTCCGACAGTAAAGATAATGGGAAAATCGCACTACAATAGGGTTGAACAGGTTGAGTGATTTATCAAATAGCACGAAGCACCCATAAAGTAGATTTTTAAAGCTACTTCAGATGGCAGAAAAAAAAATTCTTCCCACACTCCAGTTTTCTGACAGATGAATAGATTTCATTACCAGACATGCCTTGCTAGTTGCTCTTTTGCTTCCTGTAAGACAGAGATGTACCATTGTTATAGATGGGGCCCGGGAATTGCACTGATTTTATGCCCTATTTTTGAACTAAAACTACTCTTTATTAAAATAAAATTGATTGCAATATGTTACAATATGTAAAAATAATTTAGCGATGGTAAGGCTGTGTACACACGATGCAATCGATCCAGTCGATAGTTCAGTGTATTGGTCAATCAAGCCAAAATAATTGCATAGGTTTCTGGGCCCACTGACCATTTGGACAAATGGACATCTTTTGCCACGACAGTCTGTCCTGGCAGACCAGTTGGAAGTGCCCCCGTGTACCCAGCTTAAGAGAAAATGTCTGACAGCTTATTATTAATTGCACATGTTGGGTTCCTAGCAGCATGATGGATGACGGTCCTGTGCATGTTTGACTGGACAGGATTATCTACATTACCAAAAAGGCTTACATGTCTATTTCTTGCCCCTCCCAACTATGATAATATTGTTGATATTTATGAAACTTTCTGTTGTAATATTTTCTCTCTTTTAAGCTATTCAAATTTAAGGTTTTAAACCTTTAATATTGACAGCTTTTGTTAATTTGAATGAAGCATATTAGTTCTTCTCTTAGTATTTTATTCTTTATTTAAAGGAGAACTAAACTGGAGGATGATAAAGCCACAATGCATTATCTTTTGAGATTTGGAAAGTAACTTACGTTTGTATCTATCACTGCTTCCCCATGAGAATCCATTAAATGTGATACAAAGCCCCCATTCCCTCAGTCAAGGAGGAGCTGGACCAGCTCTCTATGTGACTAGCCCAAGATTTTCATGATTTTTCTGACTCTATTAGAAGTCATTACAATGTGGAAAACTGTCCCAATTGGTATTCAAATAATTTTAGAGTTTTATGATAAATTGCATTACAAAGGAAATTCAATTTAAAATACTTGGTGAGATGCATTTTTATTGAAAAATTCCAGCTCATGAATGGGTAATAAAATCTGATGCCCGGAGCGCTGCCTAATGGGGACTGAATGAATTGATTTATTTTTTCTATTTTATAGCAAGGCAAAGTTCAGACCTCAGAACCTAGTGATTTAGGGTATAAAGTTCATGCAGCCCAGTTAAATAATTCATTGTCTACAACCAAAAAGCCAAAAACGCATTAAAGTTCTCGAATTAGGATAATTGTTTAATTTGCAATCTAATGAAGACATTATTATGTTGGGAGGACATTATTTGGGATAGAATGAATCATGGGCCAATGGCAGTTTAGGAAATCTATAACAACTTGTTTTTTAGATCTTGGGCGCCATGACAAATGTTAGTGTTTATCTCTACAATAAAATGTACCCATTTCCCCCCCCAATCTTTACCTACTTTCAGGGAATTCAATAAAAGTTCTTATCGTTAGAAATGTGCTAATTTAGCCCCAACCAATCAGATTTATTTACATTTAAAAGCTGCCATCTGATTGGTTTGGAGCAAAATTAGTACCATTTTTAACAATAAAACTTTTATTGAATAACCCTGTATATGTGTGGAATGTCTGCCTATATTTGCAGAGGATATTGACACTTCTGCATAGCTCTGTCATGGATTCACTATCCGAGTGCAATGGGTTTCTTTTCTGTGATAAGTTCCATTACAAGTTTACTAGTCCTGCTCTTCTCAGACTTTTTGTTACTTGCACCTGTGTACTTAAGTGCTCTAAATACCCATAATAGATGCACTTTACAGTGTATATTGTAATCTAATGTAGTGTAAGGATACACATATTTCCCCTTGAAAATTTTGAAGTGCCCCCAGAAGGCATCCTGGGTACCCCCCACACGCCCTATGATTAACCCTGTACTATTGGACTGTACTCCCCATGCTTGAGTGTAGCTGATGTTATAGTTAATATGATCCTTTTCTGGTTATTACTATAGTTCTCTACACTTTTTTCTCCCTGTCATTGATTGGACATCTGGCCCTATTTTGAAAGTTCCTGGATGGAGAGATATAGTTTGCTAAAAGTAACAGGATCTGTCTTTCATAACCCAAGGCAATACACGTTTACAATATGGTTTACAATACAGTATATACTTCCTTCCTCCTGGTTTCAAACATTTTAAAGATCCTCTCAAGCCTCCTCTTGAGTCTTTTGCACCTAATATGGAGCAAAAATGTATCAGCATTAAAGGGAAATCTTTTTTGCTAGGTAAACAAGGAAAGAGAAGGAAATACATTATAACACTCTTCATTTTCTTTTAGTTGTACATTTCTGAAACATGAAGACGCAATTTGTATATATTATTATTCCAAGAAGCCTGTACTATTAATAGTAACACTGCATATTTAAAATATGTTTGCAGTGTCTGGTCAACTTTACAGAAGAGAAAAACTTCTCAGAGATTGTTACTTAATATGTATCTTTATCCCCACCCTTTATCTGTCCCTTTTCTCTCCTCCCACTCAGTACAAAGAAAATACTCAGCTGCTTTTCCTGGTATTAGCAGGAACTGACTCAGATTCATCATCGAGAAATGAAGTTCTAAGATTATCCACTATTTATGTTTCCCCATAGTCTATTACAACCGGTAGGCACTACATTACAACAGACCCTGTCTACAAGAAAAAAAGACTTTGTGTAGCCCCTTAAACAAGTCATTCAGGTCCGCAGGAAACATCTGCAGATACCATTTTGCAGGTAAGCAAGACTGATTTGCAGGTAAGCAGAGACTGGTTTGCAGGTAAGCAGAGACCATTTATTCCATTGTTTACCTTTGATGCAGCCTCATAGCATTTATGATATACACTGTTGGTTTTAAAGCCTGTAAAAGTTTATTTTTAAGGAGGATACTGTCCAATTCATATAGAGTTTCTTAAGTTTTGTCATTTTTGTTTATATCCTGCTTGTATAAATCATCAGTCAACCACTTTTTAAAATCTACTTAAGGCAAATGTATTTTGCACTGTGAATTTATACATCTAATAACACATAATACTAATATACTCCAAAGTTATTTTTAGAAAGACACCACTGGCATTTAATTTATGTATTAATCTCTTATCTGGAAGTGTTTGTGAACATTTTTGCAAAGGATGGTTTAAGTAGTTTAATGTAGGGCATACATGCTACTAAGGAATGCTAGGAGTTATTTTTTTAAACTTATTTGGCAGACATTCCTGCTGTGACTCCTTTCTGTTGATTAGCATTCCAAATTGTATTTATACTTGTGGTTTAGGTTTTTTTTATTAAAGGACAATTTTACTCACCTTCCCTCCGCTCCTCTCCTTGTTCCTTAGCTTTTACCAAGGGTGAGGACCTGAACCGCTAAGTCCTCACCCCTGGGTTCGCGCAGCCTACAGCAGAGTTTCAGAGCAATTTGCTCTGGTAGGCTCCGCCCCCTCCTCCCCGTCGGCGACGAGGCCAATGGAAGGCACGCTTGTTGCAGAGCGAGCCTTAATATTGGCCTCGTCGCCGACGGGTAGGAACATCAAACTCATTGCAGATGTGTCCAAGGGTGGAATGGAACTCAGGACTAAAGGAATAGTCCACTTTTGCAGTGAACTACTGCAACTATTCCTTTAATACGAGGAGCAAAATATTGCTTTAGCTTCATAGCCCCCTATTCCTTCTTAATAGACATGTCTACCCTCACCACAATATTTAGCACCATGTTCAGTCTACATCACAGCCAATAACTTCCCTTCCCAGAGCTGCACATCAGACTGTGTAAGAAATGATAGAAGAAGTTTTGGCAAAGGTAAGTATAGTGAAATTTGAGCCTTGAAGGAAGAATAACATGGTGCCAATGTTGTGTGTAAGGGCGTACATGACTTTAAGTAATGGTAAAAAATAAATAACTCCTATACATTGTGATTTGTTAGTAGAAATGCTCTTTGGTTTCTATGAAATATCTTGATTCCCATTGGCGGATGTTGATGCAGGACTCGGGAATGTCGTTTGTAGTCATGCTTGTCATCATGTCAAAAGACTTTGGCAATTCTTTCCTTTGCAGTGGTTCTTATCTTCAGACCTCCACTTGTCACCATTTTCCACCTTTCCTTTTGTGCTTTTGCACAATGAGTTGGACAGAATAGCTGAATTTGTAGTGAGCATTCATAATAACCATCTGCTGGTACAGAATTGTTGGCCATAGTCTCATTCACCCTACGTTTGGCAATTTTTTTTATTTTTATTCACTCTGGCAGATTAGATGAGCTTTAGTTTCCATTTCTATCTGTGTCTATGTGAACCCTGCACCCAAAGGCCAAAGCCAGGTTGTGGATAACTGCAAAAAAAAAAAAAAAATCAGTTAGGTAAACGATTTCTTCTTTATTTTAGATTAAACACTCTCTCATTGTGTATATATTGTACATGCTAAGTTATAATATTTTATAAACAAAGGCAAACTCTACAGAGCTTTAAATAAATTTGCTATTACAGCATGTCTTAGCTTCTTAAGGAAGTGTATATTTACCAGAAAGATTTTATATGCAATCATCAGGTAAGGAGAGAGAGAAAGGCCGGCAGGGGCCCAGCACTTCATTTATTTGCACCCAGGGAATGAAGTGATAAAGAGACTTTCATTAAAAAATAGCTTGTCTGTTGGTATGGAGCTCAGAAGGGGAAATGGAAAGATGATCTTTTCACGTTTCATATGATTTTTCCTGCTCAATTAGAAATCTGGTTACAGAGCAAGTATGTTATATGGAAAGTCAGTAGATTCAGTAAGCACTCCATTTATATGCTGCATCTGAACTAGAAAAGGAAAGTATTGAATTTGTTTCAGTTTTGTTGCAGGTTTTAAAATTCAGTAACCTTGGTAAGGCAATTAAACATATTTTTTAATTACTTGCCCTTGAAACAGAAAAATGCGGTGGTTTTGGAGTGTATCAGTAGTGTGTACCTGTGTATGTGTGGTGTTAGGGGGTATATTTTTACGTTAATGGCTGTAAAACTAACTTCTTTGATGATTTAGGTATGGCTGCCATGCAGGCCCAGCGCCTGGGTGTACCTGTAGTTGGAGGAGCATCTGTAAATGTCCCCAACCCCCCACCCAATAAATAGTCTATTTGTTTCCCCCCAAAAAAGACCATATATTGGTGGTTTGAGATGAGTCTGTGTTTAGGGGTGGGGCCTAAGGAGTGCCAAGCTTTCTCTGCCTACAGCTCCTGAGGAGTTAATCCACTCCTGGTGCCATTGAAAACAAAGGGTAGATTGGGTTGTCAAGGTGTATCAGTACTATGGGGGCCTCTGTCAGGGTGAGGTCAGAGGGCATGTTATTGCATTTTAGACCATAAAACTAACCTTTTTGATTATATAGGTTTGTTTGCCATTGAAATGAAAAGGTAGGTTGGGTTGTGAGGGTGTATCAGCAGGTTTTATTTCCAAACTGACCCCATAAAAAAAATAAAAAAATCATTCACAGATGGGCTGACGATCATACAATGGTAACCAAAAGTTGGCTGATCAATTTGCATCATGGCAAACTGTATTTCTATCCAGTGTTAGAAGAGTAGAGAGACCAACCATAATTTCCCAAGATCTCAGTCTAAATTTATCAGAAGTTCAAAAAAACCGACTGATTTTTCATTTAGAATTTTTTCTACATCAGGCTCTAGTGGTTGGATGGGCTACATATCATATGTTTCTTTCACAGTTGTCCTCCACATGATTCCACATATGAATGATTCCACATATGGCTCCTGCTAACCAAAGAGCCAAATTTGTAATGTTTTCTTCACATGTTGAATTTTTCCAACTATTTTTGGTGCTCAACCACAGATATATTATTTTGTGTGAATAAATAAAACGACACAGGATTTGAATAATATATTATTCTAGTTCTCATCACCCCAAACCCTTTATTTATCTCTACACTGTGTTTTAAAAGAAACTTATAGATCGTATAGGTGAGATTATAAGATTTATAAAATTGACCTTGATGCTGGTGTAAAAAACATTCTAGTTTCCAATAGGATTTACAGAAATCTGCTGTTAGTAATCTACTGTCCCAAGATCCCACTGACTGCCGGTTGATGTTGACTTGGAATTGTATTTCAACACAACATGTATCTCTGCATACATTAATTAGAAGATAAACATCAATAACTACAATGTGATAATAGGTTTTTAGTTTTATCAATGCTTTTGAATGTGGGACAGCCCAACATTGAAGACCCGTATCCTCTGATCCTGTACCCTGTAGAACTTGGACTTAAAGGGCATCTATAGTGAAAAAAACACATTGGCCCAATAAATCTATGAACTCTGTGCTGCCTTTCTCCTACCTCTGTCAGTGACTTTGTTTTTACATGGTGTCATATCTGACTACAGCACTCCCCAATTCCCCCTCCCCTCTGTTACCTCCTCCATGTCTAAACACCGGCTTGCCGACAAGCTTATCATGTGCAGTAGGAGTTAAAAGTTCATCAAGCTGTCCTGGAGACACGGATCTCTTTGTGTCCTGATAAAATAAAGATCTCTCTCTTTGTGACCCATCATCAATCAGTGAAGTCTATCAAGAAGGGGGGTCAAGTGCAGCCTTATCTCTGCCATCAAAGCTACCTCTCTCCCCCTGCTAATGCTCAGATCTCAATGTTTTTTACAAGCAGGGAGGAGGGAGCCTTGAGCAGGAAGAGGTCACATCACAGGGATTTGATTGACAGTACAAGTAGGAGTAGAGGAATGCAATCACTTATTCTTCTAACTTGTGTTTCTCAGGACAGAGAGGGAATCTGAACAAGTGAAAACACTCTGGGAGTTGGGGAGAATTATAGAACACATAAAGAAAGTTAAAAAAAAGTAAATTTTCCCACTATAAATGCCCTTTAAATCATCTTAAGGTATACAGGTGGTCTAACCTGTATACTGTATACACATACCAACAGTAAATGGCATGCCAGGAGTTCAATGCACAGTTCATACAATAGTGGGGAGAAAGTACATCCTTCTTATGCCGTTGAAGTGGGGAAGAGGCCAAAGGCAACGTAATCATGTTTAGTCGTATAAGTCGGCAAGGCAGTATAAAAGGGTTTGGGAGGCCAGCAGAGGTGAACAAACACCTTTTCAGCATCTAGACTTAATAATATAGCCTAATAAGCCTATACACACAACAAAATGCCTGAGATACTCAGACAAAAGGGCAAGTTTATCACCCATTTTAAGTGGGTGACATTTTTATGTTGTTTATGTGATTTTTTTGGCTGGGGGCAGATCATCCATAGCTGGTTTCTCATCACAGAGAGTGTTTTGTATATAACCCACCTATTACATTGCTAATATAGCCTAAGCGTACTGCATAGAGTTTCAATAACGTTAACAGCTCTTCTGGTGTTATTCCCTGCTTGTCTGTTAGGGATGAAACCTACATGATCCATATGGATCAGTCTGGGGGACATGTCCAAAGGCATTTGGCTAGGACCTTTGTAAACAATTTGTACGGAATTCAGAAGGCAGTAACTGGTGCACAAAGTTAGCATGCACCACTTCTTAAATAAATCTGTCTTTTTTATCCAGGGATTCACCTGATTCCCTATATTTAATATGTTATCCTTTTCTGTACACCGTATATGATTCTTAGTTGACAAAAATTTCACTACAGCACTTTTCACATTTTTCCTTATTTCTGTATGTTACCCACCAACCTAGACAGAAAACCCAACTGGGTAGTGACCACTTTTTTTATTGTTTTTAGCCGGGTACACACAGGGCCGCTTCTAGCCATTTTGGTGCCCTAGACGCCTTCCCACCTACGTGCGCTGCCCCCCCCCCAAGAAAAAAATACATGATATACAGTATGTAACCAGCTTTCCATGTCTCGTCCATTGAATTGTTCACTCGTTGCCACTCTAATTTCTTTTGGTGGAATGCAGAAAGACAGGATAGGGATCTCATGGTTCTGTCACAGGGTCACTGTTATAAAGTCTGCAGCAGCTTTTACCTGCATTTAGAACTGTTCTCCAGTACCAGCGTCTCTAGACTTTCACTACACAATTCTAATGCTGCCTCTCGCAGGGTGTGGTTTTATAATTAATGTGTCTTATGTCCGAAGTGATGTCTGTCAATAGGCTTATACACTTGATTTATCGTTGTATTACATATCATTCCTTTATTACAATACTGAACATCTAGATACATCCCAAAGATCATCATCATCATCTATCTATCTATCTATCTTATCTTCTATCTATATATCTATCTACTTCTTCTTCTTCTGCTATCTATCTAATCTATCTATCTCTCTTTATAACTATCTCTATCTATCTATCTATCTAATCTTCTATCATCTATCTATCTATCTATCTATCTATCTCTATCTATCTATCTATCTAATCTATCTATCTATCTATCTATCTATCATCTATCTATCTATCTATCTATCATCTATCTATCATCTATCTCATCTGTCGGTCTATCTATCTATCTGTCTATCTAATCTCTATCTTCTATCTATCTATCTATCATCTATCTGTCTATCATCTATCTATCTATATCTATCTACTCATCTGTCTATCTATATATCATCTATCTATCTGTCTGTCTGTCTGTCTTCATCTATCTATCTCTATCTATCTCTCTTATAATCTATCTCTATCTATCTATCTATCTAATCTATCTATCATCTCATCTATTATCTATCTATCTATCTATTCTATCTATCCTATCTGTCTATCTCTCTCTCTATTAATCTAATCTCTATCTATCTATCTATCATCTATCTATCTAATCTATCTATTTATCTATCTATCTCTACTATATCTATCTATCTATCTATCTATCTATCTATCTATCTATCTATCTATCTATCTATCTATCTATCTATCATCATCTGTCTATCTATCTATCATCTCATCTGTCTATCTATCTATCTATCTATCTATCTATCTATCTATCTATCTATCTATCTATCTATCTATCTATCTATCTATCTATCTATCTTATCTATCTATCTATCTATCTATCTATCTCTATCTATCTATTATCTATCTTATCTATCTATCATCGATCATCTATCTATCTGTCGTCTATCTATCTATCTGTCTATCTATCTATCATCTATCCTGTCTATCATCTATCTATCATCTATCTATCCTATCTATCTCATCATCTATCTATCTATCTATCTATCTATATCTATCTATCTATCTATCTATCTATCTATCATCTGTCTGTCTCTGTCTATCTATCTCTATCTTTCAGGCCCCAGCCATACCCATTAGGCAAACAACAAGTCTGTCATCTTAACTTTTATAGGGATGGGTATGGCTGGGGCCCTGAATAGATAGATAGATAGATAGACAGAGACAGACAGATGATAGATAGATAGATAGATAGATAGATAGATAGATAGATAGATAGATAGATAGATAGATAGATAGATAGATAGATGATAGATAGATGATAGATAGATAGATGATAGATAGATAGACAGACAGACAGACAGACAGATAGATAGATAGATAGATAGATAGATAGATAGATAGATAGATAGATAGATAGATAGATAGATGATAGACAGATAGATGATAGATAGATAGACAGATAGATAGATAGATAGACAGATAGATAGATGATAGATGATAGATAGATAATGATATATCGCAGCAAGCTAGACCTAGCATCGCTCGCAGACCATCGCTCCGACATAGCGCTCCTCGTCGTCGCTCTCGCTCGCTCCGCTAGCTACGCTCGCTATCGCTCGCCTCTCTCGCTCGCTACGCTCGCTGCTCGCTTCCACAGCTGCTCGCCCAGATAGATCGATAGACAGATATGCGATAGACAGACAGATCGATTATGCTCGCTCGATGATAGATAGATAGATAGATTAGCTCTACAGCTCGCTCGCGTCGCTCAGCTTCGCTAGATCGACTCGCTAGCTCGACTCCTAGCTCGCTCGCTCGCTCGCTCGCTAGCTCGACTGCTCGCTCGCCAGCTGCTCGCCCGCTCGCTCCTCCCCGCTTCTCGCATCGTCTTCGCTCCTTCGCGCTCGCCTCGCTACTCGCTCGATTCGCTCGATCGCTCGCTCGCTCGCTCGCTCGTGCCCGCGACTTCTTTCTCTCGCGCGCGCTCTCCCTCTCGACTCGCTGCTCGCTCCCTCGCTCGCTGCTCGCTCGCTTCGCTAGCATTCGCTGACTACGATTACTCCCGAGAGATAGCTAGAGCTCGATCGATAGACAGAACAGGACAGACAGTAGATAGATGATATACTAGATCAGAAGATGCTAGATAGTACGATAGATAGATAGATAGATGATACAGGATAGATGATAGATAGATAGATAGATAGATTAGATAGATGAGATAGACAGATAGAATAGATAGACAGATAGATGAAGATAGACAGACAGATAGATTAGATGATAGATAGATAGAATAGATAGATAGGATAGATAGATAAATTAGATAGATAGATGATAAGAGAGATAGATAGATAGATGCACGATAGCATAGCTAGCATATCGATAGATAGCTCATAGTCGCAGATAATAATAGATGCATCGATAGCCCAGCATGCTCGAAAGCTAGCTCATAGACAGCTGCGAGCTCGCTCTCTCGACTACTTTCACGCCGCTCGCTCGCTCCTCGCTCGCTTCGCTCGCTCTCTCTCTCGCTCGCTCGCTGCCCGCGCTCGCTTCTCGCGCGCGCGCTCCTCGCCACGCTCGCTCGAGCTCGCTCACCTCTCTCCTGCTCGCTCGCTTACGCTCGCTCGCTAGCGCTCGCTTCTCCCGCCGCTCGCTGCTGCCTGCTCGCTCTCCCGACCGACCGCCCGCCCCGCTCTCTCGCTTGCTCTCTCGCTCGCCCCCTGCTCGACTCGCCTCGATAGATAGATAGATAGATAGATAGATAGATAGATAGATGAAATTAAAAAAGATGATAGATAGAAAGATGATAGAAAGATAGATAGATAGACAGATGATAGATAGATATATAGATAATTAGAGATAGATAGATAATAGATAGATTAGATAGATAGATAGATAGATAGATAGATAGATAGAAAGAGATAGATTATATAGAGAGAGATATAGACAGATAGATAGATGATAGATAAATAGATAGATGATAGATAGATTAGATAGATAGATAGAGATAGATTATAAAGAGAGATAGATAGATGATAGATAGATAGACAGACAGACAGACAGATAGATAGATGATATATAGATAGACAGATGATAGATAGATAGATAGATAGATAGATAGATGATAGACAGATAGATGATAGATAGATAGATAGATAGATAGATAGATAGATAGATAGAAGATAGATAGATAGACAGATAGATAGATAGACAGATAGATAGATGATAGATAGATGATAGATAGATAGATAGATAGATAATAGATAGATAGAGATAGATAGATAGATAGATAGATAGATAGATAGATAGATAGATAGATAGATAGATAGATAGATAGATAGATAGATAGATAGATAGATAGATGATAGATAGAAAGATGATAGAAAGATAGATAGATAGACAGATGATAGATAGATATATAGATAATTAGAGATAGATAGATAATAGATAGATTAGATAGATAGATAGATAGATAGATAGATAGAAAGAGATAGATTATATAGAGAGAGATATAGACAGATAGATAGATGATAGATAAATAGATAGATGATAGATAGATTAGATAGATAGATAGAGATAGATTATAAGAGAGATAGATAGATGATAGGAGATAGACAGACAGACAGACAGACAGATAGATAGATGATAATATGAAGAGAGACAAGATTAGATAGATAGATAGATAGATAGATAGATAGATAGATAGATAGACAGATAGATAGATAGATGATCTTTTGGGGATACTATTCTAGAGGGTGTGTCCTTCAATGTATTGTAAATAAATGGAGGAATGATATGTAAATACAACGATAAATAGTGAACAATCAATGGACGAGACATGGAAAGCTGGTTACATACTGTATACATGTATTTTTTCTTGGGGGGGGGGCAGCGCACGTAGGTGGGAAGGCGTCTAGGGACCAAAATGGCTAGAACGCGGCCCTGTGTGTACCCGGCTAAAAACAATAAAAAGTGGTCACTACCCAGTTGGGTTTTCTGTCTAGGTTGGTGGGTAACATACAGAAATAAGGAAAAATGTGAAAAGTGCTGTAGTGAAATTTTTGTCAACTAAGAATCATATACTGGTGTACAGAAAAGGATAACATATTAAATATAGGGAATCAGGTGAATCCCTGGATAAAAAAGACAGATTTATTTAAGAAGTGGTGCATGCTAACTTTGTGCACCAGTTACTGCCTTCTGAATTCCGATTACAAATTGTTTACAAAGGTCCTAGCCAACTGCCTTTGGACATGTCCCCCAGACTTGATCCATATGGATCATGTAGGTTTCATCCCTAACAGACAAGCAGGGAATAACACCAGAAGAGCTGTTAACGTTATTGAAACTCTATGCAGTACCGCTTTAGGCTATATTAGCAATGTAATAGGTGGGTTATATACAAAACACTCTCTGTGATGAGAATCCCAGCTATGGATGATCTGCCCCCAGCCAAAAAAATCACATAAACAACATAAAAATGTCACCCACTTAACATGGGTGATTAAACTTGCCCTTTTGTCTGTGAGTATCTCAGGCATTTTGTTTGTTGTATAGGCTATATTAGGCTATATTATTAAGTCTAGATGCTGAAAAGGTGTTTGTTCACCTCTGCTGGCCTCCCAAACCCTTTTATACTGCCTTGCAGACCTTATACGACTCAAACATGATTACGTTGCCTTTGGCCTCTTCCCCACTTTCCAACGGCATAAGGTAAGGATGTACTTTCTCCCCACTATTGTATGACCTGTGCATTGAACTCCTGGCATGCCATTTACTGTTGGTATGCTGTATACAGTATACAGGTTAGACCACCTGTATACCTTAAGATGATTTAAAGGGCATCTATAGTGGGAAAATTTACTTTTTTTTAACTTTCTTTAAATGTGTTCTATAATTCTCCCCAACTCCCAGAGTGTTTTCACTTTGTTCAGATTCCCTCTCTGTCCTGAGAAACACAAGTTAGAAGAATAAGTGATTGCATTCCTCTACTCCTACTTGTACTGTCAATCAAATCCCTGTGATGTGACCCTCTTCCCTGCTCAAGTCCCTCCCTCCTCCCTGCTCTGTAATAAACATTGAGATCTGAGCATTAGCAGGGGGAGAGAGGTAGCTTTGATGGCAGAGATAAGGCTGCACTTGACCCCCCTTCTTGATAGACTTCACTGATTGATGATGGGTCACAAAGAGAGAGATCTTTATTTTATCAGGACACAAAGAGATCCGTGTCTCCAGGACAGCTTGATGAACTTTTAACTCCTACTGCACATGATAAGCTTGTCGGCAAGCCGGTGTTTAGACATGGAGGAGGTAACAGAGGGGAGGGGGAATTGGGGAGTGCTGTAGTCAGATATGACACCATGTAAAAACAAAGTCACTGACAGAGGTAGGAGAAAGGCAGCACAGAGTTCATAGATTTATTGGGCCAATGTGTTTTTTTCACTATAGATGCCCTTTAAGTCCAAGTTCTACAGGTGACATGGATCAGAGGATACTGGGTCTTCAATGTTAGGGCTGTCCCACATTCACAAAAGCATTGATAAAACTAAAAACCTATTATCACATTGTAGTTATTGATATGTTTATCTTCTAATTAATGTATGCAGAGATACATGTGGTGTTGAAATACAATTCCAAGTCAACATCAACCGGCAGTCAGTGGGATCTTGGGAGCAGTAGATTACTAACAGCAGATTTCTGTAAATCCTATTGGAAACTAGAATGTTTTTTACACCAGCATCAAGGTCAATTTTATAAATCTTATAATCTCACCTATACGATCTATAAGTTTCTTTTAAAACACAGTGTAGAGATGAAATAAAGGGTTTGGGGTGATGAGAACTAGAATAATATATTATTCAAATCCTGTGTCGTTTCTATTTATTCCACAAAATAATATATCTGTGGTTGAGCACCAAAAATAGTTGGAAAAATTCAACATGTGAAGAAAACATTACAAATTTGGCTCTTTGGTTAGTCAGGAGCCATATGTGGAATCATTCATATGTGGAATCATGTGGAGTCAGCAACTGTGAAAGAAACATATATGTAGCCCATCCAACCACTAGAGCCTGATGAAGAAAAAATTCTAAATGAAAAATCAGTCGTTTTTTTTTGAACTTCTGATAAATTTAGACTGAGATCTTGGGAAATTATGGTTGGCTCTCTCTACTCTTCTAACACTGGATAGAAATACAGTTTGCCATGATGCAAATTGATCAGCCAACTTTTGGTTACCATTGTATGATCGTCAGCCCATCTGTGAATGATTTTTTTATTTTTTCTTATGGGGTCAGTTTGGAAAATAAAACCTGCTGATACACCCTCACAACCCAACCTACCTTTTCATTTCAATGGCAAACAAACCTATATAATCAAAAAGGTTAGTTTTATGGTCTAAAATGCAATAACATGCCCTCTGACCTCACCCTGACAGAGGCCCCCATATGTACTGATACACCTTGACAACCCAATCTACCCTTTTGTTTCAATGGCACCAGGAGTGGATTAACTCCTCAGGAGCCTGTAGGCAGAGAAAGCTTGGCACTCCTTAGCCCCCACCCCTAAACACAGACCTCATCTCAAACCACCAATATATGGTCTTTTTTGGGGGGAACAAAATAGACTATTTATTGGGTGGGGGGTTGGAGGACATTTACAGATGCTCCTCCAACTACAGGTACACCCAGGCGCTGGGCCTGCATGGCAGCCATACCTAAATCATCAAAGAAGTTAGTTTTACAGCCATTAACGTAAAAATATACCCCCTAACACCACACATACACAGGTACACACCTACTGATACACTCCAAAACCCACCGCATTTTTCTGTTTCAAGGGCAAGTAATAATAAAAATATGTTTAATTGCCTTACCAAGGTTACTGAATTTTAAAACCTGCAACAAAACTGAAACAAATTCAATACTTTCCTTTTCTAGTTCAGATTGCAGCATATAAATGGAGTGCTTACTGAATCTACTGACTTTCCATATATACATACTTGCTCTGTAACCCAGATTTCTCAATTGAGCAGGAAAAATCATATGAAACGTGAAAAGATCATCTTTCCATTTCCCCTTCTGAGCTCCAATACCAACAGACAAGCTATTTTTTAATGAAAGTCTCTTTATCACTTCATTCCCTCGGGTGCAAATAAATGAAGTGCTGGGCCCCTGCCGGCCTTTCTCTCTCTCCTTACCTGATGATTGCATATAAAATCTTTCTGGTACAATATTACACTTCCTTAAGAAGCTAAGACATGCTGTAATAGCAAAGTTTATTTAAAGCTCTGTAGAGTTTGCCTTTGTTTATAAAATATTTATAACTTAGCATGTACAATATATACACAATGAGAGAGTGTTTAATCTAAAATAAAGAAGAAATCGTTTACCTAACTGATTTTTTTTTTTTTTTTGCAGTTATCCACAACCTGGCTTTGGCCTTTGGGTGCAGGGTATCACATAGACACAGATAGAATGGAAACTAAAGCTCATCTAATCTGCCAGAGTGAATAAAAATAAAAAAAAATTGCCAAACGTAGGGTGAATGAGACTATGGCCAACAATTCTGTACCAGCAGATGGTTATTATGAAATGCTCACTACAAATTCAGCTATTCTTGTCCAACTCATTGTGCAGAAAGCACAAAAGGAAAGGTGGAAAATGGTGACAAGTGGAGGTCTGAAGATAAGAACCACTGCAAAGGAAAGAATTGCCAAAGTCTTTTGACATGATGACAAGCATGACTACAAACGACATTCCCGAGTCCTAGCATCAACATCCGCCAATGGGAATCAAGATATTTCATAGAAACCAAAAGAGCATTTCTACTAACACATCACAATGTATAGGAGTTATTTATTTTTTACCATTACTTTAAAGTCATGTACGCCCTTACCACAAACATTTGGCACCATGTTATTCTTCCTTCAAGGCTCAAATTTCACTATACTTACCTTTGCCAAAACTTCTTCTATCATTTCTTACACAGTCTGATGTGCAGCTCTGGGAAGGGAAGTAATTGGCTGTGATGTAGACTGAACATGGTGCTAAATATTTGTGGTGAGGGTAGACATGTCTATTAAGAAGGAATAGGGACTATGAAGCTAAAGCAATATTTTGCTCCTCGTATTAAAGGAATAGTTGCAGTAGTTCACTGCAAAAGTGGACTATTCCTTTAGTCCTGAGTTCCATTCCACCCTTGGACACATCTGCAATGAGTTTGTATGTTCCTACCCGTCGGCGACGAGGCCAATATTAAGGCTCGCTCTGCAACAAGCGTGCCTTCCTATTGGCCTCGTCGCCGACGGGGAGGAGGGGGCGGAGCCTACCAGAGCAGCATTGCTCTGAAACTCTGCTGTAGGCTGCGCGAACCCAGGGGTGAGGACTTAGCGGTTCAGGTCCTCACCCTTGGTAAAAGCTAAGGAACAAGGAAGAGGAGCGGAGGGAAGGTGAGTAAAATTGTCCTTTAATAAAAAAACCTAAACCACAAGTTATAAATACAATTTGGAATGCTAATCAACAGAAAGAAGTCCTACAGCAGGAATGTCTGCCAAATAAGTTTAAAAAATATAACTCCTAGCATTCCTTAGTAGCATGTATGCCCTACATTAAACTACTTAAACCATCCTTTGCAAAAATGTTCACAAACACTTCCAGATAAGAGATTTAATACATAAATTAATATGCCAGTGGTGTCTTTCTAAAAATAACTTTGGAGTATATTAGTATTATGTGTTATTAGATGTATAAATTCACAGTGCAAAATACATTTGCCTTAAGTAGATTTTAAAAAGTGGTTGACTGATTGATTTATACAAGCAGGATATAAACAAAAATGACAAAACTTAAGAAACTCTATAATGAATTGGACAGTATTTCCTCCTTAAAAATATAACTTTTACAGGCTTTAAAACCAACAGTGTATATCATAAATGCTATGAGGCTGCATCAAAGGTATAACAATGGAATTAAAATGGTCTCTGCTTACCTGCAAACCAGTCTCTGCTTACCTGCAAATCAGTCTCTGCTTACCTGCAAACTGGTATCTGCAGATGTTTCCTGCGGACCTGAATGACTTTGTTTAAGGGGCTACACAAAGTCTTTTTTTCTTGTAGACAGGGCTCTAGTTGTAATGTAGTGCCTACCGGTTGTAATAGACTATGGGGAAACATAACTTAGTGGATAATTCTAGAACTTCATTTCTCGATGATGAATCTGAGTCAGTTCCTGCTAATACCAGGAAAAGCAGCTGAGTATTTTTCTTTGTACTGAGATGGGAGGAGAGAAAAGGGACAGATAAAGGGTGGGGATAAAGATACATATTAAGTAACAATCTCTGAGAAAGTTCTTCTCTTCTGTAAAGTTGACCAGACACTGCAAACATATTTTAACTATGCAGTGTTACTATTAATAGTACAGGCTTCTTGGAATAAATAATATATACAAATTGCGTCTTCATGTTTCAGAAATGTACAACTAAAAGAAAATGAAGAGTGTTATAATGTATTTCCTTCTCTTTCCTTGTTTACCTAGCAAAAAAGATTTCCCCTTTAATGCTGATACATTTTTGCTCCATATTAGGTGCAAAAGACTCAAGAGGAGGCTTGAGAGGATCTTTAAAATGTTTGAAACCAGGAGGAAGGAAGTATATACTGTATTGTAAACCCATATTGTAAACGTGTATCTGCCTTGGGTTATGAAAGACAGATTCCTGTTACTTTTAGCAAACTCATATCTTCTCATCCAGGAACTTTCAAACATAGGGCCAGATGTCCAATCAATGACAGGGAGAAAACTGTGTAGAGAACTATAGTAATAACCAGAAAAGGATCATATTAACTATAACATCAGCTACACTCAAGCATGGGGAGTACAGTCCAATAGTACAGGGTTAATCATAGGGCGTGTGGGGGGTACACAGGATGCCTTCTGGGGGCACTTCAAAATTTTGCAAGGGGAAATATTTGTTATCCTTACACTACATTAGATTACAATATACACTGTAAAGTGCATCTATTATGGGTATTTAGAGCATTAAGTACACAGGTGCAATGTAACAAAAAGTCTGAGAAGAGCAGGACTAGTAAACTTGTAATGTAACTTATCACAGAAAAGAACCCATTGCACTCTGGATAGTGAATCCATGACAGAGCTATGCAGCAAGTGTCAATATCCTCTGCAAATATAGGCAGACATTCTCACACATATACAGGGTTATTCAATAAAAGTTCTTATTGTTAAAAATGGTACTAATTTTGCTCCAACCAATCAGATGTCAGCTTTTAAATGTTAAATAACTTCTGATTGGTTGGGGCTAAATTAGCATCATTTCTAACGATAAGAACTTTTATTGAATCTCCCTGAAAGTAGGTAAAGATTGGGGGGGGGAAATGGGTACATTATTATTGTAGAGATAAACACTAACATTTGTCATGGGCCCAAGATCTTAAAAACAATAGTTGTTATAGATTTCCTCAAACTGCCATTGGCCCATGATTCATTCTATCCCAAATAATGTCCTCCCACATAATAATGTCTTCATTAGATTGCAAATTAAACAATTATCCTAATTCGAGAACTTTAATGCCTGTTTTTGGCTTTTTGGTTGTAGATCAATGAATTATTTAACTGGGCTGCATGAACTTTATACCCTAAATCACTAGGTTCTGAGGTCTGAACTTTGCCTTGCTATAAAAATAGAAAAATAAATCAATTCATTCAGTCCCCATTAGGCAGCGCTCCGGGCATCAGATTTTATTACCCATTTCATGAGCTGGAATTTTTCAATAAAAATGCATCTCCACAAGTATTTTAAATTGAATTTCCTTTGTAATGCATATTTATCATAAAACTCTAAAATTATTTGAATACCAATTGGGACAGTTTCTCACATTGTAATGACTTCTAATAGAGTCAAGAAAAATCATGAAAATCTTGGGCTAGTCACATAGAGAGCTGGTCCAGCTCCTCCTTTGACTGAGGGAATGGGGGCTTTGCTATCACATTTAATGGATTCTCATGGGGAAGCAGTGATAGATACAAACGTAAGTTACTTTCCAAATCTCAAAAGATAATGCATTGTGGCTTTATCATCCTCCTTAGTTTAGTTCTCCTTTAAATAAAGAATAAAATACTAAGAGAAGAACTAATATGCTTCATTCAAATTAAACAAAAGCTGTCAATATTAAAGGCTTTAAAACCTTAAATTTGAATAGCTTAAAAGAGAGAAAATATTACAACAGAAAGTTTCATAAATATCAACAATATTATCATAGTTGGGAGGGGCAAGAAATAGACATGTAAAGCCTTTTTGGTAATGTAGATAATCCTGTCCAGTCAAACATGCACAGGACCGTCATCAGAACTTCATCGCTGCTAGGAACCCAACATGTGCAATTAATAATAAGCTGTCAGACATGTTTCTCTTAAGCTGGGTACACGGGGGAATCACTTCCAACTGGTCTGCCAGGACAGACTGTCGTGGCAAAAGATCGTCCATTTGTCCAAATGGTCAGTGGGCCCAGAAACCTATGCAATTATTTTGGCTTGATTGACCAATACACTGAACTATCGACTGGATCGATTGCATCGTGTGTACACAGCCTTACCATCGCTAAAATTATTTTTACATATTTGTATACATATTGCAATCAATTTTATTTTAATAAAGAGTAGTTTTTAGTCTAAAAATAGGGCATAAAATCAGTGCACTTCCCGGGCCCCATCTATAACAATGGTACATCTCTGTCTTTACAGGAAGCAAAAGAGCAACTAGCAAGGCATGTCTGTTAATGAAATCTATTCATCTGTCAGAAACTGGAGTGTGGGAAGAATTTTTTTTCTGCCATCTGAAGTAGCTTTAAAAATCTACTTTATAGGGTGCTCTGTGCTATTTGATAAATCACTCAACCTGTTCAACCCTACTTGTAGTGCGATTTTCCCATTATCTTTACTGTCGGAACCTTCTTCTTTGCCATTAGTAATAAGGCATTGTGGCAGGCCTGAAGGTTCCAGGCTGAGTTAAAAATCATATAATCAACATGCTGTGTAGAGAAAGCACACAGCAAGGTTTTGTTAGGTAGCCGATAGATGCACTGGCTAGATCATAGGCTGATATTCAGAAAACAATAAATAAACTGTGTTTAAATATACTAATATACTTTAAACTGTGTTTAAATATACTGTGTTTAATCACTTAATAACAATTAAGCCTAATCATAGCATAAACTCTTACCACCTACACACCCCGATTCGCACTGACTTTGGGCTCGTTCACACTACATCATTTTGTATCCGTTTTTCAAACGCAGGTGCGTATAAAAAAATGGACAGACAGTAAAACCCCATAGGATTTCATAATATTGTTCACACCTGCTGCATTATAATCCGTTCCGTTCCAGTCCGTTCAAAAACACACTGCATGCAGCATTCCTGTCCGTTTTTCATGCATTTTCTATAGAAATCTATGGAATACACATTGTTAAAAATGGATACAAATGTATGAAAAAAATGGATACAAACTGACAGAAACACATGTTGTACGTTTCTGTCAGTTTCTGTCAGTTTCTAGTGTGAATGAGACCTTTCCTTTTAATTACAGAGGTTTGCTGACTGTTCCTTAGGGATCATTCTCCCTAGCAAGCTGAACCTGTGTCCTGTGTCTTAGACTTGTTTGATTCATGTGTAATCATCAAGAATAGATCGATAACCATGGGAACACACTCCTAACTTTAAAACGACTCTATCATTCTCTATCAAAGTATCAAATCTAACAGCACTATGAATGGTTGTGCTACCTGCTTATACTGTGAGTTATGACATCACCAGCACCATTGCTCTCCCCCTTGTCACTTGCTTAACCATGCTTATTTGTATCCTACTGTTGGGACAGTGGAAGATAGTGGAAACTCATATCATACTTACCGAGAGTTTCTTTTCCGGCCATCCCTTCAGGCAGCACTGAAGCTGGGACAGAAGAAAACAGACACTCCCAATGTTATAAATGCTCCCCACCCCCACCTGGCAGTAGTCTAGTTTCAAAGCAGTCATAATATTTCCAGGGGAGGCAATATTAAATGGGAGGGAAATGAAACAATAAGACGCCTTTTTATGCTGAAATAATAATATGTTAATTTAATCTGAAGCTCTGGCCACTGTTTGCAACACCTTGTGACCAAAGCCTGCTTGCAAGGCCATTCTCACATCAAACCTGTTGTGTTTTATAAGGTAGATGGAGTTGACCAATTTGCTGCTCTACACAGCTCATCTGTATTGGCCCCTTCTTCTGCCGCCCGAGATGTAGGCTTTTTGTATGGCTTTAACAACCCATCTTCTTAGGGTAACCACTGTTGAGCCTGACGGAATAACAAATAACCTCTGCGTTTTTCTGAAAGAGGCCGTCCTGAATAGGTATTGCTTTAAACTTCTTCCCACATCAAGATGTATCATTTGTTAATCTGTTTGCAAATTTTCCTCAGTTACGGTTGGTAGGATAATTGGTTGGTTCAGATGAAATTTTGAGAGAACATTGGGTAAAAATACTAATACAGGATGCAAGACTTTAGCTTGAGGTTGAAAGTTTAGATATTTGGCCTCAATTGAGAGCATTTTGTAACTCAGATACTCTTCTCCCTGATGTTAGAGCAATCAGTAAAGTGGTTTTCAAGGAAAGATCCCATATTGTAATTGATTCTATTTGCTCAAAGGGAGCTTGCAGGAATGCCTTTAAAACCAATGGTAGATTCCACTGAGGTAGTAATGATTTCCATGGTGGTGTTAATCTCATGACTTCTTGGAGGATCCTTTTAATTAATGGCTCTTGAAATAAGGGCTTCAAGAGTACAGCAGAGAAGTTTAATTGTATTCAGCATAAGTCCCTTTTGTAGGCCCTCTTGCAAGAAATTGAGAAACGGAGGTATAGAGAACTTTACTGGGCTGACCTTATGCTGTTGTGCCCAATCTTGAAACGTCTCCCATATTCTCGAGTATCTCAAAGAAGTTGATGGTCTTCTAGAATTAAGGAGAGTGCTAATTACCTCTTCTGAACAGACTTGATGAATTAGCCTTGTCCTATCAAGCTCCAAGCTGCCAGATTCCATGCGGCCAGGTTTGGATGGAGCACCTTCCCCTGAGATAGTAGGTTGTATGTTACCGGAAGGTGTACTGGTTCCCTGCAGGCTAACCTCTTGAGTAAAGGATACCAAGGTCTTCTCGGCCAATCTGGAATGATTGCTATCACTCTCATTCTGGAACTGCAGATCTTCCTCAAAACTTTGTAAATCATCGGAATTGGGGGAAACACATAAGCTGTTATTCCGTCCCAATTCTGGTCAAACGCATCCACTGCCCTGGCTTGGGAATCCGGAAACCTGGAAAAGAATGTTTTCAATTTCCGATTCTTGTATGTCGCCATCAGATCTATTCTCGGCTTCCCCAATTTCCCTGTTATAATTTCGAACACTGCCACATTGAGGCTCCACTCTCCACATGTCCGCCTGAAGATTGTATTTGCCTGGAATGTACAGGGCTGTTATTGCTACTAGATTGTCTTGAGCATACTCCATAATCGGTTGTAGCTGCCTCATCATACTGTGGCTCTTGGCTCCTCCCTGTTTCTGTATATATTGCTGCTGCCTGATTGTCGGTCCGTATGCATACAGCCGTTCCCTGAATTAGGGGATAAAATGTATTCAATGCTTGTGCTATTGCTTTGAGCTCGAGAACACCTGATTGTAGACCGGATAGATTTCTGTTCCAAGTCCCCTGAGTCATGGAGTCTTGCATCAGGGCTCCCCAACCTTGACCCAAAGCATCTGTATAAATTTGAATGTACTCTAGATCCTAAAGGGGAGTACCCTCTCTTAGATTGGAGGCAATTGTCCACCACTTCAGATGGCTCTTGAGGGACTGGGTCAGATGTATTTTTTGTGATAAATTCTGAGTGTAATGGTTCCATCTGGATAAAAAGAAACTTTGGATTGGTCTCATCCTCCAGGCTGCCCACTTGGTTAGACCTATGGTTGATGAGATATTGCCTAAGAACTTCATTAACTGTCTTGCGGTTACAAACTTCCGTCCGATTAATTCTATCGCCTGGGTTAAAATCTTTAGAATTCTCTCTGGTGGAACATATACCAAGGCTAAGATTGCATCGATCTTCGCTCCCAAGTAGACTATCCTCTGGGATGGTTCGAGCTGGCTCCTCTGAAAGGTCTGTAAAGTTTGAATAACCTTGTCCCTGTTGTGTATTAATTATTTTCTGTTTCTGGCAATTATTAAAGGGATAGTTTAGTGGAAATTATCAATATTTGTTAAATTGTTAGTTTATGTAATGCCTCCTTAGTTATTCTACACATTCTTTCGCATTTTGAAAAATCAGTTGATTTCATACCCTTTGCTGTTCCCTGCTGTTGACATTAGTGAGCTGACATTTCAGGTTCTAATGGTCCTTCTTCTTCCCAGGATGCACCACAACCTTGGAATGTTCCTAACAGTTATTTCTACTGATTGGCTGTTGGATGGGTCAAAGATGCTCAGATCTCTACTGAGCAACTGAATCAACCCAGGCACTGGGTGAAGGGCAAGACCATAACGGTCTCTACTAGGGGTCCTGCAAACAGGAAGTCATTATTTCGGTTTCATTTATTTATACACAGACAAAATGTTGAATTGGCAGATTAAGGTCATTGGGATGAAAAAAAATGCTCTTTTTTCTGAAAAGCATATGTATTTCCACTGAACTTCCCCTTTAATAGATCATCGAGATAGTGGAACAGTTCTATACCCAGACATCTTAGCTTGGCCACTATCACTATCAGGACTTTGGAAAAAGTTCTGGGAGAAGAAGAGAGGCCGAAGGGGAGGCAATTGAATTGAACATGAAAATAGCCAACTGTGAACCTTAAGTATTGCTGATGCTTCTCAGCTATTGGAATGTGCAGATAGACACCTGTCAAATTGATTGAACATAGCCAATCCCCCTGGGATATCTAAGCTCTCACAATTTTCAAGGTTTCCATCTTGAAATGAGTTTTCATAAATTTGTTTAACCTCCTGAGGTCTAAAATTGGGCGGAAGTCTCCTGTTGCTTTCTTTATTATGAACAATGGGGAATAAAACCCCTGCCCCTGCTCCTGAGGAGGGACCTGGACCACTGCCTTTTTGGATAAAAGCTTCTCTATATATTCCAGGAGGGCGTGTTTCTTCTCCATACTGTTGGGGACAGCAGTTCTGACAAAGTGATTTTTGGTTGGCATTGTCTTGAATTCCAGATGGTAGCCCCTGGTAACTATAGACACCACCCAGGAATCTTGAATTTCTCTTGCCCATACCTCCCGAAAGAGAAGTAGTCTCATGCCAACCTGATAGATATGGGCAGGCTTGATCTCATAAAGGCTTATTTTTTCTGGGAAACCTGGGCCCACTGGGACCTTTCCCTTGAAAGAGATTAACTTGGCCTGATTTCCAGTTGTTAGACCTACTAAATTCTCTGCCTGATCTATAATATTTTGAGTCTTCTCTTCTCTGAGAGAAGAACTGATCTTGAGCCTTCCTGGGATTTTCCCGAAATTTCCTGTTCCCCTGAGGGAGAAGGGTGCTCTTCCCACCAGTAGACTTTGAGATTATTTCATCTAAGGATTGTCCAAATAATTTCTTGCCTTCAAATGGGAGGCAGCATACCAACCTCTTAACCATAAGGCCCGTCTGGCTGAGACTGAAAGAGCCATTTCTCAAGCTTGAATTTTAACTAGATTAACTGAAGTCTCAAGACTGAAGTCTGTGGCTAAAAAAAATTTGGATATTGACTGAAGTATAGCCCTTCTATCCATCCCATCTGATATATCTTCCTCCAGCCTCTCCAGCCAGACCGACAAGGCCTTCATTGTTGAAACCTGGGCTACTGCTGCTTTGCATCTATCAACAGCTGTTATGAAGGATTTTTTCATATCCGATTCCAAACGCCTATCCATTGGGTGTCTTAGGGCTGAGACATCATGAATAGATAATTTAGTCCGCTTAGAGACCCCCACTACCGGTGCATCAACCTCTGGAGGCTTGTCCCAACATTCTACCTTTTCCATCGGAAATGGATATAATTTTTCAAATTTTCGCTTCACTGGGACTCTTCTAGATAACCTAGACCACTCTAATTTAATCATCTCTACCACCTCCTCATGAATGGGGAAATACTGCCTTTTCTTCTTCTGAAATAAGGAGGAAGTCGATGGTCGATGTTCATCATCTATTACTAAAGTTTCCAAACAGAAGCAATTCAGAGCACACTCCAATCTTGAGTATTCAAATCAATTTATTAAACACGTGTTTAATAAATTGATTTGAATACTCAAGACTGGAGTGTGCTCTGAATTTCTTCTGTTTGGATACTATTACCATTGGCTATGGTTTTTGGAGCAGCACCCAGCGATTTCAACAATATACTATAGGTATGCGGGGGAACTATCTACTTCTTATTACTAAAGTTTGACGAATTAGCTTGATTAATGTATCTACTTGTTTGAAATCAAAATTTGTTTCCTCCTGCTGTTCCTCTTCATCAACCGACACTGATCCTGACGCACTTTCGGCATCCATGTCTGTTGGCCTTGGCTTAAAAGATTGCATATGAGGAATTGCATCTTTGAATCCTTGTGCTACTGCACGAGTAATATAACTTAAAATGTCAGACTGAGGAGTAGAGATGTCCGAACTTCGCAAAATCCGGTCCGCTCGAGGATCCGCGAATTTTCTAAAAAATTCAAAAATTCGAAAATCCGCAAGCGGACCCGTTAAAATGAAAAATACCCTAGAAATTACGAGATTTTTCGTATTTTCGCATATTTTCGAAATTACGGGTTTTCTGGTATTTTCAAAAATTTTAAAAAATACGAGAAAACTAGTATTTTCGAAAATACGTATTTATGGAAATAAGAGAAATCTTTGTATTTTCGAGAATTTTCGAAATTACGTGTTTTCTCAAATTTTCAAAATTACGTGAAAACTCGTAATTTCGAAAATTTTCTAAAATACTAAAAATCTGCGAATCGGAAGTTCGGAAGGCAGAAAATCCGGAAAAATCCGCCGTTCGCGAACGGGATAAATCCGCGGCGGATCCGGTTTCGGATCCGCAAACCGGCCATCACTACTGAGGAGCAAGGTCCTCCCTGGGGATTTTACTTTCCTTTTCCTTTCTCTATGCCTCTTTCCTTGGAGCCACCCCCAGAATGAGAACTCTGACTGCAAAATATAATCGATAATAGATAATCAGTACCTGATTGGTAAGCCTCTTTCGTTTTAGGGACAGAGAGACAGAAACTCACCACCTCCCCCCTGACTTAGCTTCCATTGATGACTAGCAAAGAGAGCTAGGGACTGAGAAACAAAACAGCTTGTCTGCAAACAGCTTAGCAGCATGGATACTGTGAGATTCTCACTGCCTGAATGTTGAAAATTTCAAATCTCGCGGGATTATGAAATCATTGGCCGAAACCAGGTAGTACATTCATCCAACTTAAACAAGTTTCATAAAATGCTGCAGAGGGGAATTTGAAGTGGTATCCGGCCTGAGAGGGTGCTTAGACCATCACAATGGCACGGACTTCGACCGGAGAGAGGTACTGCGGCTGGAATGCACAGAGTTCTACCGGATCTGGGGGGGAGAGATTGAAACTCCCAGCTATGACAGAAGAAAACAGACTACTGCCAGGTGGGGGTGGGGAGCATTTATAACATTAGGAGTGTCTGTTTTCTTCTGTCCCAGCTGACAGGGAGTTAACCCATTCAATGCTGACTGAGGGATGGCTAGGAAGTTGCATTATCAGCTGCTCTCATGCCCAAGACCACTTGCAAGGGGACAGGAGTTCTGACCCCCCCTTACAGGGCCACTGAAACAAAACTTGGAGTTAGAGCCAAACATTATTAAAATGATATATATAGGTTTGGTAGTTGAAATAACTGTAAAATGGAGACAGAATCTGCTGTCACACAGGAAAAATCGTCAATGCTATTGTGACACTTGCCCCTACTCTTGGAAATATATGACTACACCTACTACAAACTTCAATATTTCTTAAAAATTATACTATAAAATTATAGGTTTAAAAGCATTTGCCAATTGGCTATAGGTTGGGAACAAGCAAAATCTTAAAAAGGGCAATTGTAAATTTGAAAACAAGCACTCCCATTTTGTGTACCCATAGTGAGAAACTAAAACACTAGCAGGGAGATTCAATAAACGTTCTTATCGAAAAAAATGGTGCTAATTTTGCCCCAACCAATCAGATTCGATTTAACATTTTACAGCTAACATCTGATTGGTTGGGGAAAAATTAGCACCATTTTTAATGATAACAACTTTTATTGATTTTTCTTGTAGGTCCTCATCTCTGGGATTTTATAAAATACTTGCTTAAATTTAGGATTCCTTCCTCACTCTGGGGCCTAGGCTATGGTAAGACACACTTTGCTAAAAGCATGTCTTCCCATTGGATAGATCATGGACTAAGGGTGGGGGCGGGGCCAGGCCAGATCAGTGATCATAACTTTCACAAATTGCCTAAATGTAACACATATTTTACTTGTGGCTCTTACCTCTACTTCCTATGCCTTGGGTTTCTCAACAAGCTTTCGGGGATAATGCCAAAAAAGTACAAAGTTTGCCCCTGCTAACTAGGTCTATACAAAATTTAGTTTTGAGTGTTGACATACCTTTTAATCTGCAGCAACCAATCAGAGGTTATCAAACTGCAGTATCCAAATAAAAAGTTAAAATGTGATTGTTTGCAGCAAATTAAAAGAACAGGCATCAGCATCTTGGAATTTACAAAGCCAGTGATGTATCTCAAAGGGAAAAGGCTAATTTCCAGGTAAAAAGTCTTTTACCTTTTAATAAATCTTTACCCTTTCTCTTGATTCCAAAGTGATGATGACTTTACAGGCATCACCAAACTTGTGTTGTCACAACATCCTGCTTTTATTTTAAAATGATTTAAAATTGTAGTTAATAATAATTGTATGTTACTAATACTAATCATACTGATACTCCCCTACTAATCACTTTCGGTCTTTCTTTGTTTACCTCCTGCTTTTCTAGCAGTCTGTTTGCATGTCCAGCCTATACTGTAAGTTCAGATTTACATTATTATAGTGCTTTTACCTCTGGAACCTTACATTTGTTACCTTTCACAGACATAACATTCACCATGAAAGTCATTATCTATTTATTGTACTTATGAGCTGCAGATTATCCCTGTCTATTTAGCAGAAGGTTTTGCTGTCCAAACAGACCAGGTCCAGCAAGATAACTTTAAAAAAAATAAACACTGGATTTAGCATAAAACCCAACCCCTGATGACACTAACTGTATTTTATTGTATAAGATATATGTTCCTAGAAATGACAATCCACATGTTATCTAGCCAGTCCTTTATAGTTAAAGGGCAACTATAGTGAAAAAAAAAACTTTGTCTGTATACAATGTATAGATCACTTAGTATAAGCTGCCTTACTTTCATGTTTCTGTGTGGCTTCGTTTCTCACACTGGCAGAGAAGTTTGTACCAAGCTGTGTAGTCCCCCTCCCCTCTCTGTCTACTCCCCCTCAAGCAGTGACGGGCTGATTACAGAGTCCGAACATTGTCAGTTGAAAGGACTTA
This sequence comes from Hymenochirus boettgeri, assembly GCA_019447015.1. Taxonomy (NCBI): domain Eukaryota; kingdom Metazoa; phylum Chordata; class Amphibia; order Anura; family Pipidae; genus Hymenochirus; species Hymenochirus boettgeri. The sequence continues at coordinate 280,061,452 of CM033470.1, forward strand.
AATGAAGTGCTGACATCCTGTTGACCCCTCCCTTCCAGAGCTAGACTGCAAGCAGTCAAAGTGTGGAATAAAGTAGCAATATGCTGAGGGAGGGGGAGAGGGGGAGAGAGGAGGACAAGTGGTGCTAGATTCTTTACAAGTAAGTTACTGAACTCTGCCTGTTCTCTAACTTGCAATTGTTATTTACTTTACCTAAGTTCATATCTCTCCCCTGCTTAGCTGAGATCATAATCACTGAAGAGAGAGTCAGGTGTAACAGCAGCTTGTAGTGAGACCTTCACAAACCCAGTGACACTGCTGTTGTCCTGTTACATTTCAGTTGCTTTAGTCTATATATTTCATAGATTGCACTGTGTGTCTTGTTTGGTATATGTCTGATATACTGTATTATATATACTGTATTAGTGTCCATTTTAGTCACTGGTTTTGTATGGATATAAATTTTTTGGGGGGGGAGGGGCTGTGTTATAGTGTGTTATGCTACATATTGTGGGTTAGGTTTATTGATTGTGTTTAGCACTACAGCATTTGACTATATGTTGCACTGGTACAATAGTGTGGGTGAGAGAGTGTGTGACAGTACTGCATGGGAGCTTTGGTTGTGGGGTGTGTTGCCTTTGAGTGGACAGATGAGGTGAAGCAGCTCCTACAAATCACAGCATATTCAAAGGCTTATATCTCCGGGCCTATGGAGAATTTAAAGAACTAAGGTACCCTGGTGGATGGGATGACTATAGGATACATTAGAAGAAATTAAAAAAAAACAATTTTCTCACTATAATTGCCCTTTAAAAGAAGAACTATCTATTGATTTAGAACATTCTTTGTACCGTACTTGTAATACTTATTTTGTGTCCAGTCTACAAACTGCTTCTATTGTTAAAGTAATAAAAATGTCAAATAGAGTTTAATTTCCCTTTAAACACACCATATATATGTAATATGTATATAGTTAATTAGTAATGTTCTCCTTTGATTGCTTTCACCAGTTCATTATAACACTTCTTTCCTTTTTTTCAAATGGAACCATAACAGGGACTCATGTCATGTGAATTGTCTACTGTATTATACACTGTCTAACTAAATATATCTGCCAAACTGCTCTGTTTAACTGCTATAATTATTATAGCTCTATAAAACTGGTTGGAATTAAGAAACAGATTTTATTTAAAAGGATACACTATATAATATATTGTAAAGGTGTAAATTTAAGAAAGTCATAAAATGATTGTAAATTGTGATAATTGCTTTACTGTGGCCCAAGACACTAATGGTAAATGGTTTCAGTGCTGGTCCAGTCCAGTTAGATCAATATAATTCCCTGTGGCTGGAGCTCACTAATTAAAAGGGCAGGTATAGCCCTGCTTTGGAAGGAGAGTTTTGATCAGGCAAGAGCCTGTGGGTCTGCAAGCAGGCAGACCAGTACCTCTGAGTGTCAGAGTTGTAAACCCCAGTAGGAGACTGGGTCCAACCAGCTAATTCTCCAGGGAGAGACACAGAGCTGTGTGAGTACTGGACTGTGAGTGTTCAAACAGTCAGGGACACTTATTGTGTATTAGTAAGGCCAGTGTGCATTGGATTTATTATTTTATTGTGTGAGCTAATACCCCAAATAAACCTGACTGAGGTCAGTTGAAAATCAATCCAAAGACTGTTGCTGTTTGTGTGTTTAAATTGTGCCCAAAGGCTGTCTTTCCTGGGAGGAAACGGTCCTTGCTACCTGAAATGTTACATATGGTGGAGTTGCGCCGGCACAAATTTAAGCACAGAAACATAACACCCAGATTCTTATGGGGCCAGGCGATGATTGTCGAGCAGCTCTTGAGGATGGAGAAAAATTGATGGCCTATGACCCCAAGACTCCAGCAATACCGACTGCACATTTTTGCTGTCCTAACCTAGAAAAAAATCCCAAGATGGATAACTTGTGATGCAGCTTGCACGAACCACTGGGCCCAGCAGCAGACAAATACCCAGCTACAGCAGAGCATAGCTGCCCAGCAAGAAACTAATCGTTTGCTGGCTGCGCAAATGAACACTAATTTCTGGCCCAAAGCACAGTGGGGGGGCTTGTAGCGCCTTTCTTTCAGGAGATTGCCAGAGAGACAGCGGCTGCAGGAAAAGCCAAGAAATGATGTGTACAGAGAAGTTCTCAGAGAGTGAAAGGAACCTTGTGGAACAGGTTAAATTGAGCCATTGTTTGGGAGAATTCAGCTAAGTGTGAAGGCAAGTTCAGCGTGCGTGCTTTCAACATGTCCCACAAAAGTCGTTTCAAGGTCCGGTAAGACTGTTAATAAAGGGGACATTGCATGGGAGCAAAATACTGTGAGGAGAAATGTGTGGACGTGATCATAAACCAGGATGGTCAAAAGACATTGGAAATGCAAGTTGGTGGAATTCCCTACTGGTTACTTTAGACATTACAAGAAATGTGTCAATGGTACTAATGATTATTAATGTTTTATGAATTTTCTCTAGTAATACAAATGTCACTGGTGTTCACACTGTTTGTATTATGTTAGGTACATCCAAGGGAACAGTAAAAAATAAATGTGTGTTAGTGATACAATTGATGAGGAAGTTATACTGGGTACAGATTTCCCATTATTCTGGGAATTAGGGAAGACAAAGTTTCACATATCAAACAATCTAAATGTTTAGATGAGTGTCGTTTGCAATAAAACAACCAGGAAACTAAGTTTTGAAATGGCACTATGCTCCAATAATGATTGTAAGATTGATATGTGTGTGATGCACCTGAACCAAAGTTGTTAGTGGTAACCACTATTCAAAATGCTTCCTTAGGAAAAGTAACAGATGTGACTGATAATACCGAGCAAAGCTTTTTAAAGATGTTAAAAAAGGTAGAAAGTCCCTGTGTGAATGCCGAAAATGGTTTACCAAAGTTGGTAATCTGGTAAACAAGGGTTAACGTCAACAGCTGTGAGTGAACCCTCTCTGCAAAGCACCATCCAAGCATCTGAACCATTTAAAGGATGTTATTGGAGGAGACTGGTGCAGGTTATCCATTTAAGGTTCTGAGAATGTATAACCAGTCCTGTGAAATAGGAATAGAAAAGGTTTTAGAAAACAAGTGTTGGAAATTAAAGGCAAGGAAAATAAGGCAGTTGTTATGCTTGCTTGTGAAGTAAATGTTGCCAGTCAGCCAGATACTGTAGCTAAGCAGAGCGAGTCTCTAGTAGAAGTGAGTGTTTCTGAATATCCACAGACAGTCCATGGGGATAAATATGTCAAATTTCTGGTTTAGTAAATAATGCTGAAAATATTAACTCTGTGAGTATGACAGACAATGTTTCCTTTAAACCAGATAGGGAAGTTGAACAAAGTAAATTAGTTGAAGGGTGTGTGTTGTACTGATGAGCCAGAGAGAAAGAAAAATGTGATGAGTGAAGCAACCTGGGATCCTTAAGTGAATCAAAATGTTGGGTGCAGGTGAAATCAAACGGAAAAAATCATGATGAGGAGGGGACAGCAATGGCTGTGGATACAGCTATAAATGACCAAGTCTTCGGGCACCAGGGTAGTTAAAGACAAAGCAGACTTGCTTACTTTAGTTATGAGTAATACACAGGTTTGATAACATTAGTATGGTTAGAATTGTGTGATGCCTAAAAGTTGGAGTAAAAATAACCGTGTTTCCTGCTGTTCAAAGAAACATCATGTTGCAGGGGCAGTTGGTGAAATGGAAGAGCCAGGGTATAATAACTTTAATATTTCTGAAGCCATATTAAACTCTGCATGTGAAAATTTAGTTAAATATGGTACTACGTGTGTGATAAGGAGACCGGTGCAGACATTTAGGTCTATAAGAATTAATGGTGGAAAACACAAATTTGCATAAACATAGCTGAGTTCCCTTAGAAGGGGTATTGGATAAAAGGGAACACATATAGTAAAGCAGCAAGTGTCTAACCCTGTTGTTAGCATAAGATCTCACAATGTAAAAAAAAAAAAAAAAAATTGTGTATTAGTAATATAAGTATGAATTTTTTTTCCCTCCAGAAGTTTTGTTTTTGATCAATGTATATTTTGTATTAAGAAAGTAAACATCTGAAAATGTTTTTGTCTTGAAAAATTGTTAAAATATGAACGTTATGCAAATGTTAAAGGGATTGTATAGGTTAAGACAAAGGTAATGTCTATTTAATGACAAGTTTTATTTTTGCCTTTCAAGTTAACCCTAAGCTTCTCATGGCTTAAAGTGATCAGACCTACGGCCTTGATCAGAGGGGAGGGATATGTAAAGGTGTTAAATTAAGAAAGTCATAAAATGATGTAAATTGTGGATAATTTGCTTTACTGTGGCCCAAGACACTAATGGTAAATGGTTTCAGTGCTGGTCCAGTCCAGTTTAGATCAATTAATTCCCTGTGCTGGAGCTCACTAATTAAAAGGGCAGGTATAGCCTGCTTTGGAAGGAGAGTTTTGATTAGGCAAGGAGCCTGTGGGTCTGCAAGCAGGCAGACCAGTACCTCTGAGGTGTAGAGTTGTAAACCCCAGTAGGAGACTGGGCCAACCAGCTAATCTCAGGGAGAGACACAGAGCTGTTGAGTACTGGACTGTGAGTGTTCCAAACAGTCAGGGCACTTATTGTGTATTAGTAAGGCCAGTGTGCAGGATTTATTATTTTATGTGTGAGCTAATACCCAAATAAACCTGACTGAGGTCAGTTTGAAAATCAATCCAAAGACTGTTGCCTGTTTGTGTGTTTAAATTGTGCCCAAAGGCTGTCTTTCCTGGGAGACAACGGTCCTTGCTACCTGAAATGTTACAATATAAAAGGATACAATATATAAGAACGCACAAGTGCTTATTTAATAACTGGCAAAAGAGAACAATCCCCAGAGAAATAAGCAGGTGAAACATTTGAGCAGAAAGAAATTTTCAGTTTTCTTTGTGCAAATTATTTCTGTTTTAAAATATAATTAATTCAAGATAATTAATGCCAGTGAAAGTGAAAAGAAGTGAATATCTTCTTCAAATACAAGGAACAAGGGGATGATGTTATTGGATAGAAGACCCTGAAGAAGACACAAATTAGGCTTCATTGCCCAATCAATAATGTCAAATTCAGCTCCCATGTATCTGCAGCATGTTTTGGATATCCAGCAGATGTGGTAAAGGCGGCTTCATTGAATAGCAAAAGTGTGGGCAGGATACAGTAGGTTTCTAAATTAAAATACAATTGAAAGTCACTGGTATTAATACATTAAGTTCTTGTTGATCCTGGGAATCTTTCCAATTGCCATTTGATTCCCCCCTTCATGTTTTGTTTTTTCTGCCATCTGAATCAACTGTTATTTAGAGTTTATCTGTAGGCTAAAAAGTTTGGACTAGAAGGAATTGCATTTATTAAAGAATCACATTTATAAAGTAATCACTTTAGTAAATAATCACATTACCAAGAATCGATTTGTTGTTCTGAGTTCTATTCATTTTCAATCAACAGTCAACCAAGATCTAATTCAAAGTGACCCACGTATGGATAGTTTTAGCAATATATTTTACTAACGAGCAGAAATCAGGATTTCTTTTTTACATTTTTTGTGGCGACAAGTTTTGTTTGTGAAAGGAGATAACATCATTTTAGTGATAAATTGTATACTTTCAGGGTTATTCAATAAAAGTTCTTATTGTTAAAAATGGTGCTAATTTTGCCCCAACCAATCAGATGTTAGCTTTCAAATGTTAAATAATGTCTGGTTGGGTCAAAATTAGCACCATTTTAAACGATAAGAACATTTATTGAATCTCCCTGTTTATAGCTAATATTCCTGTGACCGCTGGAGGCCTTAAAATGAGTGGTCCAAGGCTGGGAATGTTGGCTGTTAAGTCCACTGGCCTGCCCAAAATTACTGTTCAATATCGAATTTATCTAGAAAACGGACAGGGCAGGGCAGGTTTATTGTAGCATTTTTTTCTCACCATTTTACTTATCCCTATGTATGTTACAAACAATAGAAACTAGATCCAGTAGGGAGGGCAAAGGGAGACAAAAAGGTAAAGCAATTAAACTTTCTATTTCGTGCCAATTATGGCCTCAAGAGAAAAGATTAACAGTTAATTTATATGGCTGCGGAAAGTGATTGCTACTGAGAAGGATTTGCTCCTGTTATGCTGCCCTCGGCCAGTTGCTAGGCTCAAATAAAATCTCTTTTTTTCATTTCTATTTTCTAAAGCCTTGGGGTAAATGTTATTTTTCATGAGTGCGTTGTCCTAATGCGAGATAACATATTGTTTTTTCAATTGTTCCTCTCTAACAGACACTTTCACATTATTTTTTTTAAATTCCTACTGTGATCTTATTTTCCTTTAATAAACGATTTTTCCTCAAGGTGTCATTTCTTCGATTTCTTCATTTATCCCACATATATAATATTTTCAAATAGTGACCCCAGAGAAATGTGAGAGCTTCTTAGTTATTCTAGTAAGATATTATTATCATTTTTATATACTGTAAAAGAAGAAGTTTAAAGGGCATGTCCACCTCTTGTACAAAAATTTAACCTGTAAGCGATAACCACCCCAAAACCCCAGTTTTGTTTTACTTACCTTTTGCAATGATGTTTCCAGTCTGAGAAAAGAGCCTTACAAGTCCGCGATCCACCGTCGCTAGGTCCATGTCTCCTCTGTTGCTGCAGTGTGCCCTTTAGGTGCATGAACAGCATCAGCAGAGGGTCGTTTGGTAATAGCCATGATGTAACTGACTGACGGCTGTTATCAGAAAGTAGAATGGAGCAGCGGCGGTGGATTGCAAACTTTTATGGCTTATTTCTCAGACTGGGAGCATCATTGCGAAAGGTGAGTAAAACGAAGCTGGAGTTTTGGGGTGGTTCTCGCTTCCAAGTTAAGTTTTTGTACAAGGGGTGGAGATTTAGAGATGGCCGAAACTGTTAAGTTTTGTTCTGTCTTTGGATCTACGGATCTTGGGAAAATCCCGAAGTTCCAAAAACAGAACATGCTTACAGGACTTCGCATCCCATTTCCGATGATCATTGAAAGTTTGAACTATTTTCGATAATCATCGAAAATACCGTTGAACATTTGAGTTTCCGATCATATTTTCGAGGATTATCAAACGTTCGAGGGTATTTTTGAATTCAGATTCGATGTCTAAAGAAATAGGGGTCAGATTAACACAAAATGGTACATTGGTGGTTGGAAGGAATTAGAGTTTCCAGTAATGGGCAATTTAACAAAACTATTTTTCCAGTTTAGATACCCTTTAAAGATGCACAAACTTTTTAGAGATTATTATGTTGGCAGGCCCAAAGAATAGCAAACCTTTTGACTCAGAAGTACGCTTTTAAATCTAAAGTTCTTGCATCAAAATGATTAAATCTCAGTGACAATTTTTATTTGGTAGAGGGAATTTTGTATATTGGGGATTGCTTTTCCCATGGGCCAGCCCTGTTTATAATGTATACCTCTTCATTTCCACTAATACCTCATTTTTATTTCCTCTCCTAAACATTGCTAGATGCACTAACTTAACAAGAGTACCGCATGCTAATTACATCTAAAAGTAAGTGTTATTAAATCCCTGTTAACACACAATGGAACTTAAAGTGTATGTATATGTATACTGAAAAAATGACTTTGCGTCATCTTAATCTATAAATAAATATGTGTAATTAGCACTTACTCTGAGGTGTGTGTGTTGCTGCATGCCTTCAATAAAGTAAATTTTTTGCAAAGGCTCTGACCACTGACCTGACTATTTTACCCCATCCCAACTGTCAATACTGCATACAGTATACAGCATACCAACTGTGAAACCATTCCAGCTACAGCAAAACTGCTTACAGAAATGCTGAAATGTAAGAAGTTTCAGATTGGATACCTAAAGAAATAGGGGGCAGATTAACAAAAAAATAGTACAGTGATAGTTGGGATGAATAAGAGTTTCCACTGATGGACAATTTAAAAAAACTAATTTGCCAGTGTACATACCATTTAAGTACTCATCCCACAAATCTCACAGCTTTAAAGAATCACTTTTGATAAAAAGTCAAATAAATTGTTGGAAAAGTCTACTTTAGAACAGTTGCATTATATCTGATATAGGCTGTGAAAAATCACTTAGAGGGCTATCGTTACATAACTTAATTTAAAGGAATTGTACACTGAAAAAATGATTAAGTCATACAGCACTCACTCTGATGTGTGTTGCTGCATGACTTAAATCCATTACTTGCTCAATCTCAGTCCCTCAATTAGACTGAGATCTGACTCTCTGTGAGGGAAAGCATGCTCAGTAATCCCTATGAGGCTGCATTGGGAGAGGGAATTTCCCACCATGCAGATCTCGTACCAAGTATCACATTTCCAGCTGCAGCAATAATATACCGTACAAAACATAACAGTTTATGATATTATGGTACTCGATGGACAACCATTATGTTATTTCAGACTGGTTATCTAAAAAATAAGGGACAGGTGAACAAAAAATGGTACAGTGATAGTTGGGAAGAATTAATAGTTTCCAGTAATGGGCATTTTAAAAATCAAATTTCCCAGTCTACATATCCTTTTAGAAGAAGACTGGTGTCAACAATTTTTTATAAAAAAATAAAATCATGATTCATCTTGCCCAACCTATTGTAATATGTGAATGTGCATGTATGTCATGTAGAACAGTGCAAAAAAAATAGTTGAACATGTACAGTTATCATTTTCTCCACAAGATGGCTCTGTGGTTTACTTTAGAAATTACTTGACCTAATGGTTTTAAGTTAATTAGCTTGGCACCGAGATGTATGGTAAAGCTTTAAACAAGATAGTTAGTAACTGGTCTGTTTATAAGCTTTTCCAAGGCCCTGTACACATATTTTGTGAGCCGGTCGTTCGGGTTAAAATATCTGTGGTAATTTTCACCACAACCAACATATCTTGAACAAAGTTCAATTAGACACGCCGGTAAATTTTGGGCGATTGTGCGGTCTTTACTAGGTTGCATGATACACAGTCTGTTGGCCTGACTAATAGGTCAGTTTGTACCATGCCTAGTGGGTAACTGTTAGTAGTCAGTGCATTATCACTTAAGGGGAAAGTTCAGTGAAAAATCTTTAAATACTTTAAAGTTCTTAGTTTATATTAAACATACCTAGTTGTTCTTCATATTCTCTTCCATTTTGAAAAATGAGTTTAAATTACACTCCTTGCTATTCCCTGCTGTTGACACTTTAGGTTCTTCTTCTTCCCAAAATGCACACTACCTTGCAATGTTCCCAACAGCAATTTCTACTGATTGGCAGTTGGATGGGTATAACATGCTCAGATCTCTACTGAGCAACTGAATTAATCTAGGCGCTGGGTCAAGGGCAAGACCATAATGGTCTCTATTAGGGGTCCTGCAAACAGGAATTCAGTATTTTGGAAGGATTTATTTATACACAGACAAAATGCTGAATGGGCAGGTTAAGGTCATTAGGATGGGGGAAAATGCTCTTTTAAAAAAAAAGTGTATGTATTTGCACTGAACTTCCCCTTTAAAAGCAATTTACAAAGTAGAACAGCTTTAGACCACTAAAAGTGATTAAAGCTGTGTAGACATGGGTCAGTTCAATTTACTTAATTGTGTCCAACATTTTTCTGCAGCACTGGTTTCATTCCAACCAGACAGACTACCAAGTGGGTTTACTGATAGGTACTGTAGTCTGCCTGAAGTAACATTACAGGCAGAGGCCATGGGAACGAAGGCTGGTAAGTAAGTTCTCTGCTATTTTTTTTAGAAAATGACAATGCGGTTGGGGCTGGGAGGGGGGAGATTACACTACAGCAAAATATATATTTTAGAGTGGACATACACTTTAGCTAAAACTTGTTTGAAGTGGTCATTTATAAGGATTTATCTAACAATTCCCAGTTTTAGAATGCTCTTTAATAATTAGTCTTTTATAATTATAAGTGTACTGTACATGGCCATTGTCATCTGACAAAAACATTATAATTTGCATAGGTATGAAATATTAAAAAACATTTAGCTAACCAAACCCTTAAATCTACTTAATAGTCTCCTTATATTTTTCATTCCAGATGTACAATTATCACTACATAAAAAATAATATTTTATGTAAAATGTTCTATTCTTCTTTTCAATAATTATAATAATAACTGTACTTACTGATTGTTGGAATTAGAAAATCAATATTATTATAATTGACATGACCTATTTAGACTTCATTAAACAGATGGTTGATGTATTATGATGATTTTTATTATTATTATCATTATGACTATTAATATTAGTATTGTGAATTTGTTTAGTGTCAACATCTTCCGTGGTGCTTTACAGTTACGTTGATACTTTCCTATCTGCTACCCAGGAGTTCGGTGCTGCAAGGCACCAGTGCTAACCACTGAGCCACTGATGCATGTTTCTCTACTTCAGGTGGGCACTATTGGAAAACTATAGGTGGTTTTACCACTCCCGTAAAATCTTGAATGAAACGTTCAGCTTTCCCAATAGCATAGATTTTGCACCGTCACAAAACCTTAAAAGTGATCCTGAATGGAGGACCATCAAAGCAACCCCATTGGCAAAATATACCAACTTAAAAGTCATGCTAATGTTTGGTAAATTGTGACTAACCAGAGAGAATTGGTTTTAGATGGGATTTATGCATCTGTAAATCCAATTTCCAGCCTTTTTGTGTGACATAATTGCAGAACATTTTACACCAAAATCTAAATGACTAGAAGTAGCAAATGTGATATTAAATCCATGTTGTGACCACATTGGCTTTTGGGTGTAGATGACTTTTATATCACTAGGAAACATATATCTCAGTAACTTACAGAACAATGTGCAATGCTGCTTTCCTCCACTCATACTCAGTGGGACCCAATGATTTTGCAGAAGGTCTAGAAAAGATATGCAGTAAAAATAGAGATGAGGTACTTATCAAGGACTTCATGCAAATCAATTTGAAATATCTGGAAAAAATACTCTGGCCAAAGATAAAGGTCGGAGTTCCAGTCGCAAAAAAAGTCATGTATTCCAGAATAGGAGAAAAAAACTGGTGCCATCGAAATTGCACTGAATTAACTGTGGACATTTTTCCATAGATGTGCCAAAGTAAGGCTGGGGACACCATAGCTGCTACTGAAACAAATCACAAAGAAATAAGCCCTTTTGAAGAATATTTCACTATTTATTTTTCTCTATACGGCATATTTTATACGTTTGGCACATCAGTAAATAGACACATCAATGCAGACCAAGGGAGAATAAAATGGCTTATAGGGTGAGAAATAAATCACAAATGGGATCTCTTATCTGAAAACAGATTTGCACAATTGAAACTAATGAATTTTCTATTCATTTCCCCTCTTATTTCAAAAGGTCAGAATTGATTTGGTTTAGTGCAGGCAAAGCAGGAGAGTTGATCTTTCACCTCCTTTCACGGTTTGGATTTTGTTTTGTTCTGGCAGTAAAATACTATATTAACCTCTTTTTCCTCAAAAAAACCCCTGTTATTGCTAGAGAGAAAAAAAATGTCTGATGCTATGATGTGTTTTACAAAGCACGTGTATAATATGAAACATGAAAAGTTCCATTCAGTGAACACAAAACTAGAAGAAAGTGAAAAAAATAAATGAATTCATATTATGGCCTATGAACTAGAAACAGCATAATCTCTGCATTTGGGATACATTAATCTGTACTAAACACTGAGAAGAACGTAAACTAGAACAAAACAAACACTTTTAAAATACTAATTTGAAACCTTTCTCCCCAGAACACCTATACAGTACATTGCAAAAATTCTCTAGTAAGTTGCATTTACCTACATAAATGAACTAGATTCTGTAAGTAATAAGGCTTCCGTGTTGTTGTCAGTACAAAAACCCTATGCACAGTGACATAATGTCCCTGTGCACACCAATTGTCCAAAAAGTTTGAAAGCTGCTTGTTACACTGCAATGTTTTTGTTTTGTTTTTTCAATACAAAATAGTCAGCTGATTTTACTGTCTTTTTTTTTGTTTTGCTTCTGTTCCTAGCAAAAGGTAATGTTTCTAAATGTACTTGTCCTCATTGTGTATGCGGTGGTGGCTCAGCAGTTCAAATCACTCATTTTAGAAACAGACTGTCCATGATTGTCACAGGTTACACAGGATATTTTTGTTTTCTTTTTTCTTCAAAGTTTGAAATAAACAAATGAATGTATGGTTATTAAATAACAGTTCTTATCGTTTAAAATGGTGCTAATTTTGCCCCAACCAATCAGATGTAAGCTTTCAAATGTTAAATAAGATCTGATTGGTTGGCGCAAAATTAGCACCATTTTAAAAGATAAGAACTGTTATTGAATAACCCTGACAGTGTTTAAAGTTCTTTCCATACATTCATTTGCATTTAATAAGAATACTTTTCTTAATATGAACTTTTATTGAATAACTAAAGTCTCCAGACAACATTGTCCCAATAGACAGAGCACATTCACAAACATGCAACAAGCTTTGTCTCACCTCTCCCTTTGCTGTGGCCATTGGGTGATTTATGAAAACAACCTGTGAGTACTAGGGGTCAGCTCCCACAATCCACCTTAGCTGGTTAAACCCCCTCTAAGTGTCTGCGTACAGGCACATGCTCTGTAGTGCTCAACAGATCAAAACAAGGAAGTTGCGGTCTTGCTTCCTAGAAGCTGACAGCCAATCACAGTACATCACAGAGATTCCCCCTCTCCCTGACGTAGAAGAGATTTCAGTTGTTTGTTTTCAAACAAATTCAATGCTCCTGTCCTAACAATGATATAATCCTTTACTATACAAAAACAAAAGTAATCTTTACAGTGTATTTCATAGATAGCATGGATGTAAGAAATGGAATACTAACATTTCAGCAAAAATAAAAAAAATAAATGTAAGTCTGGGGAATAGAACCTGCCTCTAGGCTAATAAAGATAATTTATAGATAGGTGGTACATGTAGAATCTTTTACTATGAACATAATGGAAACAAAAATAAAGGAAACTATGGGGATTAGAACTTGCAACCTTCTGGACTGTGTGTTTCTATAACTGGCATCTTACAAGGTGAGCCATGACTGAGTAAGCTGAACACAAAAGCATCTTTTGCTTGGGACATAATAGAAACAAAAAAAAAAGAAGCATGGGGTATTGAACTTGTGACCTTCTGAATTGTGTATTATTAAAGCTGGAGCCTTACCCGATGCGCCACCACTGAACAAGCAAAGTACTCTGGTACATTTGGAAGCTTTTTTTTTGCTAAACGATTCCTAAAGAAAATGGAATATGGAAGTCCCTGATAAGACTTTGAAAGCTGCTTGTTACCCTGTAGTTTATTTTCCAGAAAGTCACACTGAATGGTTAATAGATTGTGGTAACAAGCAGCTTTCAAAGTCTTTTCAGGGACTTCCATATTGGTGTATAAACATCTGTATAGAAAACACTCTGTCCATAGAGACAGTGAATACTGGGGTCAGGGGGCGTGGTTCTTTGATGACTTCATGGGCTGTGGGTTATACTGGCAACAATATGGAAGCCTTCTTATATACAGAATCTATTTCTTACATGTACTAAATTCAACTTACTAGAGAATAATCTTACAATGTATAGGTGTTCTGGGGAGAAAAACTTTCACATTAGGTTTTAAAAATTTTAAGTTTAGTTCTCCTTTAACACTGCTAAATATTTTTTCTGTGTCTGAGAGGCAGGATTTTTGTAGCATGATGTATGACTCTCTTTGCTGTAATATGATTGGCTATCAGCTTCTAGGAAGCAAGGCTGAAACATGTGAAGTGTACCCCTAGTACACTTCATAAATCAGCCATAACTTGTTGTATCTTTGATAATGTTCTCTGTCTATTGGGACAATGTTGTCTGGACTCTGGAGAATGTAATTCTCCTTTGAGGGAAGTTAACCTCTCTTTGTTCCTCACTTACTAAGCACTCCAAATGTTATTGTAAAAAAAACTTTCCAAAAAAAAAAAGCAAACACACACAAAAAAAGGATTCTTCAATATTTGCATCACTTTTGCATCCTTTAGTGATTGGGGAAAATAATAACAATTCATATAATGGCTCTGCTATCTCTAATGGTGTTTTTTTTAATTGTCCATTACTGGAAACAATAATTCTGGAAAACAATAATTAATCTTTCCGACTGTTACTGCAACATTTCTTTTTTCAATCTGTCGCCTATTTTTTTAGATATCCAGTCTGAAACATCTTACATTTCAGCTATCAATCAAGTGCTTAAGTATCACAAATTCTTCTGTTATGTATAGTTTTGCTGTAGCTGGAATAGTGACGGTTTATACGTGAACTGCATGGTGGGAAATTCTCTCTCCCAATGCAGCCTCATAGCGATTACTGAGCATGCTTGCCCTCCCAGAGAGTCAGATTGTCTGGCAAGGGGCTGGGGGACAGAGGATCTGAACTTGATCAAAACCAGTACTGGATTGAAGTCATTCAGCAACACAAACACACAAGAGTAAATACTGCTTACATGTATTTATTTATAGATTGAAATGAGGCAAAGTCATTTTTTTTAATGTACAATTCCTGGAATGTGTATGGGGACCAGCAGAATTCAAGGGAGATATTTTTCTTTCCTATTTTGAATCCAGCAACACACACAATACACCATTATGCATATATAATACTATAATATATTTTTCTTTCCTATTTTGAATCCGGCAACACACACAATACATCATAAATGTATTCAAGTAGGACCTAATATATACTTACTTAAGTATAAGTATGGCCCAGTTGCTGTGCCCCAGACTGTTTTTTGTGCTTGTCCATGAACCCTTATAAGGGTACATGCATATATATCCTACTCCAACACATATAGCAGGTAGTCCGATGTGTTGATAGTATTTAAGCAAATATTGTTCACCATTTAACTTGATGCGTGTTGTGTTTTCACTTCCAGTGTGTGCCAGTGTTCTATTTTTTTGAAAGATCTATTTTGAATCCAATTATTTATTTATTACAGTTTTTATTTTTTATCAAACAGCAAAGGCAAAAGCAGTGCAAAAGACATAAAAAAAACTACTGTGCCTATATGCTGCCTTTGAAACAGTGTGGTTTTGATATTTTAATGCTAAAAAAAGTAAACTTTTAAAATAAAGGTTAATGACATCTTATATAACACCATTTTGTTGACTTGAAGATACATTTTTAGATTGTTGTACTTATGAATGGATGACAGTTGTCTTCTAGCCAATTCTAAGAGCTCTGTAAATTAGAGTTTATATACCAAGGCAATTAAAAGGCCATCAACTTATTCCATTTCTAGAAGCCCCTCAATGTGCAAGCAGAACTTTATGGCTTAAAACTATTATTTACCGTCCTTGATACCCAGGAAACTTTAACTGCTGCTCACTGGATCTACTTCCACATTCTTTATCTATTCCATCTGTCAAGCAGGGAGCTTTTTCCTTTAATTGCTCCTTTCATATACATTTTTTTCTTCGGAATGGCATATGAGTGAATAGTATAACATATGACTAACAGACTTAATTGATTTATCCAAACATGTTTTTTTAATCAGCTTCATCAATGCTTGTCAAGTGTATTAATTACTTAGCAATATCACATGAGGCATAACCATGGTAATTTTAATACCTGTGAAATAAGATAACTGTTAGGTGACATTTGATAGCATCAGTAATGCATATTTCATTATTCACAGACAATTTCCAGTTGACTTTAGATATATTGTGTCCATGCATTAGTTATGGGACTGTAACTCTTACTCTAATAAGCAACATTAAGCCTCCTAGACTCAGTGAAAAAAGGCCTGAGTGTAAGGCTGACCAACAATTAGCACATACTAAATTTGATGTGCATGTCTGTATTTTCAGGCGATAATTTCCACAAGGGCTTCTCTGTGAAAGAAGGCAAGTGGCACATCATTTTAAAGGAAAACGCATTTTAGCCTAAAGAATTTCTTTAACAAGACCTAGAATCGTGAGAGCTGCAGAATAATAAAGAGCTTTGAAGAAGAGGAAAAAAATGACTATAGGTCATATGAGATTTAATGACGTGTCAGCGGTGAGGTTTTAAAATAAGTGAAGAGTGAATATAATTGTTTGCAGATGTAGGGACTTGTGACAGTGTAGTGACAGATTAAAGAGTAAGGTAGAACTGAGAATAAAAAGAAGCACAGTAGTAGTGTCTTGAGAGAATGAGTACTTGTTTTAAAGTTGTAGTGGATGGGCTGAGAAGCAGAAACATGTTTTTTATGAGAAAGAAATAGATTTTTTCTTCTACTGACAGTCATGATGTGATGATAAAATGTCATGGAAGCATTAACAGGATACTCAAGCAACATGCTCCTGCATGTGGGTAAACAATGACATAGCCATAGTTGTGGAAAAAATGTGAAGTGAAGAAGGTCATGCTTGAGGTCAAAATACATTATATTGAAATTTCTTATCTTTCCAACGAAATCTCTCCATCAAAACCATACTGGGTCAAAAATACAATACATGTGCAAAGGAAAGGACTTTTAGCACAACACAAGACCCTTGTTTTACGTCTTAAAAACAATGGATTTCTGTGTCTTACATTTGAATACTCATCGATTCCGTCGAGATTGGCCCTTTATTGCTTACTAGAAATTAAGCCTGCTACAATAACGGGTGCTAGAAGCACAGAGTGCCCCCTTAGTGTCTGAAGGCCATAGTCCTCCTCCAAGTCCCAAGGCCAGAGTACCCTCTAAGTGTCTCAAGGCCAGGGCCCCCCTCTGTCCCAAATCCAGAGGCCCCCCTCTGTCCCAAATCCAGCCCCCCCTGAGTCAATAGGAACTGCAGAGACTCTCCCTCTAGTGGTGAGTCCATAGGAACTGCAGTGACACACACACACGGACAGGGATGCACACTTAGGGTTTTATTATATAGGATGTGTGTATCGTATTTCCGATTTATCACTCGGAACTGCCCAAACAAAAAATGTTGTAATTTGATGTGGATAATATGTTAACCCATCTATATTTTAGGAAAGGTATTTTTACATTAAAATTGGATTTTCTCTATTGGTATTACATTAAATAAATTGGAAGTTTCCAATAAAGAATTTGGTACCTAAATAACTATAATTAGTGATGGCCCAGTTCTAGGATCCTAACCCGGATCCGCAGCGGATTTACCTCTTTCGCGAACAGCGGATATCGCGGTTTTCCGTATTCTCGAAGAATCCTCGTATTTTCGAAGAACAGATTTTGCCGAACTTTCATTTTAATAGGTTTTAATGGGTCCGCTCGCGGATTTTCGAATTTTCGTATTTTTTCGAAAATTCACGAATCCTCGAGCGGACCGGATTTTGCGAAGTTCGGACATCTCTACTTATAATGCATTAAACAGCCACATTTACAATTATAATGGTTGCACTGTATCCTATATATTCGATCACAGAGCCATTACAGAGTCTTGCTGTCTTAGCTAGTTGTCCTGTATTTACCAGTCTTCCTGTATTAGCTAGTTGTCTTGTATTAGCTAGTTGTCCTGTATTTACCAGTCTTCCTGTATTAGCTAATCGTCCTGTATAAGCTAGTTGTCCTGTATTTGCCAGTCTTCTTGTATTAGCTAATCGTCCTGTATTAGCTAGTCTTCTTATATTAGCTAGTCTTCTATTAACTAGCCTTATTGCATTAACTAGTCTTCCTGTATTAGCTACTTGTACTGTATTTACCAGTCTTCCTGTATAAGCTAGTCTTCCTGTATTAGCTAGTTTACAGTATTTACCAGTCTTCCTGTATAAGCTAGTCTTCCTGTATTAGCTAGTCTTCTTGTATTAGCAAGTCTCCATATATTAACTAGTCTTCTTGTATTAACTAGACTTACTGTATTAGCCAGAATCTCTGTATTAACTAGTCTTCCTATATTAGCCAGTCATCCTGTATTAGCTAGTCTTCCTGTATTAACTAGTCTTCCTGTATTAGCTAGTCTTTTTGATTTAGCTAGTGTTCTTGTATTAACTAGCCTTACTGTATTAGCTTGTTGTCCTGTATTTACCAGTATTCCTGTATTAGCCAGTCTTCTCATATTAGCTAGTCTTCCTGTATTAGCTAGTCTTCCTGTATTAGAAAATCTTCCTGTATTAGCAAATCTTCCTGTATTAGTTAACATACTGTACTTCACTGCCCAAACGGTACAGAGGATACTGTATGTATCAATAAGCTTCAGCCTGCATTCATTCCCATGCAGCTGCACTGGATAATGTCTTCCTGACCTTTACGCCACTTCTGATTAAATGATTGCATGCCATATCAGTACACTTTATCCTTCAGGCAGGATGCGCTACGCACACCAGGAAATGTGGCCCAGTCCTGCAACTAAATGCAATGAAAATCCATGACAAGATGCCTGTGGGAAAGCAGATGCCATGTACTGTACAGTAAATAGTTCAAATAATCTTCTTATGTATTTGTCTTAAATAAAATACATGATAAGAAAAATGTTATTTATTGAAAAGTATATTTCCGCAAGAAAACGATATCTTATTTTATTTCTGATAGTTGCCCTATTGGAATAAAATCATCTATGTCACCAGGTGATTAGTCAAAGAGTTGAATATGTAATTCCCTAATCACTTAATGTTAACGGTATATTAGCTACTGTAGCATAATAACGTAACCATGGAGCTGAATAGTAAAATACAATTCTGATTCTCCCTAGGAGTCATATTCAATAGCCCGTGGTATTGTCAAATTCCGATACCGCGAGTTATGTACAATCATGGCCATAGATTTACTAATGGTTGTTCAAACCGAGCGTATAGCTACAATCGTAGTTGTACGACCGCAATCGTACATTTATGATCGTGGTAACTTTAAAGGTGCGGTATCACAAAATAGCAACACTGCACCTTTATAAATACGGCCTTAGGTCTTTACTAGAAGGTCCATCAACAAAATATGAAGATAAGTAATAATAAACTACCTGCAGGAATTTACTGGGGGAGTCTGAACGCTAGATTTAAATCCAGGAGATCTTAAGATTTTATCAAGAAGAAATAAGTAATGTTTTATCTACTATACAGTACCTGCAAAATGAATTCATGTGCTGAGGAGGCCCAGAAGGCAGAAACCAGAAAAATATCTGTCAAATCTCCAGCGTATATCACATGGTTTATATCACATGGAATAAACTTCCTTTTACACTTAGCCACACCACAAGTATAATAAGCTATGCACACAACCTAAGTAAAGGATACTTATCCCACTTATTTATTGACAGTGGCTTTAATGTATTGAAAGCACAGAGGGTTAAACATTTACAAAATGCTTAAACATCACCCATTGGTCTCTTCTTCTCCATACAGAGCATTCTTTGAATGCAAAGAAGTACAAACTACCAACTCTCTCTACCTCTCTATAAATCTTCATTTTTAATATATTTTTCAGTAGTTTTAGTCATATAGTTTTCCACAACACAATCCTAATACACAGTGGGGTGAAACATATAAGTCAAGGTGTGGTATAATGTAATAAAAGCGCAAGACCCATGCTTTTTTAAAATGATAAGGGAAATACCCTGAATCTCTCCACTCCACTGTTCGGAGAAATACAGCATTTGTGTCTTCATGCGGCAAGGTGCAAGGCAGCTGCACTTCCTACTTTAACACCGATTCTAGTAAAGTTACTATGAAATAAGTGCCAGCCGATCATGTGATATGTAAACGATCTCCTTGCAAATAAATCACCCTGACATTATCCATTTTAATCCATTAATATTATTTTCTAAGCTTATTTCTCACTCCCCTATAAATTAGCAATATTTATTGAAGTTTATTCATTTTCCCCCATTCTGCTGTTTGAAATCCTGTAACTAGGAATTTGTAATTAGGAAATCCTGCCAGTAGCAAATCTGTCTAAAAATCTTTAGAAGAAAAAATACCGTTACTGGATAAAACTCTAAAAAAAAAAAATGGGAGAGGTGTAAAAAGTACTTTGTAATCTTGATTGGATGAAAGGCTTGCTATGAATCCAAATTATTATAATAACAATTTGCAGAGACAGCAAAAATGCATGCCAAATTAAATCCATTGTATTCACATCAAATCTAAGGATTTCTGATTTAATGCCTTATTAAATATATTTTCCATTTTCTGGTGCCTGAAGTTTTTAACTGTGTTTGAATAAAGCAATGAGAAGGGTGGTTTATGCAGGACTGGGGCAAGTTCCTCAACTAACTTAAAACTATCTTTAGGTGCAGCTCACAGAACCCCAAGTCCACAATACACACATTCCTTTCCCAACTTCCCTGAATATAGAACTTCATTACTATTTTTCACCTGAGACTAGTAATAAATCAATGCTGACAATTTTTATTTTCTACATTTTGAAATATTTTTTTTCTGCAATTAGAGGTTTAATATATTATACAGGGTAAGTATAGTATAGTATTTGAGGTTGAATAAAGACATACGTCAATCCAGTTCAACCTACTCATTCCTATTCCTGCCTAACTGTTGATCTAGAGGATGGCAAGAAAACCCCACCAGAATTATGAAGGGGAAAAGAATTCCTTCCTGACTCCAAGTGGCAATCGGAAATATCCTTGGATCAACTCTACTTTAAATATCAGTACCAGAAACATGCAACATTGCTTGTTTTTCGAAACTCATACTACCTTTTGACTCAAAAGTCAAAAGGTATTAATGAAAAGTCATTTTGCCAGAAGAAATTACCAAAATAAGTCCAAGACTGCTAATAGGTACTTTTTGTAAATGGAAGATTCCATTAATATAACTATTGCTGAAAAATTGATATGGTGAACCAACCTATCAATAAAGTTTGAGACTTGTCAATAGCATTTTAGAATTTTTCTAAAAAAACTTTAGATTTTCATATGGAATTTTCGATGTTTCGATTGTCAAATTTTTAATTAAAAAGTTCAGAGCTTCGTAAATCTGAAAAATTCTTTTTTTTCCCCCCCCTGATATCGGCAGTTCCGAATTGAAACCAGGCTCATTTGAAGCTGGTATTCATCACTATTTAAGACTGTTAAACATATCTATTGCTGAAAATATTAACTTGAAGCAATGTATCATAAAACTTAACATTTATTCAATCAAATATCACACTCAGCGACCCAAACTCAACAGGACACAGAAAGCCTGGGGGGAGGGGTGTGGCCTGATGCATTTCCCGAAAACTTCCGCTTCCTCAGAGACCACAAGGGACGTGATACTGTACTTATACTGTATATATAGCGGTACAGGTCTGATCTATCATAAAATAAAAATACCATAAAACTGCAATAGACATGCAATACCCCCACAAATACAAACTAAAAAGTTTTGGAAATGGTGCCGCCACAGCAGAATTAATGTAAATCCCATGCTAATCCAATAATACATTGGGTAGCACGGGTTTTTAACCTTATTTGGCTGAATAGCTCATATAGTGTTCTATGTGCTTTAGCTTTTGTCACACTACTTAAAAGTCCCTATTAACCATCAATATGTCTTTTAGAGATGTCCGAACTTTGCAAAATCTGGTCCGCTCGAGGATCCACGAATTTTCAAAAAAATCAGAAAATTCGAAAATCCGCGAGCGGACCCATTGAAACCTATTAAAATTAGAAAATACGAGGATTCTTCGAAAATACGAGGATTCTTCGAAAATACAAGGATTCTGCAAAAATACGAAATCTGCGATTTCTTGTATTTTCCCGTATTTTCAAAAATACGAGAAATCCCCGTAATTTCGAAAAATTTCGAAAATGCAGTTCGAAAAAGTTCGAAAGGCGGAAAACCGGAAAATCCACGATATCCGCCGTTCACGAACGTGGTAAATCCGCTGCAGATCCGGGTTCAGCGAACTGGGCCATCACTAATGTCTTTATCTGGTAATCGAAAATGCTGCTTTTACCAAATTTTAGGTATCCTTAGCACTACATTTTGCTACATAAATTTTGCTGCTGTTGATTATGGTGAATCACCTAGAGAAAAAACGTCGAGATATATATAATATGATATATTATATATATATATATATATATATATATATATATATATAACTATAACTAGTAGACTAACACTAATATATATATATATATATATAGATATATATATATATATTAGGTAACACGGTGAATGGGCACTCCTGGTCTTATATCCAAAAACAATGCTTTATTTTGTGACAACAAGTCAATGCCTTTCGGCCGTGTGTTCGGTTGTCACAAAATAAAGCATTGTTTGGATATAAGACCAGGAGTGCTCCATTCACCGTGTAACCTACATATTTACAAGAAGGAAGCACCCGGGCGGTTGTGATTAAATATAGCATGAGTGCTGCTCCACCTGGTTACTACTATATATATATATATATATACCCCTAAATCCATTTTAGGGCTGGACATCAAGCTCATACTAATAAACATAGGATGTTGTAAGCCAGGGATGTACATGTACATTCTTATAAATAAAATAGATGTGATAGAAAAAGTCCAAATATATTATTTTTTGCAAACTGCAAATGTTTGATCACTACACATTGACAGACACTGCATAAAACAGATTTAAGCTAGTTGTCTATGTTGACATCTATCATAGAGCCAACCACATTTCTATTTCAAGCTGCCTAAAATGATTTCATTCAGGATTTTTTTAAGAATACAAGTAGTTCATGCATAGAGTACAAGTATTTAGCTTAAACAACAATTTCACTGGTAGATACTGTAGTTTCTTTGCCAGCTATTCGCCAATATGCATAAAATGGTTCAGACGGCAACCTACTTCCACATTGCACCTTCCTTAAAAGTTAGGGTTGCCAGATCAGTGCCAAATTAGGGGATGCGTACGAAAAACACATGCAGCTAGGCTGAGTAAGCAGTAACACGGTATAAATAAAATCAGTTAGTAAGCCCTGCTAATTCCATTTATTATCTGCTTCATCCAATCAGCTAATGATCTGGTAACCCTACTAAATGTAAATAAAAGTGGAACACTAACCTAGTGTGTCATTCAGATTGAAATAGCGTAAATATTAATTTAAATACTCATTTCTATATTACCATTATTTATTTATTTGGTGTTAAAGGCCAATAATATACTATTGATAGGTGGATGAAGATGAACAAGGAGGGGAGTATAATTGGCCTTTAAATATTACTTTAATGTTACAAACACTTGCTGCAATCGCTGCCAGGACATGTAAGCGGCACCTTGACCCACCAATATTTTTTTATCGGAAATATCTGATGGTGTGCGGCGGCCGGCAGCGACCGAGCTCTGTCATCTGTTCATCTCTTCCGGAAGAACAGGCGATCGGGACTGTCGGTAAATCATGGCCGATCCTGCGATTCCCTATGGGACTGTATAAACAGTTGCACCACTATTGCTGTGACCGACAGTCCTTTGTCCCAACCGAGTGCTTGCAAAAAGCGAACGATCAGTGGGTTTAAAAACTCGGCTGGTGTTCAATTTTTCTTTGCCTTACTGTGCTTTAATTCTCTCTGTTTTTCCTCGCTGATCTCCATTTTAAGAGACCTTTTCCATGTCTAATGCAGGCCATACACTCCTACATTTGTCAGTCAATGTGACTTTAAAAGAATTCTTTTTCCTTGGAAGATACCTATGATGTTTCTGGACGGATAATGCTTTGTGACCAAAGTTACATCTCTAACTGCACTACGGTTCCATGCAGAAACATCCTGGTATCATACAATCAGTATTGGTACAATTATAATTTTTTAGCATACCCAATTGGCCATATACAGTCGAATGATCATACAAAAACTGTATCTCAATATACCGATATTCTATGTTCGGGATTGTAGCATGTATAGGCCCCATTAATTCAAATCTTCATTCTGTACTGTAACAGTAACTACAAAGACAATACTGTCACGTATGCTCCAGCTAAACACTTCTTCCAATGTGTTTGGAATTTGAAAAGCTCTCGATTTGGAACTTAAGAGCGAAGAATCAAAACGTCTGTTGCCTTATGGAGATAAGTTTACTGCTACCAAATGGAGCTGGACTGAAACCAGAGTTGTGTAGATCTCAGCCTATCATTTAAACAGCTCATAGTGCTGGTTAACAGTTTAAAGAGATGAAAGGAACAGGATGTTACTGTTTATAACTATTTATTTTTAAAGAAAGTTTTTTTTAAATGACAGAGCTGTAATTAACCATCTATTAGCTCCACCCCTCCATGAGTTCATGGATCTCCTTCTTATTCAAGTCCCAATAAGCACTCCTCGTTTGCTCCGTGCGTGTGCGTGACGTCATGGCACATGTAGCGTGACACCAGTGTGTGCATGGACGTGTGCGCACGTGACATCACCGTGCCATGCGCGATGTTGTCACGGAGCAAAGAGGAGTGCTTTTTGGGAAGGAGATCCAGGAACTCACGGAGGGGCAGAGCTAAGCAGTCTTCAAACCACTTCCAAGTTGTCAGCAACTTTACGGCAGCACAGGTAGGCTCAGGAGGGACCTAGGGGGGGAAGCTTTTTTAAAGCTGCAGCTTACAATTAAACTTAACTTGCTTTTACAGTGTACTTATCCTTTAATGATTTTGGAAAGCTTTCTGTACTGTTACTGTATAGTCTTTAATGTTTCTGATATTTCATACAATTATATAAGTTATCTAACAAAACGTCAAGCTTTAGGTTACTCTCAACCAAGAAGATCCTAGGGAATCATCTGCAAGATCTTTCTTGTTACATTATTAAAGCAGTGAAGCTTTTATGCAATTCTAGTATATGAGTATATGTGTGTGGAGAGGTGGCTTTGATTTTGACATCTGCAGAGATTAATGCTCCAGCCACACATACTTCTCATCTGCACATGGCAAAGTTATTGCTTATTGATGAAATGGATTTCCTAAAAATTAGCATGATGATTATTATTTATGGATTATTAAATAAGAGGTGCAACATTTGTACATTTGTCCTGTGCTGTTACAGCAACCAATTGAAATTACCAAACTGCAAATCAGTAAGGGCTAGGCCACACTCTTTAGGGCTCAGTCACAATTAGAGCAAAACAGGCGTAAGGACCTAAAAGTTTAGGGCCACCCCAATTTGGGGATGGGGAGTAGTTTGCATGGCTTTATTAACAGTATTGTTCTCCTCAAACAAATGTCACTAAAGAATTAAATAGGATAGGTAGAGAATACAGGCTTTGAAACTCTCTTTTCAGCAATATGCAAATAAGGAACAAAGACTTCTGGGCATTTACCATCTTTCCATGGAAGCTCTTAGGAACATGATATCTTTAAAAAGACTTTTACAGCATTCCACAAGCTAAATGCAAAACCAGAGTGCCAACTACAGACCGGTTTCGGAACCATCATCAGTGTATGAGATGTAAGCTACAGAAATATTCAGTTATTGCAAGCTTCATATAATTTGTACACAATAAATTATAAATAGGATCTTTTTTCAACTTGCTTCTTTAAGTGGTAACTGAAACATTTTGGAAATGTTCTGTTTATTCACTGCAGTGCTCTATAGCAACTAAAAGCTACATATTGCATTTTCCTCAGAAAATGATTAGAAATTAATATGCAAGACGGCAATACAAAACTGTAATAAAAATAGAATGGACATTTTTCTGTATTCATTGCTTTCAAAAGTGATCGCTTTGGGTGCCTCTCACTCATAAAACACTGCAAGTGGGTTAATACTCTACCTGATCTGTGCAGTGCCACAGGTCACATTTTATTGAACATAATTATTGGCTGTGTTTGGGCCATTTGCCCCCCCTGCATTAACAAAATGTATTTATGGAGACTAATTGATCTTTAATCAAGTACATTTAAAATCTGCTTCAAACAAAAGCATACAGTAGCTCAGAGCAGGCAAGGTGAGCTTGAATTAGTAGGCATAATTATCAGATGGGATGTTGAAAGCTGACAAGGGACCAATCTTTGCGCTGCTAACACCACTACAAATAGATTTCCCTTCCCCGTTATTTAGGGCTGAGTTCTGAAAGTTATAAATACACTAAGTACAGAATTTAATCAGATACAATTTTTGAGGCAAAGATTTTTACTGTGATAGAGCTGCTATTACTAGATATAAGATAGCTTGTTAAAGCTTTATCAGTTGTCTGGATTGATTGTGTTAAGGCTTGTAAACACCTGAGCCGGCCTGCGGCACACAATGTATTGCAAATGGTTGTTGTGTTGATGATCTTTCATGTATAGGCCCTTGGTCAGTCGAAACATATGTTCATTCAGGCTTTGTTGGTGTTCCTCCTGCTGAATTGGTCAGGCCATTTTGGGTGACTGTGCAAAATCAGATGTGTGTACGGGCCTTTAAATATCCTATTGGTAATATACTCATTATACCCATGCCTGTTGTCCAGACCAAGATTACAAAGCCAGATGGTACCTAATCTGATCCACCAACTTCAATACACTAATAAAGGTGCACAAACCTGCCGGGGCTCGTACTGCGGGTGGGTTTGTGGAACAGCCCCCGGGTTTGGCTCAAAATTCAGTAATTCTGATCAAAACGAATGAAATTTCGATGTCACGTGTAGTTTCGACCCAAAAAACAGGTTTCAAAAACCATGGTCAAAACTACTTATCTTCACACCACTGTGCAGTGAGCAATGTTTTTGCACCTGCTAATTAGAGATGAAAAACTGGTGTAAGTTCCATTACACCAGTGGATCCACAGAACTTGAATTTCCGAAAATACATTTCATACTCTGAATTTTTCCATCCAGATTTTTGACTTTTTGATTACGTTGCATTCTCAACACTGAATGTCTTTTGCCATTTTGTAGTTTAGTGGTAGGAAAGAAATATAAAAATAAGGTAGAAGAGGGAAAAGAGTGACATTCCAAACTGCTGAAGAAAATCTGCTAAAAAGGCAAGATATCCTAGTCAAAGCAGAGCTGTCATATAAGTTTACAAATTTCCCCCTGTGTTAAGGGGGTGGGGCCAAAGAGAAAGTGACTGGACTGTCTGCACACATGAAAAATGTCTTGTTTTTGCATTGCTTTATTTTTTTATAGAATCTGTGATTGCAAGTCATGAAAAATGTGTTTTCTTTAAAAATTATGATTGTTATGTGATGTTAAGCTCCAAACCATAGCATACCATCTCCCTTGTTTGGAAAGGCACTCCTAAATTGTTTGCATACTGAATCAAAAGCTTAAAGTTGTCATATTTCTGAAATTTAACCTATATACACAGAGAAGTTCTATATATTCCAGATACCTCCTGGTGCTGGAAATCAGAATTTCATCCTCATGAGGCCATCAATAATACATTTTCATGAATTAAAAATGCATTGCGAGATTAATGTGAAGCAGTAGATTATACAAATCAGGCAAGGATCTTTAACACTATTATTATACAAAGAAGCACAGAAAATTCAGAGTTTACATTGGTTGGATAATGTCTGATTAAAACAATAATCATCTCTTAGAAGACAATCATTGTATTTACATTTTGAAGAAAATCTACACATGTTCCTATATTCCATTGGCACTGTATTCAAAACTGAAAGAAGCATGCACACAGTTCTCCACATAAACAAAAAAGCATCATCAGGCAAATCATCTTTCTACCTTACTGGTTGAAAGAACCATGTGGCATGCACATCCAGACATGTAACAGAGTCTGTTGCCTTGAATGTTCCAATCACTCACTTTATAGATTTCTAGATTGTGTTCATTAATGTATTTCTGCTTGATTAAATCCATTTAAAAGAAGAAGAATAAACACTGTATATAAAATAGAAGCTGGCTCCCTTTACAATATAAACATTTACTACATAAAAGATTGACCCAACCCAGCCTTTTATATAAGATAATAAAACATATAGTATTGAAAAGTTTTCAATATCAGTTTTTAAAAAACATGTAGTAAAAACCTATATTAAAAGATTAGAAATCAACAATAATAAAAGCTAGTACTGGCCATCCATTCCCAAGAGCTTCCTGGTAGCAAGTGCATGTGTCTTTATAAAGTGCAAACAAAATAAAACAATATAAAATATAAAAACACACAGGGTGATTCAATAAAAGTTCTTATCGTTAAAAATGATGCTAACTTTGCCCCAACCAAGCCGATATTATTTAACTCTTGAAAGCTAACATCTGATTAGTTGGAGCAAAATTAGCACCATTTTTAATGATAAGAACTTTTATTGAATCTTCCTGACTGTGTGCAGACACACAAAATCAAAGATATTTACATAATATAAACTAAAGTCTTCCAAACAACAATGAATTAGAATAAAAAACATTTAACTTTTTTCCCAGCATTACTGATTCACAAGCACGCCCGCTGTTTTAGTCAATGACTGTAAGGTTTCTCAGACATGTCCTGTTTTTTTTCTAGCTCACCACTCACTAGAAGCATCTAGCCTGATGTAACTGTCCATTACAGAAAAATATTTATAAATGAGCATGTGACTGAGGCCACAGGCAAAAAAATAGTGTCAGTTACACTAACATAATCCAAGTAAATCTTTAGGCAAATGCTATGTACTAAAATTAAATGATATTCTATCTTAGTGTGGATAAATTCAAATTATGGTGGTATACCGTATACCAATTTGCACTTATTTCTCCTTTATAGAATTTGTGAATTTCATTCTGACATGGAATTTATCGATGATCCGAAAAACCAAATTGTGACATTTGAGTCTGGATTTGTTTGAATTTCCTATTAAAATGTAAAAAATTGTAATTGGAACTTTCGATTTGCGAACACAAGTTCCGAGATTCGAAAATGTTTGACACCTCTTGACGCATGGAATTAACCGGGTTTCACATACTGATAATTCTATAATAAAAAATAAACCGTGGTAAATTTATTGTCTTGAAGAGGAATTTATAAAATGTTTACTTTAAACTAAGCTGGAGCATCACTTATTGCCTGGCGCTAGAGATGGGATCCAGGTCCAACACAACCAAGACAAGAAACTCCTTGGTTCTGAAATCCAAATGATCCATCCAAATCCAGACGTATCATCTGGATTTCGGGACTTTGGAACAAATTATTTTCAAATGTACTAGGCTATTTTCGATAATTTTAGAAAATAGCATCAAACGTTCAAAAATCCTCGAAAATACAATCGGAAACTCGAAAATGGTATCCAAAATGTTCAAGCCTATTTTTCGAAAATTATTGGAAATAGCTCCGTACATTTGAAAATTATCAAAAATTCCTTCCAGTTTTGGATTTTCAGATCTTCAGGACTTTTCCGAGATCCGGGAAGCCAAAAATGGAACGAAACTAGTAAGTTTCGGCCATCAACTAATGACCAAACTCTGAAATATATCTTTTTATAATTTGCTTAAAGCATTAACTAAACATACAACAATAAATGACAAAATAAACTAGATGCAATGGTGAAATTCTAAAAACTGAAAAATGTGTTGTAGAATATATAAAGAATATGTATCAGGAGCTATTACATTCTACTTATCTATAATTATCTACATTATCTATATTTTATATATGAACTCTACGGGCCATATTTATTATGGCCATAATTGTAAAAATGCTAATTTGTGTAATATTGATTTTTGTCTAAAACCCATTACATACAAAAAAAAAATCTTTTAAAAAAACCCCAGGAAATTTTTTAAAAATATGTTTATAAGGAAACATACCAAAGGGAATTTTTTAAAAAAAAGATTGACTTTTAAAAACAAATCCAGAAATGCTTTCTTGTCACTTTAGATTTTGAGAGATTTACTGTCCATTTTTTTTGCAAAAAAAATATGTTTTCTGCCTTATATATATACTTCTATGATCTTCGCAAGGTTTAATGTCAACTAAAGGGTATTTCTGATTTGTGGCAACATTTTTGCCATAATAAGGCGCTTGATACCATACTTTAATGTTGTAGGATGTACTTCTGGAAGTAGCTATCAACGTTGAATGCACATATAGAATCAGAACAACAAGCAAGATAACAAAGGCTTTTCTTAAGGTCCAGTAGGACGCCCAACGGGCCCCTGAGCGCAAGTCACCCACTTGAAGCGCATGTGTATACGTTCCCTTAGGCGTCATTTGTTAATCTGCTATGGCTGGTTAATGAACAACGCCTAAGAGAAAACATACACACTGACATTTTTCTTACGTGTGCACACGCTCAGGGGCCGTGTGTCGGTTCTGAAATTGTATGTTTGTACGAGGCTTAAGAGCCCAAACAATGGCTTGCCTGGGAGCCTAGCCTGATATTTCTAGCACTATTGTGACATTCCAGCAATGTTCATTTGTCTCATGGGTATATCTTAAAACTAAATGTTCAATATCCCTCACTTTAAGGTTCTCCAGACAGCAATAATGATTTTCAAGAGTGTAAAATCTCTGGCTCGTGCTGACCCAAACTTTTGCTACAACATTATAGGCTTTGTCATTAGCGCAGGCAATACAAGGTTTCCTTTACAGTAGGCAATATAAACGTTGATGGCAGAAAAGAGAGATGAGAAAACAAGTCATGCAACAAAGTAGAAACCCCTAACACAGAGATCATTCTAAAACAAAAAAATGGAAACATTTATTTTCCTGTTGATTCTTAGAGAATAAAAAGGTTGGTATTTACAGTAAAATACAGAAAAGACTTGTTACATTTACTCCGATACTTTCACATGTTATGCCAGTTAAGACTTAGGAAAAGTTTGCTCCATAAAGCCGTAATTGTATGGGAGTCATGCATGCACTAATACTGGGGTTGTGGGAGACAATGGTGCATGTATGATGACCACCCATGTAGGATTGTGGTTTTATTAGGCAATTTTCCATTGCTAATATGCTGTCATCAACAATGGATATCTGCTTTCTGCCTCCATCTTGTAATGAAAGCCTTGTTTGACAGATGGATGACAGTCGCTTTAAAGTTTTTACTGAATTGCCATTGTTAGAGGCCTAGTCAGGAAACAAGCATTATATTTATGAATTTGGAGGTCTTAAGTCACCCGTTAGCTATAGTATATGGGGTGCGTGCACTGTGCAACCAAGCAGCCTGGTGCCACCTACTGGTCACCTAGATTATGTCAATTGGTTACAGGTCAGAACTGGACATTGGCACCTCAATGGCACACCGTGGTTGCTGCATTATTTACTGGGTGTCCATGTGAGACATGCTTAACGGTAGGTCTGCACTGTAGTAATATATTCTTGAGTTTTTAGACATTTGTCTAGCTAAAGAGAACAGTACATTTTAATTTAGAAACCATCTGTATTGTGCAGCCTGTCTATATACTTATTACAAAGCTGAAGCACAGGTTTATTGCTAAATTAATTTATTTCCTCCAGCTTCTGTTCTCCATCTATCTTTCACAATGCAATAGTTGAGAAATACAAATCTACATTCTGACAGTGGCAATTCTCAAAGTGAAGCATCAGCATGAAACATAAACTAACCTTACCTAAGGTGCCCCACATCCTGTCGTGAGTCATACTTAACCATTAACAGAATATTGTAATGCAAAACTTAATTATCACATCAAATGTTGGAATTTCTTACAATACCTGCAAATGCTGTTCAAGTGTTGTTGAAATTCTAATAAAATTGACACCAAGCATTCCTTACTATATCTGTACATTTATGTAAATATTGACAATTATCTATTATTACATGGGTTTGTTTAATTATGTGAAGCACTTTTATAATTACTTAAATGAATGAAAAATAAATGATTATTAATATATATTAATTTATTTGCAAAAATAAGAGTAAAAGCATAGCTGATTCTGATCAATTGAATAACTCCCAGAATTTTCATTACACAAAGTTTCATCCCCATTGCCAATTCATCCTGACTCTTCCCAGATCCAACCTAAACCTATCCTGTCCAAGCGAAAACAGACACAGAGAAATCAGCCATAAGCAAAGGTTTGGAAATAGTTTTATCCAGTTCTCTGGAATATCTTGGTTACTGCTGGGGCTTCTTGAGCATGAGCAAGATATCATTGAGTATTTTATACACAATTTAATGGACAAATTGCAGTTTGCCCATTCCTACCTGTTCAAGACACATACTGAATCGGTTAGCGTGACGTTGCCTCCAGAATTAGGTGCTGCATCTCTGTGGGTAAATGTGCTTAAAAATGTAAAAAAAAAAAAAAAAAACTTCCACACCCCCCATGCATTATGTTCTAGTTACCTTAATGGGCCATACAATAAACTCTCTGGTGCATTGTTCACTAATAGGTCATATCAGAGGACACGTAGACATCCTTTAAGATTAGAAGAAAAGAAGCTTCAGGTTAGGGAAGTTTTCTTTACAGAGAACGGTGAAACTGTGGAACTTCCAGCAGATGTGGTAATGGCAAGTTCATTGAATAGCTTTAAAAATGGCCTAGATAAGTTTCTAAAACTAAATAATATTGAGAATTACTAATATTAATACATCTACTGTAGATCTGGTTGGTACGGGGATACTATATAATATTGAGAATTACTCGTATTAATACATCTACTGTAGATCTGGTTGGTACGGTGATACTATATAATATTGAGAATTACTGGTATTAATACATATACTGTAGTTCTGGTTGGTACAGGGATACTATATAATATTGAGAATTACTGGTATTAATATATATACTGTAGATCTGGTTGGTACGGGGATACTATATAATATTGAGAATTACTGGTATTAATACATATACTGTAGTTCTGGTTGGTACAGGGATACTATATAATATTGAGAATTGCTGGTATTAGTATATACTGCAGATTTGGTTGGTACAGGGATACTATATAATATTGAGAATTACTGGTATTAATACATATACTGTGTTCTGGTTGGTACAGGGATACTATATAATATTGAGAATTACTGGTATTAATATATATACTGTAGATTTGGTTGGTACAGGGATACTATATAATATTGAAAATTACTGGTATTAATATATATACTGTATATCTGGTTCGTACAGGGTTACTATATAATATTAAGAATTACTGGTATTAAAACATATACTGCAGTTCTGGTTGATCCAGGGATACTTTGCGTTTCCCATTTGGAGTAAGAAGGAATCCCCCCCCTTTTTTTTTTTACTGTTTTTTTGCCTTCTGCTGGATCGATTGTTTGGTAGGGTTAAAAAAGAGGGTGAAAAGGTTGGATGTGCTTGATGGATGTATGTCTTTATTCAAACTCAATTACTATCTTACTATATTACCATTTGCTGTTGTTGTGTGCACACTGAGTAGTTACTCTCTATCATTTTAATCATTGTAGTGAATGTCTACTACAGTGCCAAACTAAAATTGATCAATTAATCAATTACCTTTAAAAGGCCCCCCCCAAAAAAATTCCCAGCAATTATAAAACTTCTTATATTCCTTTTGCCCCCCCCTTCCAAAGAAGTGCACATGTGGCACTTGCAGTGCTGAGGTCCTGAGTTCAATTCCCCCCTTGGACACAACTGCAAGTTTATATGTTCTCCCTGTACTTGCGTGGGTTTCCTCCGGGCACTCTGTTATCCCCCACAATAATAAAGACATACTGATTGGTTGTATGTGTACATAAAGTGATTAGATTGTAAGCTCTTTGGGGAAGGGCCTGATGTGAATTGAGTAAATAATTGTAAAGCGCTGATGAATATGTAGCGCTATATAAGAAATAAAATACATACATACATAAATACATACATACATGCATTAATACATTAGTGATGGGAAAAGTGATGGAGTGGCTTTTTTAACAGCTAACTGCTAGGCTTACAAATGGCAGTAGGAGATATTTCTTCAACCTTCCTGATAAATGTGGTTTCAATGGGTTTGAGCAAATATTTGTCCTATAATGATATTTGCAAGTACAGCCAATGGTCATAATCATGATACATTTATGCAACATGATGTTTATCCATAAAAAGAGACATTAACTCCCAATATAATTCCCATAAATTTCTTAATAGCACAGATTTATCTCTTACAATGGGGATGGATCAGTAGTAAAATCCCAGCATGGAGGAATCAGGTGTTTTCCACTGGAGCCCTACAACACTGTAAAACCTTATAGGCTGCTGTCAGTGCGACATTATAATAATCATATGATAGCCATCAATCATGGTTTAAAGCCCATTTTATTGGTTTCAATCTATGCAATACTCAACAGATCAAAAAAGGGTTATAAATAAACAAAACTGTCTTTAAACATATGATGAGTCTTTCTATTAATTTATTTTCTCTTTGCATTAAAATAAAATAATGTATATCCCCGCTGAACTTTTAAAAACTAAATGTTATCTCTTAGGATTCTCACTAGATGCAAATGGTTCGTCATGATGGGCTGTAAATTGGCACGAAAAATTGTAAACACATTCTGTCATGCTCATTATAGCAACATCACTACATATGCACATAGTAATGGCACTTTTGTGTAGGCCTATATTGCATAATAACTGGGTGATGTCTAAGCTTTTAGAGGGGAATTAAGCTTTGGTTTTTTTAAATCCTAAAGTGAAAATCTTTTCTCCCCAGAACACCTATACATTGTAAGATTTTTCTCTAATAAGTTGCTTGTAAGTACATGTAAGAAATACATTCGGTAACTATAAAGGCTTCCAGTACGCTTGTGAAGGTTCTCATTCATTCAGGTCATGGTATATCTGTTGTATTCAATTAGATCAACTGGACTTGAAGTTTAGTTCTTGAAGACGTTTTGCTAGTCATCCGACTGGCTTTCTCAATTCAGAATGACTTGTACAAGAATCTGTGGCAATTATGTACCCTGGAAAAGTGTTAAGGGCGTGATTGGATAGTGGCTAAGAGGTGTTATAGGAATGCCCAGAGTAAGGTGTCAAAACATTATTGTACATAGCAGACAGTTGGGTACATCCAAAAGACCCAATATCGAAACACAAGAAAAGCGACATCATATACGCAGTGCAGTGCAGTGAAGAATGCTCTGATTTGTATGTGGGGGAGACCAAACAGCAACTGCATCAACGTATGGCCCAGCACAGAAGAGCCAATTCCTCGGGTCAGGACTCAGCCGTGTACCTGCATCTTAAGGATAAAGGACATACCTTTGAAGATTGTAATGTTAACATATTGGCAAAAGAACGTGACTGGTTCAAGAGAGGTGTTAAGGAGGCCATTTATGTGAAAATAAAGAAACCAAACCTAAATAGAGGTGGGGGGTTTGACACCAACTGTCTGCCATGTACAATGCTGTTTTGACACCTTACTCTGGGCGTTCCTATAACACCTCTTAGCCACTATCCAATCACGCCCTTAACACTTGGCTGTGATATGCTAATTGGGATTTTCCAGGGTACATAATTGCCAAAAATTCTTGTACAAGTCATTCTGAATTGAGAAAGCCAGTCAGATGACTAGCGAAACGTCTTCAAGAACTAAACTTCAAGTCCAGTTGAAGTCTAATTGAATATAACAGATATTCCAGTACAACGCATAGCCCATAACCCCAAACAAACTTTTAAATCTAGCCTAATTGCCCCCAAAAACTTCAACCCCATGAAGTTCTTACTGCTCAAATGTGCTCCTTATTCTACTTACCAGTTCCCGTTCCCTCGGCTATCTTCTGCTTATCCTTCATTCCTTTTCCATGCACGGAAGCCTTTGATTGGCTGAGGCATTCAGTCTCAGCTTACCTCAAGTACCCATGGATTAATTTCATAAATTGCCCAGCAGCTACAGCAAAGGGAGAGGTGAGAACAACTTGTTGTATGTTTGTGAATGTGCTTTGTTTATTGGGAAAATGTTGTCTGGAGACTTTCATTCCCCTTTAAACCGGAAGCTTCAGTGGATTAGATCTGCTGAAGATAAATACAGTTCTGTCTGTCAATAGAGCTTATTTCTGTAATTAGAATTATAATTTATTTTAGGTAGCCCTGGAATACTAAGCAAGTTTTTTTGGGAAATCAAATTATTATATATTGTTCTGAAAAATATAACAGGAATTGAAAGGACCATCTATGAAACCAGAATTCCAAATTTAATATCCAGAAAACACTTACCAAAAAATCATATATTCTGTATCTGTTTAATTTTTTTTTTTTTTTAATGTACAGGATTCATTTTAAAAAAGAATTCCAACACCATGCCCATATGTCCAATTTAGCCAAAAAACATGAAACTAGCATGACAGAATGTGTTTACAATTATTCATGCCAATTGACTACACATTAGGATTTACATCCATTTGCATCTAGAGCACAGAGATGGCTGAAAAATATGTTCCATGACAAAAACAACACCGGGAGCACAGTTTTAAACATATATAAGTTTTATTACACTCCCACTGAGTCATTTCTATCTAAAACTTTCTAAGAGCAATGTAGATATAGTGCCAGTAAAAAAAGTGAAAATAATGTACAGGGCACAGAAGTGTCAAAATATGCTTTTAAAATGTGATAGTAACCTTGTGATAGCATAGTTACTTTATTTAAATGTCCACCCCCAAAACTATAATCTCCCCCACTACTGGCCCCACTGTGTAGTGAATAAAAATCCTTACCTTACATCCCAGCTCCAAATGGTTCTCCTGGAATCCCCCCCAAAGTCTGAAAAACTGACCACCAGGAGTACTGCAGAGTCCATATAGGACTCTGCCTCCTGTCTCTCCTCCGGGAGAATTTTTTCCTGCGCAGTTCAGCCCTCCCCCTCTCCCTCCCGTTTTTACAATCCCTCCCCCTAGCGTAATTCCCCTTTGCCCAACCGCTATAAAAGATTTTATAGGACTTCCCCCCGAACTTTACTTACCTTACCTCTCTCCTCCGGCGTTCTCCACCGCCGGCAGCAGCATCCGTGATTGGTTGCCTCTCAGCCAATAACAGATGCAGCTGCCGGTCCTGCCCCCTGCTTGCAGTTTCATGCAAGCACAGGGCCGATACAGTATGCCGCAGGAAAGAGGTAAGTAAAGATCGGGGGAGTTCCTGTAAAATCTTTTATGTTGGTTGGGGCTGGGGGAAGGAAAGCTACTAATGGGCAAAATTCCGAAAATGGGGTGGACATGCCCTTTAAAACTAGGTACTCACTATAAAATCCAGTCGGCCAGGAGGAAGGACTGTCAGTCACGGCAAAAATAGCCGCGTCCGACAGTTAGGCACGACCAATCGTGTGGTCCATAGAGGACCACACAATCGGTTGTGATTTTCCGACCTGTTTGGTCGTTCGTTCGTTCGAAACACTGAAATGTCGGGGGGCCGAATTATTGTATCGTGTGTACCTAGCTTTAAAATATATAATCTGCATTTGTGGCTAAAGAGGAATAAAGATCAACAAAAAAAAATCAACAGAACATTTGTAGGACTGCATATGCGTCCAATTTTATTTTATTTTTTTGTATGAAAAAATCACCTAGTTGCAGCCTATGACTGTCAGTTAAAGGAGAATTAAAGCTTATAAATTAAAAATATATTGTAAAATTACTAACTAGATGCAATGTTCACCAATGAAATCTGTAGCATTGCAAGATTAATTAAGGAGGTTTCCAGCATTTCCTGATTTCTGCAGCCCTTCCTCCGTGCGAGCAGTGATTGGCTTGCATAGAGTATGCTTAATCTTGATAACAGAGAGGTCACATCAATGGTCATTCAGTGGTTACTTGACAGTTCTAGCTGCAGAGGGTTGGTTGGGGGGGCGGGGCAACTCTCTGAGCATGTGTGACTACTTTTAGAAACTATGTTCTATGTTCAGAGCATTCTGGGTTGAGAGCTGCAGGAAAATACAGAAGCCTGCTAAATTAAAGAAGTGATTTTTCCAGAATGCTCCTGTGTTGATTTCAGAGATACAGAACATCTGTCTGTTAGTTTGCAATTATAAAATTAATTCAGGCTCATTTTAAGTTTAGCTTTAATTCTCCTTGAAGTGCCAAAACAGTTTGTGTCACACCAGCCGAACACAAGTAATGGGGCATGCAACATTGGTTTAAAGATGAAAGGCCGTAATCATCCCTGCGTTTCGAACAGATGAGAAAATGCTGAACATATTAGCGGAAGTTTGCAATCACAGAGAATGTAGAAGATATTTTAATAAAATGATTATAATACAGCCTGGTTAAACTAACCTCAACAACCAGGCAGAGGTTTAAATTATAGTCAGGAAAATAAATAATAAGGCATGAATAAGGCAACATATCCAGTAATGATGATCTGAATAAATACATAAACAAATATAATAAAAATACAGGCACTCAATGAATTAGCTTTCTCATTGACATCCGCATCCTGCAACCTAATAGTAGTTTAAATTAGTAAATAAAAAAAAATACTAAAACACAAATAACAGCGATATAAAAGTTGATTAAATTATTTTGGATTATTTGGGAACTTCCCTGTTAAAAGTTACGAAATAAATAATAATCAGTATATCATATAAAGGGTTAATAACCAAACAGACCAAAAAATTAGGTTTTTGGAACATGACACTGCTCCATCTCATTTAGCAGGAGTGAGCTTCATGAGATGAGATAAATACACCATTGGGCTGTCACATGTTAGTCACTGCACTATGAACTGCTAGGGACAGTAATGCATTTTCTACATTGACAGCAGCTATAGGATGAAAGAGGGGAATGTGTGCCAATCATGACAAAATCAGCATGATCCATTAAAGGATATTTATAATATTTTTTTAGTGTACAATTCCATTAAACCTTTGCCCATGTTAACAGGCCTACCCCATTATAAATGAAGGCAGGGACTGGGAAATTCACCTGTGGTGCTGTCTTGAGTAGTCATGTAAAGTTCTTTCTGGGAATGGGAACTGATGTACCCGTCTGGTTACATAACCAGGCTTCTGTTTGAAGAATAGCACTGACCGGATCCACTATGCTTGCCTTGAGTTGTCAGAAAAAATAGAAGTGTGTGACCTGACAAGTAATTCAAATCAATACACTAGGACATGGGGACATGAGGTACTGGTCAGGTGTATCTGTTAGAGGAAAGGTTTTTCAACTTTAACCTTAAATTGTCTTGTAAAAAAGTGCCTTATCCCAACCAATTTCACTAGACAAAGGCAAATTGTGATTATATATATGTATAGAAGAATGGCTATTTACCTTGACCAGAAGATGTTATTGGCTAAACACTAACATTATTAACTAATGTAGTTATACAGCTTTTGCAGAACTACAATTTCCATCATCTCACCATCACCTGACACTGCATGCTGGGAATTTACAGTAACAGAAGTTGGGGTTCTGAAAGTCAGACCTATGTGATTTAGATATTGACTTTCTACTGTACTTAAAATTTTCTATTCTAATTTTAGTTTTCCTCCTCCGGTTATCTGTGTGTCCTTGAAACAGTCGATCCTTTGACAATGAATTTTAATTAACATGTGAGATAGCTGCACGGTTACAAAGAAAAAATAATTAATTTTCATAAAATGGCATTCATATGGAAATTAGTGAATAGTTACAGTCTTAATAGACTAATCAAAGCTTCGATATTGACTTTGTAGCAAACCATTAGATATGGAGATAAGAGAGGTTCCAGTGTAAATTGGAGGGTGGAAAGCACATGAGGTAAAATCAAGAAGTTTTTTTATCTTGTCATCTGCCAAATTACCTCTTGAGATAAAATATATATTATTTTTAAAGGTAATTTTCATGTGTTTCTATTTAATTAAATAAACAGCATTTAATTAATATTTTCTTGAATTTTTCTCATTAATCTATTCTTAGTAGTGGAGGTTGTTATATTGCAATCCTAGACTAAAATTATTCTCCTTAAAGTTAAAGGAGAACTAAATCAAAATGTTTATATTCCATAATCTGAAGGCATCCATTAAAGAATATCAATAAATTGTAAATTCCCATCCCAGTAAATGTCATTACAGTAAATCTTATCCCCCAAAGTGTGAACACACTACATGACTTCAGTCACATGCTTCCCTGTTTGATACGGAGTGTAAAAGGCCTGTGTGTGGCCTGTTGTAACAAGTTCCTTCAATAGTTTAGGATTGGACATGTACAAATAGCTATTCACCAGACTGCGCGATACTAGAATGCTGGGAAATAAAACAAAAACCTCTTGTTAGAAAGGTAAATTTCCCAGCACCCACATCAAAATGAGAGGTGAGACACCTCAGAAAATTAAAATGAATTACCGTTCGGCTTTCTAAATAATTATTAACTTGCAATTGGAATTGCATATGGAGTAAAGACCACTCCTTTACTGATCCACCTTAGTTTCAGCCAGGTTCAATTTACTGTAAAACTCCCTATCATACCAGTTAACAATTTTATATCAGTGCTGTATGTCTGGGCATGCACAAGGTCTTCACTATACTGCCTACTGCCAAAAAACATTATTCAATCTACAGTAGCATACTTCAATGTGCTTTGCGGTATTTAAGCAGGTTTTGCTATTGCAAATATTTTGTGATTATTTTATCATTGCTCAAGTTCAAGTACACTGCATATGCACCGGTTTCTCTGCAATCATAAACTACACATTTTATTAATTATTCTAAAAACAAATCTAGCTCAATACTGAACCCATATGAGGCTAAATGTACTCCAGTATTCATATCATCTTTGACCTCAAATCTATAATCCAAGGAACAAGTGAGTGAGGTCAGAGCAATGGGAAGTTAATTAGGGCCAGACCTACATTAGCAACTGTTGGAGAAATCATCTGGTAAAGTCATTAAGAGCTGGGACTAAAAACAACCAAAAACCCAAAGAATACAGCAATAAAAACCAGTTCAACCAAGACCTAGAAGACTTGACTTGCAATAGGTAATAAATGAGCTCAGAACTGGGGATATTGTGGGAAAGTT
Organism: Hymenochirus boettgeri; assembly: GCA_019447015.1. NCBI lineage: Eukaryota > Metazoa > Chordata > Amphibia > Anura > Pipidae > Hymenochirus > Hymenochirus boettgeri. The sequence continues at coordinate 280,102,146 of CM033470.1, forward strand.
GATGATGAACTCAAAACATCTATGGACAAATTGAAAACAGCTGAACCTGAAGTTCTCCAGCTTTAAAACTCAACCTACAGTACAGTATATAAGACCCATCAGTCTTTAATAAAAGGGAAGACTCCACATCAAACATTGGGTTCACAGTTCAGAGCCAGACAGGATGGAACAAAACATATTTTCAAAACAACTCTACAGATTTCGTAATATTGTCCTAGTCAGCTTAGTTTAAAGTTGGAGGACAGAAAATGATGTACAATGGCTGTATTACAGTATGTCTGTTCAGTCACTAATACCCATAACAATTCCCAGAATGCAGTTTTGTGAACGCTCAGGAGAAGCCTTATCACATCTACAAGTGAGAGTTCTACTTAACAAGTAATATCTTTTACATGGTTCTGCTAAACTTGCCAAAGTTTACAGTAGGTTCAATTATCAATAATAATAATTTGATAATTTGTCTCTTCTTCTACAATATCAACCTTTTACTTTAGATTTTTTACTTTAGAACATTTTTGTATTAACTGTCCTATGCTACTTTATCAGTAAGGATACTGCATGTTGCATTCAGATTGTTTCTGCATTATTATTCTATGCGGTTTGCAAAGCCACAGAATGTAGACTTTAGTCCATTGAACAATCCCTTTTACAAAACATTAAATGTCCATCTCATGCTTCACATTCTTTTCATTGTGCTTAATTGTGTGGAAAAAATGTACATATACTAGAAAACAAGACCCAAGAAGATTGGGGTTATGCTGAAAGTAAGGGATTTTTGACATTACGTACACACTGTAATTGCTTGCAAAAATTGTTCAAAGTAAAGGAAATTCAAATAATGAATTTATAGATTCCTTATATACTAATGATATCATTTTGTTTTTGTCCATTTAATTATTTTACTGAATGATTTGTATATTAAAGAAAATTTACGGCAAAATATTTTTTTTTAAACTGCTGATGTATTGTAAACTGAGCCGATTCTGCTTTGCAATGTACATAAGTGGCAATGGTGATAAAAGAAAAATGTATTATCTTGTCTATCATCATTCAAATGAAAAATTGTAGATGGGTAAATCATCACCCCGAAAAGCTGCAAAAGTTAAAAGATTGAAGACTAACCTGAAATGCTGTCTAATGTTCTGTTACCCCTCTTTCTGCTTCCTGATTCTTCTGGATAGCAACTGTCAGTCATGGGTGTGACATCAAAAGCCAATGGCTGATTGCTATTTCAGTAGCTGCCTCCCTTATAGAGGAAGAGAGATGAGGGAGAAGAACATTTTGTACCTTTAATGCGGTAGAGTTAAGGATGTACTAACATTTCCCACAGAAAGAAATTAAACATCTTTTAATTGTTTTTAGTATAAATTATTGCAAGGTCAAAGTTTTGTGTAAATACATCACCTTTATTTAATGTATGGAAATAAATACTCTCACATGGGGTGTTCTTAGTGTTTCCAGTCACTATAAGCACGTTACAAAGGTAAAACATTCTACTCCTTCTGTGCAGAACACAATAAATAATAATTATGCTGAAGTGCATCAAGCAGTGACTAGATGATATTCTTTCTACAGAGCAAAGGGATATGGCAGAACAGTATTGTAATTAATTCTTATTGCATTGGCAATTCTCAAAAGAAGAAAATCAGAAATAATTGAGATGATATCCTAACTATAATTAGAATTTAGTTCTCATATATTGCCTTACATTTAAACTGGACAACCCAATATGTTAATGTGTACCTCTCGGCCTCTTTGTAATTTTTCATCACAGGCTCATCACTAAAATGCTAAAATGCTGTGGTCAGACTGCCTGATTACTCTGCTCAGTGATTGGTTACACCGTGTAAAGAGATATTTTTAAATCTTTTAATACTGACTATGGTAAGGAGAACTATAGTGCACATAAAGATTAAAAAAAAAAAAAAAAAACATTTAATGTGAAACTACCTGAGACTGGGAGGTAGGATTATTAATTCCAAATAATTCCTAAATATCCTTTGTGTGAATTGAGCAACAATGCATGGATTTCAGAAAAAACAAACGGTAACACACATAAAACGTGAGCGCTTACATGCGGGCTTCTCCTGATAGTTGCCATTTGGCGTAGTGTGGCTTCAGCCTTAAACCTCATACACATGTACGTTTTCGCACCCGATGAACGACTCGGCTGTTTCTGCACATATGTATGTGTTCGGTCGGCCATTTTTGTTGCCGTGGCAAATCAACAAACGACCCACGACCGAACACATGCATTCGTATGATTACGAATTCATTGCCCACGTGCCTTGCGCTCGTGGGTCGTTTGTTGGGTGGAAAACCGTACACGTGAACAAGTCTTTACTGTAAGAGCAGCCAGAGCTTCTGTTTTTGAATTATAAACCTTATTAATTCTGCACCATAACTTTAGCCTTCTGCACTGTCCTTTTGTCTTTCACTTCCTCATTTAATTGCTTCATCAGTGCTCAGGCAGTGCACAAAAGCCCCTACCTGGAGACTTGGAGTCAGGGGGAAAATACCGGATGCAGTTATACTACAAGAGAGTAACAGCTATTAAAGCTTAGGAATGGAGGCAATGGTGCAACTGGGAGCACTGACAGTTTACTCCCTGAAATATATATTGTATTATAGTTTCGGCACAAATGCAGTGCGATGCATCAAGAGGCGCACCACTTCTGTTCTGGAGTCCCACTAAAGGATGCGATTTGCAAAAAAAAATGGGATGGATGGCATGCATCCAGAAAATGGATTGCAGTTCAGAGCGGTGCATGCACAATATGGCCACACACATTGACATGCATTGCTCTGCGTTTCATACATGCGAATGGCTCGCGTGATCGGAAGCACGTGAGAAACACGCCAGTGTGGCCTAACCCCTTAGATACAGTTTGTATTTAAAGAACATTGACTAGTTATAGAAAAAATTGGAGTACCGTATATACTCGAGTATAAGTCGAATTTTTCAGGCTTTAAAATTAGCCTGAAAACCTAACCTCGACTTATACTCGAGTCAAGTCCTAATTTAGATCCAAATTCTGCAATTACAGATAGTAACCAGTAGGTGGCGCTGTGTTAACCTGCAAAGAAAGTTACAGGAGCTGATCTGCCTTTACACTTCCTGCTTCCTGTATTCTGGCTGCTGGACTCACTCAGCACTGTCACTGGATGCTGTAAATCTGATGGGTCTCCTCAGTTTGGGGCAAAAAACAGCTGCTAGTACAGTGCAAATGACAGCTTGAAACTACAACTCTCAGGTGACATTTTTAACTATTGGGGTCAGAGAATCCTTTACTATATGGGGGTCAGAGGGCCCTTTACTATATGGGGGTCAGGAGAATTGTAAATGATGGTAAGCTTAATTAAAAGTTTACTGAACCTTGCCACTCCACATGTTTAGAAATTGAAACTCCCAGCAACAAAGCATGCTGGGAGTTGTAGTTTCCAAACATCTGGAGTGCAAAAGAATTGGAGGTTACTGGTACTGGATTTGGCTATTACTGTATGGGATTCATGTATGGGAATTCTGCTGTCCATTTAAAGGGCAACTAAAGACTAAAAACAACACAGAATCAGAAGGCAGTAGTGGTGATAATTTCTACCCTCGACTTATACTCGAGTCAATCGGTTTTTACAAATTTTTCACGTAAAAATAGGTACCTCGACTTATACTCGGATCGACTTATACTCGAGTATATACGGTAGTTATTCCTCTTATTATTATTCTGAGCAATAAGAAACTGTCAGTATAGCCACATACCAGTTATAAAATGAAAATATACTTTTTCCATTTTGTAGGCTACATGCCCTTTAATTTTAGTTTTGGCAAACAGGATTTAATTTTTAGGTTTTAAAGGGTCTTTATGTTAAGTATTTATGTAATGGTTTACAGTTTCACAGTTTCTCATTGTACTTTTGAAAGATTTAAATCCAACTAACAAGCGCCTTTCTCAATTCATACAGGAAGCCATAGATTGTATTTATTGTAATAAAGATCATGCCTTCTGCCAGAGATTATGTTTAAACATAGAACTGTATCTGTAAAAGACAAGTTGTTTATTGTGGTAAGAATGCACATTAAACAACTAGACAGATTTACAGTCCTTGTTTAATAAATAAGTCTTTTAATATATTACGTTGGAAATTCCCCATATACCAAAGGATTTTGTTGCTTAGTAGGGAATGTTTAGAATAATGATACGCTTTGTGAAAGGCAATTAATCTTATATAGGAATTGTCAGAGCAGGAAAATATTTGTACCAATCAGTCAACAGGAACTTGGGAGAGACATAAACCCTGTACTGTACTGTACTGTATGGCCCGGAGAGTCCATCTGGTCAATGTTTTATCAACATTGTTTAGGGAATCCAACTGTCTGTGATTTTGTGATACCTTAATCAGCCTATGGAACTTTGCTCTTACTGAGCCTAATTGTAACCTTTAGTTTACTGTTTAAAAGTATAAAAATCAATAAAGATGTTTCTGGGGGGATTCTTCAATTATTGTTGCATCTCATTATGTTTACAATTTTTGTAACATCAATGGGATGCAGAGTGTAATGTGGTGTCAAGGGCTCGAGGGAAAAACAATTGCTTCAGTTGAACACTAATTTGAGGACCAAGCAGGTAGCATGTAAACATTTGGGTTCCAATTGGTACTGAAATACGTGTGTTAGTAGCATGTGTTAGTATATCATAAATATATATATAAATAAACAAATAAGGACTGTCCAGTCTTTAGAATGAAAATCGGGGTGCTCCCATTTATTGTGCAGACAAGACACACAAGTGTTACACTTGAAAAAGGCCTGCGAGCTAAAAACGTTGTCTCCTTGACTGCTTCCCAAAGCAGATACCTGAATATGGTAGGTCAGTGGAGATTTGTACATCAGATACTGTATATTCTGGGAGACCAGTCTCTTGTTTGTCTTGTATGATTGAATATTAACTTGTTAGAAGCACTGACTACTAGTTACAGAGATGTTATTTAAATGTGTGTTAAATGTATGCTATAAGTAGAGCGCCTTTCGTACTTTATACTCAATAACTTTATACTCAATAACAATGCTGGTAGATAATATATTTTTTTCTCATTTATCAGTTCATCAATACATATGTACATATATAAAAATAACTAACTGATAAAATAAATGCACTCAAATATATTGCAAGGATGGATCCATACAGTTCATGCCACTATGGTTAAAGGGCAACTATAGTGAAAAAAAAACTTTGTCTGTATACAATGTATAGATCACTTAGTATAAGCTGCCTTACTTCCATGTTTCTGTGTGGCTTAGTTTCTTCACACTGGCAGAAGTTTGTACCAAGCTGTGTAGTCCCCCTCCCCTCTCTGTCTAGTCCCCCTCAAGCAGTGACGGGCTGTATACAGAGTCCGAGCATTGTCAGTTGAAAGGACTTTAAATGAAGTGCTGACATCCTGTTGACCCCTCCCTTCCAGAGCTAGACTGCAAGCAGTCAAAGTGTGGAATAAAGTAGCAATATGCTGAAGGGAGGGGCAGAGGGGGAGAGAGGAGGACAAGTGGTGCTGAGATTCTTTACAAGTAAGTTACTGAACTCTGCCTGTTCTCTAACTTTGCTAATTGTTATTTACTTTTTACCTAAAGTTCATATCTCTCCCCCTGCTTAGCTGAGATCATAATCACTGAAGAGAGAGTCAGTGTAACAGCAGCTTGTAGTGAGACCTTCACAAACACAGTGACACTGCTTGTTGTCCTGTTACATTTCAGTTGCTTTAGTCTATATATTTCATAGATTGCACTGTGTGTCTTGTTTGGTATATAGTCTGTATTACTGTATTATATATACTGTATTAGTGTTCCATTTTAGTCACTGGTTTTGTATGTATATAAGATTTTTTGGGGGGGGAGGGGCTGTGTTATAGTGTGTTATGCTCATATTGCTGGGTTAATGGTTTATTGATTGTGTTTAGCACTACAGCATTTGACTATATGTTGCACATGGTACATATAGTGTGGGTGAGAGAGTGTGTGACAGTACTGCATGGGAGCTTTGGATTGTGTGGGTGTGTGCCTTTGAGTGACAGATGAGGTGAAGCAGCTCCTACAAATCACAGCATATTCAAAGGCTTATATCTCCGGGACTATGTAGAATTTAAAGAAACTAAAGGTACCCTGGTGGATGGGATGACTTATAGGATACATTAGAAGAAATTAAAAAAAAACTATTTTCTCACTATAATTGCCCTTTAAGAGACATCATCTAGTGGATTAAAAGAATGAGAAGTGTCCTGGAATGGGAGAAGAGTGAGATTGAGGTGGCCATACATTCAAAAATATAATTGTGCAATCTACTGAATATACCAAAAATATTTATAGAAATAAAATAGTTCCAGCTTGTCTGTCAGACTAAAAGACTGCTTTCCCAGTCCAACTTGACAGTCATTACCACACCACTTATTTACAATACATATTGTACTATAACAGATATTCTATAATTATATTGCTACATATGGCTACCATTGCAGGAAGCAGTGAACTATGGTGATTAACGAAACTGGAACTGTCATTCTGACAGCGGTTCTGCAGAACCCAATTGAATGTGAATTTTTTTGATTTTCCAATCTAAATTTTGAATATTCAACCACGTTTCCCAATCTAATTTTCAGATTTTGGTTTTTAGATCTTATTTTTTAATATTCAATGATAACTTCCTAGTTTCGAAAATATCAACATTTTCAAAAATACAGTAGTAGTAATGAATCTATACCAGGTTTGTTTGAGGCTTATCTCTAGAGAACTATTGGAGGCTTAATTCATCACACAATGTCAAAGGAGAACTAAAGCGAGAAGTGATTTTGCCCCTGCCATACATGGATGGCTATTGCCTATTAATCTCTGTTATGTTTGTTGCACACCGCCTTTTTTCTCCTCCTTATTTACACATAATAATAAGGATTCACATTAACTTTTAAATTTAGCTTTCATGGGAAAATAAAAACACATTTCTATAACTTTCCCCTCCTATCGCAATAAATAAAAAGACTTATGGTGCATAATGATTACTCTACTATGCAATCCTGACATATAGAATATAAGAAATAAGTTGCTCTAAAAATGTCAAATGACTTCAAGCTTAGCACAAACCTTCTTATGATACCAAGTCAACTCACCCTTTACTATCAGTCACTGACTTTCCAAATCCCCAGCCTTTCAATAAGCATTACTGTATATTTAGATTTGCAATTTCATGAGAGCTTGTCTTTCATTATTAAGATTACCACTAATCACACTCAGTCATATTTGTTTTTGGATAATATAAACTGTATTCCACCATTGGCTAGTTTGGCCAGTGATGGATATATTTTCAAAATCCGCAAAGGCCGAGATTGATAACTGTTAATGACCCAGCATGTCAACTGTACTAGCAACCTTACAGAATACAGTGTACAAACACTAATTAGCATCCGTGTATGGACAGGTATTCCAGTTCGAAAGCTGTCCATGTTAAAGACCAACATTCCCAAAAATTGTTCATTCCATGTGCCTTGGTTGTTTTACAAGTCAAACAATTTCACAATGAAAATCCAAATCACTAAGTAGAATAGTATAATTGTGAGTGACAATTGTATTACAAAATGGAGTAAAGCCCCACCACAATGTCTGGCCTATTAATTTAACCATGGTGTCAAAATAGAAATCCTAACTTTTTACACAATAATATTTATTTGATTATTTGTGACATTATCTGAAAAGTTCATGGTGGACTTTTCAGCATGTAAGATCTATCATATATATACATTCCCAAGGGACCTACCAACCAGACAGTTTAATTTCAAATTAATTATAAAGATTTTTAACAAAAGATCCCAACGGCACGCTTTAGCACCCACTATCTTTCCAGTCACCATGTCCATGCATTACTTCATGTTAATTTTTGTGAAAACTAAGTACAAATACAACATTTTCATTACCTTCAACATTACCCCTTCCATATGTACACTAATATAGAAACAACATAGTGCAGTGCTGCAGGTGATAGATAATGCAGCGAACCCGATCTCAGCACAGCCCTGTGTAATTAAAAGGTAAATGTTGGAGGGTAGGAAGTTTCTAGGCTGTCAATTGTTAGTAAGCTGATTCCAACACCATTTCATGTGCAGGGACCTGGAAAAATAGTCCTTTAATAGGAAGCAAGAGTTCATTCCTCATGTACTCCCATGAGCGTAATTTCTCATCAGTGCCATCAAATGACAAGACAGAACTGCAAGACAATTGTTCAAACAAGCAATGAATATGACAGTTTTCACAGTAAATACAGTAGCAGTGCTAAATGTCTTACATGTGCTAAATCAATGTAGATTTTATGTTTGAGTTGTTCCATATAAACATCACACAACTTAATCTGCAAAAAAAATTCTTCAGAGATTTCCATTGATCATTTTTCATAAAATTCCTGTTCAGGTGATTGCTAATTAGTTGGATAATGTATCCTAATTACACTTTTATCATATGAAGGATAATTAGCCAAGCTGTGTCCTTCTGTCTGTTGTAAGGGATATTGTTGGACAATACCAAGAAAATCTACACTTGATTCATTTATTCTAAAATCAGAACGGACAATTTAATTTTTACTTGTTTTATACAGCACTACAAATGCTTCTATTTGTAGAGCTTTCGTCAGGCTTACCATACAGCTAACCATCACCAAATGACCTCTCCCAAATATCTTTGTCAGGCAGATAACAGCTACAAAATATTATGAACTGTTTTAGTGCCAGTGCTGAATCTTGCAGTAGTGGCTTTCTGACCATTTCAAGTGCCAGTGTCCTAATGGTGTCACTAAGAGGAAAGGGCTGGCTAGTAGATATTGTGTGTGCCCCACTATGCATATCAAACCTCTATTGGTTGCAGAAGAAATCCATGCAGGGTAACCAACAAGAAGTTTGTCAGAATGGTTTAAGCTCTGTTTCAGACTTTCAGACAACCTTATTACTGGAATTACTGGAACTTATGCCTATTCCACTGCCTGTAGCTTTCTGTGAGTAGAAAGATGTGACACAGTAAGTAAGCTTTTAAGTGATAATACTGGAATCAGTTGCCTGATAAAAAGATTTAATGTTTGGAACATACCAGTTTGGGTTTGTACCATCTTAGAATTGCAAAGAAGAGTTGAGGGTTGCACTCCAAAATCAATAATTCTTTATTTGGTGACCAACATCAAAAACAACGTTACGGGGGGGTATAGGGTGCCCCCTTCCTCAGGGCACCTGATACCCCCCCCCCCGAAACATTGTGTTTTTGATGTTGGTCACCAAATAAAGAATTATTGATTTTGGAGTGAGACCCTCAACTCTTCTTTGCAATTGCTGGACTATTATCCATGGAGGTTGGATATCAGAGGAGTGAGTACCCACAAGTTGCATATAGTGCATTGGGCTTAGTTTGCTATTTGTACCATCTTAGCCATTAGTAACAAACATGATATAGTGCAGAGAGTATGTATTAAGATAATTAAATATGTAGGCACAAGCTTTCTAGAATACTTACAACAGGTTTCATTTTAAGGTGTGCAGCATCTGCTTTTAGGAGAAAGGTGTGCTGGTGATATATATATATAATCGGCCAATGCATTTAACCCCCTCCACATTGTACAGCTAAATGGGGGCTGCAGTTGGTTAAAGATGACCAAAACACAGGGCACTTTGGGGCAGCACCTTTACAGTAAATGTCCCATAAAGTAAAGACCATTATTATGGGATCATCTTGTTAAGGTTAATGTTAATGCATTTAGGCTGGCACAATTTTGAAAATTATCCATACAGATTTGTATGGATAATATGAAAATTACTTTCTAACAAATAGTGGGAGTGCTACTGATCTGACCAAAACATTAGAACAAACAAGAAAAGAGTTGATCAATGCACATTCCTGGGCCCCATATATCATAATATCTGTGCTAGTGCAAACGGTAAAAACATGGGGGGTTTTAGTTACAATTTTATGCATAAAAGTGAAAAGCCTTCCAACCACGTCAAGGTTTGTGTATATATTGTAGCAGAGTTTCTCTGCAGGAAGATTGACCAAGCTTCCATGTGGTAGTAGCACCCCCAACACGTCCCTTTAATTGGAGGTCTTATGCCTTGAATACTAAGCATTGGATGAGAGGCCTCTTCCCTCCTTGTTAAAAGCCAGTAGGCGGGGGGAAGTGATGTAATACTAATCCAATGCAAGGTCAGGGAGACAACCTTCTTACGAAAATGCAACCAAGCAGGGAGTGTCATCCCAGATAAATGACCCAAGGTAAACTGTTAGGACCTTCCATACTGAGGTTACCTTGACGTGGTTGGAAGGCTTTTCACTTTTATGCATAAAATTGTAACTAAAAACCCCCATGTTTTTACTGTTTGCACTAGCATAGATATTATGATATGTGGGGCCCAGGAATGTGCATTGATCATTTCTTTTCTTGTTTGTCCTATATATATATATATATATATATATATATATATATATATATATATATATATATATAAATGCCTCCACCTGCAGAATTTAAACACTTACTGTCAGACAGAATCTGCCCAAACAAACCTCTATGGTTAAAGGAATCCAGATTTTTTTTTTATTTTAGTAGCTGTAAAACATAAAAATAAAATATTTAGACAGTTTCAAGGACACGAGATAAGACATTTTACTGTCTTTACTTCTATGTATAAAACTCTGTTCCAGACTGTTAAAGCTGTTTACACAAGCAATGTATAACAGTATTACTGCCTAAGCATGTCTCCTTTGTTGCTGCATTTTGACGCCTCAAGGAAATGATTATTCAGAGTTTCTCCAAAGCCCAGCACCATTAATAAGAGCTCTGTGTATTACCGTGTTTGGTATAAAGCAGTGGGTAACCAGAGGAAGTCCCCTGTCTTTTCTATGATCTGCACCATTCTGTTGTGGGCAATGCAATATTACCTCTCTAGCATTTATATAGGAAACAAAAAGGCGATAGACCTGAAAACGAAGACACTTACCAATATATCTCTATAGACCCCTGATGCACGATGTGTATGCACGGCCGTTTCGGGAGATAATTATGCCGTATATGGGTACTAGGTTGTTCGGATCTTCAACTGAACAAAGTGCCCATTCACGGATTATCGCCAGAAACTGCGGTGCATACACGTGTGTGTGTGTGAGGCTTTAGACACAAACTGGGAATATGTGAGATAAATGTGCTTGTTACAGAACCTCTATTATTACCTTACCTAATTTCCATAGCTATAGTAATGGTATGTTTCAAAAAATCACAAGAGGGGTGCTACATATTTGTAAATGACTGTCATGTTTAGCAGATGATTTACAGCAGAATACAGAAGAATTCCTGGGACTGTGTGGGTCTGGCTGATGTTCACCAATTCAGGTGAGATTCTCAATGATGGTGCTAATGGCACATATGGTAGAGATAGAAGGAACCATCGGAGAAATGGGCGTTGGCAGCAGGAGGAGCTGAAAGTATCCAAGATCGGCGCTGCAGCACTTAATTTTAAAGTAAGAACAGGTGAGTAGTAGTGAAAGTAGAGGCTCTTGACTTCTTAAGATGTAAGCCTGAAATAGCTTGAGTCATCACCTAGTCACTTCTATTGAAACTCTGGGCATATATAATGGACAGGTAATAAAAGGGTCCTTTGGTTACAATTATCATTAATCATAGATTACCAATAAAATCATTTTTTGTATGGCCACCAATAGTGTTTCAATTCATAGAGAAGCAATGGGAGAAAAGTAATGTAAACCGCTATTAGACTATATATTAGATCACTTGTTGATTTTAGGCTGTGCTCTAAAATCATGATCTACCGTTGCAATCAATATTTTGGTCTGTCCCAAATGTTGGTTGCAGCTCTGCCATTTTTTGACTGACTTTAAATCAAGCAACATTTTTGACTGACTTTTCCCAAAAAAACTTTTGACTGACTTGTATTCAATTAGATCAACTGGACTTGAAATGTAGTTCTTGAAGACGTTTCGCTAGTCATCCAACTGGCTTTCTCAATTCAGAATGACTTGTACAAGAATCTGTGGCAATTATGTACCCTGGAAAATCCCAATTAGCATATCACAGCCAGGTCTTAAGGGTGTGATTAGATAGTGGCTAAGAGGTGTTATAGGAACGCCCAGAGTAAGGTGTTAAAACAGCATTGTACATTAACATTAACACCTGGCTGTGATATGCTAATTGGGATTTTCCAGGGTACATAATTGCCACAGATTCTTGTACAAGTCATTCTGAATTGAGAAAGCCAGTCGGATGACTAGCGAAACGTCTTCAAGAACTACATTTCAAGTCCAGTTGATCTAATTGAATACAACAGATATACCATGACCTGGATGAATGAGAACCTTCACAAGACTGACTTTTATTTAAAAATGGAAAAATTTGCCCCAATCATTTGATCTTTAATAAGTCACATGATTGGTCACTCCAAAATTTCTGCACATTGTACCTCTTCAATTCCAATTAGACAGACTAGTGATTTGGTTTACCAATAGATAGTTTGTCTGAAAGGAAAGGATATTATCCCAAATGTACACAGCCTTACTACATTTTAACAAGGGTCTCCTTTATGGACAACTGTTGTCTCCAAGTGACATGACCTGACCATCTGCTCCTCCCCTGCCACCTAGGTGTGAGCACTGTAAAGAGTTTAAAAATGCATGAAGGAGAGCAATCAATGCAGACAAAGACTGGTCACATGGTCACTAGAGATGGACCCAAACCTGAATCTCTGATTCTTTCTGAATCGGATTTCACGTAGCCACCAGCACTTTTTGTGGATTTCTGAATTTTTTTCAAACTGCTTAACTGTTTTTGATGTAAAATTATCGAACAATCAAGAATTTTCTAATTTAAATGTAACATTTTAGATATTTTTAGATATTTTGAATTTACAAAATCAAACACTTGTTTGGGAATGCCAAAACTGGAAACACATGAGGTTTCCGGAACTGGGCTGTGTTTTATTAAAAAAAATGTGTTTTCCCAAGTCCCAATTACATTTACAGTAATTTACCATTGCTATGTATACAGAACTTTCTGATTTTTTAACTTTCATTGACTTTAATGGGTCTTTTGAAACTCTGCAAGCAGAACGGATTTCAGTGAGTTTGGCCATCTCTAATGGCTACAAGCTGGAGAAAGCAGGAAAGTTCCAGTTATATTGTGAATTTTCTAGCAATATCACATCTCACAAGTTTTTGCTAGAGATGTGATTCGGTTATGCCTGAATGGCTTTTATTTAACCCTGACTTGTACGGAGACCACAGTAGCCTTTTAAATGATAGTTGATACTTTTAAACTTGGATGACATTCACCCACTGACAAATAAAGTCAAAATGGGGGATGCGGATTGGGGACATGGTCTGGACACACCACAGATAGTCTATTGGATATGTAATGTATATTTGCTATTTATTGACTGTAAGTCTGATTCACACAAGCTTTTGTTTGTTCATTTATAAACATAGATGGTAAATTGTAATCTTGGCCCCAGAGCAATGTCCTTTCTGTACCCACCCTAAAAAATAACCCCAGTAAATACATTTCCATTATTTTAAAAATATGCAGCATGAAAAGTAATATTTACTAAGCAATGCCATGGCAACTGAGAGGGTCATAAATTCTATCTTGCAGTCAGCACTAGCAAATTATGACTGATAATATATGTCTGCTAAATCTCAGAAGAGCTGTTAAATAATAAATGTTTCAGGCTATGGTACTTGCCAGAGAAAGATGCTGTACCCTGATGTATGCTGTAAAACTGCAGCGCTTCATATTATGGAAAAAAGCTGCCGTTCAGCCTGTAAATTGGTCCAAACTGCTGTATGTTGTCTTACTGAGTGTCGTGGATGAATATTACTTTGTGTTAGACATTTAGACAAAGAATTTAGGCTCTATTGAATACAATTTGGTTTGTGTTGCTCAGAGCAGTAGCTCATAACATGATGCACCAAGTGTCGTCTCCACATCCTGCCGGGAGATTTAGCTACTAAGATAGCTGTCTGATTTGAGCGTGCTGACTGTAAGCATCCCATGCTGCTTTCACATATTATAGCTTGGGGTGAATCTCTGCCTGGGTCATTGCAAAGAGACAAAAACATTAAACCCAACAGCACAAAACAGACTTGTATTTTGGCAGTACCCTGAGCGCTTTATGTACATTTCTTATTATTTAAAGTTACAAATCTCTCTATAAATAAGCAGTGTTTCAAATACAATTCATTTTATTTTTTCTTTTAACAACAGTAAAATGCATTGTATGGCTGACAGTATTCCATTTTTATATTCGATATTTAATTCTCTATATTACTGGATATTTTTGTTTGCAAGGGAATTTCTCTTTCCAATTTAAGAACCAGAGATTGATAAAAATGGACTGGAATTTTCATGACATCTGTTGAAAATCACATAACGAATGAAAAACGCAAAACCCGGAGGAGAGATGCCTCGTGCTTCACCATAGAAATTCACTGGAAAGGATGATTAACCCACACATAAACAGTGTGCTGCTACTAAACATCAGTCATTACAGTGGAATGACATAGTTATACCTGTCTGAGTAGAATTACATATAGTTCATTTCTACTTTAACTACACAACGAGGACCTGAACCTTGTATTTAATTAAATAATATATAATTAAATACAAGACAATACAAGGTTCAGGTCCTCGCTGTGTAGTAATCTACACAACCTAAAGTTATTTTTCTGATCTGTTGGATAAGATATTAAATAAGTAGAAATGAACTATACGTAATTCTACTCAGACAGGTATAACTATGTCATACCACTGTATGTAATTATATATTATATTATTTAAGTAAATAATAATTTACTTATTTAGTGTTTTATATTTCTCACAATACTCTCCATTTCTAGCTAGCTGGGATAAAGATATGCCCTACATAGTTAAGGTGTATGGAGTTAAAACGATCCTCCACAATGCCGAGGAGCTACCATTGGCATCATGGAGCTTAAACTTAAGTAGAGGGAGCCAATGCAGTGGAGAAGTGTATGTGCACCTGGCCAACCTTCTGTGGAAGGCGGGTTGATGGAATCTGTGCTGCCATATGCAACAGCAGTTTCATGTGTATAGCTAGCTTTAACAGTAGGCCACATTTCATACATGTCCATTTTCCATTAGTTAACTAGCATTTTTACCATATAATTACTGTTCTTATCATTAAAACTATAAATAAAGGAATGGACTTTTTCTATGGTTATCCCTTGGTTCCACATAGAATATTACACGTTTGTTACTCCACTGTGCAATCTCAAACTTACAAACGTTTTCCTTATTTTGTTCACATCAAAAAATATAGATCAGACTGCGGCACAACAAGAAACATGTGTTTAATGCTCGTTTCAAGAGACAGGAGATAGACAGTAAGACGCTTTTTGCTTTTTTATCTAAAATCAATACACTTCTTTGAAACTAACATGCCTAGATTGTGTCTATAATCCAACATTCTTTACCTCATACCCCTGACAGGTGAATCCTTCAACAATATCAATACCATTTTAACTGTAACATGAAGAGAAACAGGAACATTGCAAGAACCAAGCCAAGCTGCATTATGGGTCAGGGAGGCCCAAGTGTCTCCACAAAATTCCTGTTTGTTCACAATACACAGAATAATTTCCCACAACATGCATCCTGCCATCACCACAAATAAAGTAGAATTGCTTTATCTAGGTCTGCTAAATTGGATGATGGGTCATTTACATTTAAATATAGTTTCTGATCATCTGATTTTATACTGCAACATTCAAGTCCCAAAATACTTCAACACAGTATCTGCCAAGCACATGTACACAACAATGTAAGATAAAATTAGCTCTTACCATTCTAAACGGGATATTCTACAATAAAAACTTGTCTTGCAGTAAAACAATTTATTATAAGTAGCGATGATTCTGGTTTCTTGTAATTCTCAGAGTTTTCTGATTCTGGAACTTTTTCCAGATTTTTGATAATTATTCTATTTTCAAAGATTGAATATTTGAGAATTAGCGAGGTTCGGAAATTAGATTTTAGGTAAATTACCAAATATAAAGGCCAGTTTCAAGTAATATAGAATAAGTGAACCCTTGATTCCGAATATGGGAGAAATAGTGAATACACTAGCCCTCAAATTCACATATTCGCAAATGATTGAATATACTGTAATATGCAAAAACTTGAAAATAGCTTGGGCATGAAGAAGGTTATTTTTATAAGTTTTGGTTATTTGTGTGTTGCCTAGACCATTTACCAGGTCCCTGAACAATTTACACTAACTTACTATTGCTATATATAACTTAAATTTATCTTAACGTCTCTATACAATATTTTAATCAAGATATGTATCATATATGGTCGATAGAAATGGCTACTATTTACTATATACTTTTGGCTCTAATTAGTATACAGTTAGTATTTTGTTTGTATTGGTAGATCTTTGGAGGTCTAATAGCTTAACTGGGGCTACTTTTGTTACACCGATAGTTACTGAATTGGTGGTTAAATTAAGACATTTGTCCATCTAGTTCTACCTTTTTACCTTTTTTGGGCTTTTTGACATTTTTATTAGACGCTGGGAGTTTTATGCTTTAAAATGTGTACCAAGTCGATCTTTTAGACTTGAGTAGGACCCCCCAACCCTAAAAGGGTTATACTTACAGACCCCAAATAAGCACCTACATAGAGATATTCTCCCTGGTCCCTTGACAATACATAGTTGCTAGTAACCTAAATTGCTAGTAACCTAAATAGTAGCTGGTATGTCAAAATACTTTGGTCTATATATCATCAGTTGTGGCACGATCAATCATGCGGTCCATAAAAGACTGCATAATTTAACTTTCATGCTATTTGGGCAAAGGTTTGACCAACATCAACCCATTGCGTAAAAATACCGGAATATCACACAGGTAGCAATATCGTCTTGTGTGTACTGATCCTTGGCCACATTTAGTCTCTGTATCCTACCACAAGGAATTAAGCATTAGCTTTAAAGATTCTATTTAAATAATAATTAAAAGCTTAAATAATACAATTGGGTTATGGCCCTACATATAGACAGTTCTCGGTCCTCATTTTCCTTGACCTATCGGCTGCCTTTGATACTGTGGACCACTCTCTTCTTATGCAGATTCTATATTCTCTGGGCATCCAAAATCAAGCTGCGGCCTGGTTGTCTTCTTATCTCTCTAACAGATCTTTCTCTGTCTCTTTTGCTAATAAGACTTCCTCTCCTGTTCTGCTTAGTGTTCTGCTAAAACCTCAGGGCTCAGTTTTAGGACCCTTGCTGTTCTCCCTCTACACTATCTCTCTGGAAAAAATAATCAGTTCTTTCGGTTTTAAGTATCACTTACATGCTGATTCTACCAAAATGTGCTTGTCCACCCCCGCGATAACACCTGAAGTTCAATGCCAAATCTCTAAATGTCTGCTCTCTATCTCTTCCTGGATGGTGCACCGCCACCTTAAACTCAATCTATCCACAATGGAATTAATCATTTTCCCCCCTAAACTGGGACCTAGTCCACCCTTCTCTATCTCTATTGACAATATGGTCATTAACCCAGTTAAATCTGCACGCTGCATTGGAGTTATCTTTGACTCCTCTCTTTCCTTCCATCATCACATTAACAATGTCACTAGAACCTGTCGTTTTCTCCTTCGCAATATTGCTAAGATCTGCCCTTTTCTCTCTCTCTCTCCACTACTAAAATGCTCATCCATGCCCTTATAATCTCCCGTCTTGACTACTGTTACATTCTACTACTTGGACTCCCGGCCTCTCATCTCTCTCTCCTCTCCAGTCTATCTTAAACTCGCCACCTCGGATCATCTCGCTCTCCTCCAAAAGAGAACCTGCAACCCCGATACTTCAGTCCATAGGGTGGCTTCCCATCAAATAAAGAATCATATTCAATACCCTTCTTTTAACCTTTAAATCCCTTTACTCTACTGCACTTCTCTACGTATCTTCTCTCTTGGTCACTTATGTTCCAGGCCGTGCCCTCCGCTCCTCGCAAGGAAAACCTCCACAAACCTCCAACAAACACTGCTGCCTACCGCCTTAAACCATTCTCTCTTGCTGCTCCCTACCTTTGGAACTCTCTCCCTCTCTATCTTTGCCAGGTGACATCCATTAATGCTTTTGAATCTAGACTGTTATCCTACCTTTCTGAGCATCAGCACAACAAATGATTGTTAGCCCTTTTAAGCACGTTGTACCCATCCCCCCCACTTGTATCTGTACACCTTCCCCAACTTTGATTTGTCTGATACCAATAATCTTGCACAGAACTGGAAAAAATGGCTACTCCGTTTTGACAATTTCCTGGAGGCCATGGCCATCACAGAGGATAAAAGAAAGAAAGCTTTATTACTTCATTATGCTGGTTCTGCTGTTTATGACATTTACTGCACCTTACCTACAGACAGCACTACTGACTACTCAAAATGCTCTAAAGCACTAACTGAATATTTTAATCCTAAGCAAAACATCAGATATGAAAGATACAAGTTCAGAATTGCTAAACAACTACCCCAGGAGACCATGGACTCCTTTGTCACCCGTTTAAGACAATTAGCACAAAGCTGCAATTTTGCTGATGTTGATGATGAAATCACATCACAAATCATTGTATCCTGCACATCATCTAAGCTACGGCGCAAAGCTTTACAAGCAGATTGTTGCTTGCAGGATCTTCTACACATGGCACGGTCCCTGGAAATTTCTGAGACTCAAGCTGCTGCCATAGAGGAGGGCACTGATGCACAGGTGTGCAATCTTGTGCACACTAAACGCAAAACTACAGGCACTGACTGCTCAAAGATGTGCTACAGATGTGGCAAACATTTCCCTCATAATGGTGACTGTCCTGCTCTAGGACGTAAATGTACTAATTGTGGAAAACTGAATCATTTTGCAATTGTATGTAAATCTGCTCCTAAGTCATCCCTACGCACATCAGATACACTGAGCTCAGCACAAGTCAAATACATTCAGCCAAATTCTGGAGATGATACCTACTGTTTGCAGGACTCTTGGTTATTAACATCCACTGCACAAACTGTACATTCCCCCATCATCACAATATCTCTCCTTAACACTGCAGTTGCCTTTTACTATTGACACAGGAGCCTCTGTGAACATTAGTAGACATGTGTACATTTGCCAACTGAATACTAAACCTGCTTTGATACCCTGTACAAACCAAAATTTTTCCTTATGGCTCTCAAACTCCTTTGCCGACAATAGGTAAATTTGATTCAGATATTTACTACAAAGATAAAACCTATACTACAACTTTCTTTGTACTACAAGGCTCTGGGGGTTGCCTTCTCAGCTATCACACAGCTTTAACTCTTGGACTCATCATATAGTTCACACTGTA
Source organism: Hymenochirus boettgeri (assembly GCA_019447015.1). Classification (NCBI taxonomy): domain Eukaryota; kingdom Metazoa; phylum Chordata; class Amphibia; order Anura; family Pipidae; genus Hymenochirus; species Hymenochirus boettgeri. The sequence goes on from CM033470.1 coordinate 280,121,566, forward strand.
GCCAACCCAACAGTCTCTGATGTACAAGCACTAGTTGACAAGTACTCCAATCTTTTTGTGGGCCTTGGTAAACTAAAGAATTTTCAAATTCACCTTCACATTGATGAAGACATTCGTCCAATTTCACAGCCACACAGACGATTCCTTTCACTTGAGAAGCAAATTGAAGACGAACTAAAGTCTTTAGAGGAAAAGACATCATTGAAACTGTTTCAGGCCCCACTCCATGGGTTTTCCTCCATAGTGGCTGTACCTAAACCCAAAGATCCAAACAAATAAGAATTTGTGTAGACATGCGTTCCAACACTGCTATACAGAGAGAGAGACACCTCTCTCCAACTCTCAGTGATGTTATTCATCTCTAATGGAGCCACCCGTGTTCTCTAAACTGGATCTCAATAAGGTTATCACCAACTGGAACTTAGTCCAGAATCCAGATACATAACTACATTTTCCACACATGTTGGTCTGCGAAGATACAAACGACTAACGTTTGGTGTTTGCTCGGCTGCTGGATTTTTCAAGAAGCAATAGAAACATTATTCACATATTCCTAATGCACTCAATTACAGTGATGACATACTAGTTTTTGGAAAAACACAGAATGACCACAACTCGCCCTACACGCAGTATTTGAGTGCTTATCATCCCAAGGACTTACACTCAACAAAGACAAATGTGATTCACAAATCTACCTTGGAATTCTATGGCCACATATTTTCTGCTGCTGGGATGCAACCTGATCCTAAAAAAGTACAGGCATAAAATCAACTACAATCCCAAATGATGTTAATGAAGTTCGCCTTTTCTTGGCATGGCCAGTTACTGCGCTAGTACATCAAGGACTTCTCCACTATCAGTGCACCTTTGCGAGACCTCACCAAACAAGGATGTGCATTTCAATGGTCATCAGCATGCCAAAAATCATTTGAGACAATCAAAACAGAACTTAATTCTGCCACTATCATGGCTTATTTTGATCCTGCGCTAAAAACTGAACTAATTGTGGATGCCAGTCCAGTTGGACTCGGAGCTATTCTTGTCCAATATAAACCAAAAACCCATACCCACAAGCTATTTCTTATGCAAGCAGAAGTCTGACAGTTACAGAAAAGAAATATTCTCATCCAGAAAAAAAAGTCTAGCAGTTGTCTGGGGATGTGAACACTTCCACTTATTTTTATATGAGCACCATTTACAATTGTTACTGATCATTTGGCTCTTATTACCATATTTGGAAATCCAAGCAAAAATGCCTGCTCGAATCGAAGGTGGGGTTTACGACTACAAGGATATAAACTACAAAATAATTCATCGTCCAGGAAAATATAACAATCCTGCTGATTACTTTCACGACATCCCACTACTTCAGATGAGGCCACAAAGTCTATTGCAGAAGAATATATTAACTTGTTTTGCTGCACACGTGTGCCAAAAGCACTCCATTGGACATGTTTATAGAGGCAACCAAACGGGACAAAACTCTTCTTGCATTATACACATATTGAAACCAACAGGTGGCATGAAATCCAGAGAGCTACCTTTCCTGATCCTGAGTAACATCACTGAACTAAAGGCATTTGCAGCTGTCAAGATGAACTTTCCCTTGCTAAGGACCATCCATTCTAAAGGAACCAAATTAGTGTACCTCAGGCCCTTCGCCAAACTACTGTAAATATTGCCCATGAAGGACATTGTGGCATTGTTGGCACTAAGAAACTTCTCGAGAAAAAGTTTGGTTTCCAACTTGGATCAAATAGTTGAAAAAACTATACAGCACTGTTCCACTTGCCAAGTAGTAACAAATTCTCCAAACCTGAACCACTCCATATGTCTTCCTTACCCTCAACAGTTTGGATGAAATTGCTGTGGACATTTATGGTCCTCTACCCGATGGACCTAATACCTACTTGTTTGTGTAGATGAATATTCAAGATATCCTGATATTTTCATTCATTACATCCACATCAGGTACCACTATACTACCTGCGTTGGACAGTATATTTTCCGCATATGGCTACCCCGAGTTGGTAAGACAGACAAAACGGCCACCATTTAATGGACATCTGTTTCAACAATTTGCTGCATATCTTGTTTAAACACAGAAAAATAACTCCTTGCTGGCCCCAAGCTAATGGCATTGTAGAACGGTTTCATGAGTACTCTAGGTAAGAGAGTTAAGGCTGCTTATCTGAACAAATTCACTAAAGCAGGCATTGTACAAATTTTTACGCAATTACCGAAACACTCCTCCCACTCAACACTAATGTTCTCCTGCAAAACTTGTCTTTAACAGGCCAATTCATACACTTCTTCCAGAAATCCCTAGTGCACACATCCACCACCTAGTGACTCTTCTATTAGAGAAACAGATTCTCAATCCAAACAGAAAATGAAACAATATGCGGACCAAAGACGTCATGCTCAGTCCTCCCATGCATGTCTAAATGATAGGGTGGTTGTTTTACAAAAGAGACATAACAAAACAACCTCTGCATACAATCCCAAGCCTTACCATGTCATAGCCAGAAAAGGTAGCATGATTACGGCACAGCGAGATGGACATAGCATAACCCGGAATGCTTCATACTTTAAGGTTCTCCCCAGTCTGAATAACATACCACAGGCACAGACAGGAGTCAGAGAGTCTCCTCAAACATTAGGAGGGCCAGTTCAATCACCTGAATGCATCCATGTACCTGCTGATACTTCAGTATCACCAAGGAGTGGTGGTCAGTCTCCGATTCACGATGAACCATGTTCAAGGAGACGATACCCCTGCCGACCACGAAAACCCCCACCAAGGCTTATTGAGGAAATATAAGCTCTTTCATTATATAAACTGATCTGTATTTTAATATGCCAGTGTTTCATTTATTTTTTCATTACTATTTGTATGTTTTGTGTTTAACCTTTAAAAAAAAAAAAAAAAAAAAAAGAGGGATGATGTAACATCTACATGTTTAATTAATACTGTTTCTTTAAGGCATAGAGGCAAGCTGGGAAAAGGGGCAGTACCAGGAAGTAAGCTAGGGAATAGCATGGGATAAGAAAGTGTGATGTACCTGTTGCTCTGTGTGAATAAATCAAGTTCCCTCTACATTCCAAGTGTTTTCTTGCTCTTGAACAATATAACAAGGGAGACATAACACCCCCCAACTTAGATTGTAAGCTCTTTGGGGCAGGAATCTCATTCCTAATGTGTCAAGGCTTGTTGCACTTGTACCCATTTATACAAAATTTATATATATGCTTTCTTAACCGATCATTAATTTGTGATGAAATGGGAGTGCTTAACTTACACGAGCCTTTCATTTAGAAATCATTTTGCATGTAAGCATTTGTTTAGCAGTAAAAACTAAACCATAACCTGGGTGTTTGGGGGCAAAGTAAGAACCTACACGGGCCCCAATAAAATTTAAAAAAAAAACACATTTTATGGTGGTAGGCTGTGCTAGAAATATTTTAAACAAGTTCATGTTTTTATTACTAGCTATAATATCAATTAAATTATATCAATGAGAAACCGTGTAAGTGGTATAGGCCAAATATCCAGTAAATCAGTCGTCTTCTAGCTGGTGTATAAGCTTCACCTTATGTTTCATCCCTATCTCCTCTAGACTGTAAGCTGTTTGAACAGGGCCCTCCTTCCAATTGTACCACAGTAATGCTGTAATTTACCACACTGAATGTGGTAAGTTAAATTGGAACTTTGTATTACTTGCACCACCCTTGTATGTAATATGTATTATATATTGTTAAGCCAATACAGTACAGAGCAAAAACATTGTGACGTTTCGGCCCAAGGGCCTTTCTCAAGTTGTGCTGTGTTTGGACTGCACTGTATTTGCTTAATAAATATGGGATCACCTTTCAATATTTGATTGGACTTCTGTGTTGGTGAATATAAATTAAATAAATCCTAAAATGCAGAAAAACAAGTTAAACTGCAGGTCAGCAAGTGAAGTTTATATATTAGAAGTAAACTCCTGTTAGGGCTAGGCCACACTGCTGTGTTTTTTGTGCGATTGCGCATTTGTTTTTTCAGATCATTGAAAATGCAGCAACGCACTGAAAGTGCGCATTTTCGGTGCGTTGCGATTGCGATTTGCTTTCCGCATTTTAAACCGCAATCGCATGCGTTTTCCAATACTTAATGAAACAAACGCAACAAAATCGTACGTGAAATCACATGCAATTCCGTGTGCGATTGCGTTTGCGTTGCAGTGTGCCTGTGCCCTTAGAGAATAACAGCAGTTGTCAGCCCTTCAGTATAATAAATTCCCATACAGAGAGTATTATCATCAGATAAAGATTTATAAACATTGGTATTAAACTTCTCATGGGAAGCTGATGCTGTGTAAAACAATAGCATTGCCATGTCTGTGAGATGCTTTATTAGTGTTCAGTTAGGCAAAGCAGCCAAGCGATCTACCAGAAGGAGAGAATATAGGAGCACTTCACTTATGCAAATGGCATTGCCTTGGGACCGGTAAGAAGGTCAATATCACACAGAGTAATAAAGTAAAGTAATATGCTCTAAACATATATTAAATGCATTTATTAGTAATTCAATTATCGCTGTATCGCTCCCACCACATACAGTGGGCATTGATATAATATGTTGATATAATAAAGACATGAACTTTGCATTCAAGACTTGTGTGCTATATAGTCTACAGACTATCAGGGAAATTCAATAAAAGTTCTTATCGTTTAAAATGGTGCTAATTTTGCCCCAACCAATTAGAACTTCCTGGTTCTATTAGTCTCACATCCCCTAAATTAATATTTTGATCTATTTATTGTAACATTGTTAGAGTGTTATAGTTCAGTACAAACACCACAGTGAATTACCACTGTTGTGCAGAGCTTGAATCAATTTTCCCCCTTAAATTTCCAACAAATAATAGATCAATAGGAGATCCATTGGATTATTCTATAATTAAAGTTATTAGTCCATTAACTCACAGCTGTCACCAGAGATTCTGTTAGAGAGGGATCACTACTGGTCAATGTGTTAGAGATGGATCACTATTGGGAAATGTGTTAGAGAGGGATCACTATTGGTCAATGTGTTATAGAGGGATCACTATTGGTCAATGTGTTAGAGAGGGATCACTATTGGTCAGTGTGTTAGAGAAGGATCACTATTGGTCAATGTGTTAGAGAGGTATCACTATTGGTAAATGTGATAGAGAGGGATCACTATTGGAAAATGTGATAGAGAGGCATCACTATGGGTTCTGAGGTCCTATAAAGAACCCAGACTATCCTGTCATGTTTCAATCTAATTACATTTTATCAGTTCAGGACACAGGTTCATGGCTTCTATGGAGTCTATTGCTTAAATAATGTAATAAACCATTAACAAACTCACTTCATTGTCTCAGAGAAATGTGCATGGAGATGTTTTCCTTTCAGTTCCCCTATTATATATAGCAGGGATAAGCAACCAGTAGATCACCAGATGTCTGAAAACTAAAACTCCCAGCATTCCTCTACAAGCACTCTATAGTTAGGGAATTAAAACTACAACTCCCAGCGTTCTTGTACAAGCACTCTGTAGTTAGGGAATTAAAACTACAACTCCCAGCATTCCTCTACAAGCACTCTGTAGTTAGGGAATTCAAACTACAACTCCCAGCATTCCCCTACAAGCATTCTGTAGTTAGGGAATTCTGGGAGTTGTAATTTCCAAACATCTGGAGATCTTCTGGTTGTCTATCCCTGATCTATAGATATATCTTACTGTCCAGCAAACAACAACTTTCTTTTTTGTCTGTCACATGTCAAGTGACAAATAAGTCTTGCAACTTCCTACTAACACTTCCTACATCCTACTAACACTCAGAAAATGTTTTGATTCGCTAACACTGCTGTCAATCTAATATTAAGCACACCATTGGATACATCACTAAAAGGGAAGTGAGAAATATGTTCGTTTGTAAGCTTCCATTGCCTCTCTGTAAAACTTCCTGGGGTGTGGCTTAACACACCATTTTGAAGATACCATTACAAAACAGGAGTGGGGACTACTAAGTACTTTTATTTATTTATATATATTTGCCTTATTTACATTTCTATATACTTTAATGTCATTACTACATATTTGTTAATATTGATATAACTATTTGTGCTTAAACAACACATAAACACTGTATATTACTTTTACCCACTCCTACCAACATAGTACCTCCGAAAAACCCAATGTATTCCCCATGAAATTATAAATAGATTTATATAATATAAGGGATATATATATAGTATAGTAAGTGCTAATGCTCTGTGTAGCGTTTCTCTATCGGCAAAAATTTGGAACCACTCATGTTTGCCGCTGTTTGTCTGCCTAAAATACTAAAATAGACGAAGTAGGTTAGTTAGTTGAATATTCAAGCTTTCCAAAATAAGTTAATGTAGCCCAGAGATAAGATTAATATGCAGCAAACATGAGAGCTAAACACAACAAATGAACAAAGTTCAACAAAACACAATATTCAAACCAACATGGGGGCTTTTCAGAAGAATATTGGCCTGACAATTACGGTATATCCAAATATTCTTGCAGAACATACAGTTAATAAATAACACTTTTTAGAGTACACGTAATACATAACATGCAATCCTGAAGTCAGTCAACCCAATTTTATTTTTTGTGCACAAAAGTATGCATTAGGGCAGAAAAGAATCTAAGATTCTAGATTATCTAGAATGGGTAGTTGCGCTGTCTTCCTCTCCCCCAAAAGGCAAAATCAAATAAATAGTCAGTGTTCTCCCCAGAATTTTTTTCCAGCCGGGTGGCATGAAAAAGTAGCCGGGTGGGGTGGGACAGGGATATTTGGTGGTAGGGAAAAATGTGCACTGCATCATGCTCATTATATAGGTCAGGGATGTCTAACTTTGGTCCCATAGGTGCTACCATTTTGTGGCCTTGGGGATCTTGGAAAAGCTAGTTAACATGTGCTAAAATAGTCTTGCAAGTGTGAAAAAGGTGTCTGGACTGGGCAGTTTTGGCGGGAGTTTTTACTGACCTATTGGCACACCTATTAAACCTACATCTAAATTCTTTTAAATCACAAGTGTTCTCTCAAGAATTTTTTTTCCAGCCGGGTGGCATGAAGTAGTAGCCGGGTGGGCCGCCCGGCTAAAAGACCCTAGGGAGAACACTGAATAGTATTACTATCTTATCAATAAAATATACTCATAACAACCATATAACATACAAATAATTAAAAGACTTACGTGCTCTTTGAATGCAGTAAAAACACAGCTTTATTCTTCCATCAGCATAAAAATCAGTATAAAAATATCCACATAAAAGCAGGATAGTATAGTATAGTATAGTATTTGAGGTTGAATAAAGACATACGTCCATCCAGTCCAACCCATCTAGCAATATCCTCATTTCCTGCCTAACTGTTGATCCAGAGGAAGGCAAAAAAACCCCACCAAATTTATGAAGGGGGAAAAAATTCCTTCCTGACTCCAAGTGGCAATCGGAAATTTCCCTGGATCAACTCTACTTTATGTATCAATACCAGTAACTTGTAACATTCCTTGTTTGCAGAAACTCATCCAGCTTTTTTTTGAAAATGACCACCCCACCACTGGCCTATCTACACCCTGCTTTCCTCCTGGGCTATCTATTCCAGTGAGACTGCTAATACCCTCCCCCCAAACCTAGTTTAAAATCTCCAACCCTCAAGCCATCTTCTCCCCTAAAACAGCTGCACCGCCATCAGTGAGGTGCAACCCGTCCTTACTAAAGAGCCTGTAGCCGACAGCAAAGTCTGCCCAGTTCTCAATAAACCCAAACCCTTCTTCCTTACAACACTCTCTTAGCGGGAGCTTAGGAGCATTAATGCGTGGCTGTCTCCCTGGCTTAGCACGTGGCTGCGGTAGTATTTCTGAAAACACTACCCTGGAGGTCCTTGCTTTTAACTTGGCGCCTAGCTCTCGGAAATCATGTTTAAGGACCTCACCTCCTCCTCTAACTTTGTCATTGGCACCAATGTGAACCAATACCGCCGGGTCACACCTGGCCCCACCCAATAATCTGTCTACACGATCCACCACATGCCGAACCCTAACACCAGGCAGGCAACACATAGTTCAGCATGTAGGGTCTTGGTGGCAGATTACCCTATCTTCCTACCTACCCCATCTTAATGGAGTCCCCTACCACTACCACCTGCCTTGCATTCCTGATCCTTCGTTCCTCATCCTTTGTCACTGAGATGGCAGTCCCCTGGGTACTCAAGGGACTATCCCCCTGCATACACGCTAATTCAGAGATGTCCACCTCCACTTCATTACCCAAGGCGGCAAATCTGTTGGGATGGACAATTTGGGAAGAAGCCACCATACCCTCCAGTCCCCCACTTCCCCTAGAAACCCTAATAAAAACTACCTCCCCCCTCAACCTTCCCTGTCCAACTTCCACCCACCTCTATACTGGCCCCAGCCAGTGCCAGATGACCCCCCAGTTCTGCCAATCCCCGCAATTCTGCAAGCTGCCCCCTTAGACTCTCCACCTCAGCTTCCAAACGGGCAACCCACTCACACCTGACACAGTTAACATAGGTTCCCCAGAACGTCTGCTCCAGGTTCCTATACATGTGGCAGGATGCACATTGCATGGTACCGACAAAACTGTCCCTTCTAATACACCACAACAGCAGTGACGCACAAACCTTGTTTAATTGTCCTTGTTTCAATGTCCTTTTTCTATGTCCTTAAGATCAAGGTCCTTAAGAGAAAGGCACACGTTACACTCACAGGAAACTTCATTTTGTTAGGTCCAAACCACAGGTCCAACCAATGTGAATCCTATTTAAAGGGCATGTCCACCCCCAAAACTATAATCCCCCCAACTACTGGCCCCATTTTGTAGTGTAGTGTTATCCTTACCTCACATCCCATCTCCATAAGGTTCTCCTGTAGTCCCCCCCCCTGGAAACCAAATGGATTTATAAAATAGACACACTGGTCCCAAAGGGACTAAATAGAGACATAGATCTATGGAGTTTTTTTATTTTATTTTAATTTTTTTAATTTGATTTTGCCTTTTGGGTGAGAGGAAGACAGCGCAGCTATCAATTCTAGATAATACATTTCTCTGTATACCAGTGGAAGGGTGTAGCCTAGCAGCAGATCTACGATCACCAAATAATTCCCAAAACACCATAAGCGCAAAGGACATTTTAATCTAAACTAAATACAACCATGATTGAACGCCTGGTGTAATGTTAGATACAAACACCATCACCTGGAGCTTTATCTTAAAGACTTATCTACTGAAGACTGAATGCTCATGGGAAAATTTGCATTATAAAAAATGGAAGGTCATGGCTGGAATAAATAGCCTGAACTACCATGGGGGAGATGCAACTGACCTGCACTTGTGTCCATGATGTAGTTACCACTTTGCAACTGTTGTTGCAACTGCATTGTGTGAATGTGAGTGATAAGTTGCAATATTTTGCACGGCTTTAAAGCCACATTTGAAAAGGCTTTAACTTTTGGTGCAAAAAGTAAGCGCAATAATCATCGCTAAATTTATTCTTACATTTGGAAATGGCGCAGGCAATGCAAAATGAGTATAAAAGCCATTATTACATTGGTTAGCATGAGCTTTGCACCTCTTTTTCCACTCCCTTGCATCTCCCTGCAAAAATCCCATCAAATGAACAGCTCCAACATGGAGCACAATGGCTTGTATCAAAAAAAATCTTGGATGACAAATTTCCATACAGAACACAGAATTAATTATATGTCTGATTTACTAAATATTTGAATGACTAGTTTTTGCTCTCGTTTTGTTCTTATTCAGTCCCCACACACTTGTTTTTCAATGGTCAGTTTAACTTGTGCAGTGGAAGAAACACCTTGTTTGATATCTTCTGCTTGGGAGACTTGTTCTCTCTGCTGCCAGAGATAACAAAGAAAAATGATTGTTCAGTCTTGTTGTGGCATGCCACAGAGTTTCTGTTAACACCAAAGCCAGTATAAGCTTTAGCGCAATACAAGGATATTGGAAACTTCAAGGTGGAAGCTTAATTATGCAAGGCAGAATCATTGATTCAGTAAAAAACACCTTTAATGGAATACATAGCTAGGTCTTTACCAATTACAGCATCTCTCATCATTACCCCTTAATGTATTCACAGAGAGAATGTGTTTAGCTTTAGAACCCAGGAAATGTGATGTGAGGTTTCTCCCTTCCCTGAACTGAATCACTGTCACACTTGTTTTAAAGAAGAACAAAAATCTATTTAAAGTGTTCTCAGATTGTTGCCAATACAATAAAATGTGGTTGGTTGCTTGCCTGATAATCTCAAATTGTTTCCCTGATTCACACATTTCCAGAAAGCAGATAATATTGTTTTGTCTTCCTACACATTAGGTAAAGTCAGGCACAGTGCAAGTGCTGTAGTTTATTGTGTGTCATTGAAAAAGAATGAACAAGTAGAGCATCGTAACCTAAGGACAGACATGTAATGAGTAGGTGACGTAGACAGCAAGTGCCCGCTGAACACCCGTTCTGCATTATAATCGTAAGTGTATGGATGTTCGGTCGGGCATTGTTGGTGGTCCAACCAAGCAGATCGAGTACCCATAAACATACAATTATTGTGCTGTACGTCTCTTTGGTCAGACTTAGAAATAAAAATGTAATGACCACGTACCTCCTGATGTTTCCTAGTGCTTTTGAAGTCAGCAGGTAAAACTGATGAACTGATCGTCATAATGATCAATCAAAGTTTTGATTTGCATATTTAAAGGACATGTTCACCCTTAAAGGGGAACTGTGGTCCAAAAATGACTTAAGGTAAATTGATAGGAATTGCTCCCCTGAGAATTTTTGCAATCTATTTCCATTGTTTATTTTGCATAGTTTTGAAGATATTTAAATTTTTGTGTGTAATATGGCAGCAGCATCACCAGGTCCCCTGCACTTCCTGCTTCCTGCTCTGAAACTGTCAGTCAATCTGTCCTGTGTCTCCTCCTCCCCTTTGCAGCCCCCTGGTCCCTCCCACTCATGGACCCCATGGTCGCTCCAGTTGCAGGCCCCCCATGGCCCATTATCTTACAGCCCCATGTGGCCCTGCCCACTCGTGGGTGCAGTGGCCCTGCCCACTCGTGGTCCCCTGGCCCCGCCTACTCACAGGTGCCTGGTCCCGCCCACTCGCGATTGCCATGGGTTACTCAGACCCCCCCTACAGAAAACTCTGTGGAAATAGTCTTTTCAGGTAGAAAGAGAACTCTACCTGAAAAGGCTGTTTTCACACAGTGAAAGAGAAGGGCTGTAGATTCCCTTACCTTCTCTGTCAGGACTTCACACAGCAGAGAGGAAGAGAGGAGGAGGGACTTCCTGTCTCCCTCACACACTGAGGGAGTCTGAGGCTGTGCTCACCAGCGGTACTGTCCAGGAGAAGCCTTAGGAATGTCACATGTCAGCCTCCCACCCATTAACTTTCTGGTCAGTCATTTCTGTATCTTGGGCTGTGGAGCATGTAGAGAGATGGTTGATAGCTCGTTTTAACTACAGTTCCCCTTTAAACAAAACAATTATCAATTGTCAGTTACCTACCCCCCACCCCAACGAATCCATTTTGCACTTTATTAGCTGCATTACTAACCAGATATTTTAAGGGTATCTCCACTGTTAAAAGTTGTAAGGATAGATATGTGTAAGGTGGAAATGTACCTGCAGTATCCTGTGTCTTTGAGCAGTAGTTTAGAAGAAATCCAATGAGTTTCTCCCTGAATGCTGTGGATGGTGCAGGTCCGCCCACTTTCAGTGACTGCCTGCTTGGGAAATATCCAAAGTGCGTGTTCCTTTAGTGCATGTGCAGAATGTGTGAGGATCCGTAGGGATTGCTGTCTATGTGATCCGACTGGTAAGTCGTTTCTACACACACACAGACACACACAAACACACACACACCTACTGAGTTCACTGATTAATGGAAAATAATCACATGACCATACCAGCAGCATGCTGACTTCACTAATTAGTGGAGGAGTGGAGGAGTACTACCTTTTTCTGTCTCCCAATACACCCTCTCACGTCTGCTTGTGTTTCTCTCCTACCCCCTCCCAAACCAGATTGCCTCATATTCCCATCATCTTTCCAACCACCCCTCTTAGAGTTAGAGTTTAAAAAATTAAAAATTGATTAAAAACAACACAAGTTCCCCCTGTCTTTGTTACAGTATTGTGGGAAGAGGGTTTAACTTTTCCTCCCCTGTCTCTTCCTGCATGATCGGCTGTAAAGAGTCAGGGAGGAAAGGATTTCATTACTGCAGCCAAGTGGGTGTGTCTGCTACCATGATGATGCACATTGAGTGACAGCACCCCCAGCACAGGGGAAGACACCCCCCCAGGAGCTATCACAACTTTCCCATGCTGCTGCAAACAAACGAAGGGGAATTCTGAAAAAAAGGTAGGAGGAGGGTTGGAGGATGGTGTACTTTAAAATAAACAAAAAAATGCTTTTTCCTAAGTGGAGATACCCTTTAAGTATAATTATTAGCAAAATAATACTGGCAAAGTAATCTGTCCCCTCCCTCCAGGCAGACAATCAAGGCTGACATCACAGCCAATGATTGACTGCTGTTTTTGCCTGCTGCCTCCTCTGCACATGCTCAAGCATATAAAAAGCTCTTAGAACAGAGGGAGGAGGCAAATACCTTTGTCAGAAAGGAAAATAACTTATTATTAAATACATGTAATAAACTGGGAAAAATAGCAGTTGGTCACCAATTTTTTGTTTAAAGGGTGGACATGCATTTTAAAGCAATGAGGCACCCATAATACAGTTTCAATATAAATTGCACATCTTTTTTTTATTTGCACCAGTATTTTATGTCTACAGTGGAAAATACTAATACAACATAATTGCAAAAAATGTGCTATTAAACACAGAGGTCAGCTTGGAACTTTACATCAATGCTGCTTTTTAATGTTATTTATACGGCACCTTAATAAAAATGACACTTCTTGTGTTTATCAACCATGTTGGTAATTTTAACCATAACCTGTGTTATCTTTAATGACCTATAACTTAAGTTTATAAATATATCTCTAAGTCAGGGATCTCCAACCTGCAGGCCTCCAGATGTTTGTATTTCCTTGTATTGTACAGTGTTTTCAAGGGGAATGCTGATTATCTGTATTTTGGAGACCCTGCTCAAAAAGTCTGATACCATTGGACCTGTAATACTTTAGTGTAGAGAGACAATAGTGGCAGCTGGCCCCCAGAACAAACTCCCTAGACAAAGTACAGGAATAAGTGTAGAGAATTTTATAGTAGATCACAGACAAAATCTATTTGTCATCTGCTATAAATCTTCTTTGTGTGTACTCAGCTTAACGCCTTTTAATCTACCCAGTTCATAGTGTAAAACTTGTGAAAAAAATCTGGTGTCTTGCGCTAAAAAGGATTTTTTTTGCCCACTTCTTCTGAAATTTAGAGATTAGTTTATTTTTTGAGGGACTTAGAAAGGTCAATTGTCTCTTTTTATTACATATATTTCAGTGTTGTGGAAAGTACTTATTCTAATCCAATGACCTTTTTATAGTAGATACTGTAAAACATCTTCAAGCTAAATTTAATGTGTGGCATCTACATTTTAAGATAACGCAAAGATAATAACTATAAAGATGTAATATTTTCTTACACAAAAAATGAATCTTATTTTAAAATAAAAGAAACACATTTCAAAGGGTTTGTACTGCCTGTACAAGTTCATTATACCCCATACCACCAATCACAAAAGCTTAAAGGGCAACTGTGGTCTCCTAACAAATTAGGGTTAAATAAAAGCCTGCAGTCTTTCCTTTATAATAAGACCTGGATCATATCTCTGGCTGCAGCCTGTGAGAAATTATATTGTGATAAATGTTTAAATTTCCTGCTTCGAGGGGAGAAGCATTCTTTAGTTAAGACTTACAGAGAAATTCAGTAAAAGTTCTTATTGTTAAAAATCGTGCAAATTTTGCCCCAATCAATCAGATGTTAGCTTTAGAGATGGGATCTGAGATCCGACACGGTCCCAAAATCCGAATGTTCTGTTCTGACGGATTGTTTAGATTTCGGGACTTTGGATCCCATTTTCGACGATTATCGAATGTATAACGAGTGTATAATATAACCTCGAACCTTCGATAATCCTCGAAAATACGATCGCAAACTCAAAAGTAGTTTCCGATCATATTTTCGAGGATTGTCAAACGTTCGAGGGTATTTTCGAAGATTATCTAAAATAGCTTGAACGTTCGATAACATCGAAAAAGGAATCCAAAGTCCGAAAGCATGTTCCGTTTTCGGATTTTTGGATCTTTGGGATTTTTAAGATCTGTACATCTTAAAACGGAACGAAACTTAGCAGTTTCAGCCAACTCTAGTTAGCTTTCAAATGTTAAATATCTGATTGGTTGGGGCAAAATTTTTAACAATAAGGAGGGAGATTCAATAAAAGTTCTTATCATTAAAAATGGTGCTAATTTTGCCCCAACCGATCAGATGTTAGCTTTCAAATGTTAAATAAGATCTGATTGGTTGGGGCAAAATAAGCACCATTTTAATAACAAGAACTTTTATTGAATCTCCCTGTTAATGCTGGGAAAAACAGGTCAAAGTTGAAAAGAGGCACCTATTAATGCAGACAGAGGCTGGTCACAACTACAAGCTGGTCACATGGCAGACATCCCACCCTGCTCTTTCAGGCTTCAGGGCAGGGTGGGAAAGGGGGCATGGAGAGCAGGATGTGACGTCCCGTGGGAGCGGGGTGTGACATCATGCGGAGGTGGGCCATCATTCTAAGGGTGGTGAGAGGATGGGCTAGGGCATTTCTGGGGCATTCCAGAGACTCAAGTCTCCCGCGATACCACCCCAGAATGAGGAAGACTCCCGGACAATCCGGGAGGGGTGGGATACCTGACATGGCTGAAAATAGGAAGTGTTCAAGCATGAAGTAATATTGCTGAACCTTTCCAGCAATAACTTCTCACAGATTAGAGGTGTGATTTATGGTTCATTTTGAAGGTACAATGGAAGGCTTTTATATAACCTAACTAGTTTGGATAAATTGGAGACCACAGTTACCCTTTAACCACAACCCAATTCAACATAGTGGATTAATATATAATAGTGGATTAATATTATAATAAGTTTTTTTTTTTGGTTCAAGGTAGATAACAGATCTACTATCTACAGTATGCCCTTAAGGTCTTTGCAGATTTAGCCTTCCATAAATGTAAATAAAGCATGTTTGTCTTGTATTAGTCTCATTCCCACTTTTCTTTATTCTTTCACTTTTTCTCCAATCCTCTCCACACTCTATTCTTCTCATTTGTTTTCTCATCTATATTTTCTTCCAGTCTATTTCTTCTTATTCTTTCACTCTACCTATTCTTTGTTTTAAAGCTCCTTTAACAGAAAAACTCTGTAGGCCGTTCTAATGGTTATGCCCATGTTGAGATAGAACCCCACATATATAAATATATAGAAATCTAAATGAATTCTCTAATTCCAAACTGTAGCTCCCCTCTACAGATTCATTGTGGAGAAATGTGTGATTCTGTAGGCCTGAGATTTCCTGGATTCTTCGTCCCTGCCTAGTAAAAAAATACACAGTTGTTACGGTGCTTGCCCAGTCTTCATTATAGAAAAGTAATGGATAAAACCCCCAGTAGTTACTTGACAGCTCTAGACAGAAAGAAGGAGGAAGTAGGGCTAGAGAAACCCACTGAGCATGTATAACATGCATCTTGTATTCATACTACTCTGGTCAAGATAGCACCTGTCCTAAAAACAGGTCTAAAATTTGAAAATTCTGTTTGAAAATCATGGTAAAAAATCTGCTTTAGTTGGGTTGGAATCAGTTTATTGGAATATCAATAAACGTATTAAAAAAACAATTAAAAAAACATTATTAAAACATAAATAAAGCACCAATTGTGAAATGAATTTCACATGTAGGGAATGTCTCCCACCACCCCCCACCCCCCACAGTCACATCTCAGAAGCTATTTGTGAGGACCTTTACTTACTTCCACTTTCTGGCTGGGGTATAAAAGGCAACAGGGAGTTGTATGAGTTATCATTTGAGCAATTCAGGCAAATGGGAGAAAGAGAGAAAAAGGGAGCTGCACATACATAAAAAATCTACACATTGCCCATGTGAGTCTGGGATGCCTTTATATTCTCAGGTTTTCCTATAATTGGCAAGCTACTACAAATAAGTGCGCCGATTATGAGGATATTATTTTACAATTTAGCCAATGAACCTCAATAGGAGATGTAGATTATATAAGGAATAATGCGCCCCATACAGTGTAATGTAAGGATATTACGTCACAGAGAAGTTCCCTGACCATATATACAGGGCAAGGAACTACGAGGTGCAATTTAAAAAAGTAAATAAGTAGAAGAAACTGACCATGATTTACTTTTTCCCAAACCACTTAACTCTCCTTTAAAACATCAGTTTTACCTTTTTAAAAATGTTATAGGGTTAGAAATGGTGAATGGCTAAAAGTGTATGGGAGCTGTAGTGGAACATTTCTTATAATAATCACTCAGTGACATAGCTGAGTGATTATTATGTAAAATATTCCACTGCTGCTTCCATTATAATTTGAGTCTCATACATTATGTATTATAAAAAGATGAATGTACACTGAGCATTGCTTGTGGAGTTGGTACATATTATTCTGACTGATATCCCAGAAACTGCTCATTAATACTTTTAATTAAAAAGATCAGTATTTTTCAGTCCTAACTGTGTATAAATAAATGCTTCTGAAATACTGACTTCCTGTTTGCAGGACCCCTAATAGACTGTTATGGTCTTGCCCTTGACCCAGCACCTTGATTGATTCAGTTGCTTAGTAGAGATCTGCGCATGTTTGACCAATAGCTAATCAGTAGAAATGACTTTTAGGAACATTCCAAGAAAGTGTGCATTCTGGGAAGAAGAAGGACCGTTACAGAACCTTAAATGTCAACAGTAGGGAATAGCAAGAGGTATAAATTTAACAGATGGAAGAAAATATGTAGAATAACTAGGTATGCATAATATATGATAAGGATTTTAAAAAAATAATGATATTTTCCACTGAACTTTCCCTTTAAAATGACACATCACTAGCCTTTCCAAGTAATTTCTAACCTTACATTTTTCAGTGGAGTTCCTTTCCCTTTAATCCCCTCCTTGCATTATCTTTGCTTAGGATTCATTTAGAAAGGCAAAGTGATATATTCTAATATAATGTTTCTGGGCTGTGCTCTGGACAATGTTTTCCTTTAATTGAGCTTATGTCTAATGTATAGATGATGACCACCCAGCATTTTTTTAAGCTATCCATCATCATTACAGCATTGGGATCTGGAAATAATGCTCATTATTTACAGTAGGGACATTTCTGCTTTTGCTTAGACAGTTAACCACAAATACAGATTGTCTACCACATTATAACTTGGTAGCTCTTGATTTTTTTTTCTCTAAAAACATTTGGGTACATCTTTAAGACTTATTTTATTAGCTACTTGTGAACGGTCCAGAAATCCAAAACCTATTATACGTGACGAAGAGAGAAGATACTTTAACACCTTCCAAAAAAAGCACATTTACCAGCCACATCCTGTAATACTGTAACAGAGAGAGGCTCTAATTAAGTGAGTTGCAATATTCCATAATAAGCTGCTTCCAGTCCCACCAGATTTGCATTATTACTTTAAAACCATTACTGGAACCAAATGTCATACTGAACCCACAAGCTGAAAAGGATATTACCTATTAGCAACAAGGAAGCACAAACAAGACAATACAATGGGGATTCTTTGAAACATAAAATGTTTACATTAAAGTACAGGAATATCTACAGATACAGAACGAGTTACTGGAAACATGAGGTGGAGTATTTCATTTTGCTTATAACTAGAGATAAACAAACCTGCCGGGGATCGTGGCCACTGATTGACCACTAGGAGGTACTGGTTTAACAAACTTAAAACACATGCATTATAGCCCAACAAACACATCATAAGTTGGTTGAAATGTGGCCACAGCTTTATTAAACAAATTCTTTATTAAAAAATATCTTTTAATAACCTAATATGCCTGCAGTTGGTTAGCAACTGACACCTTATACAGGAGTCTCCTGCCGACGTGACGAGAAGCAGCCTGCGCCGTCAGCCACAGGCCAGGCCCCTCCCCCCGCCAGCTTAACTCACCACTTTACATTTAACAGCATGTAAACTTTATTAACATCCCTTTTCAACATTGCACTGGAAATGCGTAAACAAGAAATGTGCCACCGGCAGGAGCATCACCGATGGTCCTGTCGCCCCAGAATTGCCAGGGCTTCTCAACTCCCCCTTGTAGGTTTTCATTTAGAATATCAAGGCCAAACGGGTTTAGGTGAACCCTGTCCCTATGTAGTACATCCCTATTGTCTAACTCCAGCTTCCTGCGTTCCTGGGTGTGGGTGAATGTAGGACTAATATCTGTTGGAACTCCACTTCCCCACGCTTTTAACCCTGCCCTCTGGCATCCCGAGTAAAAAGGCTTCTGTGGCCGTCCCTATGTGAAAGGAATTAGTGGCAAGATTATGGGAAGGCAAACCTTATGTAGTCAGACATTTTTGGAAGACAGCGAGGAATTGGTATTTGGAGATAAATCTACCATTTTCATTGATTAACAGGGGGTCCAGCCTTTGGGGACGCATGCTGAGATACCGGGAAAGGGATTGAACTGGACAAACCGAACCCCCTATGGCCCTTAATGACACTTTTTTACCCTTACAACCTGGGTCAGTTTTAGAATACCTAATAGTGATCTGAATAACCTCCATGCCTGGCATGATATCCCGGACTTGGATCCCGCCTGCTCTATTGGTAGAAGGGGCAAGCAACTCGCCAATTCTAAAGGCACCAAAGAACGCCAGGCCAAAGGCGAGGTGGAAGAGACATTCCTCAAACACAGAGGTGCATATGATAGGCAGAGTGAATAACACTTTTTTCAGCAGCTGAAAGGATACTGGATGCCTCGTGTCAACTGTATTTGTGCTTCTCTTCCATCCTTTAAGTATACACCTTACCGCAAACTCCATGGTAATATCCTCCCATTTGAAAAAACGGAATAGAAAGGACAAGGTGGCCAGGTTCCTCTCAGCTGTATTGCCCGAAACTCCTGCTTCTCTGAGTTGAGATAGGCATGCCAGAGTCATCAAAAACCTACCCCTGTTTGTGTAAATGGTACTACCCTTGGGCGCTGCTGTCACCCAAGTTTTGTCGTAAGCACGCTGCATACCATGTGACATAATGATTAGGGGGACCAGGCTGTGGAAGCCAGGGTCCCCAAGTATGGTGGCACCGTGTGACCCTCCCTCTAGGCTACAGGGCATAGCTTCTGAAACTCGTGAAACTGGAAACGAGATAAGGAGTCGTTGATTGAATTATCGACCCCAGCCACGTGTCTTGCCCTAAACCATACATTTAGGTGGAGGCACTGCAAAACTAGATCTCTAAGCAAAAATACCTGCGGGGAGGAGGAAGTCTATTGTCTATTGATGACATTAACAACGCTGATGTTATCACACCAGAAGATAATTCTTTTATTCTGGAATTCAGCTCCCCAAAGGTGTATTGCCACAAGTATTGGAAGCAATTCTAGAAAAGTGAGACTCCTAAGGATAGGGGAACCTTGCTATTGCTGCAGCCATTTCTCGGCCCACCGACGTCTGCGAAAAAAGGCACCAAGTCCTACACTAGAAGCAGCATCTGTGTATAGTTGAATGTCGGAGTTGGAGATCTAAGGCTCCTGTCAACAAGTTGAACCCTGAAATTCACTTAAGAATTACTGACAAATTTTTAGATCCTCTTTCATAGGTTTGGAAATTTGAATATATTGATGAGGTATGGACACTCTCTTAGTGGCCAATGACAGGCGTCTGCAGAATACCCTTCGCATGGGGAGTACTCTGCAGGCAAACACTAGCAGGGAGATTCAATAAAAGTTCTTATAGTTTAAAATGGTGCTAATTTTGCCCCAACCAATCAGATGTTAGCTTTCAAATGTTAAATAAGATCTGATTGGTTGGGGCAAAATTAGCACCATTTTAAATGATAAGAACTTTTATTGAATAACCCCCTAGGTGTTCTATAAGTGATTAAAGTTGTTTCAGTGCAATCTTTTTTGCTATTATAGTTCTACTGACGAGCTGAGATAAATTTTTAACCTTGTCGATTGCGAGTTGGAAGACCATACCTAGTGAATCGATTTCGATTCCCAAGAAGTTAAGTACTGTAGACAGGCCCTCTGTCTTTTCTTTTGCTATAGGGACACCAAACTAATTCATAGCTATCCGAAAGGTTTGGTGTAAGAGCATGCAATCTGAGTTGTTACTAGGGCCTACAAAAAGGAAGTCATCCAAATAATGCAGCAGATTGTAAGCATGCAGAATTTAAATTGGGAGCTGAACGAAGAAGGGGGTATATTGAAACGGGATGCGAAAACCCACTGTAAAACCAGACTGTATAATAGTTGCTTCCCACCTGTTAGTGTAAAGGTCTAGCCATGGTTGCATCTTTTGGACGCTCACTGGCCTCTTCGCCCTTGGAAGAATGGGACAAAAGGTGGTAGGGGCCTTGCTTAACCCATTTGAAACGTGTAACAGCTGGGTGGGTACCTCCACAGAAAGAACATTCATGTCTAAATTTACATGCGGAGAACCACCTGCATAGGGATTTGTTCTATAACCAGCATGTTCCTCTGCGTGCTTGGCCAGCCGACACCCCTGCTAATGAGGTGCCGGCACTTGCTGGAAAGCTATATGACGAAGAACGAGATGGTGTCATTGTTAACAGCCATAAACTCATGTCCTGGCAGTCCCATTTCATAGAAGAGCGGGCTGCCATCCTTCTCCTAAATTGCTCGTCGAATCTGAGCCAACATTGACCCCCATACATTTTATATGCCCCCATATTAATTCCATGTAACAGCCCCTTTTTCGGGGTATCGCTCACAAAGTACATTAGCAAAAACTGCGAATTACCAATTATTAATGGTATGAGGCAACTCTGCTTTTGTTTTTTCTTCTGACTCAGCCCGTTTTCAGGGTTGTATTTGGGGGATGAGATGCCATCAGTCCTTGAAGCCAGTCCTCACCAAATTTTTCAGCAGATTCCTCAACCTAGAGGAGCAAATTAGAGTTGGAAGCACTCATCCTAAGGCCTAGTGGAGATTTCAAACAATGGTGATCCAGAATTCTCTCAGCCCACTAGGAAGGTAAGAGGAACTTTGCAACATTGTATTCCCCTTTATACTTCCACTACCACCATGTGACCTGCTTTACCAATAGGGATGTACCCCAAGGTTCCCCTGCAAATTCCCCAGCCCTTCCTTGTCTCCAGTCCTCTTTTGCACATTCTGCTAGCAGGTTGGTGAATTGAAACATACTTTTGGCTCAGAACTTCTGCAGAAAATATTGGTAGTTTTGTAGCAGAAATTTTTGTCGTTTTTTTGTAGTAGAAATTTGGTTACATGTTCCGATGGAAGTTTTTCTAACCTGAAGCCAAGTTTGGCTAGAATCTGTGGCACATCCCCACTGATAATTGTATGAGCCTACGTGTATTTTAACCGGAAACAAGGTTTGGGTAGAATCTGTGGCACATCCCCACATATAATTGCATGAGCCTGCGTGTATTGAATGTTGACTTATTATATCTATACTATTATATCTATACATATTTGTACATAAATCACACCCAGTATCAATTGCTTTAATCGTGTTACAATAATAAAGCATTTCAGTATATCAGATGTCTGGTCTATTTGCTTGCACTAAGGTTTTTAAAAATCACATCAATTTAGTATATATATTCTATTTAGTTGAAATAATTGGCCAGATGAGGTAAGGCTGCACGGACATTTGTTCCATTTATTTTCATTGCATAGTATAGGATACAGTACACATTTCCTGCCCTACACTGATATAATTTCCTGTCTCTTTTAATTAAACATTTTTTGAAAAGGAATCTATTCACACATATATGAAAAGAGTAGCTCAAATCCAACGCTTTGTGCAATAAACATCGAGATGCTATAAATATATAAGCAAATACCATCCACTTTCTTGCTGCCTTCAGGTGGTTCTACAACACTCCACTCAAACGTCCAGTAAGTGTTCCAACATAATAGAATGTGGATCCCTGATAGGACTTAACGACACAAAAGAGTTGTATGCTTTATTTATCCATCTGCACGTTCTACCCAGAAAAAAGTATCAATTTCTCATTCCACTAAACTTAATTTGCCCATCCAGTACTTTAATCTGTGAATAAATTACTTCCTGTATACAGGACCCCTAATAAATTCATTTAAGGATTCATTTAAAGTCTTGTCCTTGACTAAGAGCATTCAGTTGCTCAGTAGTGATCTGAGACACATCTGATCGTCGCGGCCGCCCGCCTCACACCAGACAATATTTTTGGCCGATTGACCGAAAGTGCAGTGAATCTGTCGATTCCCTGCAGGTTAAAAGACATGCTGTACCTGAGATGGAGCAAGGTCATGAGTGTTCATTCAGATTCTGATCAAGATCTCTCTTGGCAGAAACAAAAACCTATTATACCTGATAAACTGTGTCATTGAACTTGTTGTCTATAGAGCTGTAAGAATTAAACTGCTTAGTAGCATGGTTCTTATCAACTCGGATATCTTAACAATGCAATGTAAAACATAAATAAAAACAACACCTAAGTAAGCAAAAAAAAAAACTAATTATATATATATAGTCAAAATGTGGGCACTTTACCCCTAATATGTAACTATTTATAATAGTAGTACCCCGGTGCCACCAGTAAAGAAATGTATACAAGTCCTTGAACAAATCCAGTGCACTCATGGGATTTTGTAGTCAAACAAATGCCTTTATTTGGCCATTAAAGGCATGGCCAATTAAAGGCATTTGTTTGACTACAAAATCCCATGAGTGCACTGGATTTGTTCAAGGATTTAATATATATATTATATATATAATATATATATATATAACAAACCATCGAATGGCTGTACTCCATTTCAGAACTTCGAGTGCCTGGGTGAAAAATAATTAATGCAAACATCGATATAGAAAAACATGCACTCACATGGTCTTCTTGAACATAGTAGTTTTTTTTTATTAGTATCAATCTACGTGTTTAAGCCTGCACGAGGCCATCATCAGGATCCTGATAACGGCCTCTTCATACACAAACTGCCCATATAATAAGTAACAATTCACATATAAAAACGTGGACTCTTTTCCAGCTTCTTTTTTGTTCGTTATTGTTACTTTAAATACCATTATACAAAAATGAGTATAAAACCCATGATACCAGATGTAATATCAGGTTAGCGTAGGTATGCAGCACTAAAAAAGCCAACACCACATCCTTGCCATGGCGCTAAAAATGTGGTCAGGTCACGGGCTGGGCATCACTGATCTAAATAACACATAGCTACAAATAATAGGACATATTCCACATTTTTGAGAAAAAGTCAATGAATTGACATACAGTACATACATTATATACACTTTTACAATATTTTGGGAACAGTTTTTAAAAACAAGAACAATGGTCACCAACAATGTAGTGTAAATGTATACATGTACAATCATATTTACAGAATTAGCCTGTTTAAGAATTTGAAACAATATATTGAACAAGCAATTTAAAATAGTAAATTTCGGTTGACCTCAAAAGTGTTCAGAAACATTCATACAATCACATACAAGTCTCAACAGTCAGATAAGCCTTAAAAGGCATGTCCACCAAAAATATACAAATCTACCAGACTTCTCCATATACTACAGCTCCAGTCTTACATCTGAACTCTATTATCCACAGAACCAAAGTTCAGCCACATTGTGTAAAAGGTCCCTGTCCCCTACTTTATAAGCTTGTTACAAGCTTGAGCATTCACACTCGTATATGTACAGGGTGGCCATTGAAGGGAACCTTTATCAATCATTCGCCATCATGTCCAATGAATGAGGGGAGAGGCGGCAGAATGTGGTTGATCTTGGGTGCTGCAATTCTGGCTAATGGAGGAGATTGCAGATGTT